>CM045769.1:26336232-27536232 GCA_025200525.1 Camellia lanceoleosa | reverse complement strand
CGGGGCATCACAGATACCATTCTATCACGACCCAAACCTGCCCCTATAGGTTTAGTATCGTAACCGGCCAGTAATTTGAAATTACCATAGGCCTCTTAACAGTCATACAGTAATTAGGGACTAGTGGAAGCAATATGCAAAAATACCAAATAGTCTATTGAGCTGTGAGTCTATATGAACAACACATGCAAATAATGTTAATTTACCCACATTACACACATTACAATACATACATAACATCACATGCATAACATCTGTGCCAAAACATTCATTTACAGATACACAAATACAAATACAGGTCTATATATACATCAAAAGCCCAACTCCATGATCTACATAGACAACGGTCTTCCAAACCTAGCCTTAACTCGGAGGCATAAAAAATGCAATAGGGCTTTGACTGGTGGCTCAGTTAGGGAGTCCTCTAAGCTTGACCTTTATGTTGCTTACCTATAACGTATATACATAAATATTGAGCTAAAGCCTAGTTAATGACAACAGTGTAAAGGGGTAATGAATAATGTCCATTACAATAATTAAAATAATTCAATTCACCAGTGATTCTTGGATCAGAACTTTACAACATTGCTTATCAATGCTTGTAAATAGTTATATCAGTACATCCCTTAGCATAACAGAATCACAGTTCTGATTGGAATAGTCAGAGATCTCTGTGCATAGATAACCATGGTATTATTACCCCCAAGCAAGGACCACATGAACATAGACCGTGGTATTGTTACCCCCGGGCAAGGGCCACATGAACATATCTGTGATATTGTTACCCCTAGACGAGGCCACATGAACATAAGTTGCAGTATTGTTACCCCTGAGCAAGGGCCACGTGAATATATGAACATAAACCACGGTATTGTTACCTTTGGGTAAGGACCACGTGAGCATATGGACACCACATTGCATTTCAGAAGAATAGACAATCATTCATACTTCACAAATGGCATATCAGAAATTAGAGGACAGATGGCATCATATCATTCAAAAAGTAGTTATATGTAAAGTTGTTACACAGTGGGCTTCTGCGACGGTTGTGCAATCCTCGACTCTTGACCTATAATCCCAAATGCACATAACACAACACATGTCGTATCATTATATATATTTAATTGGCCAACATGGCTTGGCTTGCTTACATGAACTTCTTATCCATTTCTATCACATAACTTGTGCAAATTGGATCACATACTCAGATCATTGACTCATGTTCATTCAATACTTTTTCGTTAAACCATTTCTATTTGTTCTTTTATTTCTTTCATGTTCATGCTATGCATATGCATTTAAAATACACTTGAAAACCATGCAAATGACAGTCCGGAAGTTAGAAAATGAAAAGATAGCGAAACTGGGACTGCCTTGAAAATCGCACGTGCAGAACCACCACCGCACGTGTGCCTGCTCGTGTAATTTAAGCAGAATGTTCAATTTGATGTGCTCTGTTTTCCGCACGTGCAATTCTGGGTAAAATTCTGTCTGAAAATCTGCTTGGAATGGAAAACTCAACCTTTTCAAAAATAAACTCCAAATTCATCCATATCAAGGCTCAAAACCCTCAAAAACATCTTAAATTTCCCATCTCTAACTTCAAATAAAAATTATGACTTCAAGATAAAATCCAAATTTCCATGTAAAAGCTCACAAGCTTGAATTAAGTTGGTAAAAAGCATAAAACATGCATATAAGAGTTCCACTTATGAAATCTATGGAGTTTCCTCCCCAAATATAAAGAATCATGCCAGAAAACGTGATTTATAAACATGAATTTCATAAACTTATGCCATGCATGTCGTACATTTCAACCAATTTCCTCAATTCTTGCCATGTATGCTTATATATGATTTCTAGGTTAAAATACAACACAACACGTTCAATTAGACATGATTTCCTATTAATTCAACTTAACTTCCATGAGATCATGAGTATATCAACCCTCTTTCAAGATATTTGAGGAAGATTCTTACCTTAGAGAGTTGATTTATGGAGATCTTGCTTGTCTTCCTCATTTTTTTTTTCTTTCTTTCTTCTCTTGAGCTCTCTGGAGCTCTCTCTTCCTTTCTCTAGAAGAATCTCTCTCTCTCTCTCTCTCTCTCTCACACACACACACACACACACACACACACACACACACACACACACACACACAGATATTTGATCTCAAATGATAAGGATGAGCTCATATGGGAGGCTCAAGTATAAATAATATATATATATATATGTAGCTTATCCCATGTAAGGCCACCCAAACACCACTTAACGAATTAGATTAAATCAATTTTTCTTTAAACTTCCCAAATGATACCAAATATTCCAATGAGCCCATCCATGTACATAATTTCAGTTTCTGAACCTATTTAGGACGTCACTTTCAGTTTTAGAGCTGTAAGCACAATAGATAATTTTCCAATTTGGACAGATCTACACAAATTAAAACCATATAATCACTAATTAACACATATAACCATGATTTTCATTTGGGGGTCATTACACTAAGACTTAAGACTTTTCTAGATGTGACCTCCATATCAACCGTCCCTTTGCCTTTGATAGTAGCAGTTGAAGAGTTGCCCATGTAGAGAACTGTTCCATCACTCACTTGTTCATGAGTAGTGAAAAGGCTCTTGTCATTGCAGAGGTACCTCGTTGAATCAACTAGTTATCAGTATCTTCGAGCATGTTCACCTTGGATACAACAGCCACAAACTTGTTCTTGGCATTTGATGTTTTCTGGCTTCTTCTTGTATGACCGGCATTCATGTTTGAAGTGCCCTGGCTTGCCACAGTGCTAGCAAACGCCTTTCAACTTCTTAGCATCTTTCTTGGGTTGGAGGTTGCGCTTACGCTTCCCTTTGTTGAACCTCTTGCTATCATCCACCATGTGGATCTTAAAAGTTTGAGTCAATTGGTTATCTTTACTTTCAAGAAGTCTTGACTCTTCCTCAACTTAGTGGTGTTGAGCCAATTCCTCTAAAGTAAGATCTTTCTTTTTGTGTTTCAAGGTTATTTTAAAATCCTTCCAAGAAGATGGTAGTTTCTCTATTACAGATTAAACTATAATAGACTCATCCATGTTCATATTCTTTTGTTGGAACTGACTTAGAATATGTTGGATCTCATGGAATTGTTCCATAGTGGGCTTTGTATCAATCATAGTAAAACGCATAAAATTACTAACAAGAAATTTCTTACTAGTGGCATCCTTGGTGAGATACTTTGACTGCAATATGTCTCAGAGTTGCTTTGTCATTTTTAGATGTTGATACACATCGAACATAGAGTCTGACAGTGCATTCCCAATGCGTCCTCGACAAATATAGTCGTCATTCTCCCATTTGGTTCTGGTACGGGTTTGCTTCACCATCTTATCTTCTTGCTTCGCCGAATAAGGGGTAGTCAACACATAGACCACTTTGAGAGTAGTGAGCAGGAAGTGCATTTTCTTTTGCCAGCATAAAAAATTTCCTCCATCAAATCGGTCAAGCTTCGTGAATCTTGAGTCATTTCTTGAATAGACATTGCCTTATGGAAATATTGTCTTTAGATTGTTGAAACAATTCGTTTTGAATTCTTAAGTTGGTAATCTCCGGGTCTTTAAAACTTGACGATGATCTTGTCTATGTAGAACAGAAAATTGATACTTCAAGTCGCGTTACTTAGTTGTTTTTCTAAAAACAAAATTTGCACCCATCAAAAGGTGTGTAAGGGGTTACAATAAATTCGCCTCTAAGATACAATGAAGCCTGATCTAAGGATCAAGTCTACCGGTATCTACACTGACAATAGTAGATCAGAATATTCTTATTATAATCAAGAAAATCGAGACACAGATAATCAAGTTTATAGAATTTGATTACCAGTAAGAAAAGTAGAAACTTGCTAAAGAAACTCTTGATCGAAAACTCTAGATCAAGAAGGGAGAGAGAGAGAGAGAGAATTGCATGAATGCTTTAAGATTTTTTTTTGGAATCACTAACATGGCTGATTTTGCAGCCTATTTATAGACCTTGATGCACCTAATCGAATGGTCATCTCCCTTGATTGCATCCGATCAGATCTAACCGTTGGATTGACGATCTATGGTGCAAATCCATCTCATACCGAATAAATGCCTTGATCGATCACAATTGATCCCGATCGAGTGCCATCTCAACCATACGGTTGCATACTTTTCTAATCAAAATAATTAATCAGTTTATAACTAACCGAAATTGTAGTTGATACTTTTCTATCTTTGTTTTCATTAGAAGTGAAATTAACCTTGTTTGGGATTAAATATTTTAGTCAAAAATTAAAAAATATTATAAATTATCACATCATTCTCTTTATTATTTTTAATATCTTTTTATAAAAAATCATAAAATTATTAAAATAATCTGTTCTCGAATAAACCGGTCCCATATATAAAAATGCATTCCTCTCAATTTTTGAATAATACTATATGCATTAATTAATATATCAATTAATATATTAATATATAATATGACATAATTTTAAATATTTTAAATATTTATAATTTATATAATAAATGATATCAATAATAATATCCTAGCATATATTAAGCTAACTGGTATAGGTAATACCGTTTTACTTTCAATCTCACGTTTCTCATTAAAATTTAACGGTGGTATTAGCACTCTACCAATTACACCAAAAGGTTCTCTCTCTCTCTCTCTCTCTCTCTCTCTCTCTCTCCGCCTCTCCCTGTTTCTTCTCTCCCATGTTTTCTTCTTACGATTTGAATTCGTTTCGTCTTCATTTAATTATTTGCTAGGGTTTGGAACGATGCATTCATGTGCCCCTCGCGATTTCTGTTCTTCGCAATTTCTTCTTATGATCGATGCATTCAATTTCATTTGGAATTCTGTTCTTCGCGATTTCTTCAATGGTACTCGATTTGTTCTTCTTGGTTTCATTTCATTTAGTTACAATTTTCGGTAGAGAATGGCTTTGTTCGCTCTTTCTTCCTCCCCTGGATCATTTCAATTGAAGCCTTATTTATATGCATTTTAACTTGTTGAGATTATATTTCAATTCTTGATAATTTTATTTTTCTATTGTGAATTCTGAGCAGCAATACCTTTTTAAGCATATGCATAAATTGTTGAATATATAGGTCAATGGTCATATATTCATAATCTTTGCTTTATGTTAGTGGATGTTGTCAATGTGCTTTCCCCTAATTTATCTATTGCAGTTTTTTGATGCATGGGTCAGGAGATTGCTCTTCTCACCCCCTGTGTTTTGTTTTATTATGTTTTGTTCAGGAGATTGATCTTCTTAGTAAGTTTGAGCATGAGAACATAGTTCAATGTTATGGCACAGATAAGGTACTCTTACTTTCCATGTTGTCGTGTGGTTGATGCTCTCTCAGTTTTTTCTATCTATGTCTATGGGTTTGAGGGTCGTGGAGTGTTCGGAATAGTTGAAGTGAAACATAAAGGAATTTATTATGACATAATTTAAACACCTAGTACAAATATGAAAAGATTTGTTTTTATGTTTCTTGTCTTTCATTTATCATGGAATCGATATGAAAAGATCCTGCATTGAAGGAAAAAATTGATAGGTGAGCTTAATGAAAGGTTTTTAGAGTATCTGAACTTACACTTATACTCATGCATCTATAATTGTAGAAATGTAGTTCAAATCGAAGCCATTGTGTGTACTCTGTTATGAATGTTAGCTATTTATTTTATAACGATTACATTTTGTATTTTCTTTCTTTACATCTATATGAAATTTGCAGTTTAATATCTTGATTTAAGATTGATTAGGTTTTGTTATTTACTATTTGCTACTACGAGCATCTCCAATCATTAACTTATTTTTGATAGTACTCAACCATCTTCAATCCTTTCATCAAATGTTCATCAAATTGTTTTTTTTTTTGTTTTTTTTGTTTTTTTTTTTGGATTTTGTTTATTTCCTAGCTATAAGGCTTTTTGCGTAGATTTTGCTGATTTTTTGGATTTTTATTTTTATTTTTATTTGTGTGTATCTCTCACAACAGTCAGATTGTTGATTCTATTTTTTGTCTTTGTAATGAGAGGAGGTTTTTGCACGCAAGATGTTTGTGTAAAGGTTTGAACAGTTTTTGCCAAAAGGTTTCAATCAATTCCTACATATATGTTAGTGGATCAAGTAGTTAGAGCAGTTCTAGCAGTGACAATGGTTCTTCTTCAATTTTGAAAGAATACGGCACACAACTCTTTTTTTCCCTTTCCAATTTCTCAACTAGTTTGTTTGTCGATCAGTCAAATCTCCTTGCAAATACATACTCGCTATCTTCCCCGTTATGTGGGAAGTGGGTGGAGTAAATCAGAAATTCCCACACTGCATGTTGAGAGCGATATAAAGAGTGATGACAGAATTACACAAATTTTAATCGATACAAAAATTTCCACACACTGGACTCTTGCAATCAATATTGAGGAAATAGAAGACTTAAAGTTTAAAGGTATTGTAGATGCTAGTAAAATCCTTTCTTTGTTCTTTGTCCACTCTTAGTTTTTAGACTTTTTTCGGTTAATGACTGAAATGCCATCTGTTCTTTCCAAAACATGCTTGGAGCCTCCTCAATTCTAGAGTAACCATTGCTAACAGTTTTTTTGTGCAAATACTTGGAAAAACCCTAAGTTCATTATATTAAAATTTTATGATATATAATACTAGTTATTACTGTCTATGATAGAGGTTTTTAGAGCTTTAAAATTATATAAAAAAATTTTACATGACTCGCGAGATTTTTAATAACATGTAAACAAATGTTATCATATCCAATAAATTCACATTGAAACTCAAACTCTCTGCTCAGCTCTCATGTAAACAAATTTATACCCAAAACTCAAACCTTACAATACATCTAAATTCATATAACTCATCGAGGGTAGGGAGAGGGGGAGACAAAGAGAAGAGAGCTAGAGTTAGAGAGGTGACAGAGGGGGAGAGAGAGAGCCTGAGAGACCAGTGAGAAATTCAGAGAGGAGTGAGAAAGAAAAGAGATTGTATGAGAGAGGGAGGGTGCAATGGAGAGAAGAATGAGAAGGTTCAGTGACCAACTGAGATGGAGACTTTCTTTTGAATCAGTGAGAGTGAGGCATCTATTTTTTTTTTTTTTTATAACAATCAATGACTGTTAGAAGTACGTTGATACTAATTTAGCTTGAAGCTTAGGAAGACAAAATTCCATTTATAGAGAGAGATGTGTGTATGTATATTTATGTATGGTTTCAATTCAATTTTCACACAAGCCTTCTCATATTACTAATAAATGGATATACTTGGTGAGAGGCCGTATTGAATTTCATATTGTGTTCTCTTTCATTATTAGACATTTGGAAGACAATCAGCTTAGTGGAGAGTTACCCCATCACTTAACAAGCTTGCATAAACTATAAATTCCCATGGCCTGTGTTCGGTTAAAGCAACTAATGACACATTGGTGGTTAAGTCTTAATGAACAGCTGTTTAACGTTCAAGGGGTTAGGAGATTAAAGTTTTGTAGCAAGGAAGGTTTTATTTGAACTTTTTGAATTGATGATAACAAACATTATTAATCAATGTTACAAGCTACTATAATTTTAACTGGATTAATTGAACTGTTATGTTCGTTGAATTAGAGCTTTTCGAATGCTGGATTCTTGAGCAAAGTGATGGTTTCTTTTGGAGTTCCTTCACTTTCAAATAATTAGTTCTGCACTATATTAGTCTATTACTAGTAGTCTTTTCAATGCAAAAAATTACGTAATGGCTTGGAAATCAAGAAGTAAGAACAGGTGACGTGGAGATTTTAGGGTGCTGAGTTAAACATTTTCACACCAAAAAAAAAAAAAAAAAAGTAAGTGGAATGATTCTTAATTGAATTGCCTTCAATTGCGTTAATATATGTTCGTTGTGGTATATTTAAGGACTTGTTCACTAGTTATTCACATGCTGTGAAGCACAAATCTGGAGAATTGTATAAGTATCCAAAAAGTTTATTTGGACTTGCTTCACTAGTTATTCACCTAATGTGTTCTGCTTTTTGCATAAAGGCAGTTTCTATCTCTTAGTTTTCCTTTACTTTATGAATTTTTGTTTCACAAGCAAGTGTTTTGTTTGGATCCCAAGGTAGTTTTTTTGTTGTTCCAAAATTTGTTTCTTTTGGATTTAGACATACATACCTTCTGTGTGTACTACATGTTTTGGATTTACACATACATACCTTCATGCTAACAAGTGCATCTAATCTAAGGCAAGAAATAGACACCAAAAAAAAAAGAAAGAAAAAAAAACGAAAAAAAAAGAGTGAAGAATACAAGGCATTTTTCACTTTTTTCAAAACACTTTTCATTGTTTTAAAACCTTTTTACCATTTCCAAAACACTTTTTGCTGACATTGGCTGGTTGTGTCTTGGACCAGGTACTAATTTTGGTACTATTGGATCTGCCTGGACTTCTCTTTTTCTCAACTTACACGCTTCTTGTCCCCTTTTGGGTAGGGACGGAACCAAGAATTCATTTGTGGGGGGTCAAGACATGAATAAATTTTTTTTTTTTTATATGAATTGATATAAACTATTATTTTTTTGAATTCAAAAAATAAACTAAAATTTGATATTAAATTAGTACGCAAAAAATAAAACAATCATATATTTAGTGATTTTTTATTTTTTAGATAGGTATATTTAGTGAATTTAATATACGAATAAAAGTAAAGTTATGTATAAATAATTCTTTATACAAATAAACTCAATCATCTATCAAAGTGGAACTCGACGTTTTTTCATATCTCGAAAGTATTCAATGATTGACTCTGAAATAAAATTTTAGCAATTTCCTTTTTAATGTACACAAGCAAAGAGTCTGTAAAAAATTATATTTAATATATGAATAAAAGAAGTGAATTTTTAATTATATTTTATTCTTTATTTTTTGTTCAGTTTTGTTTTTTGGAAAGAAGAGGCGAATAAAAAAGAGTGGGCCATCTAATGAATAGGTGAGGCCCATACTACTTGACAATGACCAAAGAGGGGCATATTTCCTACACAATTATATATTATTAATATTAGGTCCAAAAATAATATATAATATAATTTTTTTAAATTTTTTTTTTTAATTTTAGCGAGGGGGCCGTGGCTCCTGTTGGTCCACGCATAGGTTCGTCCCTGCTTTTGGGCAGAGATATATCACCAGGCAAGTTAAAGTTCTATATTATTTTGTACCCCAAGTAGTGATCTATGATTCTAAGGCTAATTCCTCACTAAGTGTGGATTTGTGCTATCGATTGCAGTTTATCTATGTAATTTAGCATGCGTTTGATTTTTTTTCATGCTTATCAATGGTCAGGCAAGAAGTCTACCATAACTAATTTCCTAGTAGAGCATGGAAGCTGATATCAAGTTCAACGGTCCATATATATGGTTTAATCCATGAGAAAGAAAATAGATTCATTTTATAAAACAAAAAATATATTGAATTTAAGTATTTGGTTTCGGCAATTGTTAATTGCTTTTGTTGTGTGTTTGCACTCGAATGTATGTGGGAGTTTTCATTTTTTTTTATTCTAGCTGTCTAATGGTTCATGGACTTTTTTTTGTGGGTTCTAACAACACCTTATGATTTACTCTTTGGTGTTTAGGGCAAGAAAAGAAAAGATACGATCTGCATTGCACTTGCTGATGACACTCCTGATCAATCCAAGATTAGGATGAATAATGATGTTATTACTCCATTCAAGGTACTCTCTCTCTCTCTCTCTCTCTCGTTCTTTTTTCTCTGTTTCTTCTCTGCCTTCGTTTCTTCTTGTTTTTCGGTTTGAATCTGCTCCTAGAGTAATGTTAATTTCATTGTTGTTTATAGCATAGCTAAATGAGTTGGAGTTTGGAAATTTCCATCGTTCTTTAGGCTTTTGCAGTCCATGTCATATGTTGAAATGGCATCCACATCTGAAATCAAGGTTTCTATTGCCTTAATGATAAATCTGAACTTCCTATAACACTGAAGAGAATGCAAGGTTGCCACCTTATGAAAAAAGGAAATGTAGAGGTTGTCACCTTATGCATGCCCCTCTGTGGACTTATCACGTCCATTGCCCGTTACTTGCTTAATGTGAGAGACATTATCAATTAATTATTATTCAAATTCTCACTTTCATTTAAAATGTTACTACTATAATAGTCAATAAAAAAAATCTTTCGGTTTACCATGGAAGTTGTAGATAATGATTTTTTGCGTGGTATATGAAAGACCTTATTTGAGAGAAATCAAGTATCAATAAAATAAAAAAAAAAAGGATTATTGGGTGATAATCTTTTAAGGATAGGAGTGAGAATTTATTGATTGGTTAATTATGATCTATTGATTTGGTATTTGTGCCCCTCTTTGGTTTTGAACTTGTGAAAAGAGAGAATAGAATCATTTGGTGATTACTCTCCTAAGGATAATAGCGAGAGAATGTGTTGATTGATTAACTATGATCCCCTCTTTGGCTAAACCAATTTGTCGCCAACATTCGTTACTTGTTTTAGGATGTAGATATACATATTTGACAACTAGGCACCTAATTTTTGTGTTTTTTTTTTTTTTTGGACAGACAACCAACTGAATTTTTATTTTTTATTTTAATAATAGGATCAGGTGAGATATTTATTTATTTGAGTCTTTACAGTGACATCTCTGCTCGACTCTTGTTCCCTGTGGGACCTCAGTGACTTAAGGTAGTCAATTTGGTCCACAGAGCATTGCCCTTCTTGCTGTCCCTTGATATTCTGAAATTATATTTTTCCTCTGATGGGCCTATTGCATCTATTTTGGACTTGACAGTGAAAACATCTATGATAAATTCTACGTCTTACACTTTCTGCTGGAGTAAAGCCTTGGAAGCAAAAGATCTTGTAATTCATATTGTCCATGAAAATTGCTAATTGAAATTCAATTTACACCAAAGAAGTGAAGAGTTAGTCAAAACATAACTTAATCTCAATGACATCTCTGGCTTGGAATGTAAAAAAAATTAAAGGAAACTAAGGTACACGTATACTTTGGTGTGGGTACTCACTAGCTTGTCAATGAGTATGATAAGCAGAAATTGAATTTTCTTCTTATTAATTCACAACTGACAAGAATGCTTGGATGAGGAAACAATGAAACTATAAGAGGCAATCAAAGCTAAGCTAAAAACTTACTTGTCTTGACTTTTCTCATTTCCTTATTAGTGGATTAAATATTAAATGTTAAATTTGTTTCCTGATGGACATCCTTTATGACCTTGAATGTTAATTTTTGTTAGAAACCAGTTCAGAGTACTTAGTTTTTCAAGGCTTGAGGTGAAACAAATTTACGAAGCCAGTGATTGTAATTGTATTGGTTCTCTCATTTTATTTGTGCAAGCCTGATTTTTTTTCTCTCCCAATCATTCAGACACAAACAAGAATATGGCTTGGAGAAGTCCTGCACAAGCGATTGCATGACCAGCTGACAATTTCTGATTTACTTGCCGATGGGGAACTGCTGTATGTTTTTTTCTCTTATGTATTGTGACACGGCGTATATATTAGATACTAGATGTGCATGCTTCCATCTCTTATAGTGTCTGTGCATTGTCGGCTATCCTATAGGAGAAAACAATGTTCCTTTTCTTGACACATGTTACTATATTTAGGAGAAGCATATTACCTAATGTCCTGCCTTTCCTTGATATTAGTACTTCTTGTTCACACTCCTTTTCGTCATTCTTTGTGTTTTTTCCTTTTTGGTTTGTGTGTGAGATTGTGGTGTGCTTCCAATAAAAAAATGCTTTTGAAATTGCCTTGGTTATGTCATGAAAGTGAATATAGGGAAAAGTTCAACCATCTACCTCTTAGGATAAAACTTCGTAAGTGTTGGTATTTTGATTTTAATTTTAATAGGAAAGCATCAGAATTTAGTTTAAATATGAATTAGATAATCTAAATTATGAATTATGTTCAAGATCAATATGACAAATAATATTGCCTTGATTTGTATGCTCATACAGATATGAACACCAGCACACATTTTATACTAGCTCTCTTAGTGTGTGTGTGTGTGTGTGTGTGTGTGACTAACAGATTCTCTGTTGCATGTGCAGTGTAGTTGTGACTACATATTGTGTTGATTTTGTTCTAGTGGAGTCTGTTAATGTTGAAAGGCTTTTTGTGCTTATTCTTGCCTTGTTTTCTTTGTACATATATTCCAACATGACAGTGAAATCACCACTGAAGGGCGACGAATAACAAAACTTGACCAAGCAGATTGTTGACAAAGCTGCTTTTTCCTGAATGTGAGTTTTTGAAAATATTGATTATGTTGATGATGATCTGTTTTTGTGGTTTTGTTGTGAATTGGGTTTGTTTGTGAAACAGAGGGTTGGGTTGTTTCTTTGCAAAGGCGCCTACTTGTGTTTAAAATCTTCTAGGATCTTGTATTTTATATTCTTTCTTGGGCATCTCTTGAACCCACACTTATAGGAAATTGCATTATGTTTAAGATTTTGTAATCTTAGAAGTTTTGAAGTTTTATGTCAATATATCTTATTGACTACATGTTTAGTTGCTCATGAATAGTCACAAGTCACTGATTAGGTTGTGGTTTGAGACTTATCAATGTCTCTTGAGTCCCCTTGATCCAGTGCAGAAGTTTTTTATCAGTTGAAGGAACTAGTAAATGGTTCTGTTTTCTTTTGTATTTTGCTGTCTTTCAGAATAGTGTTGTCAATATGGCCCTGCCCTGTGGAAGTGATAGCGATGAATTTCTTATTGATGGCCTTGATGATGATTCTTCCCGTAGAGGGGCTTCCAGATTTTGGAGGAGCCACTTCAAGTTTATTTGATTTTTCAGATTTTTGTAGGTTTTCTTTGGAATATTTTACTATATTTGTATCTATATTTTGCCTTATGCTTCAAATTGTACGTTGGGTTGTGAGAAATTTGTCTTAGTTTGGTAATAAAATTAAGGTCCGTGCCTTGAGCTCATTGTACTCTTCTCTATTTTGGTTATAAAATAGGGTAAATTACCAATAGGTCCTACTTTGGAGACTTATTACCTAATAGGTCCTACTTTGGAGACTTATTACCCATTAAGTCCTATTTGATATAATTTATTAAGTGATAAAGATAAATTTATCAGTCTTTTTTTTATGAATAATTTTATAGTGATAAATTTATCAGTCTCTTTGTTTTATGATTAAATTTTTAGTGATAAATTTATCACTCTCTTATTTTTATAGTGTTAAATTTATTAGTTAGGACCTGTAGGTAAATAAATTTAGTTAACAGGACTAATTGGTAAGTACCCCTATAAAATATCTTTCCGAATAGTGAGAAAATGTGTTTGAGAAAAACATCTCAATTTTTCAAAAAAGCGATATCTTTTTCTTAAATAGATCACAATTTTTATGAAAAAAACTGAGATTATTACTTGACAAATGGTCACAATCGTGATCTTATTGCTACTATCATTGACATTTTTAACATTTGATCTCTAATTTTTAATCTTTTTTATCACAGTTAAAAATTGTGATGGAAAAATTGCACAAATAATCACACATTCATCCATCACAAAGGAAAAAGATAAGATTGAAGGTTCACTGTGACCTTTAATCAATTTTGTAGTAGTGTCCGTGCCATGAAAAAATTTATATTATTAATTTCTCTTGGAAAGCTTTATGGTGTGCACTTTTTACAGGTGTATAAATTGCCGTAATTTTACTAAAAATTTTATAATATCAATCATAAAATGTATAATCTTGTAATAAATTAACGTAACAAAAAATGTTGTAATTAGGCCATAAGCTTTTGTTATATGAATTACAAAATTTGAGATATTTTGTTACGTTAATTTGTGATGAGATTAGGCATTTTATAGTTGATATTACGAAATTTTATAATAAAATTATATCAATTTGTGATGGAATGCATATGGTATGCACCCCTAAATATGCTTTCCCATTTCTCTTTCAATGACATGACACAATTTAAAATTTACAAAAGAGAAACCCCGTGCACATCCCTTACGAGTGCATACCATATGTACTCTATTATGAATTAGTGTAATTTTATCACAAAATTTGTAATATTAATCACAAAATACGTAATTTCGTCATAAGTTGGCATAATAAAAAATCTCATAATTAAGTCACAACCTTCGGTATATGAATCACAAAAATTTAAATATTTTATTAGACGAATTTGTGAGAAACTTCTATATTTTGTGTTTGATATTATAAATTTTATAATAAAATTACTCTAATTGTGATAGGATGCATATCGCCGGCCATAGGCTTGGATTTAGGGTGGCTACGTGCACATTTTAGAGTACATCGAGTAAAACACACCTGTAAAAAATTAAGTTAATCAGATATTGTTAATCCTTTCATCCATTCACATTTGTATTCATTTTAATATTTTAAATCACAATTATCATTTATTTTTGTGGATACAAATATGAGTGAATAAAAGAGTTAATGATATCCAAGAAATTTAATTTTTTACAGATATATTCTACTTGATATATTTTAAGATATGAACAGTTCGAATTATCAAAATAGATCAAAAAATAAACCCATTTAATTATGGGAAATTATACAGCAATAACTGTTGTGCTGGGACACAGCAGCCACCCAAAATCCCGCTTTCCTGTACGAAAATAACAAAGATTGATTCCGACGGCCGAGTAGATTACTCCAAAGTCGGATGGATTAGAAGGTGGTTTCACTCTGGTGCTTTTAGTTTTCAACGTATGAGATTCTCAGCATAGTAAAAGTAAAGTTGTGAGCTTTTGTTCTCTTTAATTACTTTTGGCTTTGCAATGCTGCTTTCAATATATGGATCCAAAATCAAGAAGTCACTTGCTCCTTCTGCTTCTTCACTCTGATAGATCTTTCTTCATTTTTCTTTTGGTTCGACACCACCAACCCATTTCAAGATTCTCTGCTCAATCACCAGATTTCCCGCAAAAATCCCAATTTGTTGGCTTCTTGTCATCCCAGAAAACTCACCATCTTTTCCTTAGAAACCAGTTGTTTCTTTCATTTTTATTCTTAATGCTAAATATACCTGGTTCTTGATGTTTGAGACTCGTATCTCTCCAATAGCCCGTGGACAAATTCAACTTTGGCTTCCACAAGTCTTTCTGATTTAGATCCCAATATCTAATCCTCTTTTAGACCACTAAAACTGAGATAGAAGCACCGGAAAGCAGTAAATAAACTGTGTATGAGAGAGAGTAATGACTGAAAATTATTCTGTCATGATGAAACTGAAGTATCTATAAAGAGTGAGGACAAATTGATGGCAGATGAAGAGAGGGATGAAATCGAATCTTTTTACAATCGGCTAAGATTCCTAGGAGTTATTCTCAAGGATATGGAGGAGAAACACCATGAGGAGAATGATGAAGGAGAAAACCTGGCTATGCAAATTAGCTATGTGACCTACAAGACAGGAGAATTTCTCAGCTTTTTTGTTGCCGAAGTTGCAAAGCAGAGGGACAGCAACAACAATGGTAAAAAGCATTTGTTTGTTTGATTTTTTAAGCCTCACAAATATCCTGGAACAGATCAAGCCCATTGAGCTACAAGCCATGCAGTTTTATGACAAGACATATCAGATCCAACTCTTACAAGATGAAAAGTCTTTTGACGAAGTCCCGTCAATGTCAACTGGGAACAGAACCATGGTGGAGGAAGAAATTATGGTGGGCTTTGATGATGAGGCGTTGACTGTAAATAATGAGAAATTATATATATATATATATATGCAAACACATTGTAAAATTTTTGTTAATCAAGTTCTCGATCTATTTTTCTCAAAGTTTTGAATTTTTATAATATAAAAATATATGTGTCATCACCTTAATGATTCTCATCAATTTTCATTTTTATTTTTATAATTTTAATGATCAAAACGGGAATACCTTTCAATGTTTGTCCATTAATTATAGAATCTTTGAAATTTTCATCAATGTAACAACTTTCTACTACTTTTATATATATATATATATTCTTTTTTTCTCATAGTATGATTTGTTGGATTGTGCTATAATATGTAAGTAATGATATTTGTGGAGTTGACACTATAAATGTCATAGCTGTCTTTTCCTATCATAACTAAAAAAAAAAAGAAAAAAAAAAAGAAGTCATAATCAAACATCATATAAGTACAACTAAAGGCCTTTTAGATTATAATTAAAATAATGTGATAACTAATATCACAGTGTATAATCAGGTGATAATTGAGCTCTGGCCAAAATGGGTTGAATGTAACACTGAATTCTAGCCGGCAAAGCGTCCGATTGAGCCGCCGAATGAAGACCAACCTGTGAAATGCCCAATGCCTATGTAAGTGAATAGTTTAAGTTTTATTAAATTGATATTGATTTATTATTATTATTGATTAGTGAGTTTTATGAAATTGATATTGATGTTGTTGTTTGTGAAGATTAACTACACTTATTGGTTCAAGTAATTTGCCTTGTGTAATTGGAATTTTTTGCTACATACCTATTTCGCATAACTCAATGCTTACCAATGGCATTTTGATTTATTTTTTTAATTGTTGTGCTTATTGTGCTTATTGTTTGCTTTGAAGTGATATGGCATAACAAATATGTACAAATGTTTAGAGAATTGTACAAGCAGAGAATAATCTTCTCGTATAATCATGTTGATCAAGTTTGCACTCCTTCAAATGTCGTCGCTTTGTTACCTGAAAACACAAACATGAGCTAGCCAGCGTGTGTGTGCCGGAAACCTCTCCAATGCCTAAGTCAGCCAATAAACAATAGACACAAAAAGCTCTGTGTATTCGGGGGTAAGAATTGCAATATCTCTACATAGGTCCTGTCATGAGCTTTTGTAGAATCCGCCTGGCATAATCCTAGTAGGGCTCTAACTCTCCTTAGCAGAGTCCTCCTAGGAATCACACACCTAAAGATAATGCTTACACTCAGAACACCCCTCTCTCTGTACGCCAAGTGAGATGGCATAATACTCTGCTCGGTTGACTGTACCCAATTGAGCTACCTCGGCTCTGTGCTCAACGTGGCTGAACCGTGATGACCCTAGCTACCGAACGACAACCTGCCAAGCTACACCGAGCTCGGCCCACTACACCTGTAATCACCTTGGTATGATAAAAGATTGTCCCCAGATAGCTAGGTCCAAGCCCAGACAACACATATGCGACCATCATAGCGCCTGCTCGGCCCAAGACTGAACTACCCAAAAGCTCATCTTTGGCCCATTGTGCGGCCCAGTCTTCACTAATGACGTTGCCTAGCTTGGCTCAATTTGTGCACACAAATTACCCTCTCAATTGCCCCTTAATTTCATCTGTGTAGCATGATTGGGATTACTGTCTCTCTGACGAGATACACTTCAACCGAGATAAGAACACCCACTTGGTCTCTTGATCTGCCTGGTCCAGAAACGTCTTATCAGTTGCTCTGTACATCGCTCCACTACCCCGGCATGTCTGATACACTATTATTTTTGTGGACATGTGGCAGGCCCCCACTGGTCTCGTACCCCCAGTGCAGCTGTCAAGCACTACCCAAAATTTGAATAGCCGCGCCTTTTTGCATTTCAAATACATAACCCTTAAACTTGAACAGCTCTGGCCACTGTTCATCTTCTTCCTCAGTGAGACCTTTCGATCCAGTGGCAAACTCCTTCAATTTCCTTTATCGTTGTATCCAATCACCGCTGCAATTTGCACCCACGGTTTTGCAATCATTCAACGAAGCTATCCTATTGTTCGAAATCCGAATCAGCCTTCAAATCGGTAAGTTCTTCAACCCTTCTGATATTTTAATTATGGATATTCATGTTGTTCCTTATGGGGTTGCTAGTCCATCATTTGAGGCTCAAAACTAAACACTATAGCATAGAAACCCACGAAACGAGCATAAAATGAACTTGTAATGGTCTCTAGTACCACTGTAAACCCTTCAAATAACAAACTCTAAGATGAATCCCCTTTGGCTGGAACTAGAACTGTCCATAGGTAGCAAATTTGATTTGAAATCATGCTGAAATCAAAATAAAAAACAGTTTGCACGGTCCTTATGGACTTTGACTGAGCAAACAACATGACGGTCACATTAAACTGGGCTACTGCATTGCCCCTTGGCCAGGACAGGGCTAAATACAATGCCCCTTATCTCAGCTGAGATAAAAATGTCATGCTAGGCCGTGTGGTCGAGCAACCAAACCTGCTTAACTAACACAGATGCTTTAGCTCGGCCGATAACTAGTCATAACCAAAATTGCTTCTCACTTTGCAGACTTGACTAGGTTACCCAGGCAGACCATTCATTTGGCTACTCTGATGGCTCTACTCAACTAAGCAACCCAACAGTGCTGATCAATTTAGCCGAGCAAACCCCAATAGTCCTTTAGTTAAAGCCAATGGGCAAATATTGCTTCATGTTTAGCTCGCCAGGGGCCATAGTTGAATTTAGGAGGGATTACAATATTCCTGATGATGTCCAGTTCACTTTAGCCGAGCAAGACACTGTTGTAACAAGCCCGCGGGAGACCTCGCTACAGTTCGGACTCGATTTGTGTCACGGTTCTTAATCTGAACCAAAGAGTCCAAATCTGGCAAATCGTTTTGAGAAAACAGATTTTTAGAAAAGAAGTGCCAAACATGGACTGCTTTGCCAGATACAGAGTCGCCACCTAAATATTTTATTTTGGGAAATTTAGGAAACCCTGACTCGGTGCCAAAGGCCACGTGTCCGTCATCACCAAAGTTGCCTTGGCTCGGGAACTTGGGTACGATTGGGGAAGGTCAGCTATGAGCACCCTCTCTCGTCCGATCCGAAGATCGGCCTCTACTAACCGTGATATCTTGTTTTGAAAGCATTATGTGTTCTTATTCCAGTTATTAGCCTAGAATTACTATGTTACGCGCACAGCAAACAAGTATAGACCAAATCGCCTAGATTGGAACAAAACATTGCGTGTTTGTTTTGAAAATGGTTTGCTACTCGCAAGTAGGCTAAAATGCAGGTTTTACCACCCTCAAGTGGGCTTTAGAAAAGAAGGTTTTGCCACTATCTAGTGGGCTTAAAACTCACAGTTTTAATGCATTATCCCAATTTAGGTGATTCAACCTCCACCCACAGGCATTCAAGCAGTTATATCACATAAGCAGCTAGCCTCATGGTAATCATGCTATTATGGCAACACTCACACGCATGTGGTATGCTAAAGCATAAAAGCTCACCTAGTACTCCAAGCCAAAACAGAAACTGGTTAGTAATCAAGTGCAGGATCCTAGTCCATGTTAAGATGGCTAATGCAACACATGCAGAATGCAACTTAGATAGGCTCGGCTAATCTACAATGACATGTGAAATGCTGCAACTAACACGTATTCAATTTGGAATTGAAATACAGATGCAGTTAGAATGATGCGCCGAGCCCGATGCATGCAAAACAGATGAATGAATGCTATCATACTGTATGCTAATTTAAACATGCCCTAGTCTACCATCATAAGCGGGTAAATAAAAGGGAAGAAAGACGTGGGATTGGAAGACATACACGCACTCACACACACTTATTACACAATTGTCCTCACTCGGAGGGTCCAAAAAAATATTACAGTCCGGATAAATAATACTAAATTAATTATTACAAATTAAATATTACAAAACTTCTAATTAATTAACAAGATAAATGCAGAAGGGAAAAGGCCACAGCCCTGCCTTGGAATGCGTGAATGATGCATGCTTGAGTCCGTTTCGCCCAAAAAACCCGTACCATGCCACCGCTGCCTCTGTTTACACTGCCCTGCTTTTCTGAAAACTTCCAAAGTCTTAGGACATATTCCCTGCACACTGTAGAGCACCATCGGCTAAAGGAAATACCCACCGGCCACGGAAAATGTCCATCGGCTGGACTTCATGTTATCGGCCATTCATCCATGGCCGGTCGGCACTATAAACGGCTGGTCGGCCAAAAATTCCTGCAGAACTGGTTTTTGACAGCAACAAAGGATAGACAGTGTATGGCATGGAATTTCAAGCAAATGTACGCATGGTCACACTCCCTATCATGCAGTGGACTCAAGGGAGCATGGCCCTCGATCCTCGGGCCATCAATTGTGCATTTTGATGCATGATGGCCCAAGAGGCCAAGGTTGCAATTCAATGAAAATGCATGCAACACACAAATGAATACCAAGACCCTATCATGTCAAAGTTAAGGGCCTCGGTGACCGAGAGTCGAGATGTGTTGCATCACTTGGAGTATGAACACTTCTCAATCCTCACACTTGGCTTGACACCCTAAACCAAGCAATGTAATGCATGTCATGCAAACATGGCTCAAAGATGCAACATAAGATTAAGATGCAAGGCATGCCAAATGCAATGCAACATGTCATGGCAAGTATGCAAAAGAACTAGCATGTGACAACACATCATGAATCAAACATGCAACAAACATGTGACAAGTAAGCAATGGTGGACTTAAACCATAAAGGGGCAGACCTCAGCCCACCCCAAAACAGTGGCCAAAAGCATCCCAAATGATGGACAAAATGCACAACAAACATGTAAGTCAAAGAGGCCCAAAGCTAAGGCATATCAAAGGGGCATTCTACTACCACTACCCCAAGCAAACATGGCATGAACCATACAACCAAAAACAGAATTTTAACATGCAAAATAAACCCCAAATACCCCTGATATGGCAGCCCCAAAGCCTCAAACATAGGGCTATGCACAATGACCTATTCCTAGTCATGAAAGGCCAACTCTTCAAGGCATGAATGAGATGATAAATGGAGACATGTAAGCATGGTATAGGGACTGAAATAGCATGTTAAATGATTCCCAATCATTGAAATAGCCTAACCAATGCATGTTTATGATTCACACATTCAAGGCTCACAAGCCAAAATGTGAAGCAACTATACCGAACATGCTAAACAAGACCAAATCAGTGGCCAACAAACTTTAAGCATGATAAAATATGGCTAAGAACTTCACAAAGTAAAGCCAAGATATGAGAGCATGGTAGTCAAAAGTCATGATGCATTTCTAGTCACAAACAAGGGAATACAAAGCAAGTATGTTAAGCATGCAAAGGGCCACAAATCTGACCAAAAACAAAGATAACATGTGACCTAAATAGCACCAAAAACATTTGATATGGAGCCAAGAACAAACCAAACATGCATGTTGCCCTTTAAGCTAAAACAAGGATAAAAGAGGGACAAAGGGGAGAGGGGTGTCCCTCCCCTATACAAGACTTCAAACCCTCTTCTTTACCACTGAAAATCCACTGGATTTCAGTGGTGAAGAGAACAAAACACTCAAGCAAATCAAGCCTAGCAATGGAAGCACCAAAAGGGCCAAATAAGGCCTAAGAGGGTGATTTCGACCCCAAACCACAAAATGACCTTAATGAAGTATTTAAAGCATGCAAATATAAGACTTTTTCTAGTTATACACAAAGCTCAAATCATCATGCAAGACAAGTAAAAAGCTGTTGCAAAATTGGGGAAACTAAAGCAAAGTAGTTACCCTTGAAGAACACCTCAAGAATAGCAAGTCCAGCCACTCTCTTCTGGTCAAAACAAGTCCAAAAACTCAAGAATAAACCCTCTAAGTCCCTCAAGGTCGAAGTAAGGTGTGGTAGTGTGTGTGTTAGTGCAAAACTAAGGTAAAACTACACTTTTAGGCCACAAAACACACACAAAGGATGAGAGAGAGGGGGATATAGAGAGAGAGAGAGATTATATGACAGATGTGTATGTATATATTCTCTGGTTTTTTTGTTCAAACTTCTAACCTTAGACAAAGGAGGAAGAAGGGCTCTTATATAAGCAAAGAAAAGGCTCTAAGCTTCTCAAGGAAGCTAAATGAAAAGGGGCAAAGGGTGCAAATGGTTCATGGCTTCTTGAAGAAGCTGGGACAGCTGGCCAAGCTTCCCCAAGAAGCTTGGCCAAGGGTTCATCCTTCTAGAAGGAACTAGGGGGTCAAGGGCTCAAAACAGCCATCCCCGTGCATGGGGAGTGGTGTTGGTGTATTCCAGCTGGCTCAGCTGGCATGCACCAAGCCTGAAGGGGTGCAGAAGGGTCACCGGCTAGAAAAATAGGTCACCGGCCAAATAAAGTGCCGGCCGGCCACAGAGAGTGCCGACCGGTCATTGATATCAAGCAACCACGGCCGGTAGCAACAAGGAATGGCCGGTGATGTAAAGGGAGGGCCGGTGGAGTGTGGGGATGACCAACAAGCCATTCCCTGCCTTCCAAGGCAAAAACACAAGTGTTTGGTGCAAAACCAAACACTAAACGAACGAGTTAAGAGATCCTGAGGCAAGGCGCGCAGCCGAGGCCTCCGGGAACTCAAAACGAACACGGACAAGGGTGATCACTGAGTATTCAATCAGTGACGTCCAAGTCTTGAGGACGGTCAAAAATGGGGTGTCTACAGTTACCCCTCTTTGATAGAACTCGAAAGTCATAATAATGACGGGAGTGACTGTCAAAGCCCCGAGACGACCCATTTTTGACAAGGCCGAAGACTTAGACAGACATGCAAGACAAACAAGATATGCACCCGAAGGTAGGGGCAAAATGCAAGACGATGCACAGATCCTGGCATAACTTATGATCATACAAAGAAAGTTGTAACGAAGCACACATGCAACAATTTTAAGCTAGCATACACCAAATTACACTACAATGCAGAAAGGATGTAAGAGAATTATGCGATTCTCGATACGTCTCACGCGGAGGATACAATACCTGTCCGGTTCGTCTGGTTCCACCAGCCTTAAATGAACCGTACATACAATATCGTGCCTGAAAAGAAAGCAAACTTAACAGGTACGATGCCATCAGCAACATGCATGACAATGTGATTGAAAGTGCGTGACAACGCAAAGCAAGTGGGAAGCATAACAATGCTGTGAAGGCGCCAGTTCATGTAATTAAAGAGCACGTGACAACGTGCACAAAGTGTATAGAAACTTGGAATCGAACACATGTAAGTAAAGCATGCGGTCTACGCAAGCAATGTGTATAAAAAGAAGCTGAACACATATAAGTAAAGCAATGCACGCATGCACGCGATGTGTATATAAAAAAAAAAAAAAAGGAATTGAACACATATAAGTAAAGCAATGCACGCATGCACGCAATGTGTATATAAAAAAGGAATTGAACACATATAAGTAAAGCAATGCACGCATGCATGCGATGTGTATATAAGAAAAAGGAATTGAACACATATAAGTAAAGCAATGCACGCATGCACGCAATGTTATATAAAAAAAAGGAATTGAACACATATAAGTAAAGCAATGCACGCATGCACGCAATGTGTATATAAAAAAGGAATTGAACACATATAAGTAAAGCAATGCACGCATGCACGCAATGTGTATATAAAAAAGGAATTGAACACATATAAGTAAAGCAATGCACGCATGCACACAATGTGTGTATAAAAAAAAGGAATTGAACACATATAAGTAAAGCAATGCACGCATGCACGCAATGTGTAAAAAAAAAAAGGAATTGAACACATATAAGTAAAGCAATGCACGCATGCACGCAATGTGTATATAAAAAAAAGGAATTGAACACATATAAGTAAAGCAATGCACGCATGCACGCAATGTGTATATAAAAAAGGAATTGAACACATATAAGTAAAGCAATGCACGCATGCACGCAATGCGTATAAAAAAAAGGAATTGAACACATATAAGTAAAGCAATGCACGCATGCACGCAATGTGTATATAAAAAAGGAATTGAACACATATAAGTAAAGCAATGCACGCATGCACGCAATGCGTATAAAAAAAAGGAATTGAACACATATAAGTAAAGCAATGCACGCATGCACGCAATGTGTATATAAAAAAAAAGGAATTGAACACATATAAGTAAAGCAATGCACGCATGCACGCAATGTGTATATAAAAAAGGAATTGAACACATATAAGTAAAGCAATGCACGCATGCACGCAATGTGTATATAAAAAAGGAATTGAAATATGGTAAAGATAAGTCATTCACCAATATTGAAACGCAAAGCACTGCAACGCAGCATAATTAAAGTGATTTGTGGAGTTCGCAAGATACGAAAAGGATACCGGGGAGGGGAGGGGGAATTCCTCGTACGTATGGAGCATCGCTCATAGTAGACACCTCTTGAGGTCAACTCGAGGGGTCTATGAATGTTCTGACGGTGTACTTCCTCGCGCTGCCCCAAGAAATGAAGGTGCCAAACCATACAATTGATTAGACAAGGACGCGAGAGATGTATCGACCACCAGGGAAGGGCTACTGTTATCAACCCTGATACTCTGCTACCTTGTTCCTTTTTCTTGCTTTACTTTCCCTTTTTTATCGGTAGTTTAAGCATATTGCACTGCCTCAGGCAAATTTTATTTTAAGAAAAACTGGATATGTTCGCAAAATACATGATGGAAATGAAACTGCCTTTTTGTTCAAAATGTGTTGCATTTGTACATCCCATGCATTGCATCGCATGTCATCACACAACAATGTGAATGAGAATTGTTTGAAAATAGAGCATTTGCATCGTAATAATCAGGTAGTGAACCAACTTACAACTCGATAAGTAAAACAGAAAAACTTGACATAACCAACCAAGCGCGAGTACAACTCGATAAGCAAATTAGAGACTTGAAGAGAGTGACATACAACTCAAAAAGCAAATATACGACAACTCGATAAGAAAATATGTGTGACCCCGCGGGAATTGACCACCGGAGGGCATTGGAGGTGGTGGGATTCCCCAATCCTTAGTATAAACAGCTCAGAGAACAAGGAGGGAGACCACCGGCCAGAGATAAAGGCCGTCGGCCGTGAGAAATGGTCACCGGCCAGAAGCTTTGATTCACCGGCCAAAAGTGGTGGCCGGTCGGCACTCCATTTGGCCGGCCAGCCATGAATTGTCAGAATCAACAGAATGCTGACATCTGTCCTCCACTCAACCTTATCTTCTACAAAAGGGCCTCAACTTCGTGGTTCTTCTCAATTCAACACTAATTTGTCCCAAATGGAAGCGTTCCTTGCCCAAAATCTCGCAACTTGGATCGACAACTTGGATGGCTCGGAAAAGCTGAATTTCCGAGGTTTCGGCATAAATGCACTATTCACCTTGAGTCGTACCCCGCTGCACTTTCCGTTTCTTCATGCCGCGGCAAGGTTTTGGAACCCGGTGACACATGTTTTTAGCTTCGGCGGGCAAGAGGTATGTCCTACCTTCAAAGATTTTCAAGCTTTAATGGAGTCCGAGCGAAATGAAGAGATCATGCCCCAACTTCGTTTTGGCCATGCCCAAGCCTTAGGACAAATGTGTGGGTTCTCAATACCCGATGCTCGATCTTTGATTTGCGACGGAATGCTGGATATTCCAAGCTTGATTTACCATTTTTCTGATGTCGGCGACCGTGGCGATCGTCATTGGCAGGGTTTTCGGCAACATGCACTTTGCTTATGCATGCTATCGCATTTCTTACTTGCCTCGGGTTCTGGAGGATCTAGTGTCCGATTGATTGAAATTGCCCAAGGTTTGAAGGAGGGTAAGAGTTGCGTCGCCATGACTCTGGCTGAGACGTTGATGGGTTTGGATGCTTTCTATCGCCGCGAAACAACCAAATTTGCGGGGAGTCCACTACTACTGCAGGTAAAGTTTCCCACCCAATCTCTCGTATGCATTGTTCACATCACTTGGCCCTCAAGCTCGGTTTTTCTCACAAAACCCTTTGCTTCACTTTTCTCTCATCGTACATCTCTCTATTCTTTATTCTCTCATTTTTTATCCCTCCCCAGGTGTGGTTGATGGACAAGTTGCAGGTTGTGGACTCCTACCCAACTTACTCAGCCCGCGGTTACTTCTTCAGGCAACACCTAGTCAACGCCCTTGATGAGGGTTGGTGGTTCGACTAGATGTGCGGCTTGTCCGCAGACCGCATTGCTTGGCAATGCCCTTGGCTCAACCTACCGGCAATGGGCTATAGCATGACCTGCCAACCTGGGATTCAGCTGATTGGCTTTACTCACTGTGTGTTCTATTTCCCATTCAGGTTCTGACGCCAGTTTGGTCATGATCAGACTTGCCCACCGGAAGGGATAGAGTATCCTGCCGCATTCCCGATCTGGGGCGCACAACTTGCCCGTTATGCCACAGCATGGAGGACTAGGGAGCTCCTGGCCCCCACTCCCACTTTCAGTTGCACTTTGTCTGATGAGTGCTGGGATTGGCTCAATGAAGAGGCACAGATTGGGCCTAGCTTGGCATCGGAGGCTTCAACTAGCTCTGGGAGGAGGCGCAGGGACACCTGACTTGACTATGCCCTGGATTTTTTGCTTTATTAGAGCTTTCAAGTTTTCTTCATGAATGTAATAATAATAAAAACAACTTCAATTTGTATGCAAGAGCAGGAGAACTCTGTATTGAAATCAATGAAATTGAAGGTTGTGGTACTGAAAATTTCCCGTTTTGGTCGAGAAACGGTCTTAGTTGTAAAAAGATTAATTTGAACAAAGTCAACTTTTATTAAAACTTTTCAAAACCATTTTTGATATGGATCGAAACTGGACACGTCTGACATCTGTCATTAAGATGCACAACCTCGGACCCCTGCAACTAGAAAGTTGCCCCTAGTCTGCATAGTACCGCGGCACACACACAGCAACGGAAAGTTGCCCCTAGTCTGAAAAGCACTGCACCGGAGATCATGATGAATGCTGATGGACGAAGATGGCCGAGATAATCAAATGGACAAAGTTGATCGGGGAAAAGTTTATGACTGAACTTCAGGATGAAGTTGCCTATGTATCCCAAAGATGGGAATCAAGCCTTACGTAGTTCAAGCTTAGGTTCCCTCGAGTATTTTCACTCTCCTTTTATGCTCTAACTTTTGCCAAGGCCGCCCTTTGTGGATTTTCAACCTTGCGAGCTCAGTTTTTATAATTTCAAATTTTTTGTGCTCTGAGTTTTGCCTAGGTCGCCCTTTCGGGTTTTTGGCCTAGCGAGCCTCTCAAGGGTAATATTTCTTCAACTTGTCCATATTGATCGATTGTGAAAACTCTAAGCCATCCAGATCCATCAGAACCACAGCTCCACCTGACCAGATAGACTTAATGATGTAGAGACCAGTCCAATTGGGTCTGAACTTGCCCCTAGGGTCGTGGATGGGAGCTCGGTTGTCCTTGAGTACCAAATCTCCTTCCTTTAAATTCCTGGACCTAACTTTTTTGTTAAAAGCCCGGGCAATTCTGCGTTGATAACCTTGGACATGGTACAGTGCTTTCAGCCTTCTCTCATCAAAGAGCATGAGTTCCTCAAACCTGCTCTGCTGCCAATCTGCTTCAGCTATTTGACACTCAGCCAATACTCTCAACGACGGAACCTCAATCTCAATAGGTAGAACGGCCTTCATCCCATAAACCAATGAATACGGAGTCGCCCCGGTAAAAGTCTTGATTGAAGTCCGGTAGCCCCATAGAGCAAACGGCAGCTTATCTGGCTAGTCCCGGTAGGTTTCCACCATCTTCTGTAATATGTGTTTGATATTCTTGTTGGCGGCCTCAACCGCTCCATTGGTTTGCGGCCGGTATGTAGACGACTTATGAAAAGCCACATTGTATTTCTCCAACAAATCAATCACCTCCTTCTTGAAGTGGGAACCATTGTCTGAAATAATGTCGTTTGGGACTCCATAACGACAGATGATGTTGTTTCTGATAAACTTTGCGACATGCGAAGCCTTCAACATCGCATAAGATTGGGCCTCGACCCACTTTGTGAAGTAATCTATCGCGACTAGGATGAACTCATGTCCATTCGACCCTTTCGGAGTAACGGCCCCGATCACATCGATTCCCCAAACTGAAAATGGCCATGGCGAAGTCATGTTGTATAGCTTCGACGGCGGGATGTTCATGCGGTTTGCATGGATCTGGCATTTGTGGCATCGCCGAACAAAGCCAATACAATCCTCGTCCATGGGGACCAATAATAACCCTGTCTGAGGATCTTTCGCGCTAGCATTACTCCATTCATATGCGCCCCACATTCTCCTCCGTGGATGGCCTCCATCTGGCGCTTCGACTCCTCTGCTTCCACACACAACTTATGCATTCCCAGATGACCTCTCTTATACAGCTTACCCCCGCAGATGATGAACTGAATAGCCATTCTTCTGATTGCCCTTTTATCTTTGGCATTTGCCCCTGGTGGATACGTCTCATTTTCCAAGAAGTTCCAAATGTCGTAATACCAGGGGTTGTCGTCCTGAGCCTCATCCATGGCAGAAATTGACTCATATGCTGGCGCAAACTTCTGGTCAATGATGACCGGACGCATCCGGACTCTAGGCGGGATGTCTATCATGGAAGATAGAGTTGCTAGTGAATCTGCGAACCTGTTATTCTCTCTTACTAGATGAGTGAAATTTAGCTTCTCAAACCGAGGAATTAACAGATCCAAGGTCTGGTGGTAAATTATCATCTTTTCCTCTTTGACTTTCCAATCTCCTTTTGCTTGAGACACAACAAGGTTCGAGTCCCCAATGACGTCCAACCGTTTTGCCCCTAATTCTAGGGCTGGTTCTAAACCGGCAATGCATGCCTCATATTCTACCTCGTTGTTTGAGACTTTGAACCGGAGTTTGAAGGCTAGCGGGATACGGGAATTGTCGGGCGCTATCAGCAACACTCCTATCCCATACCCGTACTGGTTTGACGCTCCGTCAAAGTACATCGTCCAAGTTTCGTCTTTGACATACAAAATGGCTTCATCTGGGAATCGGTACTCAACTGCTTCATCCCCTTCAACCGGGTGGTTGGCAAGGAACTCTGCCACCGCTCTTCCCTTTACTGACTTACGCGTTACATACTTCAGATCAAACTCGGAAAGCAATAGCAGCCAACGAGCTAGCCTACCCATAAGTGCCGGTTTCTCGAAAAGATATTTGATGGGATCGAGTCGTGAAACCAACATTACAGAGTGAGCTAACAGGTAGTGCCGCAGCTTCCTGGTAGCCCATACCAAGGCCAAACAAGCCTTCTCCAGTGGAGTGTAGCGGGTCTCGTAATCCAGCATCTTCTTGCTCAGATAGTAGATGGCCTTCTCCACCTTGTCCTCTGACTCTTGTGCGAGCATGCAGCCCATAGTAGTCTCAGTTACTGAAAGGTACAATATCAACGGTTTCCCCGGCTCTGGCGGCGACAACATGGGCGGGTTCTATAAATATTCTTTGATCTGTTCAAAAGCGGCTTGGCATCGGCCGTCCCATTGGAATTTCTTTCCTTTCTTCAGGAGACCAAAAAGTGGTTCACAAGTCAAGGTTAATTTTGAGATAAACCGTCTTACGAATTGCACTTTACCCAGAAAGCCTCGTACCTCCTTTTTAGTCCTTGGTGGTGGCATTTCTAGGATGGCCTTGATTTTGGAAGGGTCGACTTCGATGCCCTTTTGTGTAATCAGAAACCCTAGCATTTTTCCCGCGGTAACACCAAATGTACACTTCTGAGGATTTAGCCGCAACCGAAATTCCTTGATCCTTTGGAAAAACTTTTGCAAAGCGGTGTAGTGGCCCTCTCTTTCTTTGGACTTGACAATCATGTCGTCCACGTACACCTCAACCTCTTTGTGGATCATGTCGTGTAATATTGTGGTCGCAGCCCGTTGATAAGTAGCTCCAGCGTTCTTCAACCCAAATGGCATCACTCTGTAGCAGTATGTACCTGTAGACACCCCATTTTTGACCGTCCTCAAGACTTGGACGTCACCGTTTGAACACCCGGTGATCATCCACATTTGTGTTCGTTTGGAGTTCCCGGAGGTTTCGGCTACGCCCCTTGCCTCAGGATCTCCGAACTTGACTGTTTAGTGTCTGGTTATGTACCAAGCACTTGTGTTTTGCCTTGGAGGGGCAGGTAATGCCTTGTGAGGCATCCCCACACATCACCGGCCGTGGCTAGAGGCCACCGGCCAGGGTTTTATTCCATCGGCAATGTATGTTGCCGGTCGGCAGTAAATTTTGTCAAAATGACATCTTTGGCCGGCCGACTACTGTGCATCTGCTTTTGCAGATATTTTAGCACAGCTGTCTTGCATTTTCTTTGTGTATGGAGGGATGGCCCTCTTGTTAGCTTACCTTGTAAGCTTTACAAGATTGGCTCCTCTATAAGAGGAGGCCTTCTCTCCCTTGTCCTAGGGTTAGAGAAGTTAGAGAAGAGAGTGAGAGGACTCTGGTTTTAGGGTTTAAGTTAGTGTATCTAACCTATTTCTATACCTCTCCCTCTCTTGCCATTGTGTGTGTTTTAGGCTTAGTTTTGTGCATAAACACCTACCATCACACCATCCTCTTGGAACTGAGGTTCTTGAGGCTTGTTTTTGGAGCTTTGAAGCTGGTTTGGAGCTCAAGGGAGCAACTGGTCCACCATCTTTGAAGAAGGTCAACAAGGGTAAGAAACTTACCACTTTTTCCCCCATTCTTGCATACTATTTTAGCCTATCTTAGAACTATTTTTGAGCTTAGTGTATAACATAAAAAAGTTCTTTTTTTGGGCCCTCTAAATAGTTTGTTTAGGGTATTTTTTGGTTTGGAGGTGTTTGACCCCTCTTAAGCCTTGAGAGGCCCCATTTTGTGCCATTTTGAGTGAGCTCCGGGACTTTGGTGTTTGGGCCTCATCACCACTAAAATCTTGAGGGATTTCAGTGGTAAGGATGGTGCCTTGAGGTCCCAAGAAGGAGAGGGCCACCCCCTCTCCTTGTTGTCCTTGAAAAGGACCATTTTTGCCTCTTGAGGGAGCATCATGTTCAAGTGTGTGTTGACCATGTTCTAACTATTTTTTATGCTTATTTTGTCATGAAATAACATTGTTGTATGTTGGTTTTGGTACACCATGCATGCCTTGCATATATGCCTTGTGATGCCATTTTACCGCCTTAGCATGCCTTAGGTTGTAAACCCTTATTCAAGCATGTTTTAGGCTTAGCCTTGTGAAGGTTTTGTGTTTGTTTTGCCATGTTTAAGGTCTGCCCTTAGTTGTTTGGGTCAACTTTAGCATGCATTGCATGGCCTCTTTGCATTTTGGCTTGTTAGCCTTAAGTGTGTGAGTGTGTAGCATGCCTTGCTTGTATCATTTCAGTGGTTTGGAACCATTTAACATGCTATTTCAGTCCATTTAACATGCTCACATGCTTGCCTTGGATGCCTCTTTGATGCTTTGAAAGCTTGTGTTGTATGCTCCATGTTTTGGCCATTGTGCATGCTCTTGAATTCGAGCCACTTAGATGCCATCTAGGGGGCTCCCTTTGCATGGTCTAGGTCTGCCTTGGACCTGTTTTAAGCCTTATTGGCCTTGTGAGGCTTGGTTGGCTTAGCCATGGTTTAAGTCCCCTTGACTTGCTTCAAATACTTGGGCCATTTGTTGCATGCTTAGCCTATCTTGTTTGCTTGGTTTGGCACCATGTTCTTGCATGATTTTCAGAGCTTAATGCATGCCATATATCCATGATTATTCCCTTTTAAGTGTGCTTAAAAGATGTCCTTTGATGCTTAAGTGTTTAAGCCTTGACATGTGCATGTGTGTATGTGTGTTTGGTCTCACCTCTTGAGCTTTTGGCCACTTTTTTAGGCCTATTTAGAGCTGCCTAAATCATGTTTAAGCCCACCCCTTTGTTGGTTGCATATGCTCCTTGTGTGTCATAGCATATTGGTAAGTTGTTGCATATTAGAACTTGCATGATTGAATGAAGTCACATGCTTGTTTGCATGCTTGGACATCCACATTGCATCTTGCATGCTTGTTGGTTAACATTGATGTTTCATGCCTTGTATGCTTGTTAGCTTGTATGCTTATTTGCATTGCCATGATTGCATACTAGTCAACATGCCTAGGATTGCATTGCATTAGCATGCATGCTACTATGCTAGACCTCTTGAGATGAGTATGATAGAGGTTGGGCCTCCCTGTGTGTTTATTTGGTTTGCATTCATTTGAAATTGAATTTTCACACTTGGTCTCTTGGGCCATCACGCATTGAAATGCGCGATTGATGGTCCGAGAATCGAGGCACATCCTTCTTTGAGTCATAAACATGATAAGGGGTGTGATAGGTGCATATATTCCTTGAGATGTATTGCCATGCTATGCCTTGTCCTCTGCTGCTGTAAGTTGCAGGTTCAGCAGGCATTTTTGGCCGACCGGCAACATATAGTGCCGACCGGCCGTCCATCAGTGGCCGATAATTAAATCAGCAACCAATGATCATATTTGGCGGCCGGTGGAAATCCTCCTCAGCCGGTGGTGATCCCCAGTGTTCAGAGAAGCATCTCTGAGACTTTGGTAGTCTTCGATTAGAGGCGAGGAAAAACAGAGGCAGACTATGCATGGTAGTGGCTTTCTGAGCGAAACCGAGCATGCGTTGCATCAAGCCATCTCCTCGAGGCTGCTATTTATTGCTTTCTTAGACTAATTAATTTGCTTAATTAGTTTAGTTTGGTCTGTAATAATTAATTAGCTAGGATAGTTAATTCATTATTCGAATTGTATTATTATTTGGTCCCTCCGAGCGAGGGTCAATCTGTAATAAGTGTGGGTGTGTGTGTGCATGTCTTCCAACCCCCACCTCTTTCTCCCTTTTACTTACCTGTTTTGATGGTTAGTATTAGGACATGTTTATTTTAGCATACCTTATGCTATGCATACGTGCATCCATTCATCTGTCTTGCATGCACCGGGCTCGGTACATCATGCTAACTGCATTTGTACTTCAATTCCAAATTGAATACATGCATCAATTGATTGCATTCCACATGCCATGTTTAGGTTAGCCGAGCCTACCCTAATTGCATCCCGCGTGTGTTGCATTAGTCAATTTGACATGAACTAGGACCATGCATATTTGCTAACCAGTTTACTGTTTTGGCACGGAGTACACTGTGAGTATCTTATGCTTTAGCATCCCACGTGAGTGTGAATGTTAATATGACAGCATGCTTACCATGCGGTTAGATGCTTATGTGAGATAAACTGTTTGAATGCCTGTGGGTGAAGGTTGGATTGTTTGAGTTGGAAAAACTCGTTGAAATCCGTATTTTAGCCTACTTGCGAGTAGCAAATTCCAAAGTTTTTTTTTCAAGAGAAACGGATATGCAATGCTTATTTCCAAATTAGGCAATTTAGTCTATACTTGTTTGCTGTGCGCATAACATAGTAATTCTAGGCTAATAACCGGAATAAGAACACATGACGTTTTCAAAATAAGATATCACGGTTAGTAGAGGTCGGTCTTCGGACCGGGCGAGAGGGGGTGCTCATAGCTGACCTTCCCTAATCGTACCCAAGTTCCCGAACCGAGGCAACTTTGGTGATGACGGACACGTGGCCTTTGGCACCGAGTTAGGGTTTCCTAAATTCCCCATGAAAAAAATATTTAGGTGGCGACTCTGTATCTGGCAAAGCAGTCCATGTTTGGCACTTCTTTTCAAAAATCTGTTTTTCTCAAAACGGTTTGCCGGATTTGGACTCTTTGGTTCAGATTAAGAACCGTGACAAAAAATTGAGTCCGAACTGTAGCGCGTAGCGAGGTCCCCCTCGCGGGACGTGTTACAGTTTCTAGCGACTCTGCTGGGGATATTAAAGAGCTTGACTCGAACTCATGATATCCTGTTTTGATTTCACTTATGTGTTTCTTTGCATTTCATGTGCATTGATGCGCCTAGGACACCGTGTTTGCCATCTGCCATTCCTGAATGGTTTGCCGGAGGCTTGTCTTGTTAAGGCATGACTATAAGGCTGACCGGTTATGGGCTCTGACAGTATGGGAACACAAACCCCGGTTTTACCGGGGCACCTTTTTCGACCATTCGACCTAGTGCATATTCGGAATCCATAGTGACCATCCCAAACTAGGACAGGTTGCTTACCCGATGTTAGGTTGTTTGAAACCGCTGCGTGCATAGTGAAACCCTAGCTCCTGGCAAAATAGGACAGGGAAACCCTACCCCAACATAGGGGTGTTTGTGCTCTCTCTACTTGCTATGTGCTTTCAGAGTGCATCTCTACAGGAACACACATATCAGTTTGCAAGATTGAGTATCAAGCCTGAGGGCATCAGTATCAGTTTGCGAGAATCAGTTATATCTGTGGGTATCCAGTTCGGTGTTTTGGGACAGTGATTTTCGAGGAACAGTGATCAGTAGTAGAGTACAGTTGCTCGGCTGCGCCTGTGTTTGATCCGTTTAAGCTGAAATGCTGCATGTTTTTTCCTTTTCAGTCCAGAGAGTTGATCCTGAATAGCTAGTGTTTCTCCTTGCTGAGGCAAGACTTGTGATGACGCAGAATTCGGAGGAGATTGTGGTTATGATAGCCGCATTAGATCAAGAAATCACCCTGCAAAGTGAGACCAATGTTGATGTGTCACATCCACCCAGGTCGCCTGTTGCGCACCCGGTCTGGACTCCCCAGCTGTATCAAACTCGTGAGCCCACCACATTCGAGTTAATGGGGATGATAGGCGATCTCCAGAGGTCCGTGGCAGATCTCGCTTACGGGATGTCAGCTTCGCCACCAGCCGCACCATATGCCGGGAGTTTTATACCCCAGGAGCCCCCGCTACTGGGACGGATTGTGATTGAGCTTAACCAACCAGAGGTGGTCTCAAGTTGTAACAATGACGTATCAGCACCAATCCAAACCCTTGATCGGGCTGAGGCCAAAGGTAAAGACAAAGTGAAGGTAGATGCCAACCCTGTTGAACAACCGCTGTGGGCAGTCGAGGCTTTGAAAGCCGGAGGGATGAGCAAACAGCAAGTATCCGCAGTCCTGACCAAGATTGTGGATGATGTTTTCCCCACTCCACCTGAGGGTAGTTCAAGTCAGTCGAAACCGGATAGGCCCCCATGCCGAGCAGTTCCTCCCATTCCCAACCACTGCACAGGAAAGATCGAAAGTCAAGGCGCCTTGACCCTTCGCTAGTGCATCTAGAATAAAGTACCGCCTGAGCGCGAGGTCTTCCATGCTCTCTACATGCCATTGTCCAAGGCACTCCAAATCCTGGCCGAAAGAGGGCATCTTAAACCCTTGGAGCCTCGACCTCTATCGAAGAATCTCCCTGCTACACATGATGCTGCTCTGTACTGTGCGTACCACCAGCAAACAGGTCATGCTACCGATAATTGCTTCCGCCTCCGTCATGAGGTGCAAGATTTGATTGACAATGAGGTTATCCTCCCGCCCACCTCAGCCAAGTCCGTTACCACCCAGTTATTGGATTTTGAGGACACTGATACTGCGAGTATGTAATCAGTGAGTGAACCACCTGCGGGCGGCGCTTGGTATATTTTTGGATGTGGCGTCTGGCACGCATTTTTGAGCAGCTGCGATTACTAATTTTGTAAACTCTGGCTTGGGTGTCGAGTCAGTCTTTTGTTTTGTTTTGAGTCTGTCTCTTTATCTTGAGTCAGTCCTTTTTGCTCACGGGGCTGTCTTGTTATAGCAAGTCAGTCCCTTTGTATAGAATGTCGAGTGACTCCGGGGTTGTTGCCTCGAACACCGTTTTGTCTTGTAATTACCCGTTTTTGTTTTTGAATCTGTCTCTGCCGAGGAGCCAGTTATACCAACAAATCTGAATGAAAAAGCTGTGGCTATTTCGTTTTCGTGCTTGCTGTCAGTTGTGCCAGAGGATTGGAATGAACCGGCAGTACTTTTCACCTGCTCTTCTGTGCCTTTTAAGTCATTGTAATGACCTAAGTTTTTCAAAAGCCTTTTTTAAACACTGCGGTGATAAAAACGAAGAGGAAGGAATTCCTCGGGTTTTTGCAAAGGTTTGATCACTTTGAGAGAAGAAGAGGCATGCTAAGCCTTTTTATGAATGAAATCATGCCTGTCAGCGTGAGTACTGAGAAGGATCCTGGTTTGATCCAGACTGGTTCCACACTATCTTCAGCGCGAGCGATTTGTCGCTTTCTTAAAAACTTTCAAAAACAAAATGTTTTGCGCAGTCCTGTGAAGACTTGTGTGGAATTGCTCTTGAAATTGTGCAGCCTAGGATCGCTCTCAGCCTCGAGATTCAACCTTCAGTTTCGAACCTGGAATCCATTCAAAACGTTCGACAGTTAACTGCCATGAAAGGCCCGTGTGGCCCAATTTGAAGCAGCCCTCGAACAAGAGGCACCAAAGTCAGATCGGGAAGATCAGATCTCACCGAAAGAGGCTCATGAAGCAACCGTGATGGATCCCCCTGCACATCAACACAACAGTCATTTTTCTGGGTTCAGATGACTTCAATCTCAAAACCATTTGACATGGACTTGTTATACTTTTACCCTTGAGAGGCTCGCTGGGCCGAAAACCCGGAAGGGCGACCCAGGAAAAAGTTAGAGCAAGAAAACAATACAAAAAAAAAAGAAAAAAAAAAGGAAGAAAAGAAAAGTACCAAGAATGCAAAAAGAAAAAAAAAGAAAAAATGAAAAAATGAAGAGAAAGAGAAAAGAAGCTCGCAAGGTCGAAAACCCGCATTGGGCGCCTTGGCAAAAGTTAGAGCCGGAAAAGTGAAGGTTAAAATACCCGAGTGTACCTTACCCGGAACTACGTAAGGCTTGATTCCCATGTTTGGGATACGTAGGCAACTTCATTCTGAAGTCCAGCCCCCAGCGCTTTCATAGCGTCTCAGTCCATGTAATGGTTTTGATCACCTGTCCTTCCTCCGAATCCAATGTCTCGGTTGCAATGACTGGAACTACGTGATCAACTTCCTCCTGAAGTCTAGCCACCAACGCTTTCAAGGTGACTGTGTCCATATATTGTTTGTGGCCGTCTCCGTCCTCTCCGTGCCTGAGAGCCCGGTCGCGATCAATCATCGATGAGCATGTCGCGGCATTATCCAAACAAGGGGCAACTTTCCGTTGCCACGCGTCGCCGTAAGTTGCCATCCAAACCAGGGGCAACTTTCCATAGCCACGCGTCCCTTCAAGCAAGGGGCAATTTTCCATTGCCTCTGATCCGAGGTTGTGCATCTCGAGCGTAGGTTCCGTGCTTGTCAAGCATTGACCGTTTGCGAAAATAGTTTTTGAAAATTTTTACTGAGGTTGACTGTTTTCTCGAAAATTATTTCATTTTCCAAAATTGGACCATTATCTTGGACCCAAAAAAGGAAAATTTTCAGTGCTTATAGCTTGACTTACATGATTTTCGAATCAAAGATTGAATAAGCATGTTAATCTGACGCTTATTTTGGTCAAAACTATTTTAGAAAGAAAACAAAAAATGGTCAAAATAATGAACTTGGGGCACAGTTGAGCCAGGTATCCTGTCTTTCCCCCGCCGTCAAACATACTTGCCAAAAAGGCACCCTATTCGCCAGAAGAGGTCTTCCCTGTCTGGAACCTCGATTGAACAACGCCGAAAGAAACAGCCGTGAGCTAACGGAGTCGGGCGTGAACCCGCGACTTTCTATTCATCTATCAATCACCCTGGGGAGGGATGAAAAATGAGAGAATAAAGAATAGAGAGATGTACGATGAGAGAAAAGTGAGAAAAGGGTTCTTGAGAGAAAAACCGAGCCTGAGGGCCGAGTGATGTGATAATCACAAATCAGAAAGGGTGGGAAACATACCCGGAGGAACTGGCTCCTCGAGATCCGAGGTCTTTTGTTTTCTATAAACACGTCCGTGTGTCATGTCTTTTGATTTGTCGAGCTCAACTTTTGTTTTGAGTCTTTTCCGAGCACGTCTCGTTGTGTTCAGGACGTGCGCCTTTTGTTTTCTCCACTTGAGTCCCTCCGCTGTGTTTAGTTGTAGGCTCGATACCCCGGTTGTGAAACCCTTTTCCAAAGATTAATCGTTTGTGCTCAGAATGCTGTGCCATTCTCTACATTTATGCGAAGCAAGAGAAGAAAAGGAAATTTGGGACATCCGAGCGTGTTTCAACTTCAACCGTTTCAGTTTTTGTGGTCCGTCTTGTCAGTTAGGTACATTTTGTTCGGGGTTTCTTGTGTGCGTAATGAACCGAAAGTCTTGTGTTATAGGTCAGATGTATCTGACTAATCCCCAACAAAGTATGGGCTGTGTGTCCAGGTTGAGCAGTGGTTTGTATGAGTTGTTTGCTGTTAGTTGGTTGGTTATCCGATTATCACAGTGCAGGTGCTCAATTTTCAGACAGCAGATCGATTTCATTTGCATTTGAGGTGTAATATGATGTAATGTAGTGCAAAGTATGAAATATATGGATATAACACTCTTTTTTTAGACCAAAAGTTTGTTTCATTCCATATAATCTTTTTCAAGTACAAAGTTTTGGGAACAAAAACCTGCCTACGGCAGTACAAGGTAATCCAACTACCAAAAAGAGAAAAAGTACAAAAAGAAGGAAAAAACAGCAAAAATCTGAAGCAGCATCAATGGTCTCACGCTTGGGGATCCGTCCTCGCCTTCTTCCTGGGCAGAAGTCCAGGAGCATCACCGTCTGAGCCTGAGCCCGAGCTGTCCCCGGTCTCCTCCTCAGATGATTCCGTCTCTGCCTCCGACTCATCGTCTGGGGCTGGAGCCCGCGAGCTACTCCCGACATAAGTGCGCCCCCCTCTGGTGCGGGGGTATGCCCTGCCGTCCCGGGTGGAAACAGAAGGCCCAGCTGGAGCGCCACCCATTGGAGGAATCTGGAAGGGAGGCTGAAAAAGCATGAAAGGCGAATACATCAGAATACTGTGAGCAGTAAATCAGTACAGAATGCAGTGTATGAGCGTAGTGTATGGATGCCGTGAGCAGTAAATCAGTGCAGAATGCAGCAGATGAGTACAGTGTGTGGATGCCGTGAGCAGTAAATCAGTATAGAATGCAGTGTATGAGTACAGTATGTAAATGCCGTGAGCAGTTTGTTAGGTTTTGTGTAGCGCATCAGATTGCATGAGAAGCAGTTTATGTATGGTTTAAGACTGTGGTCAGAAGAACATACCGGAATACTGTAAAGGGCCAGGAGGTCGAAAGTCCGCTGCAACATCCCCATCATGGAGGCATTCAGCTCCAGGGACTGCCGGGTGTACTCGGAGGATGCCTGCAAAAGTATTAGCAGCATCAATATTCTGCAGAATATCAAACAAATTGAAATGAAATGGCAATGCAAAATGAAGAATGCAGTAATACATACCGGGGGTAAGTCGTGGAAACCGACTAACTCGTGATCAGCCGGTGGAGGAGCAAAGGGAATCTGGTAGGTCGCCCCACCCTGCCCTCTGTATGCTAGTGAAGTGGGCAGAGCAGGCCAACCGGTCCCCCGTCCTCTCTGAACTCCGCCCCTGTCACGGACTCGAGCTCTCCTCGACGCTCCCCCTCCCCCTCCAGCCACTGGCGTCGCAGGCCTCTCTCTTTCCGCTTGGTGGTCGCCGCTCAGAGGTTGCATGATGAAGGTTCGGACGTACTCCGAGTAATCGCCCTCGCCTCTGAAGCCGTCTGCCTCCCAGCCGATCGTATAGTCGATCATCTGCTCGGCGGTGAATCTCTCGGTATCCCTCATATGCTCAGGAGGGTGCACCGGGACTATCTGCTCCGGTAAAGCCAGGGTCTGACGCAAGAAACGCTCACCCAGGTACCAGGCCCGACAGACCGGGCCCTCCAGCAGAATCCGAAAACGCGAGGTCTCCTCAGCACCGGCAAACCGATCCCGAATCGTCGCTGGCAGTGGAGCCCACGGCTGCCAGGTGATCTGGAATTGAAATACAGTTTGTTATCTACTGTTATTGAAACATGCAGTGGAAAGACGAAGCTTAAATGAACTGCAAGTAAAACATACCTCAGTAGGGGTGATAGTGTCGAAGAAGCGGCGGAAGAAGCTAAATGTCTCTCGGGGCGTCCGCATGCATCTCCCGTCGAAGCGGCGCGAGAAAGGGACGACCAGAGGGGTCTCCACGTCTGGCACAGGTGCAAGTCTCGGAAAGTAGGCGTACACCCACAACTGCAGAACAGATATAAGTATGACTATCAGATAAAGCAAAATATAGAATAAAGCAGAAATGGCAAAGCCGTGTGTTGTGCAGTGTATTGTGCAGAGTGTACAGTGTGTGCAGTGCATAGTCAGTGAGAAGCAGAATATATGTGTCTTTGTGTATTATGCGATGCTCTGATTAGTGTAAGCAGACTCTGATATGTGCGATGTCTGTATAGTCTGAGTACAAAAATGTAAGCGAAAATGTAAAGCAAAGGAGAAGACGTACCTCCCAAGCCCTGATAGCCTCCAAGCAAGCGCCTGCCACAGAGACCGAGCTCATATATCCGTAAGGTGGCAGGCGGCGCCACCCGATCGTAATGTAAGATCACTGACGTCCACGGTCTTGAAAGCGGCGAGAGCACGATGTTCGCCGGTCGGCGAAAAGGTAGTCCCAGAGAAACATCGAAGCGCAGCAGCATCTTGCTCCTGCCTCCTCAGTCATTGGAGCCTCCTCCCCTAACACGGGCTGGACCCTGAACTGCACCTCAAACTAGGAATATCGGACGAAGCCTGGACGGACGAGAGGCGGCGCTGCGCCAAGCAGGTAGATCTGAGCAGCGGTCCACTCGTCCATATCAATGTCAAAAGGGATCGGATCACCCCCTACCTCGATGCCTGTGAGCATCGAGAAATCATAGGGAGTCATCGTTATGTCTCCCGTAGCAGAAAGATGGAACGAGTCAGTGGTGTCCCACTACCTCTCCGCTAGAGTAGCGAGAAGAGGCTTGCATGTAGTGAGCTGGGATAGCCCCCTACAGAACGCGCCAAAACCGGCCTGGTCCACAATGTGGCGAACCGCCTCAGGTAGCTCTGCATACCAGTCTCGAGCGGCGATGTTCCCATACCCGCGGACGGTATAGGAATCCCCCTGTTTTCAAGAACATAGTTGCGAAGCAACGCTAAATATACCAATTTTGTAGCGCATGAAGAATTGAGATAAATACAGCATGTGTGCGTGTTTTCAAATTCAAACAGATACCGAGTGCCGGTGTGTTTACAGTGAACTACAACATGTGATGCGTCAGCGTGTTTGCGTGGTTCAGTGCAAATTTAGCATGCGTGCAAGTTTTTCAGATTCAAACAGATACCGGGTGTCGGTGAGTTTGCAGTGAAATACGGTGTGTGCCGTGTGTTTGGGTGATTAAGGCTAGTGCAGTGTGTGTGCATGTGTCGGTCTTAAACATATATTAGTTGCAAGTGTGTTTGCGATCAACTACAATACACAGTGTATCAGAGCATCTGAGCTAAAGCAATTAAAGAATGTAATCAGCTATGGCAGTTGACAGTTAAAAGTTCTACATTGCAGAAAGTAAAACAGAGAAAAAATGTTACCTCGGAAGCGCCGAAGGATAGGTGAGAGGCAGGCTCGCGCAGGAGAAGCTTCGGATCCAGCGCTCTGTCAAAACTCCGAAACTGGCGAAGTCCATCGGGGGGCAAGATATGGATCGCCGGCCGGTAGGTCGCCGGGTCGAACGGGCGCTCGCTCAAAGGAAGGAGCTCGGCCCCGGGATCCATCTCGTGATCTGGGGGAGACCCACCGCGTGGAATATCGTCGGCCATGTCAAGAGTGATGAGAAAATAGCCGGAAGAAGGAAAATCGGGCGAGAATATGAAAAGTCAACAAAAAGTCAACCCCGAGAGGGTAGAAAATGGCTGGAAAAGCCGGAATCGGAAAAAGGCACGAAACTCGAGAGAAACTCGAGGGAAACAAGCCCCAAAAGGCGGAAATAGCAAAGGACGTACCGGAACGAAGTTTTAATCGGTTGAAAATGTCCGAAACGCGAAGGGAATCGCGAATCCGACGACGAAACGGGCGTAAAATGCGAAGAAAATGAGGAAACGAGGAGGGGAAAACACTCTAGAGAGAGAGTGTGTGAAATTTCAGCCAAGGGAAAGTGAAGAAATAGGGTTTGGAACCCTATTTTAAAAGACCCAAGGTGAAATGTCAAGTCTGCCCCCGATTCAGTCACTTTTGGCCGGTCGGCAATATATTTTGCCGGTCGGCAGAATATTGTGCCGATGGAACTTTTTGGCAGCCGATGGACAGCTGGTGGCTTCCTAGTCTGGCCGGTGATCTTCCTACAGCCTTGTTCAGGCCATATGTGTAGTTTTTGGTCTTCATAGCTCAAGAAAGTGCAAGAAAAGTGCATCTCCGACGCTCAACCGGCCTCCGTTTTGACCTCGGACCGTGTCTTCTGCGCATGGCACTTGAATTCATGCAATGTTGTATCCTTTTGTATCCTTTTGCCTTTTACAAGATTCAAAAGTTGCCCCGTATGCGTTGCATGCATTCATCATACTGTCTGGTGCGTCGCATCGCGTCGTGATGCACATCACAGTTGCATTGTTGTGCACTCATTTCACTTGCGTTGTCATGCATGTTTCTCCCGCATTGTTGTGTGCCTTTTTACTTGCGTTGTTTCTCTTTCCTCTCTCGCGTGTACTACGCTGAGAGGTTTCTTTCTTGATTTCCTCTTTCCTCTCTTGCGTGTACCACGCTGAGAGGTTTCTTTTCTCTTTCCTCTCCTGTGTACGATACGCTGAGAGATGTTGTGTTTGAGACTCCGGGTATTCTCGGTAGTCGCTTTTAGCCTTCTCCGCGTGAGACGCCGTGAGAATTGCTCAATTCTCTTACATCCTTTCTGCATGAGATGTAGTTTGGTTCATGTTTACTTGCTTGTATAGCATTCGCTTAAAATGTTGCATTTATTTTGCATATTTGCTTCATCACAGCATCCTTTGCATGATCATAAGTTATGCACTTGCAATATGCATCACTTTACATTTTGCATGCCGGTCTAGGAGACCTTAAATCCTCGGGAGGTGCAAGACCTTCGGTGCATTAAGGTGCACAGTTCATCGCATTTGGCATGCATCTCATCGCGCTATTTTGCGCACCTCATTGCATTTGGCATGCATCGCATCACGCTATTTCGCGCACCTCACTGTCTTGTGCCCAAGACCGGTCTAGCGAGACCTTAAACACGCCCGCGGTCTGGCGAGACCTTAAACACGCTAGGATGGTGTTCGCATGTCAATATGCACTGTAGCACACATCGTCCCTTGCATCGTCATGCACACACACACACGTTTTAACGCGCACAGTCCGCATTGTCATGCATCATGGTCTAGAAGACCTTAAATCCTCGGCAGGTGCAAGACCTTCGTTGCTTCGGCGCACACCATTCATGCATTGCCATGCATCTTAAAGCCGCGCGTCGTCGCGCATTCGAAGATACATACATTGTCATGTATTTCAAGCCGCGCTTAGTCGCGCATTTCAAATTCACTTGCATTATCATGCATTGCCACGAAACCGGTCCGGCGGGACCAAAAACACGCGCGGTTTGGCGAGACCTTAAGCCCGCTCGGTTGCATTGTCGTGCATCTCAAAAGTCGCGCATTGTCGCGCATTTCGAAATCATACATCTTCATGCATTCTCATGCATCATGCATCGTCATGCATCTCATAGCCGCGCGTCATCGCGCATTAAGGAAAGATCATGCATTGTCATGCATTTCAAGCGACTTGCATTGTCGCGCATTCCATGCATCATGCATTTCAAAAAAAAAACAAAAAAATAACAACGCACATGCATATGTCATGCATATTGTATATATTGCATTGTAGTTTGCATGCATCCATTGCATCACCTTCCATCTATGGCTTGCGCCTTTCCATGTCGAGCTTGGTCTGGTATGTGCCCATACTTCTCGTGTCAAAGCATAGTTCAGTGGACCGTTCTGTGTTAGCCGCGGCTTGTTTGTGTACATGCCTTTCCTAGGCAAGATTTGGTTTGGCCCGCGTGCCATTTCCATTGCATTCACATTCCATTGCATATTTGTATATATTGCAATGTAGTTTGCATGCATCCATTGCATCACCTTCCATCTATGGCTTGCGCCTTTCCATGTCGAGCTTGGTCTGGTATGTGCCCATACTTCTCGTGTCAAAACATAGTTCAGTGGACCGTTCTATGTTAGCCGCGGCTTGTGTGTGTACATGCCTTTCCTAGGCAAGATTTGGTTTGGCCCGCGTGCCATATCCATTGTATCCATTTCCATTGTAGTTTGCATGCATCCATTGCATCACCCTCCGCCTATGGCTTGCGCCTTTCCATGTTGAGCTTGGTCTAGTATCTGCCCTTACTTTTCACGTTAAAACACAGTTCTCCATGTGTACGCGCCTATTCCACACTGGTATGTTGGTTTGAGGGTTGCGGCACCTTTTCTGTGTTAGACATGGATCGTATGCGTACATGCCTTTCCTAGGCAAGATTTGGTTTGGCTGCATGCCATATCCATTGTTTATATTACATTGTAGTGTAATTTTGCATCCGGCGTTAGGATCATCATTCTTTCTCTAGCGGGTTGTTACCCCACTTATGTCATTCCACCCAATACTTGTTCTTGTGTCCGTCTACATTACTCATAGTTCAGTTGATCGTTCTATGGTAGACGGACTTGTTACCTCCATCAATCTATTTGACATACGTGTGGTTTTGAATCGCTCATGATTGGATCATGATTCAATTGCTCTGCATATAGTTTGCATTGTTTCAATTGTATTGCATTTTCATTTGCATTATTCATACATTGTTTTGTATATATTGCATATCATTTTGCATTCATTCTTGCATTGTCATGCATATTGCTAGCAATATCATACTTGTTAAGTTTGTTTTCTTTACAGGCACGATATTATATGTACGGTTCATTTGTGGCTGGTGGAACTAGGCGGACCGGACAGGTATTGTATCCTCCGCGTGAGACGTATCGAGAATTGCATAATTCTCTTACATCCTTCCTGCATTGTAGTGTAGTTTGGTGTATGCTAGCTTAAAATGCATCGATGTATGACTTTCTTTGCATGATCATAAGTTATGCTCGGCTTCGTGCATTGTCTCGCATTTTGCCCCTGCCTTCGGGCGCATACCTTAATTGTCTTGCATGTTTGTCTAAGTCTTCGGCCTTGTCAAAAATGGGTCGTCTCTGGGCTTTGACATTCACTCCCGTCATTGTTATGACTTTCGACTTCTGTCAAAGAGGGGCAACTGTAGACACCCCATTTTTAACCGTCCTCAAGACTTGGACGTCACCGTTTGAACACCCGGTGATCATCCACGTTTGGGTTCGTTTGGAGTTCCTGGAGGTTTCGGCTACGCCCCTTGCCTCAAGATCTCCGAACTTGACTGTTTAGTGTCTGGTTATGTACCAAGCACTTGTGTTTTGCCTTGGAGGGGCAGGTAATGCCTTGTGAGGCATCCCCACACATCACCGGCCGTGGCTAGAGGCCACCGGCCAGGGTTTTATGCCATCGGCAATGTATGTTGCCGGTCGGCATTCTTTGTTGCCGGTTGGCAATAAATTTTGTCAAAATGACATCTTTGGCTGGCCGACTACTGTGCATCTGCTTTTGCAGATATTTTAGCACAGCTGTCTTGCATTTTCTTCCCCTCCATACACGTGTATGGAGGGATGGCCCTCTTGTTAGCTTACCTTGTAAGCTTTTCAAGATTGGCTCCTCTATAAGAGGAGGCCTTCTCTCCCTTGTCCTAGGGTTAGAGAAGTTAGAGAAGAGAGTGAGAGGACTCTGGTTTTAGGGTTTAAGTTAGTGTATCTAACCTATATCTATACCTCTCCCTCTCTTGCCATTGTGTGTGTTTTAGGCTTAGTTTTGTGCATAAACACTTACCATCACACCATCCTCTTGGAACTGAGGTTCTTGAGGCTTGTTTTTGGAGCTTTGAAGCTGGTTTGGAGCTCAAGGGAGCAGCTGGTCCACCATCTTTGAAGAAGGTCAACAAGGGTAAGAAACTTACCTCTTTTTTTTCCATTCTTGCATACTATTTTAGCCTATCTTAGAACTATTTTTGAGCTTAGTGTATAACATAAAAAAGTTCTGTTTTTGGGCCCTCTAAATAGTTTGTTTAGGGTGTTTTGTGGTTTGGAGGTGTTTGACCCCTCTTAAGCCTTGAGAGGCCCCATTTTGTGCCATTTTGAGTGAGCTCCGGGACTTTGGTGTTTGGGCCTCCTCACCACTAAAATCTTGAGGGATTTCAGTGGTAAGGATGGTGCCTTGAGGTCCCAAGAAGGAGAGGGCCACCCCCTCTCCTTGTTGTCCTTGAAAAGGACCATTTTTGCCTCTTGAGGGAGCATCATGTTCAAGTGTGTGTTGACCATGTTCTAACTGTTTTTTATGCTTATTTTGTCATGAAATAACATTGTTGTATGTTGGTTTTGGTACACCATGCATGCCTTGCATATATGCCTTGTGATGCCATTTTACTGCCTTAGCATGCCTTAGGTTGTAAACCCTTATTCAAGCATGTTTTAGGCTTAGCCTTGTGAAGGTTTTGTGTTTGTTTTGCCATGTTTAAGGTCTGCCCTTAGTTGTTTGGGTCAACTTTAGCATGCATTGCATGGCCTCTTTGCATTTTGGCTTGTTAGCCTTAAGTGTGTGAGTGTGTAGCATGCCTTGCTTGTATCATTTCAGTGGTTTGGAACCATTTAACATACTATTTCAATCCATTTAACATGCTTACATGCTTGCCTTGGATGCCTCTTTGATGCTTTGAAAGCTTGTGTTGTATGCTCCATGTTTTGGCCATTGTGCATGCTCTTGAATTCGAGCCACTTAGATGCCATCTAGGGGGCTCCCTTTGCATGGTCTAGGTCTGCCTTGGACCTGTTTTAAGCCTTATTGGCCTTGTGAGGCTTGGTTGGCTTAGCCATGGTTTAAGTCCCCTTGACTTGCTTCAAATACTTGGGCCATTTGTTGCATGCTTAGCCTATCTTGTTTGCTTGGTTTGGCACCATGTTCTTGCATGATTTTCAGAGCTTAATGCATGCCATATGTCCATGATTATTCCCTTTTAAGTGTGCTTAAAAGATGTCCTTTGATGCTTAAGTGTTTAAGCCTTGACATGTGCATGTGTGTATGTGTGTTTGGTCTCACCTCTTGAGCTTTTTGCCACTTTTTTAGGCCTATTTAGAGCTGCCTAAATCATGTTTAAGCCCACCCCTTTGTTGGTTGTGTGTCATAGCATATTGGTAAGTTGTTGCATATTAGAACTTGCATGATTGAATGAAGTCACATGCTTGTTTGCATGCTTGGACATCCACATTGCATCTTGCATGCTTGTTGGTTAACATTGATGTTTCATGCCTTGTATGCTTGTTAGCTTGTATGCTTATTTGCATTGCCATGATTGCATACTAGTCAACATGCCTAGGATTGCATTGCATTAGCATGCATGCTAGACCTCTTGAGATGAGTATGATAGAGGTTGGGCCTCCCTATGTGTTTATTTGGTTTGCATTCATTTGAAATTGAATTTGCACACTTGGTCTCTTGGGCCATCACGCATTGAAATGCGCGATTGATGGTCCGAGAATCGAGGCACATCCTTCTTTGAGTCATAAACATGATAAGGGGTGTGATAGGTGCATATATTCCTTGAGATGTATTGCCATGCTATGCCTTGTCCTCTCGTCAGTAAGTTGCGTGTTCAAGACATTTTTGTTTAATCGGCAAGAACATATAGTGCCGATCGTCATTCATCAAGGCGATAATTAAATCAGCAGCCAATGATCATATTTGGCGGCCGGTGGAAATCCTCCTCAGCCGGTGGTGATCCCCAGTGTTCAGAGAAGCATCTCTGAGACTTTGGTAGTCTTCAGTGGGGCAGAGCAGGGAAAACAGAGGCAGACTATGCATGGTAGTGGCTTTCTGAGCGAAACCGAGCATGCGTTGCATCAAGCCATCTCCTCGAGGCTGCTATTTATTGCTTTCTTAGACTAATTAATTTGCTTAATTAGTTTAGTTTGGTCTGTAATAATTAATTAGCTAGGATAGTTAATTCATTATTCGAATTGTATTATTATTTGGTCCCTCCAAGCGAGGGTCAATCTGTAATAAGTGTGGGTGTGGGTGTGTGTGTGCATGTCTTCCAACCCCCACCTCTTTCTTCCTTTTACTTACCTGTTTTGATGGTTAGTATTAGGACATGTTTATTTTAGCATACCTTATGCTATGCATGCATGCATCCATTCATCTGTCTTGCATGCACCGGGCTCGGTACATCATGCTAACTGCATTTGTACTTCAATTCCAAATTGAATACGTGCATCAATTGATTGCATTCCACATGCCATGTTTAGGTTAGCCGAGCCTACCCTAATTGCATCCCGCGTGTGTTGCATTAGTCAATTTGACATGAACTAGGACCATGCATATTTGCTAACCAGTTTACTGTTTTGGCACGGAGTACACTGTGAGTATCTTATGCTTTAGCATCCCACGTGAGTGTGAATGTTAATATGATAGCATGCTTACCATGCGGTTAGATGCTTATGTGAGATAAACTGTTTGAATGCCTGTGGGTGAAGGTTGGATTGTTTGAGTTGGAAAAACTCGTTGAAATCCGTATTTTAGCCTACTTGCGAGTAGCAAATTCCAAAGTTTTTTTTTCAAGAGAAACGGATATGCAATGCTTATTTCCAAATTAGGCAATTTAGTCTATACTTGTTTGCTGTGCGCATAACATAGTAATTCTAGGCTAATAACCGGAATAAGAACACATGACGTTTTCAAAATAAGATATCACGGTTAGTAGAGGCCGGTCTTCGGACCGAGCGAGAGGGGGTGCTCATAGCTGACCTTCCCCAATCGTACCCAAGTTCCCGAGCTGAGGCAACTTTGGTGATGACGGACACGTGGCCTTTGGCACCGAGTCAGGGTTTCCTAAATTCCCTATTAAAAAAATATTTAGGTGGCGACTCTGTATCTGGCAAAGCAGTCCATGTTTGGCACTTCTTTTCAAAAATCTGTTTTTCTCAAAACAGTTTGCCGGATTTGGACTCTTTGGTTCAGATTAAGAACCGTGACAAAAAATAGAGTCCGAACTGTAGCGTGTAGCGAGGTCCCCCTCGCGGGACGTGTTACAATACCCCACGGGGTGGTAAAAGTAGTCTTTTCTCGGTCTTCGGGTGCCATCACTATCTGATTGTAGCCTGAGAAGCCATCCATAAACGAAAGCAAAGCATGCCCCGCTGTGAAATCCAGCAACTCATCAATATGCGGCAAGGGAAAGTCGTCATTCGGACTAGCTCTGTTTAAATCCCTGAAATCCACGCATACTCGGATTCTGCCGTCTTTCTTCGGCACTGGAACAATGTTGGCCAACCAAGTCGGGTATTCGGATACTAGCAGGAAGCCTGCGTCGATCTGTTTGGTGACCTCTTCCTTAATCTTGATTGCTCAGTCAGGGCGGATCCTTCTGAGCTTCTGTTTGACAGGTCGGGCCTCGGGGTCAAGAGGGATCCGGTGCTGTACAATCTCAGGATCGATCCCAGGCATGTCTTCGTAGGACCACGCGAAAACATTTTTGAAATGTTTTAATAAAGCGACTAAGCGCTCGCGTTCCTCTGAAGATAACGTGGACCCGATCTGGACTAGCCGCGGGTCCTTCTCAGTACCAATGTTCACGGTAGTGATTTCATCCACTAAGGGTTTAACAAATCTCTCCTGCTCTTGATTAATTAAACGTTGCAAAACCGGAGGAATTTCTTCCTCATCGTTTTTATCAAAATTTTGAAAGTCCTGATCCAAGCAATAAATCAAAGGCACAGAAAAGTACTCAGAAACCACATCCACCTCATTCTCATTAAGTGCTTCCGGATCGTCCAATTCTTCTGTTACAACAGACTCGAAAGAGAAAGAAAAAGACGACCTAGACAGGACTGTGGCATCCGGGTTGTCACCCCCAGGAATACCGGACTCAGACTCAGTTGAGCTGGAACCTGATTCCGACTCACAAGACTCGGTGGAATCAGATTCCGGCTCACTACCTGACCTGGTGCTGCTTGACAAAAATCCCTCTTCGTACTGCCAAACAAGAGAGGGCGCGATGGATGCATCTAAAATGGTTGACGGTAGGCCCGCAGCCGTTTCATTTCCGATCATGGACACCGAGAAGTTATCCCCCAAGCACAGCTGGTCGATCGAAGGATCTAAAAGTAGACATGCCAGTGCTACCCCCATTTCAAGTTCGGTGTCTTCGGACTCCCTTTCCCTACTATGCTCAGTCTCAACTGTCGGGTCTGTCTGCTCTTCGGCAACATCATTCCTAGGTAATTGTAGGTTAAAGAAGATCTCGAACCCCGGTACGCGCTTCCTCTCCGCGTTCAGCCAGGGCTCCGAAAAACCACAGAATGGAAAATCCTCCCCTTCCCGGACGAAGCGTCCGTTTAGGGTACCCTGGATGGGCCGGTGCATCAACTCAAAAGGCTTCCCCATTTGTTTCGCCTTGGCTCTTCCAGCCATTTCCTTTTCCTTTCTTACCCAATCCTCCTTGGTGGGCAGATAACCCAAGCCAAAGGTATGAGGGTTATGCGGCACTTTAGCCAACGCTGCGACACCCTTCCGGCTGCTCCTTCCTAATCCCATCCCTGGGATGTATTGGAGCTTGTTCATGAGATACACTGCTTAAGCACTGACATATATCCCCTCGTTAGCAGCCATGATATTCTCTACAATCTGAGCCTCAGCCAGAGAAAAGCCTGATATGAACACATCCTCCATGCCATGTTCAATTTCCAGAACGGGCGTAGATACCTCCGGTGGCGGATGAATCGATGAGTTTCCAAAGACAATGGCTACTCCCTTCCCATAGGGGTGTTTCACCATTTGATGTAAGGTGGAGGACACCGCCTGTACCTAATGCAGCCACGACCACCCCAAAAGTAGGTTAAAGGTTGCAGGGACCTCTAAGACATGGAAATCTATCTCATGCTGTCCCGGCCCTACTTTAGTCTGAATCTTCACCGTTCCCATGACTTCCCTACTCGTGTTGTCGTATGCCTGAATTACCTGGGCTGTTGGTACAAAATCCGCGGTTTTCAAACCGATCGCATATGCCGTTCTTGCCGGGCAGACGTTGATGGCTGACCTGGTATCAACAAGAACCATCGGTATCCATTTATTCTTACACTCCACGGAGATGTAGAGTGGCTTGTTATGATTTGCCCCTTCAGGTGGCAGTTCCTTGTCGGAAAAAGTCAGCGTTGGGGCAGTCCCTCCCGGAAAGACTAATCCCACCAGCTGTTCTGGCGTGGTTTCTATCGAAAGCTTGGCCTTGTCCATGGCCGACAGGATGGCCTGTCTGTGTGCTCGTGATGCCATGAGAGCCCCCAAATGGAGATGTCTGCTTGTATCTTTTTTAACTGTTTGAGCACAGCCTCCTCTTCAAGTTGTTTCTCCTTCTATTTCTCGGTCTCCCTGTCTTTCCCAGAAGCCTCTGGTTGATCTAGGTGCGGGGGTTTAAAGTACCGCCCGCTCCTTGTCATATGGTCGACTTCTCCAATATACCAGGTGTCGTCGGGTTGGTTATTTCCCCAATCTTCGTCCGTGTGGGCAAGACATAAATCGTCGTCCTCCCACCACATTCCATCTGCAGCCGACAGACACCTGTCCGGCTCTGGTACGACTGTTCTCACACTTGCAATACCTCTCATCCCTATGCTCGTAGCATCCTCTGTTTCTGTGCTCGTAGCAGTTTTAGTCCTTACATGAGACTTAGCCTTCCTGATTCTCTCAGAATCTTCAAATCTTCCTTGCTCCGACTGTGTCAATACAGCTGGCTGTTCGATAATTCCTGTAGTCAAAATGCTCGATCTGGCGAAATTTTCAGATCTTGGCGCTCAAGGCAATGTACTCGACTCTCCCTTCCGCCTCAATCGATACCCTTGCCTCGCCGCCCTGCTCGACGGAACTCTTCCACCACATCCGGTTGATCATCCAGCCATCCAGTGGCCTCTGCTAATTCCTCATAATTGAACCAGTTGACTGCCGCACCCCCTAATCCTTGGTCATCAAAAAACTGTAGGTTGGCGAAGTCTTCTTCCACGGCCGTCAAATCATTCGTCCCCTGCTCAAATCTATCCCCCCGGATCACACACAGCTCTACTCTCTCTGGCAGTTCTATACTTGATTCAGACTGGCCTGCTGACAGGATGTGGTCACTCGGATCGTAGGCTTCCCCGGCAAAATTCCCAGACTGCTCAAAGCCCGACTCAACAGTTCCATCCCCCTCCGCAAACTCCCCTATACTCTTTTTAACAGTTACTTCCACCGGCTCAGGTTGGGTTGTAGAGATGCCCAGCATGCACAAAAAGTCAGTGCAGTCGGGGAGGGGCACCTCCGGCTTGGGTAGATGGGAAGGAGTAATATAGATGCTAGGATCGTAAGACACGACCCCAGTCTGGATACAGTTAATTCTTTTGGAAGGTGGAGCTTGGTTGTGTGTAGGGAGTGGGTTGGTCGTAACATTGGGTTTCTCGGGAGGCATAATCACCCCATTATCGATGAGATCTTGAATCTCATGACGTAATCGGTAGCACAGGTCGGTATCATGACCGTGCTGTTGGTGAAATGCGCAATACTTGGCGGGACTGTGGGTAGGGGGAAATTTTTCAGGTAATGGCCGTAGCTCTAGGGGCTTCAAGTGCCCTTTTTTGATCAAAACCCCCAGAGCTTTGGATAGGGGCATATATAGTGGAGCGAAGGTTCTTGTGTTTTTGGGTGGGTATTTGACTGTTTGTGGATGGCTTCCGGACACACCGGAGAATGGTGTAGCCGCCATATTTCTTGGAGGGGGGGTGGTGGTGACTATGCTCACTTCGGAGGCTCTTGTAGTTGAAGTGCTGCTCGGGCCGGCATTAGTGTTGCGGTTGAAAAGCTCGGCTAGGGGCACGACTCTGAAGTGTTCCTGAATCCTCCACCCCACTTTATTCCGTCTTACATGACTAAGTATGCTGATGTTGTTCAGTAGAAATTTCTTCAAGAGGAGGAGGACGTTCCAAATCTAGCAGACACTCCTCCCACTAACACTAACCTCGGTTGCTCAACGTCGCTGCCAGCTCGGATGGAGGTCACCAGTCAAACCGAGCCCATTTTATCCAACGGAGGAGATATCATCGACCTGACAGAAGAAGGTGAAGTCAGGGCCACTTGGTTAAGCAGTAAGGCCCTGTGGACGCGCCCCGAGGGAGGGCCTTATGCTACCACAGTTCGGACTCGAATTGTTACGGTTCTTAATCTGAACCAAAGAGTCCAAATCCGGCAAATCGTTTTGAGAAAAACAGATTTTTAGAAAGAAGTGCCAAACATGGACTGCTTTGCCAGATACAGAGTCGCCACCTAAATATTTTTTAATGGGGGAATTTAGGAAACCCTAACTCGTTTGCCTAAGGCCAGGTGTCCGTCATCACCAAAGTTGCCTCGGCTCGGGAACTTGGGTACGATTGGGGAAGGTCAGCTATGAGCACCCCCTCTCGCTCGATTCGAAGATCGGCCTCTACTAACCATGATATCTGATTTTGAAAACGTTATGTGTTCTTATTCCGATTAATTAGCTAGAATTACTATGTGATGCGCACAACCCAAAAGTATAGACTAGATCGCCTAATTTGGAACAAAGCATTGCATATCCGTTTGCTTGGAAAACATTTTGAGATTTGCTACTCGCAAGTAGGCTAAAACACGGATTTCAATGAGTTGTTCCAACTCAAACAATCCAACCTTCACCCACAGGCATTCAGGCAGTTAATCAAATAGGCATCTAGCCGCATGGTAAGCATGTTAACATTCACACTCATGCGAGATGCTAAAGCATAAATACTTACATCGTACTCCGAGCCAAAACAAAGAATATGTTAGCAATCATGCATGATCCAAGTCCATGTTAAGTGGCTAATGCAACACATACAAAATGTCACTAGAATAGGCTCGGCTAATCTAAGAATGACATGTGAAATGCACAGATAGCATGTATTCAAGTTAGATTTGAAATACTATGCAGTTAGCATAATGCGCCGAGCCCGATGCATGAAATACTGATGAACGATGCACGGATGCATAGCATAAGGTATGCTAAAGTAAACATGTCCTAATACTAACCATTAAAGCAGGTAAGTAAAAGGGAGAAAGAAGTGGGGGTTGGAAGACATACACACACGCACCCACACTTATTACGAATTAGCCCTCACTCGGAGGGACCAAAAGAATAATACAATTAATTAACCTACAAGCTAATTAAAATATTACAGACAATTAACTAGTTAAACAAATTAACTAATCTAATTAAAACGAGAAACAGCCTCGGGAAGAGGGCTCGATGCAATGCGCGCTCGGCTCCGCTCGGAAAGCCACTACCATGCACAAGATGCCTCTGCTTTGACTGTTCTGCTCCTCTGAAGGTTGCACAAGTCCCAGGATATGTTATCTGCACACTGTGGAACACCACCGGCTAGAAGGAATGGCCACCGGCCACTTATTAAGCTATCAGCCATTGATGGATGGCCGGTCGGCGCTGAAGATGGCCAGCCGGCCAAAGCTTCCTGCAGAATCTGTTTTTGACAGCAGCAGAGGGCAAAACATGGCATGGCAATGCATTTCAAGCAATGTATGCACCAACCACACTCCTTATCATATTCATGACTCAAAGGGGAATGGGCCTCGATTCTCGGACCACCAATCGCGCATTTCAATGCGTGATGGCCCAAGAAACCAAGTATGCATTTCGATATGGAATGCAATGCACATAATCGAACAAAGGGGCTCAACCTCTATCATACTCAACTCAAGAGGTGAAGCATGCATGCAAATGGAATGCGACCTAAGCATGGAGGCTAAGTGTGCAACATGGACATGCAATGTGTATTTAGGCATGCAAGGCATAAGGCAAACATGTAACCACATGCTGAGGGGTGGACTTAAACTAATTTAGGCAGCCCTCAAACAAGCCTAAAACAATGGCCAATGCTATGGAAATGAGGGACAATCATACATGCAAACATGCATGCAAATGGACCAACACTTAAGCATCAAACAAGTAACCTTTAAGCACACTTAAAAGAGACAAAACATGGACATATGACATGCATAGCAAGCTCTGAAAGTCATGAAGGGGAGGTGCCAAACCAACTAATCAAACAAGCAAAGCATGCAATAATGGTCCAAGTACTTAAGGCAAGCCAAGGAGGCTTAAACCAAGGCTAAGGGGACTTAAAACAGGTCCAATGCAGACCCAAGCAATGCTAATTTGAGAAAATTGAACCTTAGGGTTAATTTTTGAAGAAAGGGTAGAAAACCCTAATTGTTGTAATAAATTAATTTGTATAATTAATTTAGAGAAGTTATGGAATTAAGTTTAATTCACGAAATTGGGGAATTATGAGATTAAATGGTGTAATTGGATAATTTAATCACTCACCTATGAGAATGTTGAGATTACATTTGTTGATACATTTATTTCCTGTTTAGAAATAACTGTTTTGGGCTATCGGTGGATGATAGTCGTGATTGTTGTAGACATTACATGCTGATTAGGTAAAACTGAAACTAATCACATTGATTGGGTCTTTGAGTATGACTGATATAAATTAATACAGCAAATCTATGTATTGATTGAGTGTGTTATATGACAAGTGTTTAATACATTGTATATACATATTGCTTGGGAGGAGATAGGGGATGTACTCCGTGGTTTGAGGGAAGATAGGGGATGGACTCTCAAACCTGTTTAGGAGGAGAAAGGGGATGGACTCCATTAGTACAGCAACACCATGTGTACTTATTGATTTATGGAAGTATTGTAGAATGAGCCTTAGTCTCATTGGAATGATTGATATTGGAAGTGATGTTTATGTGAGATGTAGTCTCATGTTATAGTTTGGCCAGGTTCTGAGCCATGCCTGTATAATTGGAAAGTGAATAATAATGGAAAGTGAAATATGCCATGGACATTATTGTCATGAAATTGGATAGTGATATAATGGATTTAAAAGTGGTAACCTTCTTGAATGCTATTGCTTTAGTCAATTCTTATATGTGGTTTAGTATATTTCTGCTGGGCTGTGGCTCACCCTATACGGGAACATCATTTTCAGGTTCAGGTGACATGCTACCTCCAAGGACTTAGCTTGGGAGGATTTGGAGTTGAAGACTCTGTTTAGTTAGGTGTTATTTTGTTTTGTTTTGTTATTACATGTAAATTCAAGCCAAGGGCTTAATGTGTAGTTAAGTTAGTACTCCAACTTTTGTATCCAAGTATTGGCTTGGAAAGATGTAAGCCCGTAGGGCATCTACTATTGATATTACATGTAATCCCTTTTAATAAGTTTACTCTGATGAATGGAATATTGTTTTATTTTTCTTAAACAATGCATGTCAATATTATGTATGCAATGAGTTTATTTTGAGGGCGTTACAACTTGGTATCAGAGCGTACCGGGTTTGAATACTTTGGGTACGTGGGAAGTGATTAGTATCACAATGGGTTTGTCTCGCTTATTAGAGACTTATGTATGGTCGTATGTGTTTATTTGATAACATGCTTATGTGACTATGTGGGTATGGAATGTAGTTTCTAGGATGTTGATTGGATCCTTGAGTTTCTATGAGTCTTGTTGGAAAAGCACTTGATCAATGCTGTTTCCAACCAGAACTCTAGGAGCGCCTCGGGACTATCATTATCCAGGAATGAAATTCGTAGGTGCTTATGTGATTATGTGCTTACATGGAGTGAATTATTGTTGTCCAATGCATTAGGACGCGAGTGTTATAGTTTCGGCACATTTATTAATGTGCTAACGTATTAATCGTCTTTGTTACCTTTATTAGGATGTCAGGACGAGGACGAGGACGGGGACGTGGTAGGTGTGGTAGGCAGGAGATGCCTATACCGGATGAGATTCCGGAACAACAGGAGGGTGCTGGCCAGGCCAATGTGGCCGAGCCAGTAGGTCAGCAGGCTATGGGCGCTTTGGCCCGAGAGATAACAGTGGCATTCAGGGAGTCAGTGGGCATTCTCAGAGCTGAGAATCAAGCCCAGGTTCATGTTGCAGATGCGGGATCTGCATTTCTGAAGAGGGAGTTCTTCCGGTCCAACCCGGACGAATTTTTGGGTGATCCTAAAGAGCCGCTTAAAGCAGATGAATGGCTCGAACAAACAACGAAGACGTTCGAGATGCTTGGCATCGAGGACGGAGTTCTGAAGGTGACCTTGGCATCTTTCCAGCTGAAGGGGGATGCGGGTCAGTGGTGGAAATTCACCAAGGGGCGTATAGGAGGGACTTGGGAGGCTTTTGTGAGTGCTTTCTAGGAAAAGTTTTTATCTCCAGCTGTCAGGGAGAAGCTGAGAGACCAATTTTGCAAGCTTCTGCAGTCAGATTCTTCAGTAGCAGAGTTTGAGGCTGCATTCACCAGTTTGTCCAGGTTTGCACCTGAACTTGTGGCGTTTGAGGAACGCCGTTCTATAGAGATCGAGAAGAAGTTGAGGCGTGGCCTCAAGTTGAGAGTTGGCGGGACTATGATTAGAGACTATGGGCATCTGGTTGATGTTGTAGCCCATATGGAGATTATGATGCAGGAGGAGGATGGTCAGAAAGGCTCCAAGAGGAGTCAGGATGGCCAGAGTGATGGTAGGAGACAGAGGGGCTTTAACCCTCAGCAGTCTCAGGGCAGTTTTGCTAGATCGACCTTTCCAGTGCCGAGTGCAGGTTCTGGGAAAGGCAGTCAAGGAGACGTGACTTGTTTCAAATGTGGCCAGCTGGGTCACAAGTCTGCAGCTTGCCCGCAGAAGGGAGGAGGTCAGAGAGCTGCTTCATCTTCAGCTAGACCGCAGAGCCAAAGTCAGGGCAGGGGTCAGCCACTGTCATGTTATCAGTGTGGTCAGGCGGGGCACCTGAAGAGGTTTTGCCCGCGGTTGAGTGGCACATCTGGTGCACCTGGGCAGAGGCAGAGTTTTCAGCCAGCTCAGTCGATTCTGGCCTCGAGGGCCAATCAGGGAGCTTCGTCGTCCCAGTCTGCGCAGCAGTCATATGCTCATAGAGGTGAGCAGGTAGATCAGAGGCCATCTGGGCGCGTGTATCTTTATACATGCAGGATCTTGTGCTGCTTGCATTGTGAGAGGTACCTTTCTATTTTGCAATTGGTTGCTAGTGTGTTGATTGAATCTGGTGCGTCTCATTCTTTTGTGTCTCTTTGCATTGCATCTGTGTTGGAGTTGGAGTTGGCATTATTAGCATCTCCTATATGTGTGGTATCTTTGTTGGCGAATTGATTTTGAAACACGGATGTAGAGGTTGTGATATAGAGGTCGCCGACCATAGGCTTCCGTTTCCATTTGTGGTCATGCCCATGAAGGGCTTTGATGTTATTTTGGGTATGGACTGGTTATCGTCATACCGGGCAGTTATTGACTGCTACCGCCAGAGGGTCACTTGTTGTACCGTGAGCGGAGAGTGTTTCCATTTCTTGGGGGACCGGGTTGGTAGTGTTTTGCCACCGGGGTATGATCCGCGAGGGCGGAGTGAGCTTAGTGGTCTACTTGCTAGCTTCACGAGTGGTAAGTGTGATGAGACCTAGATTGTATTGCCGAGAGTGGCTAGTGAGTACCTAGACGTCTTTCCCGAGGATCTTGTCGGTTTGCCACCTCATAGAGAGATCGAGTTCTTTATTGATCTAGTGCCCAGCACAGCGCCGATTTCCATGGCACCTTACCGTTTTGCCCCAGCCGAGTTGAGTGAGTTGAAGGTTCAACTCCAGGAATTGCTAGATAAGGGCTATATTCGTCCTAGTGTTTCGCCGTGGGGAGCACTGGCCCTCTTTGCTAAAAAGAAAGATGGTGCCTTGAGACTCTGTATTGACTACCGGAAATTGAATCGGGCTACGGTCAAGAATAAGTACCCTATGCCTCATAGATGATTTGTTTGACCAGTTGAAGGGTTCCCGTTGTTTCTCCAAGATAGACTTGAGATCAGGTTACCACCAGTTGAGGGTCAGGGAGGAGGATATTCCAAAGACGGCATTCCGTACGCGGTATGGCCATTATGAGTTTCTGGTGATGCCATTTGGGTTCACCAATGCACCGGCAGTGTTTATGGACTTGATGAACCGGATATTCCGGGAATTCTTGGATCATTTTGTGGTTGTCTTCATGGACGACATTCTGATTTATTCACCTTCTGAGGAGGAGCACAAGGAACACTTGAGAGTGGTGCTTGAGTTGCTTAGATCCCATAAGCTTTATGCTAAGTTCGGGAAGTGTGAGTTCTGGCTAAGGAAGGTGAAGTTCTTAGGCCATGTAGTCTCTGGAGAAGGGGTGTCTGTTGATACATCCAAGATAGAGGCAGTGCAGGATTGGGCACAGCCTAAGAGTGTTTTTGAGATCCGCAGTTTTCTGGGATTAGCTGGGTATTACCGCCGGTTTGTGAAGGATTTCTCCAAGTTAGCTTCGCCGTTGACTAGGCTGACTCGGAAGGGAGTCAAATTTGTATGGAGTGAGACTTGTGAAAAGTCGTTTCAAGAGTTGAAAGTTAGATTGACCACCACTCCGGTCTTGATTATTCCGGAGAGAGGGTTGGGTTATGCAGTCTATTGTGATGCCTCACGAGAGGGTTTGGGTTGTGTGTTGATGCAAGAGGGGAAAGTGGTTGCCTATGGCTCACATCAGTTGAAAATACACGAGAAGAATTACCCTACACATGACCTAGAGTTAGCAGCCGTGATTTTTGCCCTGAAGATCTGGAGGCATTATCTGTATGGTGAGAAATTCGAGGTATTCTCGGATCATAAGAGTCTGAAATATCAGTTTACACAGAAAGACTTGAACTTGAGGCAGAGGAGGTGGATGGAGTTTATTGAGGATTACGACTTTGAGTTGCATTATCATCCGAGGAAGGCCAATGTTGTGGCTGATGCCCTTAGTAGAAAATCCATTAGTGATGTAGCTTGTATAGCCATCCGGGAATGGGAGATGTTGGGTGCACTTAGTGAGTTCGACTTGTCTTTGGGCGAATCCGTTGAGGCTGCGGCCTTATTTTCTATTGTTGCTCAGCCTACACTTGTTACTCGAGTGTTAGAGGCACAAAGAGGTGACCTTGAGGTAGAATCCATCCGAGAGAAGATCTCCAATGGGAAGGTTGAGAAGGGTTTGTCTGTGTATCCCGACCTGAGTGTGAAATACCAAGACCGTCTGTTTGTGCCGGAGACTTGCCGAGAGGAGGTACTTCGAGAGTTTCACCATTTACGTCTTGCAGTGCATCCGGGAGGCACCAAGATGTATCGTGATTTAGGTCGCTAGTTTTGGTGGCGGGGTATGAAGAGAGATGTGGCAGCGTTCGTGTCTAAGTGCCTTACTTGTCAGCAAGTGAAGGCCAAACATCAGAGGCCAGCGGGTTTGTTACAACCCTTGCCTATTGCCGAGTGGAAGTGGGAGCATGTCACTATGGACTTCGTTGTAGGTCTTCCGAGGACTCAGCGGGGTAGTGATGCTATTTGGGTGATTGTAGATCGGTTGACTAAGTCGGCGCACTTTATCCCTATGCGCGTGAAAGATTCGGTAGATCATCTTGGCGACTTGTATATCCGGGACATAATGAGGTTGCACGGGGTCCCAGTGACGATCGTCTCAGATAGAGACCCTCGTTTTATTGCTAGGTTGTGGCAGAGTTTGCAGAGTGCCCTGGGCACTAAGTTGACCTTTAGCACGGCTTATCATCCTCAGACTGACGGGCAGTCCGAGCGTACTATTCAGATCCTTGAGGATATGCTTTGGGGTTGTGTCCTTGACTTTAGTGGGACGTGGGAGAGGCATTTGCCATTGGTGGAGTTTGCCTACAACAACAGTTTCTAGTCTAGTATCGGTATGGCCCCATTTGAGGCCTTGTATGGCCGACCGTGTAGGTCTCCAGTTTGTTGGGCCGAGGTGGGTGATGCACCTTTGTTGGGTCCGGAGTTGGTGAGGGAAACGACAGAGAAAGTTGAGCTTATCCGTAGGAGGCTTGTTACAGCCCAGAGTTGTCAGAAATCTTATGCCGACCGTAGGAGGAGACCTTTGGTGTTTGAGGAGGGTGATCATGTCTTTCTGATTGATGAGGTTTGGGAAGACTGGGAAGTTGTCCCCTCGTTTATTGGGCCTTTTGAGATCCTTGAGAGGATTGGCGAGGTTGCCTATCGGTTAGCTTTGCCGCCGCAGTTGTCCGGAGTTCATGACGTGTTCCATGTGAGTATGCTTCTGAAGTATGAGCCAGACCCATCGCATGTGTTGGATTGGACCAACTTGGAGGTAGATGAGGATGCCTCGTATGAGGAGAGACCAGTTCGGGTCTTGGATAGGCAGGATCAAGTCTTGCGAGGTAAGACCATTCCCTTGGTGAAAGTCTTGTGGAAACATCACGGAGTGGAGGAAGCCACTTGAGAACGTGAGTTGGAGGTCCGTGAGAAATATCCGGATATGTTTGTCGATATGTAATCTTGTATTTAGGTTTTATAATCTTGTTGAACTTAAGAGCTTTATATATGTCTTAAGTTGTAAAACATTGAGAATGTTTTGGTTTAATGGAAGAATCTTGAAACTTGCCTAGAATTGGAAGTTTGTTATAATTGCATATGCTTAATATGTTATCGAAATGGAGTTATATCATGAAATTGAATATGATATGGAAATGGGAATCTTATATATTGAAAACTGTTGAAATTAAAAGGGAATTGCATAATGATAGAGCAAGTTAAAATATATGTTGTTGTACATGTTGTGAGATGCCTCTTGATAAGAGATGGAATGACCGGTATCGGGTCAAGATGTTTAATATTGAAATGTAATATTGTTGGAAATTGAGAAAACCTATTTTTGAAAACTTATGCTTAATTTCGGGGACGAAATTCTTTAAGGGGGGGAGATTATAGTGACCCCGGTCTTTTCCCTTGTTATATAGTGATCCGGACTTAGGTTCCGTGGACCCAGTTATTATGTTATTGTTGTTGTCGTCCTTTTATTCCTTGTCATTTGAGTTATAGGATGTATTGGGCAGGTTTCTTACAGGATGGTTGTATCTGGGAGCCAAGTGTTGCTGCCCAGAATTTTGATCCTTTGCTCAAGCAAGAAGTTTGTTGCTCGAGCGAGAGTGTGTTTTGCCTGGTGGCTCGAGCCAGAGTATCTTCGCTCGAGCGAGCGGTTGCGTCTCATAGAGACCTGAGAGCAGTGTTTCTTGGCTCGAGCGAGCGTTCCTTCGCTCGAGCGAGCATACTGTTGCTCGAGCGAGATTTTCTGTGTCTGGTCGCTCGAGCGACCAAGTCTTCGCTCGAGCGAGACTGTTTTATATAAATACGCAGCAGCGGTTTTTAATACACTTTTTCACCCTCTTTTTGATTTCAAAACCCTAGGTCCGTGTTCTCTCTCCCTCCACTCACCTTCTCTCTTAGGTTTCATCTATTTTTAGGGTGTTTCTACCCTAGGTTCTTTATTAAAAAGATAGAGGGTCGCGAGGGCTTTATTTTAATCTGAAGATTTGGCGGTTTGGAGCGCGTTCGATTTTGAGGATTCATCTCCATTTGAGTTCTTCACTCCAAGGTAGGGATATCCTACTCCGTACTATACGTTTTGTCATAAGTTTTAGTCTTTTGATATGATTGGTGTAGTTTGGGAAAGTTAGGGCTTGAGTTATAATTTGAGAGAAAGGGGATTTTTACATATTAAATTCCATGTGATTGTAAGTCATGAAAAATGCCATTGGTAGTGTTAATTTGAGAAAATTGAACCTTAGGGTTAATTTTTGAAGAAAGGGTAGAAAACCCTAATTGTTGTAATAAATTAATTTGTATAATTAATTTAGAGAAGTTATGGAATTAAGTTTAATTCACAAAATTGGGGAATTATGAGATTAAATGGTGTAGTTGGATAATTTAATCACTCACCTATGAGAATGTTGAGATTACATTTATTGATACATTTATTTCCTGTTTAGAAATAACTGTTTTGGGCTATCGGTGGAGGATAGTCGTGATTGTTGTAGACATTGCATACTGATTAGGTAAAACTGAAACTAATCACATTGATTGGGTCTTTGAGTATGACTGATATAAATTAATACAGCAAATCTGTGTATTGATTGGTGTTTTATATGACAAGTGTTTAATACATTGTATATACATATTGCTTGGGAGGAGATAGGGGATGTACTCCGTGGTTTGAGGGAAGATAGGGGATGGACTCTCAAACCTGTTTAGGAGGAGAAAAGGGATGGACTCCATTAGTACAGCAACACAATGTGTACTTATTGATTTATGGAAGTATTGTAGAATGAGCCTAGTCTCATTGGAATGATTGATATTGGAAGTGATGTTTATGTGAGATGTAGTCTCATGTTATAGTTTGGCCAGGTTCTGAGCCATGCCTGTATAATTGGAAAGTGAATAATAACAGAAAGTGAAATATGCCATGGACATTATTGTCATGAAATTGGATAGTGATATAATGGATTTAAAAGTGGTAACCTTCTATTGAATGTTATTGCTTTAGTCAATTCTTATATGTGGTTTAGTATATTTCTGCTGGGCTGTGGCTCACCCTATACGGGAACATCATTTTCAGGTTCAGGTGACATGCTACCTCCAAGGACTTAGCTTGGGAGGATTTGGAGTTGAAGACTCTGTTTAGTTAGGTGTTATTTTGTTTTGTTTTGTTATTACATATAAATTCAAGCCAATGGCTTAATGTGTAGTTGAGTTAGTACTCCAACTTTTGTATCCAAGTATTGGCTTGGAAAGATGTAAGCCCGTAAGGCATCTACTATTGATATTACATGTAATCCATTTTAATAAGTTTACTCTGATGAATGGAATATTGTTTTATTTTTCTTAAACAATGCATGTCAATATTATGTATGCAATGGGTTTATTTTGAGGGCGTTACAGCTTTGCTCTCGGACAAATTACTTATTGAATTGAAAGAGTATTTGTCCAAAACATGGCATTCATAAAAATATTCGAGATGAAATACATTGCTCATCTAGGTAAATTTCTAGGAAGATTTTACATTGGAACTCAGAACTAGAGTTCTTCTTTTGACAGTCTATAATTGACATATTTGTTTTGTTGTAATCTATTGGGAATATTCATAATGTTTCAAAAAAAAAAAAAAATCACTATTAATGTTTGGCTCCATTTGGATCATGAGATGAGAAAAGAAAGAAAATTATTGAAGTATCTCTTCTTTCTTTCTTTTTTTGGTACATTGGAAAAGATTATTGAAGAATCTCATCAAGGTGAGAAAAGAAAATAGATTATTGTATTTTGTCACATTCTTGTTTATAAAGACAATGATTAAATGATGATACATGTATATTTTTATTTTATTTGTTTTGTATTTAGATTGGTAGTTTAGGTATTATAACTTTTTTGTAAAAGTAATTTTGGGGTAATTCTATTTCCACACACTATTTATTCCTGGTGCACACACTTTTAATGAATTAATTTTTTATTATAATTTTACCATTAAACAAAATGAACACTATAGACATCAATGCATACCAACTCTTAAAACTAAGCTTTCTCTACACACATCTTTTGGGAAAATAAAATAAAATAAAATAAAATAAATAATTCTCAATGCACATCTTAAAAAAAAAAAAAAAAAAAAAAAAAAACACTTAGAATACATCAAGCTAAGACCTACATGATTTTTGTATGCATATAGGGTATATGCCATGTGGTTTTTCTACTATTGTGATTGACTTTGACAGTAGAGTCTACTACATTTATGTTGAGTGTTTGGAAAACAATAAGAGACATACATTTGTGATTAATAGAAGGTAGTGCCACATGGTACCCTATTGACATACAAAAATTTCTCCTAAGACTTTCATTGTTCTTGGCATTGTTTTTCACTCCCTCCATTGTTGTACTTTACTACTCCTTCCGTCATTCTTAATTTATGTGATGAAAGATTTACAAAATAATGAAAGTTCAGATTTGAAGAGGAATATATGTGTTTACAAACAATGCATCAATGAAAATGTGATTTTTTTATGTGTAAAAGTTGCTCTTTTTTTTATTTATTTATTCAATTTTTTTTTTTGGCAAACCAGTGTTGGATAGCTGCAACCTTTTCAAAAAATCAACAACCAAAATTATTTCATTCATTCGAAAGTTAACTTCTGAAATATAAAATTTTATTCGATTTTTACCTCTCAGATATATAGAATTGAATGGCTTCAAATTGTTTGGTAGTTGTGTGTCGAACGAATTATTTGGTTCGAATGTTGATTGTCATTAATTACTACCTCATTAATATAAAACTTTATTTGATTTGTTTTATTTCTCACCATTACTCACCTCATTAATCATCCAAATAAGTGATGAGAAACATTATTTTCTCAATTTTCTTTCTTTTCTTTGCTCACTAAACCCTTCAATCCAAACAAAATTCTTTCTACTATAACCTGTTTTCAAGTTACCCTTAATGTTTTAAACTTCACACTTAACTCCAAAATATATGAATTTTAAATTTTACTAACCCCATCGTTAATGAAGAATACCAATTTGCTTTTTGGACCTAGTTCCTCTTCAGTAATTGGAAGGGGCGGTTCAACCCTAGTGGGCCCTAATTTGGGTTAATATCGATGATCCAAACCGTTTAATATGTAGAACCCATCAAGTACATCATCCTAGTAAAAAAATTATGTTGATCGGATATCGATAACTACTTGATCAGATCATGTTTTCAAAATAATTTTCAAAATAAATTGTGACAGAAATGTGATATGATTAAGTGGTTATTAATATCTGATCAATATGATTTTTTTTAAGAATAATATACTTGACGGGTTCTACACATTGAACGGTCATTGATATGGGCCCAAATCAAGGCCCACTAGTGCAGAACAACTCCCTCCAATTAGTGGAGAAGAACTGGATTCTTACTTTTAATACTTTAATCATAACTTACCATTATCTCGTAAACCCACCAATTCTCTGTTTAGCAGCGGCCAAAAAAAATAAATAAATAAATAATTGAATAAACCCACCACCTGCCAACTCCAACTCCACTCCCCTTTTTCCCTCCCCATCCGCATACCATAGGTTTACTATATTTATCATGTAGCGATTTTGGAAGATGAAAGCTGGCCGAGAATGATGGTTAAAAATGTAGAATTTGCTTGAAGTTTTATAAAAACAACTTTTTGACATGTTTGATTGGGTGGATTAGAGTATGGGATTGAGATTATTAATCCGTGGGTCCAATTATCCTATGTTTGTTTTAACATTTTGGTTTAGGATTATTAATCCAATAGATAATTAATCCAACAAATTTGTAGGATTAGGGGTGGGATTATGAATTCAATGGATATTAATCTAATTAGATAATGAATACCACACTAATTTAATAGGATTATTAATACTTCACTATTAGTCTTGTGAATCAAACATAACCTTTATGCCTTAATTTTTTATTTTACATATAATTTGGCAAGTTTAATCATTGAATGTATAAAATTCAAATATATAACACGGATGTTGATTTTGAAAGATTGTGTGACTAAATATTTTTGGGTTAATTATACAACCTCTCGTCAAGTATTTGACAAATACACGATTCTTACCTGTGCTTTTTTGAAATTATACTGTCGTCCCGTCAGATTTGTCAAGCAACATGGTTCACAAAAGATGTGATTTTGCATATTTACCTTTCTACTCTTACCATTTTCTAAAGCCAAATAATATTTACAAAAATCACATCCCACTAACCAAACATACCGATCGATTTTCTGTTTGCTCTTCCCTTCTGTCTCTAAAACCTACCAAAGACATCATCCTGCAGCGTACCCGATACACCAACACCACCATCAAGCTTCTTTAGGGCTGACGACCCACACTCATACAGGCTTAATTATTAGGCTACTTAGGCTGTTGTTTAAGACTCATGAGAAAATTTTGAAAATTTCTTATTGTTGAAGGCCTAAATTTTCAACCTTTAGTTAAATAAGGCTTTATTTTCATATTTAGTCTAAGATTTTCAAAACTCTTAAATATGTTTGGTACGATAGAATGAAATGAAGTAGGAATGGAATGAGAGTAAGAATGGAATGCAAGGTTGAATAGAATAGAATGTCGATTCTCATTTCATTGTCTAGTTGTCAACATGGAATGACATAGGAATATGATGATAATTCTCATTCTCATATTTGGTTATACTTATTAAACTCATGGAATGGAATAAATTTTTATTATTTATTTATTTTTTTTAACAAGCTAGTAACAAATAAATTAAAATTTTATATAGGTCATTATAATATTAATAATTTTGAAAGTGATGGTGTGAGTCATAATAGTGGTGATGGTGGCGGTGGCGGTGGCGGCGTCGGCAATGGCATCGATAGTGGTGATAGCAATGATAGTAGGATGGTGGTAGTAGATTGTTGTGGCCTTAGTGGTGGTGGTAAGGTGGTGTTGTGGTTGCGGTAGTGGTGGCAGCGGTGGTTGTGGCAGTAGTGGTGACATCGGTAGTATGGTAGTGTGGTGGTTGTGGTGGCAATAGGGTGGAGGTGGAGATACGGTGATAGGAGAACAGAATTGTGATAGTAGTTAAATAATAATATTTTTTTTAAGTCAACAAAAAAAATAATAATAAAATTTTATGGTAATTATGATGGAATGGAATGGCCATTCCTTCGATTGAAAGAAGGAATGGACATTCTCATATTTTGTTGGAATAGTCCTTCCACACTTAAATAAGACTTAGCAAACAAGAGAAAAGGAATGCAAAGCTAGAATAGGCATTCCATTCCAGCCCATTTCATCCTACCAAACTCTTAAGCCGCTACTGCACTCAATGAGATTTATAGCTTAAATTTGAAGGGAGCTAATCACATACTTGTTTGTGCAGTCAGCAATTGTAGCAGCTATCTCTTCTTGATCACATTTTCTTTTAGTGTGTTAAATTTTCATAAACGTTTACTTGAACACTTCTTTTGTCTCAGCACATGAAACTCATATGTTTGTAAATCCAATACCTCTAGAGCTCTTACTCTTTGACTACATATGTATACACACACATATACATTCCAATCCCATAGGTTGATTGCCATCACAAATTATATAAGTTTTGGTACGTAAGTGAGGGGGTTTTGTAGCATGACCTCAAGATTTGATTTACCCGCATCAATCTAAGTCGAGAAGCGGTGGTGGAGACTCAACCTAAATAGAGAAGTGCTCTGGCTCTTGAGCACCGTTTCAGTGGACAGGGAAAGAGGATTAGGGAGAAAGGAGATAAACACATCCATTACCAGAATTTCACTAAAAATTCAAAAAAATAAAAAAAAATAAATATATCCAGTATAATTCGATTCCATGTATCACAGTCTAATTTCACTATCACATACAACAGCAAAAAAAAAAAACTATTCAAATACATTTAACAGATAAACTTCTCTATTCACATATACCTAGGGATTGACACCCAATTTTTCCATATATATATATAGATTTTTCAAAATGTAGTGGTAGTAATTGACACGTACAATGTATGTGGTATGACCTATATGTACAACTGCCGCATCTTCCAAACAGGCCATAGGTTTCTACTAACCTCAATTTTTTATTAGCTCACTAACCTTGGCTATTAGGCTTTTTTTTTTTTTTTAAATAAAAAATAAAAATAAAAAAAGTTATGGAGTTGGGAAAAAAAATCAAGAAAACAAGACAAGGGTTATGGAGATGTTCAAGCTATCATAGTACACAGTGAAACCATAAGTGAAACAAAACAAAATTTGAGTATTATTTGGAAAAAAAAAAAATCATTGGAAATGGCAATTTTAAACAATAACATAAACAAGAACAAAAAGATATATATTTTTCTCATTATTCATATTAACCCAAATCGAAAAAGTTAGAAAGTATGTACCATATGAGTCAAACAATCTAAAACAATTCATCAGAACATATTATTATTTTCTCCATATTGGATCCAAGTGAATCCACAATGACATGTAGGTTAAAGTTGGCACCTTTGTAAGGGTTGAGGGACGTTTTTATGCATTCAACAATAACCCACTGCTAATCTACCCGCAATATAAATCTCAATGTTTTCAATACCAATAGGATCAAACATGCTTCCTCTACTAAGGGCAATTGTGTAAACCACCCCGGTACATTATCAATCCTTTCCACTATCTAATGATCCCTACCATCTCCAATAAAAAAAAAAACCGTAGATCATCCATTCTATGATTCTGCAAAATAAGGTATAGTTGAATACGATATTGAACCAATGACACCGTATCGAAATCATCATCACCCAACAACCCATGTAAGTGGAATAATCTCAACCCTCCAATACAGCCGGTGAAACATGGCTTAATACAGCTCAAATTCATTGCTCCCACATTCAACTACACTCTTTATGACATCCAACCAAATGACCTCTTGTGCTCCATCATTATCGCACCATCGTTGGCCAACTCTAAAATATGGTTCTATTACCCTGCACAACCAGAGAATCTCAAAATGTTGATAGGGCGCCTTCATCCAAACCCCAAAGTAAATCTAGTAAATAGACACGATCTCTATACACGACATTCAAATAAAATGTAACCCTAGTGTTCTGAAAAAGGACCCAACCGGCCACGATTGAAAAACCAGTCAATGGAGGACTTCCAAATTCATACACAATTATTCTCTTGCGTGATTGTGTTGAAAGACTGAATATATGGAGGCAAAGTATAATTATGGATTGTTTGCATTTAATTAGGCACTTTGTTTCTTGGCTCAAACTCACCCCCAAAAAAATGAAAAAATAATAAATTTATACTCTATAATATTCCTAAATCATCTTTGGATAATTGTTTACATCATCAATTGCTCAAACTTTTGATATATTTTTTGGTTCATTTGTGCAGGAACTATGGACACAAATTTTAATTTTTGTGTTTCAACAGTGGACTTTGGTTTTTTCAAGCTAACCGTGCTACCTTAGAAACATGTCACCTGCCTAATTTGCACCTAAGTAAGTCTTATTAGAAAAGAGCTAGGAGAGATTGACACACTCACAAGGATTTTTAGATAGATAAACACTTTCTAGCGAGAGAAGCCCTTGCAGAATGCTTTGTTCTCTATTCACTTGGATGGTTTGGGCAAATAAGGCCCTCCCCTTTTATAGGCTACAAGGAACATTATAGAGATGTAAGGATGGAGAGGATTCTAGATCCTTCCTACATTTTCTCAAGTGTCCTATTCTAGAATATACAAGAAGAGTATACAAGGTTCTAGAATTATGTACAATATTCTGCTATTCTCTCTAGTGTTTAGGGAATTCTAGATTCTTCTATTAGTCTCAAATTTTGTAGCATTTCCCTAGGAACTTTTGGCGGGACGTCACAAGCAACTGAAAAACCCCTAGTTAATCTGAAATGGTTCATTGAAGGGAAGACTCTCGAGCACATAGCTAGAACGTTTTATAGAGATACCCCTTGTTCCAGGAAAAGAAACAACGATCCTTTAAAAGTCAGGACTTAGCTCTTGTAGTAATTGAACATATGGTTATTAACTCTCACATGACTTTCGATTGTCGTAGTAATTGAACATCTAGTTATTAACTCTCATATGACTTTTGATTGTCGTTTGTGCAGGAGCTGAAGTCTTGTGTTGTAATAGACAAAAAATAAAAAGCTTTGTGAGGCTGCTGGAAGCTTCTAATGGAAGCCCTTCTTGGTTGATTTGAACACCAACAACAATATAGCAGCATGGTTTATTGAACCCATTGATCTAAACACCAACAGCGATGTAGTAGCACGGTTTATTGAACCCTATGCAGATTCATGATATAGTGCACTAGTAGCACGGTCTATTTCAACGATACACTCGAGGCAAGAAGCAAGTTCTTCTTGAACACCAGGTTTCCCCATCTGCAATTGGAAATTATGCAAGGACAACAACATTTTCTATCAATCTTTCCAATTCTAGGAATAATGCATTCAACACAACCATTACAAATTTTGAGGGTAGAGAAATCGCCAACTGCTTGTTTGATAGTTGAAGGCCAAACCTCTATTCTGTGTTGTTAGACATTGACTTGGAAGTTGAAACAGCTTGGTTTCTGAACAGAAGCAGTGGATGAACGCCCAATAGCAAATCTCCAATCACAAAAAGCCAATTCAGATGCCCATAATAAATATTTGATGGTCCAGTCCAATGAGCTAAGTTCAAGAGACAATTGACTTCAGTGTTTTTCTTTGACAGAAAGTTTTCAATATTATTAGTTTTTCTACTTTCCACTTTTTTGGGTCCCAAAAAATGTTATATGACATTCATTAATATTTATAGAATTCACATAACCTACGGCCCAACACAAGGATTTTAACAGATAAAGTTTTTTTTTTTTTTTTTTGGATCTGCCAAAAAAAAAGTAGCTTTATTAATGAATAATGAAAGAAAAACAAAATGATCCCAACTAAGTTGGCACAATAAAGTATGCCCAATCATCTACAAGCATCACATCAAGTTCGTGAGCGACCAACCAAAAACAAAAAGAATAACCACAAATAAACGTAAAAAGTAACAAAACCAATGCAAGCCCCCTAAGCTGCCATTCTGGTACATTCCATTCATCAGCAAATAAACATAAACACACTCTTTATTAGCAGCCCCTTTAATTCATTAGAAGCAGCAAATACACATCTCAACCACAGCAGCAAGAGCCAATAACAGCCTCTGTTTCAGCAAAAAATAATCCCATACCAGCAGAGCACTCCAAAACTTATCAAACCCTTTACGCCCAATCCAATCTTTAGCATCATCTAATGTTTCTCCTAACCAAAGTAACAATAAGGTCAACATCATCACATCAGCCCCAAACAGAACCAACCTACACAGACATTCAGAGGCACAATGATAGCTAATCCTGATAACATAAGAACTCCGACACTGATGGAATCTTAGCTCTCCCAATTTCAAATTAGCCTAGAAAATTACATGAACTTGATTAGATCGATAAGTTCCCCCCAAATCAATTGTGCATTATTGAACAAACATCGGTTCCCCAATTTCCACACTGACCATAACACATCAAACAGTATTGCCTTCACCATCACTTTCTTTTATTTCCTAAACTTCCAACTCTGCCACCAAACCAGAAGACAATTGACTGAACAAGGTACCACCCAGACCAGAGACCCCACCAATTCACAATCACAGACCACACTTTCCAAACATTTCTGCACCAAAGTAGCACATGTTAGGATGACTCTACTTCTTCCCCACGGAAACAACACAATCCCTCTTCTTGAGTACTTATAATCCCCTATCTTATTAACCTCTCCGCCGATTTGATTATGCCACACCAAGCCAGCCACCTGAAAAATCTCACTCGGTGAGGGGCTAAATTTTTCCAGAATAAATTTACTCCCTCCTCCTTTGGTCCAAATGATAACTTGTGGCACTTATATAGTGATGCAACTGAGAACATGCTACTTGAATCAGCTGCTCATTTTAAAACATCCAAACACCCCTACATAATTAATGGAGCCTCCGGTAATTTCAGCTGTAATCTAGACTCCTCATCTTTCCGTGAAAATAGGGTTCTCCTAAATGTCATGTTTTGCCCAGCTTCGAAGTTGTTCAAAAAATCTACTACACTCCCTTCCTTGTTCAAACACAGCTAGTACAACCTTGGAAAACTACATTGAAGTGTCTCCCACTTCCTAATCCACTCATCTTTCCAAAAGGACATCCTACAACCATCGCCTAAACTAAAATTCACAGGATCAAAAAAGAGGCCAAAAACAAGTGGACTCCTAACTTGCACCAATAAAATATCTTTCTATAATCTGGAAGCAGACTGCTTAGAGATCATATTTGGAAACCAACACCTTCTATCCACCCTGTACACCTCGCAAATAAAATTCATCCGTAGACTCTGTTTCCATCCCAAATCTCCACCACCATTTAAAAGCAAAGTATCGTTCATAATTATAATATTTCTAACACTCAACCCTTCCCATTCCTTACCTTTTGTCACTTTTTCCCACTTAACCAAGTATAACTTCTTCTGAACATCACTATCTAATTTCTTTCTCCAACCCCACAAGCATTTTGAAAATTGAGAAACAATACATCGGCAATGCGCTTAACATCGATTTCACCGAAATCAATCTACCCCCGAACAATAGGAACCTTCTTTTCCATGATGCTAACTTCAATTTGATTCTTTGTGATGATACTACTTGTCCCTGAGGGACGGGTCGGGCTGATCCATGCCTCCCACACTGTTGTTCGGTCGTTGGGCTTATTGAGATACCTGCACAAAAGTCGAACGAGGAACGGGAGTCCCCCAGCGAACCCTCCCACGAGCAAGTTAGAAGGGAGAGATTAGTGGAATGTAGAGATAGGGTGATGATAAGGAACTTAACCTTCTTTTTGTCTTAGAAACCTACTTATATCCTTTGTTCATTATTTCCTTGTCCACTCCGACCTGTGATGTTGGCCGAAAGTCTATGTTCTAGCTTGCCTTGTTCATGGTGAGGCTGTTCTGTTCCGACGTGAAGGGGTTATCGCATTAAATGCTGCAGAGGACCTCATTAATGGCTGATGTGTGGTGCAATAACTCTGCAAGATCTTTGTCTGCTTACGTGGCTGGTTCTTCTCTTGACAAGTGTTTAGATGTCATTGGTTCTTGGTGCAACGTTGGATTCCAGTAATGTTTGGCTTTAGTGTTTGAATCGTGCATTGGGCTCCAAGTGGTGGGCCAAAAGCCAATATGGGCCCACCTGTGTCAGTAGTCCCCCATTCTCAAGTGCAGCATCAGTCCAACGAAGGGAATAAGGAAAAAGATGAGGGTTGTGGGTGGTCGAGAAGACCGACTGGGAGGAGGGCCGATTACGAAGGGTGACCGAGTGAGAAGGCTGACTGGGAAGGGGGCCAACCGTGAAGGGTGACCGAGTGAGAAGGCCGACTGGGAGAGGGGCCGACCGCGAAAGGTGACTGAATGAGAGGGCTGACTAGGAGGAGGGCCGACTGGGAGGAGGGCCGACCGTGAAGGGTGACCGAGTAAGAAGGCCGACCGGGAGGAGGGTCGACCGCGAAGGGTGACCAAGTGAAAAGAGGAAATGGCGGTGCGCGGGGCTCAAGGAGCGGCAGGGCACATGGTGATGTGAAATGGAATAGACAGGGAAGGGGAAGAGAGTAGTGGATCGTGGTCGTACACGTGGCATAATCCCGTAATAAGGGAGGTGATGCGTTAGCAGGAAGTGAAGGGATAGGCTAATATAAGGCGTTGAAAAAGCGAGGGCGGAAGTTTTCAAAAAAATTCAACTGGCGAAATTTAATCTCGACCCTTGGAATATAGGCAAACCACGGGCATTTGGAGTTATTCGCTTTACTTAGCTTATCGTAAAAACCCACACATCCCAGAGGTGAACTCATTTGTTTCGTGTGACATGCCTCTGCAACACTTTGCGAACTTCCTTGTGCCAGCGTCCAAAGCGATACGCAGACACGTAGGAGGAATGGCTTAGGATGAAGTGCTAGCCGTGAGGCTAGACTCATTGGGAGAAGACGACGCAGTGGAGTTGGCAGAACAGTACTGAGCAGAGCGGAGGAAGGAGAGGGGAGCAGGGCAAGTGGCGCGGGCTCGCCCGGCGACGATGATCGTAGCCGCTAGGCCAATTAGCCAAGTGGAGCCAGACCACTGGCACACCAAGGCTGACAAGTCTACGTTTACGATGGAGGAGTTGGAGGAGGTACGAAGGAAATACCAAATTCTGGCGGAGATAGAGCTGAGGCTGCCAACATCTAAGCAGAGGGTGTCGGATGCACGGCCGACAGAATTCACGTTGTATGAGGAGGCACTGTGGGGGGAGCTTAGGCTACCACTCCCTCAAATAGTGGTGGACGTACTTAACAAGCTGAAGGTTGCGCCAAGGTAGCTGATGCCGAACGCCTAGAAAATAATAATGGCCTGAGCGATTGCATGGCCGCAGGCGACTTGAGGGGCGACGATGACAGTGGAGGAATTTTTCTCTTGCTACAAGGCCTCCGACCAACAAGAAATGTGGGTCATCTTACAGGCGGTGGCGGGCCGAGGTCTAGTGGCAGGCTTACCATTTTCGGTAAAAGGGTGGAGGCCGAGATGGTTCTATGTGTCGGAGAACGGTGGGAGGGGGGTTCGAACAACGTGGAAAGTTCCCACAAAGTTAGTGGAGCCAAGGTTAGATGCAGAGGCTAAGAATAGGGTGAAGCGGGTGAAGGAGTGAAGGGAGAAGAATGGTGCAAAGTGGGATGACCTGGTCCGACCTTCAACCCTGTTTATGTTGAGCTTGGGACCGCAGTTGACAGAGAAGGATCCTGTGCAGGAGGAGTTGGAGGCAAGAAGGAAAGCGAAGGAGGTGAAGGAACAGAGGGCGTTCGCCAAGGCAGATAAGTATAAGGAAACACAGTTGGGGCCCGCACCTAAACTGGTGATCAGGGAGCGGATCCGACCACGACCTGAATCGTTAGGAGACAAAGACCTAACAGACTTTGCCCCATTGCCGCCACCAGTAGACCTGCTGAAGGAGAGGGGCAAATGGGAGGTGGAAGCGGTGTTAAAGAAAACGAAAAAGAAGAGGGTGGCGGCAGAGGGAAGTAAGGGCGCCCCTGTTTTAAAGAAGATAAAGGAGGGCGGGGTGGAGGAGGCTCTAGAAGGAGAAAATGCCCAAGTGGTGAAAGAGGACAAGGGTTCAAGTGCCCAGACGAGGGTAAAAGAGAAGGGCCCAAGTGCCTAAGTGGTGACGACGGGGGGACCTGCACCAGAAGTAACCCCCAGTCCTGGTGAAGAAAAAACTGGGATCAGCGAGCTAGAGATGAGTGTCGTGCTGAAGATCGCCATGTACCACGCGCGCGCGTTGGCGGGTCACTCGACAGAAGAATGGGGGAAAGCTAAGGTCGCAACCGACCACCTTGTTGGGGTGGTGGAGGATGCGGCTGTGCAATCGATGGCGCGGTTGACAAAGGCCGACTTCCTGAGAGGGTTCTGCTCAGCCCAGATAGAGGCAACGTCCCTAGCGACGGTCCTGATGAATAAAGCAGTGCACACAAAGATGGAGGTAGAGCCGCTGAGGGCCCAGTTGGAAGGGGTGAAGACGCAGCTGCAGAACCTAAGGGTTGAGACAGCGGACTGGGGGAAGGCTGCTCGGAGTGCGTGAGCAAAGGGGTTGGAGTGCGTGTAGAGGGCGAAGAAAATGAAAGTACTAGCATTGGTGCGGAGCCACTCAGCAGAGTGTGTTGCTGCTGAGCTTCTCGTGACCAAATCAGAGCTGGAAGCGGAGCGCCACAAGGCGGTATCGCTAGAGTTCGAGTTGGTGGGCGAGAAGAGGAAGCTAGACTAGGTCCAACAAGCCTGCACCACCGCCAATGAGAGGTGGGAAGAGGCCCTGACCAACAATGAAGAACTGCGTGACCAGGCGATCAAAGACAAAGAAGAGGCTGACGGTCGGATCGCGGAGTTGGAGAAGGCCCTGGCAGAGGAGAGGGCCAAATTGGCATTTGAGAGAGCGGCGTACCCCGACTTATGCATGGCAGCCGTAGAGCAATTCAAGGGGTCCACCGAATTCTAGATGGCCATTGATGCCACGGTCGCCAGGAGCTTGGCGAAGGAGGGGGATGAGGGGGCTGGGTCGTCGGGAGTGGCCGCTAGAGGTAGGAGCGAAGAAGAAGTGATCCAAAGCTTCCAGCGATCGGACTTCTACAAGCACGAAATGAGCCAGTACTGGGACAGTGGCTAGATGAGCTTCAAGTATAAGGCACAAGAGCTGTTCCCAGGCGTGGACTTCAGTCTCATGAAGGTAGGGGAAGACGACGTTGCCCAGACACCTTTGGACGAGGGGATTGAAGAAGAAGATCTTGCCTCCAGTGAGGGAGAGTGATCTTTGTAATTAAGTGTAAAAATTTTGTTTTTGTTTGTTTTGTTTTTTATACATGTAATTTCTGCAACGAATTGTATGAAAGCATAAGTTTGTTAACAACGAGTTCTCTTATTTATTGTTGTTGTTGTTGTTATTTCTCTGACTTGTAAATTTGGAATAGTGAAAATGGCTGAGCAGAATTCAATAAAAAGTAAGTGTAAAAATGAAACTTGTAAGAAAATTATGATGTAAAAATGGTAAAAATAGGCAATCAGGCTAACTTGTATGTTCACATTTGGGAATATGAAATTTCATAAGTAAACCATGATGTAAAAATGTTAAAAATGGGCAAACAGGCTAACTTGTATGATTAGTGAAAATGGATGGTCATGAACTTAGATTCTAACTAAGTATGGCAACAGCTGAGACTAGCTTTGATTCAGATCGGCTGAATTCTTCATGCTAGTTCTGACTAAGACTTGGAGGGCTCTGTCGAGCTGGGGCTTTAATTAACTCAGTTTGGCTGAGCTCTTCGTGTTCAGTCTGGCTAAGGCTTAAGTTAACTCAGTCTCGTTGAGCTCTTCGTGCTCAGTTTGGCTGAGGCTTAAGTTAACTCAGTCTGGCTGAGGCTTTTGTTAACTCAGCCTGGCTGAGCTCTTCGTGCTCAGTCTGGCTAAGGCTTTAGTTAACAAGTTATTGAAACACAACGCAGATAATGGAGATAAAAAGTCATTATCATTTAAGGCACAACCTGTTGATCACAAGTTTACAACATGTATGGAAAGGGCGAAAATGGACAAGTGTGCAGATCGGCAAAAAGGAACATACAACAATGGAATAGTACAAAAACAAGCGACACCATTTCACTGGAAATAACACTTCAAGTGCTCGGCGTTCCATGGATGGGGGAGGTCTCTGCCCTCCATATCTTGGAGTCGGTAAGTGCCCAGTCGGGGTCTGGCTTTGACAACATAAGGTCCTTCCCATTTGGCCGCTAGCTTGCCCTCGGTAGGATTTTTAGTGGCAAGGGTTGCTTCGCGCAAGACTAGGTCCCCCACCGTGAACTCTTGTGGTCGAACTTTGCAGTTATAATGTGTTCTCATTTTCTACTGATATGACACCCATCTGACAGTAGTTGTCTCTCGGAGCTCTTCAATCAGGTCCAAGTCAGCCTGACGTAATTCTTCGTTGAGTTTTGGATCCAGGTGCAAAACCTGAGGGGTCGGCAGGCCGATCTCCACTGGGATGACTGCCTCTACACTGTACATTAGACGAAAAGGGGTCTCCCCAGTAGGGGTGCGAGTAGTAGTTCGATAAGCCTAGAGTACATTTGGTAGCTCCTCAGTCCAGAGCCCTTTAGTGGCTTCCAACTTAGTTTTGATGATCTTCAGGAGGGAGCGATTGGTGACTTCGACTTGGCCATTGGCTTAGGGATGGCCTGGAGAAGAGAAGCATGGTCTAATGTGGAGCTCTGCATAGAATTTCCTGAACTTGGCATTGTTGAATTGTTTGTCATTGTCCGAGACGATGGCTTGGGGGATTCCAAATCGGCACATGATCGACTGCCAGATAAACCTGGTTATGTTCCGCTCAGTGATTGTAGCGAGGGGTTCCGCTCCACCCATTTAGTGAAGTAGTTGTAGACACCCCATTTTTGACCGACCTTAAGACTCAGACATCATCAATTGAGCGCTCGGTGATAGTGCATGTCGTGCTCGTTTCGAGGTTTCGGAGTTTTGGCTGAGAGCCTTGCCTCCGGGCCTCTGAACTCTTTGTGTTTCGGCTCGGTTTGCGGACCAAGCCTTATTTTCCTTGCCTGAGGAAGGGAGAGGTCTTGTAGACCATCTCTTTGTGGTCGTAGACCACTTTTCATGGTTGTAGACCACTTTTCCCGTTTGGAGATTAGTTTCTGGTTTTCGGAGCCTTCGGCTGCGTGCCTTGTGTCGGGACCGCTTAACGTTCTCCGTTTGGCGTGGTTTTTGAACCACACCTTGTTTCCTTGGCCTAAAGGGCCACTGTGGTTCAGGAGACCACTTTTGTGGTCGTAAACCACTTTTGGTACTTGTCAGGTAGTTTTCGAGGTTCCCGGCTGCGCGCTTTGCCTCCTGAACTTTCGTCTTGCATCCGTTTTGGTTTGTTTTTGTTACAAACCTTGTTTTCCTTGTTTGGAAGGTGGTACAAGGGTGGGAGACCAGTTTTTTTCCTTGGAGACCACTTTTCTTCCCGCCAGCCAATTTTCTGATTTGACAACTGGTCTCCTTGGTCTTTGAGCCATCTTTTCTGGTCGACCCCTGGCTTATTTTCAGTGTGCTGATCATTTCCTACCATGGCTGTCCACTTGAAGTAGATGGCCAACCACTTCAAGTGGTCGGCTGCTTTTTGTCACTTTTTTGGAGATATTTTCCTCCAGTTGGCACAGTTGGAGGGCACTGAAGCTATCCTCCATACACGTGTATGGAGGGATTGCCTTGAACCTTAGCTTCTCCAAGAAGCTTTGCTTTTGGTTCTCTATAAGAGTGAACCATCTCCTCCCTCCTCTAGGTTCAGAAAAATTGCCTTGAGAGTTATACATATAGCTTTGTCTCTATATTGCTCTTGTTCTTGATTTTGTGCCTTAAAAGTGTAGTTTTACCACACTTTAACACACAAACACACACTCAAACACCATACTCTTGGAGCTGAGGTCCCTTGAGGTTGTTTTTGAAGCTTTTGGACTGGTTTTGGTTAGAAAAAGCTGCTGGAGTTTTGGTTTTGAAGAGGGTCTTCAAGGGTGAGTCTTTAACCTTTTAAACCCCCATTCTTGCTTTTGGACACTTTTGCATGCTGTTTTAAGACTAACTTCCTACTGCAAAAAGTTCTGATTTTTGGTCCTTAAGATCTTTGTTTAAGGTCACTTTTGTGTTTGGGGTTGTCTCCCCCCTCTTAGGCCTTGTTAGGCCTTGTTTTGAGCCATCCCTTTAGGCTCTTGTTGTAGCCTTTGCATGACCTTTCTACCACTGAAATCCAGAGGATTTTCAGTGGTGGAAAGGTGGTTTTGGGGTCTTAAATAGGAGAGGGTCATCCCTTCTCCTTGTATTTTGAATACTTGCCATATATGCCTCATGTTTGAGCATGTGTTTTAAGCTTGTGTTGGCTTGTTCTTAGCATGTATTTGTGGTTATTTTGCTGCGGCTTACCACTGTTTTTGCTTGGTTTGGTCACCCCTTGCATGGCTTATACGCTTGTAGTGTAAATCTTACAAACTAGCTTTGTGTGTCTCATGTTTGAGCGTGTCTTTCTAGCTTGTTTTGGGGCCATCTCAGTAGGTTTTTGGTGTTATTTTGACATGCCTTAGATCTGTTTTGGGTTGGTTTCATTGGCTCTTGCATGCCTTATACACTTGTAGTGTAAATTTCATAAACTAGTCTTGTATGCTTCATGAAGTAGCATGTCATTCTAGTTTTTGTTGAGTCCATTTCAGTATGTTCTTGGGCTTGTTTTACCATGTCATACCTTTGTTAGGGTTTGGTTTGGTCACCCTTTGCATGCTCCATGCACTTGTAGTGCAATTCCATGAAATAGCCTAACATGCATCATGTTTTAACATGTCATTCTAGCATGCTTTTGGCTTAACTTCATGAAGCTTTTGTCCATGTTTTAACATGCTTTAGCTCTAATTTTGGTTGTTTTGGCCATGCATGACTTTCTTTGTATAGCTATAATGCATTCTAGCTTGTTAGCTTTGTGCATCAAGTCCACTAGCATGCTCTACTTGGACTATTTGAATGATTTGGCATCATTTATTATGTTATTACAGTCCATGTTTCATGCTCATGTACTTTCATTTATCACTCATTCAATGCGTTGGAGGGTTTGCCCCTTTATGTCTTAACATGAGTCATTGTGTATGCCTTCGTGCCTTAGCTTGCGAGCCATCATTTCAATGTGTTTTTTTGGGTTATTATGCCATGATATAACTCTGATTTTTGTTGGTTAAGTCATCCCATGCTTGGTCCTAATAGGTGTAGTGTAATCCACCTTATATGCCTTGTATGCATCATGCCTTATGCCCTTTATGCTAGCTTGTTTTGGCTTCATTCCATGCTTGTTTTAGTATCATTTTGACATGTTCTAGGACTATTTTAGGTTGCCCTTGCCACATGCTTCATGCTTTGTATTGTTGTAGTGCAATTGGCCTTGCTAACTTTGTGTTTTGTTGACTCATTCATGCTATCTTTGAGCTATATAGATGATTTGGCATCATTTAATACTTCATTTTAGAGCTTATAGCATTACCATGTTCCCACTTCTTTCATGCTTTGAATGCCTTTAAGTGTTGTGCATTGTTGCCTTACTTATGGCCTAGCATGTATGCCATCTTGCCTAGGTATTTGAGCCGTCATCTCAGCATGTTTAGGTCTTTGTTTTGACCTACTTGAGCTCTGTCCATGATTGGTTCATGCATATTTTCCATGTATTGCATGCCTCCTTTGTAGCTCTCTTTGCTAGCTTTAATACTTAAGGACCTTCGCATGCCATGCTTGCTTAGTTTGAATGATTTGGCATCATTGCATACCTTATTTCAATGCATATAATGTGGTTACACTTCCACGTTTATCACTTGTTGAGCATCCTTGAAGGTTGTGCTCTTGGGCCTAGTTGGTTGGCCAATGCATTGTGCATGCATTTCTTGTCCTTTGGTGCCTTTGTTTTGGTGTTTTGGCCACTAATTTGGGCATGGCTGACGCTTATCCACTTTGGTTTAAGTCCATTGTGCATTGTGTATGCCATGTAGTTCATTTGCATTGTGTATGCTAAGTTACATCGCATTGCATGTTTGCATGATTGTCCCTCGCATGTTTGCATGCCATTTGCATTAGATGTTTGCATGCTTAAGTTACATAGCATTGTGCATGCCATGTTATGTGTTGCTTTGTGTTTGGAATAGGTGTTAGTCCAAACACGGGAAACGAGGGGCGTTTCATGCTTAAAGTGATGAAACGTGCCTCAATTCTCGATCGCCGACGCTCTTGATCATACATGATAGAGTTCTAGGCCTTATGTGTTTACTTGTGCATTCATTTCATATTGAATTGTGCAACTTCGCCTCTCGGCCATCATGCATTGTAATGCGCGATTGGTGGCCCGAGGGTCGAGAACCACACTCCCTTGAGCTCATGACATGATAGGGAGGGTGGTTGTGCACACATATCTTGCAAATACATTACCATGCCCTTTCTTGCTCTCTATTGCAGCAAACTGGAATTCAGTAGCAACAACTGGTCGGCTAGCCAGAAAAACTAGCTGGCCGACCACTTTTTCTAGCTTTCAACAAAGAAAGTGGTCAGCAGGTGGCTACAGAGACCAAAAGTGGTCGGCCACCCTCCCACAAGACTCCCAAGGTGAAGTTTCAGCTTTCTGGAGTTCGGTACAAGTTTCTGAGGACAAATGAAAATAGAGGCAAATCGGGGCATCGCATTGGATTTCCAAACGAGGCGACTGGGCTTGCATGCATTCCTCTCCCTCTAAGGCTCCTGATTTACTGCTTTCCTTAGCTGCCATGCTTAGATAGCTAGTTTACGCTTTGGTTTGTACTTTAATAGTTAATGCGTTTAGTTAATTAATTTGTTGTGTAATAATTAGTTTAATTAGCTTAGATTAGCTAGTTAGCTTCTTATTCAGACTCTCCCTTGAGAGGGCCAATTGTTGTAATAAGCGTGCGTGTTTGTGATGCATGTCTTCCAACCCCCATTTCATTTTCCCTTTTACTTAACTGCTTACGATGGTTAGTTTTAGGGCATGTTTCATTTAGCATACCTTATGCTTTGCATGTGTGCATCCATTCATCTGTATTACATGCACTGGGCTTGTCACATCATACTAACCGCATTGTATTTTCAATACATTTACTTGAATACGTGTTCAACAACATGTTAACAAGTCGCATTTCACATGACATTCTAGAATAGCCGAGCCTATTTTAGCTGCATCTTCGCATGTGTTACATTAGCCATTTTAACATGAACTAGGATCATGCATGATTTCTAACTAGTTCTCTGTTTTGGCTCGGAGTACGCTGTGAGTGTGTCATGACCCAAACCCGCCCCCATGGGTTAAGGACATAACCGGCCAGTAATCCTGGGATCACCTACGGCCTCAAACCAAACCAGACATAACTCATCAGAGTGAAGGGGCCAAACGGAAGCAAAATTTAAAACTTTGTCCATAGAGCTGTGCTTACATGGCACATCATAACAAACCATACATATGCACATTAATAACTCACATCAAAATATGTACTATCACAAAGTTTTGTACATATAGGATCATTCAAGTCTAAGTCAGCCAATTAAAACTATATACAACGTACTTAAAGACCTCGCCGACATGACAAAATAAAACAAGATGGCGAAAGGGCGAAGACGGGTCTCGTGCGTGAGACGTAAGGGCTGACTCTTCAAAACCTTAGTTGTTCTACACAAACTTCACTGAGGTTGGGTTTGGACCTCTCTTGGCTCACCTACAAACACATGAATGAGCGTGAGCGAAAGCCCAACGAATAATATCAAATAAAGAAGTTATACAGACGGTATGTAGAACAACATGCTTCAAACGACCTTGGGCCCAATTCGTATTTCTATTAGCATATATATACAAATTTAGGTCAAATGACTACGGTTCCGAACACATCATACGGCCTCGAGCCCAATTCGTTCGTGTCATACTGGCCTTTGGCCCATTTATCTTTTATTCAGATCAAACTGGCCTTTGGCCTATCCATTCTTTCATTCATGTCAAAGTAGCCTTTGGCCCATTCATTCTATCTTTCATGTCAGACTGGCCTTTGGCCCATTCATTCTATATTTCATGTCAGACTGGCCTTTGGCCAGTTCATTTATAGCAAATGGCCTTAGGCCCAACCATATGGCATAGCAAACATTTGTCCACAATTCAAATCAACAAACTCATAAAACTTACAAAGAGATAAGCAATTGGACAAACGACATATTTCAAGATATCTTTATTAAGATATTACTCACAGTGATCGGCTGGATGATTTGCCCTGGAGCTCGACCCTACACATTCCCTGAACACAATGGGTCACAAACAATACAACTCGTTCTTAATTCACATATTCCTCTTTAGGCTTCTTTTCTTATTCTTTTAATTCATTCATAATGCTCAATGCATGCCTAAGAATACTTAGAAGTGAAAGAGAACGGGAAACGAAGCACAGAACGCATTTACAAAATTTCAGAAACAGGGGTCCCCAGCTCGAGCGTGGACTTCCCCGCTCGAGCGGACCCATAAGGTCTGCAAAAGTACTGGTTGCCTCGTTTTTACGCTCGAGCGTGAACTCGGACGCTCGAGCTGAAGGTCATTCTACATAGCTCCCCGCCCGAGCGTGGACATCCCTGCTCGAACGGACATTAAGTCTGCAAAATATTTTGGGAGCTCATATTTTACGCTCGGTTTCCCCGCTCTAGCGGACATCATGAATTCTGGGTTTTCCAGAATTTGTTCTTGAGCTCAAATTCGACCTTCCAATGTTCAAAACCCATAATTCTGGTTCCCAATCATGTAAACACATCATATATCATGGGTATACAAGTAAGATGAGGTCAATTGCTCAAGATCATGGTCACATTCTCAAATCATTCAACACTTGTTTTGTATAATCAAAGTTCATGCATTAAAACTTCATATCTCCAATATTCAAACATGCATGCCAATTTTTTACTTCAATTTCATTTCAAATGATGCAAATGGTGTCTATTCTCATGAAACTCAACAAAACCATGTTTGCATGTGTGATCAAACTCCCAATCTTGCATAATTGGTATGCTACATGTTAGATTATGCAAACTCATGGCAATTGATAGCAATTATATGCATGTATGAACATATCTGATCAAAATCAACACAACTCATGATCTAACTCACCATTTAATCTTGAATTCACAAAATCACAACATTCAACTCATGAATCAAGGGTTGATTACTCATCTAGGGGCTCAATCTTCCCAATTTATGGTCAAATCTTGAGTTGGTCTTCAAATTACTCAAGTTTCTTGCTCAAATCTCCAATTGCTTCCCTCTCTCTCCCTCTAGCCGACCCTCTCACTCTTCTTAGAGTTAATATCAGCCAATTTGAATAAAAGAGAAGGGTTGAACATATAATGGCCCTTATATAGCCCCTCTTAATCACATTATCTTAATATTAAATAATTGAGCACTTAATTAATTGTTCTGAATCTAATTATTTTGATCCGAATCAATTTTTAATTAAATTTCACCGTAGGCTCTAAAAATTACGCCAATCACAATGGCGTAGTCAATTTCGGGTTTTGTGGCCGATAAGGCCTTCAATTTAAATTATAAAGTAGATAATCAAACAGATATTCCTACGGTGAATAGATAGAAATTTAAAACCACATATTTTCACATAAATGGCACACAAAGTCATATCAAACACATAATCACAATCATAATAAGGACCAATTACCATAATATGGAACAGGGTTATCACAGAGTGTTTACGCTTTAGCATACTGCATGTGTTATTGATTTCCATGTATAGCATGCTTGCCATGAGGCTAACTGCTTAAGTGTTTAACTGCCTGAATGCCTGTGGGTGAAGGTTGGATTACTTGAATTGGAATAATTCATTGAAATCCTCGATTTAGCCTACTTGCGAGTAGCAAACTTCAAACCATTTTCAAACAAACGGATACGCAATGTTTTGTTCCAAATTAGGCGATCTAGTCTATACTTGTATGCTGTGCGCATCATATAGTAATTCTAGCTAATTAACCGGAATAGGAGCACGTGTTTTCAAAAACAAAATATCATATTTATTATCGGTCGATCTTTGATCGGGCGAGCGGGGGTGCTCATTACATGACCTTTCCCTCTCGTACCCAAGTTCCCGAGCTGAGGCAACTTTGGTGATGACGGACACATGGCCTTCGGCACGAGTCAGGGTTTCCTAAATTCCTCCAAAATAAAATGTTTAGGTGGCGACTCTATATCTGGCAAAGCAGTCCTTGTTTGGCACTTCTTTATTAAAAATCAGTTTTCCAAAACGATTTGCTGGATTTGGACTCTTTGGTGATTTATCGGTCGTACATCGCACATTGTAAGATTAGATTCAAAACCGTGACATTGAGTTCGAACTGTAGTAGGTAGCTCGGAACAAGACAAGGTTCGCGCCACCTCATCGCAAGCGCGCGGATGTCGAGGAGTTCCCGGGAGCGCGTCTACAGTTTCAGGTGACTCTGCTGGGGACTTAGAGAACTTAACTTGAACTCATGATATCTTGTTTTGATTACACTTATGTGTCTTTTTACATTGCCTTTGCATTGGTGCGCCTAGGATACCGTGTTTGCCGTCTGCTATTCCTGAATGGTTAGCCTGAGGCTGTGTGCCATAAGGTTGACCGGTTACGGGCTCTGCCACGATGGGAACACAAACCCCGGTTGTTACCGGGGCACCCTTTTTGACCATTCAACCTAGTGTATGTCAAAATCCATAGTGACTATTCCAAACTAGGACAGGTTGCTTACCCGCTTGTAGGTTCTTTGAAACCGCTGTGTGCGTAGTGAAACCCTAGCTCCTGACAAAATAGGACAGGGAAATCCTACCCCAACATAGGGGTGTTTTTGCTCTCATTTGCTTGCTATGTGCTTTTAGAGTGTGCCTCTACAGGAATGCACGTATCAGTTTGCAAGTCTAAGTATCAGGCCTGAGGGCATCAGTGTTTGGGGAAATCAGTTTTACCTGAGGGTACCAGTTTATAGGCAGAATTTTGAGCAGAACTCAGTAGAGAGTGCAGTCATTCAGCTTTTGCTCATATCTGTTCCAGTGAAATTGGGCTGAGATGCTGCCTATTTTCTTTTTTGCTAGGTAGTCTTGGAACTATAGCTTCAGAAGGCTCCAATATCCCCCAGGTGCATTAGACCTACGCTGATAGACTTTGTCAAGTCAGAGATTCAGTTCAGAGTAGTCAGTGTTTTTCTTCGCTGAGGTAAGGCAGAGAAGGGCCAGTCAAGACCCATCGGTTCATTTGATCCGTTAGTCACCATTCACATCACCGCTGTTCAATTCAGCAGACTCATGATGACGCAGAATTTAGAAGAAGTTGTGGTCATGGCAATGGCATTAAACCAGGGAATTGCCATGCAAGGTGAGACCAATCTGGGAACCCCAATCATTTCAAACCCGTGAGCCCACTACTTTTGAGCTAATGGGAATGATTGGCGATCTTCAGAGAGCTGTGGCTGATCTAGCCTTCGGAATGTCGGCTCCGCCATCGACCATGTCACATGCTGAAAATTTCACACCAGAGGAGCCCCCACTCTTGGGGCGAATTGTAATTGAGCTCAGCCAACCTGAAGCCATCCCAAGTATGGGCAGTGACATGTCAACAACAACCGGATTTCGCATTGATGTAGCAACCCAAACCTTCGACCAAGCTGAGGTGAGTGGTAAGAACAAGGTGGAGGCAATCATCGACCCCTATGAACAACTTTTGCAGGCTATTGAGGCTTTGAAAGCCGGGGGACTGAACAAACAGCAAGTGCTCGCAGTTGCTGCAAAAACTATGGGTGACACTTTCGTCACTCAGAACGAGGGCAGTTCGAGCCAAGAGGAAAATCAGGAGAAGGGCCATTGTACCAGAACCGTTCCTTCCAACCCTAAATCTACACCCGGGAAAGATCAGCAGACCAAGCCAATACCTGTCGACCCTTTTTCTAGTGCACTCAGCAAAAACCCACAAACCTCGAAGTATCAACCCCGAGGTCGCAGGGTCTTCCATGCCCTCTATATGCCTTTGTCCAAGGCTCTTCAAATCCTTGCTGAAAAAGGCCATCTCAAACCCCTGAGCCTCGACCTCTCCCTAATTGTCTTCCACCCAGTCATGATGCTACCCAGTACTGTGCGTACCATCAACAAACTGGTCATAGCACCGACAATTACTTCCGTCTTCGCCACGAAGTACAGGATTTGTTTGAAAATAGGGTCGTCCTCCCACCAAGCTCAGCAAAGTCTATCGTCACTGGGTCGGTGAACTTGGAGGATAGTGCGAGTATGTGATCGAGGAATGAACCATCTACGGGCGGTGCTCAGTTTACTCCAAATATGGCGTATGACACGCACTGTTTTGAGCATTTTCGAATGCTAGTTTTTGTACTTTCTGACTTGGGTGTTCAGTCAGTCTTGTTGTGTTGTATATAGTCTGTCTCTTTGTTTTGAGTCAGTCTTTTTGTTTGGGATCTATCTTGTTGTATAGAGTCAGTCCTGTTGTATAGAAGTTGGGTGATTCCAGGAAGTGTTACCTCGGACATCACTATTTTGTTTTGTGTTTGTCTTTTCGCTTTCTTTTGAGTCTGTTTCTTCCATGGAGCCAGTTACACCAGAAGACCTGAATGAAATAGTAGTGGTTTTTCATGCTTTTGTGCTTGTTCTTGCCTTAAGCCGATTGTGCCAGAAGATGTGTTGAAATGGCAGTGATTTTCACTTACTTTTCCGTGTCTTTTAAATCATTGCATTGACCTAAGTTTTTCAAAACTTTTTGAACACTGTAGTGAAAACAAAGAGGAAGGAATTCCTCAGGATTTGCAAAATTTGATCAACTGAGAGAACGAAAGGCATGCTAAGCCCTTAATGAATGAGATCATGCTCATTAATGTGAGTACTGAGAAGGATCCTGGCTTGATCTAGATTGGTTCTACATTGTCATCAGCGCGAACGATTAGTCGCTTTCTTAAAAGATTTCAAAAAATGTTTTGCGCCATCCTGCGAAGACCTGTGTGGAATCGCTCTTGAGATTGTGCAGCTTAGGATCGCTCTCAGCCTCGAGATTCAACCCCTTTGCTTCTAAACCTGGAACCTTAATTCAGAATGTTCAAAGGTCAATCATGATGTGAGGCCTGTGTGGCCAGATTTGAAGCAGCCCACAAACTAGGGGCAAGGAAAGTCAGATCAAGAAGATCAGATATTATCAAAGGAAACCTGCGAAGCTAGATCAGAAGCATCCCCTAAACTAGGGGCAAAAATGTCAATTGTGCTCAAACATTCAAAGGATGAGTCCTTTCGCAAACTAATGAAGATCGGCAAGAATGCCAAATCCTAGAAGGGAGGAAAGAAGAAAGCATTGCTGAAGGACAATCGAGTTCCTATCCATAACACTAGGGTTAAATTCAGCCCCCATTGGATGGACTTCTACCTTATCAGCAAACAATAGCCATTCTCCTGGATTCAGGTAGCTTCGAGATCCTAAAACCATTTGACATGGACATGTTACAACTTTTACCCTTGAGAGGCTCGTTGGGCCGAAAACCCGGAAGAGTGACCCAGGCAAAAGTTAGAGCAAGAAAAAGAAGAAAAAAGAAAAGAAAAGAAAAATGCAAAAAAAAAATGAAATGAATGAAGAAAAAAGAAAAGAAAAAAAGAAGAAAATGAAAAGAAAATGAAAAAAAGTGAAAAGAAAAGAAAAACAAAGCTCGCAAGGTTGAAAACCCGGAAGGGCGGCCTTAGCAAAAGTTAGAGCGTAAAAGGAGAGGTTAATACTCGAGTGTACCTTAACCGGAACTACGTAAGGCTTGATTCCCATGTTTGGGATACGTAGGCAACTTCATTATGAAGTCCAGCCATAAACACTTCAAAATCAACTGTCATGTCCATGAGTTTGAACGGGTCATCTTTGTCATTATGTATCTGAGAGTTCGGTTGTGATCATCACTCTAAGGACTGGTTACAGTGTGTTGCGGCGCTATTCAGACAAGGGGCAACTTTCCGTTGCCGTGAATTGCAATTCAAACAAGGGGCAACTTTCCGTTGCCATACAGTGTGCTGCGGTGCTATTCAAACAAGGGGCAATTTTCCATTTCCATACAGAGCTGTTCAGATGAAGGGCAGTTTGCCATTGTTTTGGATCCGAGGTTGCACATCTCGAGAGTAAATTTCGTGTTGGTCAAGCAGTGGCCATTTGCAAAAATAGTTTTTGAGAATTTTCAATGAAGTTGACTAATTCTCTTGAAAATTATTCTATTTTTCCAAAACCAGACCATTTCTTACACCCGAAAAAGGAAAATTTTCAGTGCTCATAGCCTGACTTGCATGATTTTGAATCAGAAAATCGAACAAGTGCATTAATCTAACTCTCATATTGGTCAAAATTGTTTTAGCAGAAGCTCCAAAACAAAAAATGGTCAAAATGATGAACTAGGGACACAGTTGAGTCAGGCTTTATGTCTTTTCCCCATTGTCAACATACTTGCCAGAAAGGGCACTCTACCTACCAAGAAAGGGCACAACTGAAGCTAACAACAAAGGGCTGAAAGCTCTCAACATCCTCAAAGCAACGAGGTATCAAGCCAAGTGCGAAGCACGAATTGGAATAGATCAAGATACTCCACTCCCTCATCAAGGATATCGACTAGATGTCGCCGGAAGAAATAGCCGCGAGCTGAATTTGCTGGGCATGAACCCACAACTTTCTATTTATCCATCAACCACCCGGGGGAGGGATAAAAAAGAAGAGAGATTGAAGCATAAAGAGATGTGCGCTGAGAGGAAAAGTGAGAAAAGGGCTTTTTTCAAAAAAACAGAGCTTGAGGGCCGAGTGATGTGAGAATCACAAATAAGAAAGGGTGGGAAACACTACCCGAAGAAACTAGGCTCCCCGTCAACCGAGAGGCCTCTCGCCTTTGGAACACGTCTGAGTGTCGTGTAAGTTGTTTAGTTTGTCTCGATTCTTGTTTTGAGTCGTTTTGAATGCCAATAGATGTGTTTAGGTTGTTTACCTTTATTTTCCATTGTTGAGTCTTTTTCGCTGTGGTCAGCCGTAGGCTCAATACCTAGTTGAAAACTCATTTCTCGATTTCAAAATGATTTGTTTTGTGCTCAGAGTGCTATGTCATTCTCTACATTTGTACAAAAATAGGATTTGTTCTTTCATAAAACTACAAGGTTCAACCCAGGTCATGTCAGAACAGTCAAACCAGGGCCTATCTGAAGCTATATGGGTTCCGGGCTGCGAAGCAAAAAAAAAGAGGGAAAATTTGGAGCATTTGAGTTTGTTTCAACCTCTGTATGTTCCGTCACTACATCCCATACATTCAGAATGGACTGTCTTCAGTACGAGCTGTGTGTTCAGAATCAGCTGTGTGCCAAGTAAATTGAGTACTGTGTTTTGAGCTGTGTGTTTAGAATGAGTTGTGTGCCAAATAAACTAGAATGTTGTGTTATGAGCTGTGTGTTTAGAATGAGCAGTGTGCTGTACGAGCTGTGTGTTCAAAGTGAACCGAATACTGTGTTGACTGCTTCAAAGCCAGAATGACAATCAGAAGTACTCTCCCGGAGTACCAATCCCTGCCAAAGGCATCTTGGCTGTGTTTGCAATGAGTTCCTAGGAGATCAACTGCGACGGTGGAAACTAGAGTTCGAATGGCTATTGCCTAGAACACAAAGGTTTGGAATTTTCGAGACTAAAGCCTGGTTTAAATACCTAGGGGTGTATCCCCGGCTTGAAATCTGTATGGAAGCCCCATAGGTTGAGATAGCAGGTATGCGCCTCGATTCTGGATACTGGACCAACCTAGTCTATCACCCCGTTAAAGAATAGAGAAAGTTGTGAATATGATCAGGAAGAAAAGCGGCATCCGTGGCTTCCCCAGCAGATGTTGCTCCATGTCAGCATTTCAGCACCTTTGTACTATGAGTTGAAGGTAAGAGTTCGAAGAACACAAGGGGGATCTCTGTCAAAGTAGAACGGTTTATCGCCACTCACCCCGTGAGGTGCTTTCTAAAGTGCCGCTTTGTCCATTTAATGCATTCCTTTAGCATCATGCATTGTATTGCATTCTACCTATCTAGTTTCTTTCTCATTTATGCACGGTATTGTATGTACTATTCATTCAGAGAAGTTTCGGTTCAGTTTAGACCCACATTTCTCCTCTCGCGTTTGGCGCGCATTTGGATACATTTCCTCTCTTGCGTGTGATACGCTGAGAGATGCTTTATTTCCTCTCTTGTGTGTGATACGCTGAGAGATGCTTTCTTTCCTCTCTAGCGTGTGATACGCTGAGAGATGCTTCTTTTTCTCTCTCGCGTGTGATACGCTGAGAGATGCTTTCTTTCCTCTCTCGCGTGTGATACACTGAGAGGTTTTCCCTTTCCTCTCTTGCGTGTGATACGCTGAGAGATGCTTTCTTTCCTCTCTGGCGTGTGATACGCTGAGAGATGCTTCTTTTCCTCTCTTGCGTGTGATACGCTGAGAGATTTTTTCTTTTCCTCTCTTGCATGTGATACGCTGAGAGATGTTCCCTTTCCTCTCTTGCGTGTGATACGCTGAGAGATGCTTTCTTTCCTCTCTGGTGTGTGATACGCTGAGAGATGCTTCTTTTCCTCTCTCGCTTGTGATACGCTAAGAGATACTTCCTTTCCTCTCTCACGTGTGATACGCTGAGAGGTTTTCCCTTTCCTCTCTCGCGTGTGATACGCTGAGAGGTTTTATCTTTCATCTCTTGCGTGTGATACGCTGAGAGATGTTTCTTTTCCTCTCTTGTGTGTGATACGCTGAGAGATTTTTTCTTTTTCTCACTTGCGTGTGATACACTGAGAGATGTTCCCTTTCCTCTCTTGCGTGTGATACACTAAGAGATTTCTCCTTCCCTCTCTCGCGTGTGATACGCTGAGAGGTTTTCTTTTTCCTTTCTCGCGTGTGCTACACTGAGAGATTTTCTTTTTCCTCTCTCACGTGTGCTACGCTGAGAGATTTTTCCCTTTCCTCTCTTGCGTGTGATACGCTGAGAGATCTTCCTTTTCCCCTCTCGCGTGTGATACGCTGAGAGATGTGCCTTTCCTCTTGTTGCATTGTTATGCACGCTCCTTCTTTTCGAAACACAGGGATACGTCCCTATGTTTCTCTCTCTTTGGTTTAGAGCATTTGGAATACGTTCCAATGCTCGTACCTTTCTGAAACACGGGGATACATCCCTATGTTTCTCCCTCTTTGGTTTAGAGCATTTGGAATACATTCCAATGCTCGTACCTTTCTGAAACAGGGGGATACGTCCCTATGTTTCTCCCTCTTTGGTTTAGAGCATTTGGAATACGTTTCAATGCTCGTACCTTTCTAAAACACGGGGATACGTCCCTATGTTTCTCTCTCTTTGGTTTAAAGCATTTGGAATACGTTCCAATGCTCCTACCATTTTGAAACACGGGGATACGTCCCTATGTTTCCCCTTCTTTCCGAAACACCGGGATATGTCCCTATGTTTCTCCCTCTATCCCTTTCCTCACACGATTTTAGCATGCTTGGAATTTATCTCAGGTTGCGTTGTGTACACGCCTGGGCGGTTGTTTTTGGACCTCCTCTCACGATTTCAACGTGGTTTGAGTGTCCCTTTTTCCTCACACGATTTCAGCGTGTTTGGAATTTATCTCAGGTTGCGTTGTGTACACACCTGGGCGGTTGTTTTTGGAGCTCCTCTCACGATTTCAGCGTGGTTTGAGTGTCCCTTTTTCCTCACACGATTTCAACGTGTTTGGAATTTATCTCAGGTTGCGTTGTGTACGCGCCTGGGTGGTTTTTTTGGACCTCCTCTCACGATTTCAGTGTGGTTTGAGTGTCCCTTTTTCCTCACACGATTTCAGCATGTTTGGAATTTATCTCAGGTTGTGTTGTGAACACGCTTGGGCGGGTTGTTTTGGACCTCCTCTCACAATTTCAGCGTGGTTTGAGTGTCCCTTTTTCCTCACACGATTTCAGCGTGTTTGGAATTTATCTCAGGTTGTGTTATGAACACGCTTGGGCGGGTTGTTTTGGACCTCCTCTCACAATTTCAGCATGGTTTGAGTGTCCCTTTCCTCACACGATTTCAGCGTGTTTGGAATTTATCTCAGGTTGTGTTGTGAACACGCCTGGGCAGTTTGTTTTGGACCTCCTCTCACGATTTCAGCGTGGTTTGAGTGTCCCTTTTCCTTACACGGTTTCAGCGTGTTTGGAATTTGTCTCAGGTTGCGTTGTGTACGCGCCTGGTTGGTTGTTTTTCCTTCTCTCGTGATTCCAGCGTGCTTGGAATACGTCCCCCTTTACATGTATTGTACTTACTTGCATTGTGCATGCATTTTATCGCACTGTTTTGTGCACCTGTCTTGCATTATGCATGCATTTCTTCGTACTGTCTTGTGCACTCGCGCTGTTTAGCGCATCGCACTGTTTTGTGCATTACATAGTTTCATTGGCGCTATCTTGCGCATCTCACCTGCACTTGTTAGTGCACCGCATTGTTATGCGTCACACTTCGGTTGCATTGTTATGCACCCCTTCCGCATTGTTATGTGCCACACTTAGATTGCATTGTCATGCACCCCTTCTACCCGCATTGTTATGCGTCACACTTAGGTTGCATTGTTTTGCATCCTTTACCGCATTGTTATGCGTCACACTTAGATTGCATTGTCATGCACCCCTTCCTACCGCATTGTTATGTGTCATACTTAGGTTGCATTGTTTTGCATCCCTTACCACATTGTTATGCGTCACACTTAGGTTGCATTGTTTTGCATCCCTTTCCGCATTGTTATGCGTCACACTTAGGTTGCATTGTTTTGCATCCCTTTCCGCATTGTTATGCGTCACACTTAGCTTGCATTGTTTTGCATCCCTTTTCACATTGTTATGCGTCACACTTAGGTTGCATTGTTTTGCATCCCTTTCCGCATTGTTATGCACCCCTTCCGCATTGTTATGCATCACACTTAGGTTGCATTGTCATGCACCCCTTCCTACCGCATTGTTATGCGTCACACTTAGGTTGCATTGTTTTGTATCCCTTTCTGCATTGTTATGCGTCACACTTAGGTTGCATTGTTTTGCATCCATTTCTGCATTGTTATGCGTGACAATTAGGTTGCATTGTTTTGCATCCCTTTCTGCATTGTTATGCGTCACACTTAGGTTGCATTGTTTTGCATCCCTTTCTACATTGTTATGCGTCACACTTAGGTTGCATTGTTTTGCATCCTTTTCTGCATTGTTATGCGTCACACCTAGGTTGCTTTGTTATGCATCCCTTTCCACATTGTTATGCGTCACACTTAGGTTGCATTGTCATGCACCCACACTTTGCTTGCGTTGTCATGCACTTTTCACTTGCATTGCTATGCATGTTTCTAACGATATTGTACCTGTTGAGTTTATTTCTTTTGCAGGCACGATATTGCATGTACGATTCATTTGAGGCTGGTGCGACCAGACGATATTGTATGTACCATTCATTTGAGGCTGGTGCGACCAGACGATATTGTATGTACGATTCATTTGAAGCTGGCGCGACCAGACGAACTGGACGGTATTGTATTTACTCAGTGTGAGATGTAGCGAGAATTGTATAATTCTCTTACATTCTTTCTGCATGTAATGTAGTTTGATTTGTATTTGCTTGCTTAAACTGTCGCATTTATTGTGTATAATTGCTTCATTACAGCTTTCTTTGCATGATCATAAGTTATGTTCGGCTTTGTGCATGTCATTTGCATCTTGCCCCTGCCTGCGGGCGCATCTCTTTTATCTTGCCTGTTTGTCTAAGTCTTCGGCCTTGTCAAAAATGGGTCGTCTCTAGGCTTTGACATTCACTCCCGTCACTTATGACTTCCGAGTTCTGTTAAAGAGGGGCAACTGTAGACACCCCATTTTTGACCGAACTTAAGACTCAGACGTCATTGATTGAGCGCTCGGTGATAGTGCATGTCGTGCTCGTTTCGAGGTTTCGGAGTTTTGGCTGAGAGCCTTGCCTCCGGGCTTCTGAACTCTTTGTGTTTCGGCTCGGTTTGTGGACCAAGCCTTATTTTCCTTGCCTGAGGGAGGGAGAGGTCTTGTAGACCATCTCTTTGTGGTCGTAGACCACTTTTCCCGTTTGGAGACTAGTTTTTGATTTTCGGAGCCTTCGGCCGCGTGCCTTGTCTCAGGACCGCTTAACGTTCTCTGTTTGGCGTGGTTTTTGAACCACACCTTGTTTCCTTGGCCTAGAGGGCCACTGTGGTTTGGGAGACCACTTTTGTGGTCGTAAACCACTTTTGGTGCTTGTCAGCTAGTTTTCGAGGCTCCCGGCTGCGCGCTTTGCCTCCCGAACTTTCGTCTTGCATCCGTTTTGGTTTGTTTTTGGTACAAACCTTCTTTTCCTTGTTTGGAAGATGGTACAAGGGTGGGAGACCACTTTTCTTCCCGCCAGCCAATTTTCTGATTTGATAATTGGTCTCCTTGGTCTTTGAACCATCTTTTCTGGTCGACCACCCCACCCCTGGTTTGTTTTCAGTGTGCTGATCATCTCCCACCATGGCCAACCACTTGTTGTCTTGGGAGACCATTTGTGGTGGTCGGCCGACCACTTGAAGTAGCTGGCCAACCACTTCAAGTGGTCGGCTGCTTTTTGCCACTTTTTTGGAGATATTTTCCTCCAGTTGGCACAGTTGGAGGGCACTGAAGCTATCCTCCATACACGTGTATGGAGGAATTGCCTTGAACCTTAGCTTCTCCAAGAAGCTTTGCTTTTGGTTCTCTATAAGAGTGAACCATCTCCTCCCTCCTCTAGGTTCAGAAAAATTGCCTTGAGAGTTATACATATAGCTTTGTCTCTATATTGCTCTTGTTCTTGATTTTGTGCCTTAAAAGTGTAGTTTTACCACACTTTAACACACAAACACACACTCAAACACCATACTCTTGGAGCTGAGGTCTCTTGAGGTTGTTTTTGAAGCTTTTGGACTGGTTTTGGTTGGAAAAAGCTGCTGGAGTTTTGGTTTTGAAGAGGGTCTTCAAGGGTGAGTCTTTAACCTTTTAAACCTCCATTCCTGCTTAAGCTTTTGGACCCTTTTGCATGTTGTTTTAAGACTAACTTCCTACTACAAAAAGTTCTGATTTTTGGTCCTTAAGATCTTTGTTTAAGGTCACTTTTGTGTTTGGGGTTGTCTCCCCCCTCTTAGGCCTTGTTAGGCCTTGTTTTGAGCCATCCCTTTAGGCTCTTGTTGTAGCCTTTGCATGACCTTTCTACCACTAAAATCTAGAGAATTTTCAGTGGTGGAAAGGTGGTTTTGGGGTCTTAAATAGGAGAGGGTCCCTCTCCTTGTATTTTGAATACTTGCCATATATGCCTCATGTTTGAGCATGTGTTTTAAGCTTGTGTTGGCTTGTTCTTAGCATGTATTTGTGGTTATTTTGCTGAGGCTTACCACTATTTTTGCTTGGTTTGGTCATCCCTTGCATGGCTTATACACTTGTAGTGTAAATCTTACAAACTAGCTTTGTGTATCTCATGTTTGAGCAAGTCTTTCTAGCTTGTTTTGGGGCCATCTCAGTAGGTTTTTGGTGTTATTTTGACGTGCCTTAGATTTGTTTTGGGTTGGTTTCGTTGGCTCTTGCATGCCTTAGACACTTGTAGTGTAAATTTCATAAACTAGTCTTGTATGCTTCATGAAGTAGCATGTCATTCTAGCTTTTGTTGAGTCCATTTCAGTATGTTCTTGGGCTTGTTTTACCATGTCATACCTTTGTTAGGGTTTGGTTTGGTCACCCTTTGCATGCCCCATGCACTTGTAGTGCAATTCCATGAAATAGCCTAACATGCATCATGTTTTAACATGTCATTCTAGCATGCTTTTGAATTAACTTCATGAAACTTTTGTCCATGTTTTAACATGCTTTAGCTCTGATTTTGGTTCTTTTGGCCATGCATGACTTGCTTTGTATAGCTATAATGCATTCTAGCTTGTTAGCTTTGTGCATCAAGTCCACTAGCATGCTCTACTTGGACTATTTGAATGATTTGGCATCATTTATTATGTTATTACAGTCCATGTTTCATGCTCATGTACTTGCATTTATCACTCATTCAATGCGTTGGAGGGTTTGCCCCTTTATGTCTTAACATGAGTCATTGTGTATGCCTTCATGCCTTAGCTTGCGAGCCATCATTTCAATGTGTTTTTTGGGGTTATTATGCCACGATATAACTCTGATTTTTTTTGGTTAAGTCATCCCATGCTTGGTCCTAATAGGTGTAGTGTAATCCACCTTATATGCCTTGTATGCATCATGCCTTATGCCCTTCATGCTAGCTTGTTTTGGCTTCCTTCCATGCTTGTTTTAGTATCATTTTTGACATGTTCTAGGACTGTTTTAGGTTGCCCTTGCCACATGCTTCATGCTTTGTATAGCTGTAGTGCAATTGGCCTTACTAGCTTTGTGTTTTGTTGACTCATGCATGCTATCTTTGAGCTATATAGATGATTTGGCATCATTTAATACTTCATTTCAGAGCTTATAGCATTACCATGTTCCCACTTCTTTCATGCTTTGAATGCCTTTAAGTGTTGTGCATTGTTGCCTTACTTATGGCCTAACATGTATGCCATCTTGCCTAGGTATTTGAGCCTTCATCTCAGCATGTTTAGGTCTTTGTTTTGACCTACTTGAGCTCTGTCCATGATTGGTTCATGCATATTTTCCATGTATTGCATGCCTCATTTGTAGCTCTCTTTGCTAGCTTTAATGCTTAAGGAACTTTGCATGCCATGCTTGCTTAGTTTGATTGATTTGGCATCATTTCATACCTTATTTCAGTGCATATAATGTGGTTACACTTCCACGTTTATCACTTGTTGAGCCTCCTTGAATGTTGTGCTCTTGTGCCTAGTTGGTTGGCCAATGCATTGTGCATGCATTCCTTGTCTTTTGGTGCCTTTGTTTTGGTGTTATGGCCACTAATTTGGGCATGGCTGAGGCTTATCCACTTTGGTTTAAGTCCATTGTGCATTGTGTATGCCATGTAGTTCATTTGCATTGTGTATGCTAAGTTACATCGCATTGCATGTTTGCATGATTGTCCCTCGCATGTTTGCATGCCATTTGCATTAGATGTTTGCATGCTTAAGTTACATAGCATTATGCATGCCATGTTATGTGTTGCATTCTGTTTGGAATAGGTGTTAGTCCAAACACGGGAAACGAGGGGCGTTTCATACTTAAAGTGATGAAACGTGCCTCAATTCTCGGTCACTGACGCTCTTGATCATACATGATAGAGTTCTAGGCCTTATGTGTTTACTTGTGCATTCATTTCATATTGAATTGTGCAACTTCGCCTCTCGGCCATCATGCATTGTAATGCGCGATTAGTGGCCCGAGGGTCAAGAACCACACTCCCTTGAGCTCATGACATGATAGGGAGGGTGCTTGTGCACACATATCTTGCAAATACATTGCCATGCCCTTTCTTGCTCTCTGTTGCAGCAAATTGGATTCAACAGCAACAACTGGTCGACTAGTTAGAAAAACTAGTCGGCCGACCAATTTTTCTAGCTTTCAACAAAGAAAGTGGTCGGCAGGTGGCTGCAGAGACCAAAAGTGGTCGGCCACCCTCCTACAGGACTCCCAAGGTGAAGTTTCAGCTTTTTGGAGCTCGGTGCAAGTTTCTGAGGGCAAATGAAAACAGAGGCAAATCGGGGCATCGCATTGGATTTCCAAACGAGGCGACCGGGCTTGCATGCATTCCTCTCCCTCTGAGGCTTCTGATTTACTGCTTTGCTTAGCTGCCATGCTTAGATAGCTAGTTTACGCTTTGGTTTGTACTTTAATAGTTAATGCGTTTAGCTATTTCAATTTGTTTTGTAATAATTAGTTAACTAGGATTAGTTAATTAATTTGTTGTATAATAATTAGTTTAATTAGCTTAGATTAACTAGTTAGCTTCTTATTCGGACTCTCCCTTGAGAGGGCCAATTGTTGTAATAAGCGTGTGTGTGTGTGATGCATGTCTTCCAACCCCCATTTCTTTCTCCCTTTTACATAACTGCTTACGATGGTTAGTTTAAGAGCATGTTTCATTTAGCATACCTTATGCTTTGCATGTGTGCATCCATTCATCTGTATTGCATGCACCGAGCTCGGCGCATCATACTAACTGCATTGTATTTTCAATACATTTACTTGAATACGTGTTCAAAACATGTTAACAAGTCGCATTTCACATGACATTCTAGAATAGCCGAGCCTATTTTAGCTGCATCTTCCCATGTGTTGCATTAGCCATTTTAACATGAACTAGGATCATGCATGATTTCAAACTAGTTCTCTGTTTTGGTTCGGAGTACACTGTGAGTGTTTACGCGTTAGCATGCTGCATGTGTGTTATTGATTGCCATGTATAGCATGCTTGCCATGAGGCTAACTGCTTAAGTGTTTCACTGCCTGAATGCCTGTGGGTGAAGGTTGGATTACTTGAATTGGAATAATTCATTGAAATCCTCGATTTAGCCTACTTGCGAGTAGCAAACTTCAAACCATTTTCAAACAAACGGATACGCAATGTTTTGTTCCAAATTAGGCGATCTAGTCTATACTTGTATGTTGTGCACATCACATAGTAATTCTAGCTAATTAATCGGAATAGGAGCACATGTGTTTTCAAAAACAAAATATCATGTTTAGTACAGGCCGATCTTTGATCAGGCGAGCGGGGGTGCTCATTACATGACCTTCCCCTCTCGTACCCAAGTTCCCGAGCCGAGGCAACTTTGATGATGACGGACACGTGGCCTTCGGCACGAGTCAAGGTTTTCTAAATTCCCCTGAAATAAAATATTTAGGTGGCGACTCTGTATCTGGCAAAGCAGTCCATGTTTGGCACTTCTTTATTAAAAATCAATTTTCCAAAATGATTTGCCGGATTTGGACTCTTTGGTGATTTATCGGTCTTACATCGCACATTGTAAGATTAGATTCAAAACCGTGACATTAAGTCCGAACTGTAGTAGGTAGCTCAGAACCAGACGAGATTCGCGCCACCTCATCGCGAGCACGCAGATGTCGGGGAGTTCCCAGGAGCGCATCTACAGTAGTCAATGGCAACTACAGCGAACTTGGTTTGGCCCCTTCCGGTGGACAATGGACTAACTAAGTCGATGCCCCACTTGGCGAAGGGGTAGGGACTGCAGAGCATAATCAGTTCTGTTGGTGGGGCATGAGGGATGTTGGCAAAGCGCTGGCACTTATCACACTTAAGCACAAAATCGGTGGCATCTTGGTAGAGAGTAGGCCAGAAGTAACCGGTGCGGAGGATTTTGTGGGCTAGAGATCTTGCACCCGAATGATTACCACACACACCCTCGTGGACTTCCCTCATTACGTAGGTCGCTTGAGCAAGACTAAGACACTTGAGGTATGGGCGCAAAAATCCGCGTTTGTACAGCAGGCCGTTGATGAGGATGTAATTGGATGACTGGGCTCTGATTTTGGCGGCCTGTTGTTTTATTGTTTGGCAACTCCCCACTTGTCAAAAACAGAAGGATGTCTGCAACCCATGGGATAGGTTCGTTTTAGACGAAGTGAACCTCCTGCTGGTTTGGTGACGTAGCCGGATGGGCCAGGTATTCAAGGCGGATGCCATGGCTGAGGTCTGACTGGTTGGCCGAGGCTAATTGGGCCATTTCATCTGCCTTGGAGGTTTTTGACAAAGGGATGTGTTTGATATGGAAAGTATTGAAAAGGCGAACAAGAGAGAGTGCAATGTCCCTGTAGGCTCGCATCGTGTCTTCCTTCACGTCGAATTCCCCCGTAATCTGCCCGACAATCAATTGGGAATCACTGAACACTTGGATATGGCTAACACCAATGTCTCTGGCTAGGCGAAGACCTGCTATCAAGGCCTTATATTCGACTTCATTATTGCTTGCGTCGAATAGGAAACAGAGGGCACACTTAAAATAACCGCCCTTGGGAGCGGTGACGATGAGCCCAGCCCCACTGCCTTCTTTACGGGATAATCCATCGACATTGAGGGTCCAGGAATGGGGGTCTTCTGCCTCATTGTTGAATTGCCTTGGCGGAAGGGGCGTAGTTGGAGTGGGATCGGTGAATTTCAAGATAAAATCGGCGATGGCCTGTCCTTTGATCATTGTTCAAAGTCAGTAAGAGATTTCAAACTGGCTGAGCTCGACGGACCATTGTATAGTCTACCGGACAGCTCTGGCTGTTGCATTACCTTCTTCAAAGGTTGATCAGTGAGGACCCCTATGGAGTGAGCTTGGAAATAAGGTCGGAGTCGTCTTGAGGCTATGACCAAGGCAAGGGCCATTTTTTTCAGCAGAGGGTAGTTTTGTTCTACCCCCCTGAGAACTCGACTAATGTAGTAGATCGGTTGCTATACTGAGATGTCTTCCTTGATGAGGGTCGTATTGACTGCGGTGTTTGATACAGCTAAGTAGAGAAAGAGGGTTTCGCCTGAGAGCGCCTGAGAGAGTAGGGGGGGTTAGCCATGCACTGCTTCAATTGTTGAAAGGCCTCTTCGGATTCAGTGGTCCACTCAAAAGCCTATCGGAGGACTTTAAAAAAGGGAAAGCACTTGTCTGTTGCGCGGGAAATAAAACAGTTGAGGGCAGCAACTCTGCTGGTAAGTCGTTGAACCTCTTTGACCGTTCTGGGAGACCACATTTCTATCAGGGCCTTGATCTTTTCGGGGTTGGCCTCGATGCCTTGTTGACTGACCATAAAGCCCAAGAATTTCCCATATCCTACGCCAAAGGCACACTTCTCCGGATTCAGCTTCATTTGATACTTGCGTAGGGTTTCGAAGGTCTCTCGCAGGTCTGTCAGATGATCAGAGGAGAGTTTGCTCTTGACAAGCATGTCATTGACATAGACTTCCATGTTTCGGCCTATCTGGGGGTGAAAGACGACATTGACCAAGCGTTCGTAAATTGCTTAGGCATTTTTCAATCCGAATGGCATAACACGATAGTGGTAAGTTCCTCTATCTGTGATGAATGAGGTGTGTTCCTGGTCAGCCGGGTGCATCAAAATTTGATTGTAGCCGAAGAAGGCGTCCATGAAACTAAGCATCTGATGTCCGACAGTGGCGTCGACAAGCAGATCTATGCAGGGGAGAGGATAACTATCTTTGGGGCAAGCTCGATTAAGGTCGGAGTAGTCGACGTAGAGTCGCCATTTAACGTTGTTTTTACAGACCAGGACCACATTTGAGAGCCATCTGGGGTAGTCTACGTTCTTAACGAACCGTGCCTCCAGTAGTTTGTCTACCTTAAAGGCAATAAGGGAATTGCGTTCCGGGTGAAAGACACGCTGCTTCTGGTGGAAAGGTCGGAAGTGGGGCTCGATACTGAGATGATGAGTGATGAAGGAGGGATTGATACCGGCATGTCGGAATGGGTCTAGGCAAATACATCATTGTGCTCGGTTAGAAGGGTTTTAAAGTCAGCCTTGGCTTGGGAGGATAGTCGGCTGCTGATCTTGGCTGTTTTTGTTGAGTCAGTAGGATCGATGGGGACTTCAACTAGTTCTTCCACTGGTTTCCCTCTAACTAACTCGTCTTCGTCTCTGACGTCGAGTCCTTCGATGATCAAAGCCTCCTTCAGCTTGACCTCTTTGAGTGAAGCGACGTAACATTCCTTGGCCACCGTCTACTCTCTCCTCACGGTGCCGACCCCGAGGTCGGTGGGAAATTTCATGGCCAGATGGTATATGGATGTGACAGCTTGAAAATCGTTAAGGGTTGTACGGCCGAGGATTATGTTATAAGCAGAAGGACAATCGACGACAAGGAAGGTGAGTAACTTGGTGGTCTGCCGTAGATACTCTCTGATGGTGATGGGAAGATCGATGGAGCCTATGGAGGTCACCCGATCCCCCGTGAAGCCAACCAGCGGGGTTTGAAGAGGGCACAATTTTTCTTCTCCGACTTGAAGCTGGCGATAGGCGTTCAGGAAGATGATGTCTGAAGAGCTGCCGTTGTTGACAAGCACCTATCTAACTTTGTAATTGGACAGGAGGGCGGAGATGAGGAGGGGGTCATTGTGGGGGTAATAGATGCCTGTGCAGTCAGCCTTCGTAAAGGTGATGGGTTCCGTCCACTGTTTGAGGTGTTTGAAGGGGCGATCCAATGTCGCGACTTCTTTGTCGGAGCCTTATCTGATTTTTCTGAGTTCGGCAGGCTGGGCCGAACAGGATGGTCCTCCACATGCAAGCCCGCCAACAATGACTCTGATCTCGCCGACCGGGGGAGCAAGGTTGCCTTGGGGCCGGGGTTGTAGTGGAGGTCTGTCGTTATCTAGGTTAGGTTGTGGGAGTTGTCGGGGAGGGGTTTGTCGGCGGCGGCTTTCGGCGGGTTCGATCCTTGGCCACTATTAGGGGCAGGCTGCTGTGAACCGACTGAGGCGACCCTAGCATATCATATTCTCCATCTAGTCTTTGAGGTTGACACATTCCTTGGTGTTGTGGCCGTGGTCCTGATGGAAATGGCAGTACTTTGATTGATCTCGCCGATAGGAAGGAGACCGTGAGGGTTGTGACCATTTCAGGTTGTAATCTTGCTGGATCTGGTTCAAGATTTGTTCCATGGGGGAATTGAGGGGAGTGTACCACTCGAACCGACCAGGCAGTCGGGTAGGTACCGATCGGTCGGTTCGAGCAGTTCGGTTGATATACTGAGGTGTTTGCTGTGTATATTAGGTGGTTCTGGTTTCAGATTCCTTTCTCTTCTCTTTAGGGGTTGGGTTTTTGGTTGTAGAATCTTGGCGGGCAGCCAGAGAATCTTCGGCGTTCATATATTTTTGGGCTTTGGAAATGAGGGTTACCATGGAGGTTGGAGGGTTTTTGGAGAGGGAGAAAAGGAAGTCGAATGATCGTAAACCAACCATGAAAGCCGTGAGAATGACCTTGTCGTCGTTTTCCGCCACCTACAAGGCTTCGGTGTTGCAACGGGTGACGAAGCTACGTAGCGACTCCCCCTCCATCTGACGGATGTTAAGGAGCTGAGTCACTGGGCTCCACTGGCACTGGGCACCAATGAAATGGCTAAGAAAGGAATCACTTAGGTGTTGGAAAGTAGAGACGGAGTCTGTCGGCAGCTGACTAAACCACAGTCGAGCCAACCCCTTAAGCGTTACGGGGAAAGCCCGACACATGATCTCATCAGGAAAAGTATGGAGGATCATTAGGGTCCTGTAAGTCTCCAAGTGGTCGAATGGGTCTGTTGTGTTGTCGAAAGAGTCGATCGAGAGCATTTTGAACTTAGAAGGTAGGGGTTTGTCCCTGATGGAGGCGACAAACGGTGAATTGGCTGTTGTGGAGGGTTTATTCTGTATGTTCTGCATGACTCCTTGAAGCTGGAGTTTCATGGCTCGGAGTTCCGCATCCCAGATAGGAACGTTGTCACCACCAGAATGCAATGAAGGCTGGGCATTACTGGCCTCTCCCTCGGGAGCAAGTGCTTGGACTGATGGATGTAGACCTCAAGGTGACGGGTTCATGTCTTGGGGTGGGGGTCTCAAACCCTCTAGGTTAGAGAGGTGGGCTTGTTGGAAGGGATGGCTCGGGGTTCATTCTCGGTTAGGTGGGATATCTTGTGGTGGTGGGGGAGGCACAGGGAGGTCTCGCTGAAGCAAAGCATTGATCAAGGCTTGGTTTTGTTCGGCTAAGCGGTTGATGCTATTGGTGAGTTTTGTGAAATACTGAGGTGGGTTGTTTGGGTTAGAAGGGTCGGCTTGGGGGTCGGCAACGCTGTGTTGAGAAGCTATGGATCTCGTTGTGACCATCCACCTTGGTGGGTGGCAAGGAGGAATTATCGGGAACGGATCTCTGGTAACAATGAGCACAATTGTCACGCGGAGTGAAATTTCCCACAGACGGCGCCAACTAATGATACTACTTGTCCCTGAAGGATGGGTCGGACTGATCCACGCCTCCCACACCGTTGTTCGATCGCAGGGCTCACTGAGATACCTGCACAAAAGTCCAACGATGAACGGGAGTCCCCCAGCGAAACCTCCCACGAGCAAGTTAGAAGGGAGAGATTAGTGGAATGTAGAGATAGGGTTATCATAAGGAACTTAACCTTCTTTTTGTCTTAGAAACCTGCTTATATCCTTTGTTCATCATTTCCTTGTCCACTCCGACCTGTCATGTTGGCCGAAAGTCTATGTTCTAGCTTGCGTTGTTTATGGTGAGGCTGTTCTGTTCCGACGTGAAAGGGCTATCGCATTAAATGCTGCAGGGGACCTCATTAATGGTTGATGTGTGGTGCAATAACTCTGCAGGATCTTTGTCAGCTTACGTGACTGGTTCTTCTCTTGACAAGTGTTTAGATGTCATTGGTTCTTGGTGCAACGTTGGATTCCAGTAATGTTGAGCTTTAGTGTTTGAATCGTGCATTGGGCTCTAAGTAGTGGGCCAAAAGCCCCTATGGGCCCACCTGTGTCACTTTGCAATGCTGGCTTCCAAGTTTTTCTTAACCTGGGTTGTGCTCCCAACGGAAGACCCAAATACTTCATCGGGAAATTCTGAACTTTGCAATTCAAAGCTGAAGCGAAATCATCTAACAAGCTATCCTCAACAAATAAAGTTAATACATGAACTAAATGCATCCAGGAAAGAAAATTTGTGTAGCTATGCAGAATCTTACTTTGTTCAACATAATTATTCTAGCAGTAAGCATCAACTGAGCCTTTTTGAAACATATTTCACAAGGCCAATATCCGAGCATCAAGGGACAGTAACCTCTGGATTTACCCAAAAATTTAAATACAAGCGGTGGATTCCAAGAATAACCCCGATAATATTAGATTTCTGATTCCATTATAATAACAAAATAATATAGCTATTTCAAAACCCTACTCTTTTACCTTCTTACAGTTGCTTCTATAATTCCACTTTAAAACAAGAAGCACGTGTTACCCATGGGGGGGAAAATGAAAAATAAGTAACAAATGTAGCATCACAACCAGAATAACTTAATTTGAAAGCTCAAAATCTTTGGATTGATATTCATGGAGAAGCAAAATGTAGGTCAAGCGTGGAGAACTCTCCTAGGACAGTGTAGAAGAAGAGATTTTAAGGCTGATTTAGTTATATATTTTAGAGCTAACTAGTTGGTTAAAATATAGGATTTCAGGATTTATTTTAAGGTCAGAAAATGGTAGGGTTTTAGGAATAGAAAGGCAAGTAGTATCCAATGGCTCTTTTGATTACTATCAACAGTAGCATAGGCTGGTTAGATTACTCTTTTGTTATGGTTGATTGGTTAACGACTTAATGCTAAGCAGACTAGGCTAGCAAAGCAGGGTTAAGAATTGGTAAAGGATTTGAGTAAGATTTTGCTTTGGAGTTGTAATGCATAGAAGTGTGGAGAATAAAATATATGAAGAAGAAAGAAGAAAAAACATCTAGGCATCATACTTGGATTTCCATAGATATATAGTTTCTTGGTTCTTTTTACAAAATTGTTATTGATAAATTTGTCTCGGGTTAGAATTGTGTCAACATCAGATAATCCATAAAGGGCTTCAAAGTTTTCAGCAAATTCTCCCGACTATTCTGTGGAAAACTATAAATGAAGGATGTCGGTATTTATAAGTTTTAGCTTTGAAGAATAGAAACGGGACACATTGACATGACATGTATCTAAAAATTAGGAAACGGAGATATCTGGTACACTTCTAATTATGTATTTATAAAATAAAACAACTTTATTTCACTCCAATTAGTGATTAAAAAAAAAAACATTATTTCACTAATTAATCTTTTTTTCTCAAGTTATCAATTTTGAATTTTAGATTCAGTCAAATTGTTCGCAATTTTATACTATACAGATGCATTAAGTCTTGTCACATTTTTTTGCTTTTCAACACTGCCCCTAAATTTGATAACTGCTAAAACAAACATCTATAACCAATTGATGATCTTTTTTCAAATTTAACACATCAAACTGGGAAAGCCCATGGTGTGAATCCCTTTAGGGGTGCATAACTCAACAAAATATGCCTAAAGGGGTGCACATCATAGAGTTTTCCGCAATTCATTTGTACCCACTGCTAATAGACATCTATTCTATTATATATTTATCTATCCATATCTATCTATTTATATTATTTATAAAGCAATGGCTAGACTTGATGTCTTGAAGACTTTGTTTTTCTTTATTGGAACACCTGTGTGGATATGTATTTCCTCTAGTTAGTAAACTATAAGTAGACTTGGTATAAGCCCTTTTCTATCACAGCTTTTTATATTCTTAAATTATCCTTATTGTAAATTCAACCACACCATAAATCCTGTGTAACTGCCAATTTCAAGCACACCCCTTTTGCACCGGGCACACCTTTCTACTTATTATAATGTAAGCACCCAAATTGGTGGTATGCTTTTTTGACTACCAATTCTGACCCACAAATAACAGATTCGGTTTCAAAATCTTGGGGGTCAGTATGAAAACTAAAATTTTGCAACGGTTTCAGTTTTCATATTAAAAAATTGTTTCAGTTTTTGCTATTAATATTTTAAATTCAATTGGGCTCTTCACGATCCTATCCACCACTTCTAGTATATACATACATATACAAACAAGTCTTGTCAATGGTTTTGTAAAAAAAAAAAGGTAAACTACTAATAGGTCTTACTTTGGAAACTTATTACCCAATAGGTCCTACTTTGGAGACTTATTACCCATTAAGTCCTATTTGATATAATTTATTAAGTGATAAAGATAAATTTATCAGTCTTTTTTTTTATGAATAATTTTATAGTGATAAATTTATCAGTCTCTTTGTTTTATGAATAAATTTTTAGTGATAAATTTATCACTCTCTTATTTTTATAGTGTTAAGGCCATGTTTGTTTGGGCGGACTGGATTGGCATTCCCATGACTAATAGTCTTAGGATTATAAATTCGTTGGATTATGTATCCTATCTTAACTAATAGTCAAGCTTAAAATAATTAGTCCGTACTTTAATTGTTTAATCAAACATCGGATTGATAATTTTATTGGACTATTAGTCCAATCCCAAGCTCATGTCCACCCAAACAAACATGACCTAAATTTATTAGTTAGGACCTGTAGGTAAATAAGTCTAGTTAACAGGACTAATTGGTAAGTACCCAAAAAAAAAAAAAAAACAACAATGATATTAGATGGGTCCTACACATCTAATTCTAATTCAGCTCTAGTGTGGTGAAAAAAAAAAAAAACATTACATCAGATAGGTCCCACACACAATAAAGCTCACCATGCTTGGTTACCATTTTTCTAAAATACTTTTCAGAAAATTCTACTTTTTTATTTTCCGTATTTTTTTGTTTTTACTGAATTTTTTTAATATTTTGAGCAATTTTTTTAATTTTTAGACATACCTAACATAAATATACCTAAAAAGTAAAAAAAAAATTGAAAAAAACCTTTTAAAAATTCACTGAATACCAAAAATATAAAAAAAATACAAGAATTCAGTATATTTTTTGTATTTTTACGTATTTATTAATTTTTAAAAATATTTTTTCACAAATTTTTTACTTTTTAGATACGTCTAAGAAAGGCGCATCTAAAAAAGTAAAAAAAAAAAAATGTTTAAAATTTTAAAAATATTCACTAAAAACAAAAAAAAAAAAAACACGAAAACTAAAAAACTCAATTTTCAAAAAACTTAACTCAAAAAACTCAAACCAAACACACTGCAAATTACCGCTCCAAAATATTTTTAAAAAAAAAAAATTTACACAAATAGGGGATTACCTGCTACTGCTACGGCGGCGGTAGGGAGCTATAGATCGAAAACCTAACTAGTAACCGCAGAACTGTAGATCTGGGTCGATACGAAACTTTGGGGGCAACTGGAATAAATAATTTTAAATTAATCCATTAATATGTCAATGGACTATAATGCAAATTTTTTAAAATTATACTTTTCTAAAAACTAATATGAAAAGATTTTTAAAATGGTTGAAAGTACATTATGTCACAAAAATAATTAATAATTAATAATTAATAATTATTTTTTATTAAAATATCCTTATCGGATTTGTTTGGTTTAATTTTTGAAAAAATATTTTTTGTTTTTAATAATTTTTATTTTTTATTTTTTATGTTTTAGTGAAATGCATCTAAAGAATAAGATATTTATGATTTTCTTCAAATTACTAAAGACAAAAAATATAAAACATGTGTCATTTTTTATTATTTTTATTTTTTCATTTTAATGATCTTTTTTTAGATTTCTTCACATATTTTATTTTTAGATGCAATTAGTTTACGTGCATGTAAAAAAAAAATATTAAAATTTGAAAAAAATTAATAAGAACAAAAAATACAAAAAACAAAAAAAACTAAAAACTAAAAAAAATTGTATTTGAGTTTCAAAATCAAGCAAAGTAATTCTAATTAAATTATACATCTGAATGAACTTAGTTATAGTTTTCAAATACCATAAATCACACCTTTATAAAATAAATAAATAAATAATTCACATTATCCTAACATTAATTTTTTAAGTGCAAATATTACAAAACTAATATTTTGATTCATTTTAGTTTTCTTTAATCAATTTTTTTAAAGTTTTGTGCTTTTGAACTAAATAATATTTTTTTAAATAATTTATTTCTAACATTCTGCATATTTACATATTTTTTTTCAAAAAATTTATAACAAAATAAACAATAAGAAAATATATATCCATCTATATGTGTGTTTTAGGGTTTAAACTCAAACATTTGTCAAAAGGTCAAAATTCATTTATAGTTGAATTTTTTTAATGGTCCAAATTGAAATTGATGGTATGGCTTAGGAGGGCCCAATCCGTAGTCTGCACGAGCCGCCCAAATGACCATTCAATTAATTATCATCATAAAGCCCAATTGTTGGCTTAATCAAAGAGCCCATGCCAGTTAGACCCAACTGAGTGATTAGGTACATGTCAAGCAGGAAATCGGCCACATGGCAAACAAAAAACCTTACAAGCCACTGGGCCTCACATGCCAAGCATTAAATGAGACTGTTAAGCATTAAATGTGATAAGGCGTCTCCCTCTGCGGCATGGTGAAACCGCCATGGCCAGTGTTGAGTAGGACATAGACTTTTGACCAATAGGACAGTGTGAATAGACAGGGGAATGATTGGTAAGAGATATAGGGAAGGTGAAGGCCATATGGTAACAGATTGCTTGCTCACTTTTTGATACTACTCTCTTAATTCTCCCATTTCTCTCTAAGCCTCTTCCTTTTTCTTAGATACTTCACTAATTTGATCGTCGGAGGGTCCACAAGAAGGAACCACCCCCACTTTGGAACTTTCCTGCTAGACATGTCACAAGTGCTACTGGGAAAACGAAGGCCAATCGACTTGTGGAGCATTCGGATCCTATCCGACCCATCTCTTACCGACCGAGCTGCATCATCAGAAATTATTGTTAAAAAGCATAATTGATTTGAAATCACTTTGAGACACCGCCAAAAATATATATAAAAAACAATTACTAATAATCAATATATATTGAGTTAATTGAGCGAGCTTAAAATTTAGAATTTTTGTAGGGTTAAACGTAGGATGAATATATTAGTCTGAATGTTATGTTAAAGTTGAGTTGAGACATCATATTTCTTTGTAGTTCAATCTCAATATGACCCTAGCTCAGTTGAAACCCCTATACCAAATATACTTAGCAGATAATTCACCTAATCAATACAGAACGTTGATAACAAAATATCCCTTAATGAAATTTGGCATTCTTTTAACAATTAAATTTTAATAGTTAGTTTAAGATTATTCAACTATTTTTGAATTAATAGAAATTTGTTTATATAGTTCAAAAAAATACAATAAATTATTTTCAATTTACAATATTTTGTATTAAAAAGATATGAAACTTTCATTCCGTTCATAGCACGAGTTTGTTACTAGTACTATATATAAAGTAAAAGGATCTTTCTAATAATTAGGGCTCTAGGAATTCCAAAACTTCAACCCAATTAATAATTGGCAATTATGTTGATTTTTTATTATTATTATTTTTGTAAATATACATTAGCTACTAAAAATTAGAATTTAAAAATTAAATTTGTAGACAACAAAACATTAACGGAATGGTCACATATAATTTTGGGATTTTAATTGTAAAAGTTTACTTGACAAATTACACCTATGATTCAGGGAAGTAGTTCCCATAATAAAGCTTACCTAAATCTCTTCCTAAAATAAAGCTTACGTTCTAAATCTCTCACTGCTTTCATATAAATTTTTCTCTCACACGTCTCCATTGCTTCCTCTCTATAAGAAAAATACTTTACACCTCTCTTTCTCTTTCTCTTTCTTTCTCAAAATAGTGATTTTTAAAATTTCATTTGTTGTTTTGCAATTATTTTTGCGCCTTTCATTCAGGCTTAGTTTTTGGCTCTCATCCCTGTTAGTCTTACTTGGTAATTGACAAATAGTTAATTTTTACATGTTTGTTATTTCTAGGATATGTGTTTGTAAAAATTTAGTTTACGCCTAATCAACAGTGATTAACTTAAATTAATTTTCACACAAACACAAAAAAGATCAGACTTGTGATTGAGTTCTATACCTTAAACAGATTAAGGACTTCCTTGGAGGTAATTAAATAAAGAACAAACAGAACAGAATATGTATTATTCAAATAAATTGTCACTTGCTACAAGTTGCATGAACTTAAATAAGAACAAAGAATTGAAAAATACAGCAATCGACAAAAGAAAAGAAATGGGAGTTGGAAAAAGCTATCACTAATCTGCTCCTAAAATTGCTAATTTAACTACTCATAATTGGATATTCATGAATTGTGAGTGGTTTAGATTTTTTTTTCTTTGTATCTATCTTGGCCTATTTATAGGCTCAGCCACATGAGAGAAAGAGATATAATCTAAGCCCACGATTTCCTCAACAAGCCCATAATTTCCTCAATATGCCATGATTTCCTCGACATTATTCATATCTCATATTTGATAGGAACCACTTTGCAGATTTTGTGTTTGACTTGATCTTGACTCCTTGATCTAAGCAACTAACTTTCAAATGGCTGCAACTCTTTTGACCCTCCATTTGATATATCATCATGCCACCTCATTGGCACACTCATCATGCCGCGTTAGCATTCCAAAAAAATTATCTGTGATACGCATGCCTGATTACCACTTTTTACTTTTATTTTTTTGCACAACAAAACAATAATAGTAAGATTAATTGTGGTTGACTGACAGGCGATCAATTCTTCTCTGTTGATAGGATAGATTTGGGGTTATTGTTGTAATCCCTCACTAATGTGCCACTGCTGTACTTTGAAATGACTTCGTTTCATTTTATTTATTTATTTTTTGGAGTAGTAAGCTAGGTTACTCTCCCGTGCATCCTTCCAAATTAAACCAGAAGTTATAGTGCTTTTGATTTTCTTGGTGCCACAAACCAAATGATCTTTTTTCTTTATAGTTTTCTCGAAGTTGTTAGCTTCTAGGTGTTCATAAGTACCCTCCATCTCAAAGCCTTTTGAATCTACGTGGTTTCAATAGTTGAATCTCCAATAGATTGTGCCAGGTACCACTCCGAAAAACTTTTGTCTTCAACGAATGATCTTGTAGCATCATCAAATTTTTCATTAAATTTGAGTAATGATTTGATTTGTTATGATGCACTCCAATTGTTTCATTAAATCTGATTGGCCATCCGGCCGGTCGTTCGGCTTAGAGTAAATTTTCAACAAATCTTCCCCAATCCAGTCATCCACCCGGTTGTCCGGAAGGTCGTCCACCCAGTTGACTGGCCAGTCGTCCACCAAATTGTCCACCAATCGTTACCTATGAAATTTGATGAAAAGTTAAACGCTCCCTTGATTTAATGAAAGTTTTGGTTTTGCCTCATTTGATATGAGTTTTATGATACGATTGGAACCCAAAAGGTAAACGTTTTTCATTGAATTCAAATTTGATGCAATATCTAACCATCTCCAACCCTTACTCAAATATTTCATCAAATTTGAATTTGATGAAAAATGCCTAGTTTTTGGATTCCAACCGTGTCATCAAACTTATATTAAATGAAGGCAAAATCAAAACTTTCATCAAATTAAGGGAGCGTTTAGCCTTTCGTTGAATTTCACAGGTGACGGTTGATGGACGATTGGCCGATCAACTGGGTAGACGACCGGATTGGGGAAGATTTGATGAAAATTTATTATAGGCCAGATGACCGGCTAGATTTGACGAAACAATTGTAACGCATCATATCAAATTAATTTTTTACTCAAATTTAATGAAAAAATTGATGAAACGTTGGAGATGCTCTTACTAACCTCATTTTGGCATTGAGAGGGTCATATGCAGTAGTATTAATCCAAATATGTTTTTATTTATTTATTTAAAGATCAATATAATTTAAATTCACGCATCAATGTTTGTTAGAGTAATGCTACACCTACTTAAATTCTATACAATACACTTGACTTTTCAGTAAACTTAGGCCATGATATAGTTTGTTTCAGTCAAAATGTTTTTTCTATATTTTCTTATATTTGGTTGCAAATTTAAAAAGTGGTGGATGTGGTGTGGTGGGGAGGGGGGGGGGGGGGTTGCGTGGTAATATTGGTATGATTTTTGTCGAAAAGATCAACGGAAAATGTTTTCCATCTCTTAAAAGGAAAAAATGTTTGCCACCTAAATTAGTTAACTGAAAACATTTTTCTTTTTGACTTTATTTTTTTGTTATACCAAATGCTTTCTGGTTTTTGGTAGGTAACACTAATCTTACTAACGCTGTGTTTAGTTGGAGGATTTGGGAAGAGATTTGGAAAAGAAATGGGAAATGGCACGTGAAATGCGAGAACCCGCATTTAACTATTCTTAAAAGAAAATAAATGAATAAATTAATTAAGTAATTAATCCAGAGTCTATCTGAAATATATATATATATATATATTAGTGTATAATTAGTTTTAATTTAACCCAATTCAATCACTAACAAAGGCATTATTAAGAATAATAATTTTGTGGATGTTCAATATTTATTGTTTGTAATTTATTTTAACAAGGATTCAACATAATACTTATTCTTACTAAATACCGTAGTTAAAAACTTTAGTGTATTAATTTTAAGAAACCCACAAAATAAAAAAAATAAATCAAAATCAAAATCAGATTTTCGGTGGCAGTAGAATGCCACTTGTTTGCTTGCATGACATTATAGGGAATAAGACTCAATTATACTTCTTGGATTTGAAAAATATGAGTAGACCTGAGAGAGAGAGAGAGAGAGAGAGAGAGAGAGAGAGAGAGAGAGAGAGAGAGAGAGAGAGGGAGGGGAGAAGCCTCAGCATGTAATCCATGTATATATATATATATATATGCAGGCTTGCATTTGGATGAGGAGAAAAATAAGTAAAGGAAATCGGTGAGCAAGCTAAGTAGTAGGGAGAAGAAGAAGAGTAGGAGATTAAAGAAGCTAAATTTTTTTACCATTTCATCATCCTATTATTAAATAAGAAAATCCTCTCAATCCTCTCATTTTTTTAATTGTTAAAATTTCAAATTGTGTTCATAGCAAACATTGTAGATAGAATTTTATTTATAGTTGTGTATAAATTTTGTTATTTGTATAACCAATATTTGAAGATATTGGTAGTCTTAAAATCACAGTATTATTGTGGAATTACACTTGCATGTTCAGTTTATGCCATTAAAGAGATGATTGAAGATTTTATTTGGCCCTTAAATCTGTGAAACAGTTGTATGACTTTTTAGACAATTTTAGACTGAAACTTTTGAGATGATTTCTTCTACAAAGTTGTTGAGAATAATGTCTAGTTAATCCATGAATTTTGCAACAATTATTGAGTTTTGTACGAATTTATACAAATTTTTAACCAAATCTGGAACTATAGACAAATTTTACTATATGTTTGAAAAATCATTAAAAATTCTATATTAAGCCAAATCTAGTAATTTATGAATAAAAAATGAAATTTGAGAAGTCTAGTTTCATAATAAAGTTTAGATTATGGAATTGATTTATAAATTTAAGTATGGAATTAATCTAAGAAAATGTGATAAATCTGTGTCATAAATTTTCTTGGAATTTTTCAGAATTATTTATAATTTATTTTTGGAAAAAGATTTCTGAAAAATGACCATAACATATTTATTGAGTGCTCTATATATTTTTACGAATCTTAGAGTTGTATAAGTAATTTATTTATAATTATAATTACGAAATATACATTTTGAAAATTTCTGGCAAATTGAGAAGGAACCAAAAAAAAAAATTATCACTTCAATTGTTTATTTGGACTAAAATTTAATATTGTACTTGTCTAATCTTGTAAATTAAAAATCCATGCATGTGTGTGGTTATGGTTTATTTTCTTTGTATCTAAATTATCATTTCATATCATGGTTTAAATTAATTGTTTATTTAAATCTTGTACATTGATTTATTATTGTGTGACATGTGTAATATTTTATGTTGGGAATTTTAATGAGTTAGTATAACATTATTGGTGATTAGAATTTAAGTTATTTGTGATTAATATAAAAACTAGCTGAAATGATTAACGGCTTATACAAAGTTAATAATTGAGGGTTAATACCGATTGTTCAGGGTGAGCCCTAGCTTTTAATAATTTTTATATAATTGTGTCGCGAAACCCTAAGAAGGCATGGGACCTATTTGAACCCTTATCGGTATTTGGTTTTGGGATAATGGTGGATGTGCGGGTGGCACACAGCGAGGTTATGTACCCCTGGCAGACTGTTTCCTTAGGGTAGACCACAGATGCCACGGCTTGGGTATATAACTCTGGTTGTGGGCATCCTTGGTAGTTCTTGAATATTTGACCAGGGGGGTTTCAAATTAACCGTGGCCATGGCTTAGTGGTTGGTAAGAAAATCTCTTTGATGAGATTTTGAGTGTCACCTAAACTAATAAAATTGTTGAAATTATTTTAATTGTTGTCATATTATCATGCTATTAATTTCGTCATTTTCTCTAAATTGTCATGATTATTATCTGATTATTTTCTCTTAAAAAGAATGGTAGGTTGGTTATGTTTCCTTATTGTGTTGTAAAACTCATGGCATATATTTTGTTTCCCTAGCGTTTTATGCCAGATTATGATGAGGAAGGGACTGAAGCCAAAATTGGGACCGCTGCTAATATAGAACCTTGACTAACATGAAGTCAAGATTTTATCAAAATAAAATTTTATTATCTCTTGTATTAGTAATTAAAAATGTTGTAATGTTGTATGTGGACTTTTTTTTTTTTTTTTTTTTTGGATGTTGTCAAACTTTGACTATGTGAGAATTTAAATTTCCCTAAGTAGATGTTAAAATTTTTATTTAGCAAGTTATTTTGTTATTTAAATTTTATGATGTTTAAAAAATTTGGGGCGTCACATGAAATGTGAATAAAATATACCTACATTTCATCTAGTTTCACACACCTCTTCCCTTTCCATTTCTAAATTCCTTCCCAAATCCCCCCAACCAAACACAACATAACAAAATATTAATGCATTTCTTGTAACATTAACAAATTTCAATTGTAAAATAAATATGAACTTTTAAGAAATATTTTAGGGTAAATTATTTATAAGTCCTATTTGGAAGACTTATACAAGATATGGTCCTATGAAAAAATTTATAATCCAATAGGTCCTGTGATTTTCTTATGGACATATTTACTCTCAATCTTAATTAATTAATAGCCTAATTAATGATAATACCATATATGAAAAATCTAATATGACCGTAGATTGTGATAATATCTATATGGTTAGAAATTTGAAATTCAAAATAACCAAATTAGTGGTAATACCATATATGAGAAATCTAATGTTATCATAGATTCTGATCATATCTATATGGTTAGAAATTTGAAATTCAAAATAACCTAATTAATGGCAATACCATATATAGGAAATCCATTGTTACCATAGATTGTGATAATATCTATATGGTTGGAAATTTGAAATTAAAAATAACCAAATTAGTGGTAATACCATATATGAGAAATCTAATGGTATCATAGATTCTGATCATATCTATATGGTTGGAAATTTGAAATTCAAAATAACCTAATTAATGGCAATACCATATATGGGAAATCCAATGTTATCATAGATTGTGATAATATCTATATGGTTGGAAATTTGAAATTCAAAACGTAAATATAATATGTAACATCTCAAACCCAATGTGACATTCCCAAACCCAACATGACATTCTCATATGCTTCTAAAATTCAAAATAACTTGATTAATGGCAATACCATATATGGAAAATCCAATATTACCATATATTGCAATCATATCTATATGGTTGAAAATTTGAAATTCAAAACATAAATGTAACATGTAACATCCCAAACCCAATGTGTAACGCCCCCCCCCCCCCCCAAAAAAAAAAAAAAAAAAACCCCAACATGTATAATACATCAAGCCACATTCATTAATTAAATATATCCATTCTCCAACCTTTACATCATAAATCTCCAAGGTTTTATACAAAAGTTCCACATACGGATATACATTCAATGATAAGGAGAACACATGAATCTATAACATGTGAAGCATCTAGTCTCAAACAATTAAAATGCCCTTAAGGGCTTGCATCTTCCAAGGCAATAGCCCGGTTACACAAAATGGTCTCTCGGACCCATACATGTTTAGCCCTTGGCTTACAAAAAATTTACAACAAAAATAAGAGAGCAATCTACTCTTCACAAAATAAATCCACGCCCTTAACTTGGTGGGATCACCACATCTTTACCTGCACCAAAGTCCCATAGGGGTGAGCATAAAGCCCAGTAGAGAATTCTTACAAAGTATATACAGTTATGCAACTCTCAATGAAAAATGCAAGTGTCAATGCCATGCCATTTTAAAGAAATTTCATTTTTTTGCTCTTCTTGAAGATCACCATTTTTCAATAAAAGTTTACAATCTCAACAATTTTTGAAACTTCCAATTTTAATCAATAGGGGCAGTAAATACGACTCAGGTAATCCCTAGGTTGGTGTCTGCAAGTAGGCTCAACAAGCACTACCAATAACCCCACTTTACCGGTTGCTAACCGGAAGGGAAGTGGTACCTCCTCCGCGCGTGTTTTCGGTCTTTCACCCCGGACACTCAGGCCAACTTACCAATCTCATCTACACCCCCTATCCGGACTTACCAACGTATTTACCCCATAACACATTTCCATAGTTCTTATTACCATACCATTTTCTTTCATGATGTAAATATCTTCAATCTAAAATTCACAATGCATCATAAATAAATGAATCAGTATGCAATGCAAAGATCTTTCCATACCTCATAACATTTCTGCATTTTCAAATGCCTATACAACAATGTCAACAATCACATTTCCCATTTCCTCTTTTCAATGTTCTTCAACAAGATAACCATATGTCATCAACACATAGTTACAACTTCTCATTTCACAAGTCTTAACAATTTAGTCTCCTCAAGACTACATGTAGTGTTTTCAAACATTAATCTCCAATGTTTATAATTCTCACAAATCCATAGTGCACAACAATTTGTCATCTCACAACCATATATCATCATATGTTTAACAATAGTTTCTAAAACAAATTCTTCATTTCGATATATCAATTTGATTGCCATTTTGTAAAACCACATCATGAAGCCTACACATATCCATTCTTTTATCTCAAGAAGAATAAAATCACTCTAGACATTTCCATACTTTCCAAAATCCCCAAATTTCTAGGGTTTTTCCTCGTAAACCAAACATTTCCATTTCCTTGGTGAAACCCTACCAAAACCATTTTTCTTTAGTTTAATAAAAGGAAAATAACCCTAGGATTAACAAAGGGTTGAGATTTGAAACCCACTCTTAAAACTCTCTACATTTTTGGTCTCAAAGTAAACATCAACATAAAATTTCAAGAAAACTTTTTAAATCAACATCATTATAGCAAAACATGTATATATAACTCAAGAAATCCCTACCTCAATGTTTGATGAAGAAATGGAGATGAAACCCTAGCTTTGATGGAAGATTCATCAATTTTCCCACAACACCAAGAGGAGCCCTAGCTTAGATCTTCAAGATTTGAGAGAGATGAGGATGGATTTGGACCCAATGGATTACAAGAATCAAAGAGTTTTAGGGTTTTGATGAAGGTTTCTAGAGAGCAGGAGGAGAAAATATGAGGTTTAGAGTGAGATAGAAAAGCCCCAAATGTGATACAAATTCGACCAAATGAGCCAAAAAAAATAGAGGTTCGGCTGTCCAGAATCCTGCACGTGAGGCGCCCTTCCCCGCACGTGTGGAGCGCCTTCCCCGCACATGTGGTGGTCTTTCCCGTAACACCTTTTTTTGCCTTTTAGGCAAGTGCAAGCCCTCAAGCCTCACCTCCTCAAGACGTATGCCCTGGTCCAAGACCCGAAATTTTCTGGTTCGGTCCCCGGGCACTTCGGACTTGACCCCGCACTCTTCGAAACAAGTGGAAATCAATCACCGAAAGACAAGAACAAAGTTTTTGTTTGAGGACTAAAATTCCAGACACTACAACCCAATGAGAAACAAAGGAGAACGAAGCAAATAATTATTCCCGGTCATCACACAATGTGACATTCCCAAACCTAACATGACATTCTCATATGCTTTTCATCCCAAACTCAATGTAAATGTAATATGTAACGTCCCAAACCCACTGTGACATTCCCATATACCTCTTATCCCGAACCCAACATTACATTCCGATACTCTACCGTTGAATTATGAATAATGTAACCTCCTAAATGTAACATGTACCATCCCAACCCAACCGATGTATTGAACCACCATCACCCCCAACCCAGCGTAGCTTTAACATTGAGTGATGGGATTCAATCCACATTTAATTACAAACCCAAATCTCCAATAATTTTGCGCAATGTACTGTGACATGTATGTAAACACTGATTATAACAAAGACACAATACATATTCAAACACATATACAACCGAACAAACACACAAATGTCATCTACTACATGGTGTATATGGATTAAAGTTACACACTAAATGTAACATGCATCGTAACACGATCATCCAAGTCCCAATATACAATTAACATCCTATGACGTGGTTCACATTCGACATCCAATTAACAACCAAAATCAAATACCTCCAACCCAACCCTTAAACCCATACACACCACCCCACACATCGAACATATCAAAACACATCAACCATCACAATGTCAAATACACACATTCAATCAGAACATTGGTCAAAGTGTGCCTATCAATGAGTATAATAGATTGTCAATGCCCTATTAAAGATGAACAATTCACACTTCAACAAACAACAACACTTCAAAAAACAAAACAAAAAATCCTCTTCCCCTCAACTGATTGGAGTCGAAATCTGTTGAAGGAATCAACACACAACCTACAAAATTCATCATATCATCAACCATATCCACATCCATTTAAGCAACATTTTGAAAATGCACAGGAATCCAGCGATCAAGGCGAAAAAAACTCGCAACGTCGTTGCCTGTAGACTTGTATTTTGCTAAAATCCTTCCCAAACGTGATATGATGAATGAGAAAATAAGGTACAATATAGAAACAAATTAGGGGTATAATAGTACACAAATATCATTCATTTACAACTCATAGGACCTTATGGAACACATTCCTATTTAAATAAGACTTCAAACTCTAAAAGAATATTCATAGGAATTCACATTAAATAAGTTTTCCAAATAGAACTTATAAATAATTTTTCCAATATTTTAAAATAAGCTTTAAAATGAAGTGTATGGATATATACTTTTCTTTATCTTTTATTATTTTTCTAGTTTAATTTGTAGCTAAGTAAAGTAAATATAAAAATTAATATTTTATAAAGAGTTCTCGGTCTATAAATCTAATTTTGAATTTTTTAAGTTTGAAAGTTCACACACTAATTTATTATGTATATAAAGGCATGTTTTAGTGAAATGACCAAAATACCTATAGACATATTTGTGTACACCTCTCTTCTTTAGGTTTTTGTTTTATTTTGATTGACTCTCTAGGCTTTCCTATGGCCTATCTCTCTCTCTCTCTCTCTCTCTCTCTCTCTCTCTCTCTCTCTCTCAACTCCAACACAAACAAAAATCTAGAGTTTTATTTTCTCTCGCTCTCTCCTCCTCATTCAAACCATCACCCAGCACTCTACAATCGACACCCTCACCGACGCAACCGCCAAGTTTAGATCCAAGGCCAACAACAATCACCATGAGTTCTCGAAGATCAACCCCAACATCCCCTTCACATTTTACGAATCCCACTTTCCAATCATGATCCAACACCATCTTTCGCTACTGCCCATGGTTTGAGTTCATCACTAGCAGGGTGTTTGACCGCCCCAACTCCCTCTTTGCTACTAGCTTCTACCTCCAGAAGTACTTCAGCATCAACTATGCATTTCTCATCTCGACCTGCGCTGCCTACGCGATTCTCTCTTTTTCAATCTATGACAGTTGGATTGAAGATATACGGGGAGTTGTTTAATAAAATGTCCTAGAGATGAACTGATAAGGGAGAAAATGCGAGTAGTGGTAGACCATCACTTCCATCAATCTTCTCTGCCTCTATATTTTCTCTTTCTTTTGCTTATGAGTGGTAGTGAGGGTGAGAAGTAGCGATGGAGGTTGAAAGTAGTAGAAAAGTAGCTATATGGTAGGGGGCGGCTGAGGGACATGGAAGTCTTGGTGGGTGTAGAGAGCTGGTGGTGAGCAAAGACGTATAGCGGTGGTTATGTGATAGGGAAGAAGAAATGGGTTAGGGTTAAGGTGAGGATAAGGGTTAGGGTTAGGGTTAGGGTCAAGGTTATGGTTTAGGTTTCAACAGATATGTTAGTAATTCTCTATGTTCAATAGGTAGAGAGAGAAGTTTCAAAGAGAGAGAGAGAGAGAGAGAGAGAGACATAGGGTTTCAATAGATAGGGGTGTGTTCTTGGATGCCCTCTTTGGTTGCTTAGAAAAATTTAGACAAATTAGATTTGGATAGATAAAATTTAGAATTAAAAAATATTAAACAGATAAGAAAAACAAAGCTTGGCGAGCTTTAACAGATAAGAAAAATTGAATGAATTTTAACAGATAAGAAAAAAATTTCAACAGATAGAAATTTTACATAAATAGAATAAAAATTTTAACAGATAGGTAAAGTGTACTCACCAAAAAAAAAAAAAAGAGTAGACCTAATGTATTACACCGTCTTTAAATTGGACTTTCACCAATTAGCCTTTTTATAAATGGGTGGTTCGGGTTGGGTTGGACTAAAACTCTTTATCCCAGGCTTAACTAGAAAATTAAATAAGCTAGAAATTTTAGTCCAGTCTAACCCCATGAGCAAAATATATTTTTTTCAAACTCTAAAAATATCTGGCTAGGCTAGGGGTTGAGCGGGCCATCAGGCCCATGACCATCCTTATTAAATCATATTATTCTATATAGTAATTATGTATAATTTTTGTGTGTGTAAACAAGCACTCACAAATAGTTATATTACAACCTCTACTCCTATTGAAATTTTGAATCTAAGCTACCGTCTGACATGTGATTTTTTTAGTTAATTTTTTAGCTTTTTTAGCTTCCGGTTAAAAACTTCGTTTGGGTTGCTTTTTTGACTTTTGTAAGAGAAAAAATAAAATAATTATGGTTTGGATGTCGCATTTTGTCTTATTGACTTTTTAGCTTATTTTGTTTTGTTTTGTTTTGTTTTTTTGTTTTTTTGTTTTTTGTTTTTTTTTTGTGTTTGTTTTTCTTTTGTGTTTTTTTTTTTTTTTTTTTTTTTTTTTTTTTTTTTTTTTTTTTTTTTTTTTTTTTTTTTTTTTTTTTTTTTTTTTTTTTTTTTTTTTTTTTTAATTTTTTTTTTTTTTAAATTTTTTAAAACAAAATAAAAAAAGAAAAAGTTACAATACATCACAATTTTTATATAATTAACAACTTAATAACATCTCAATAACAATGCTCAAATTTCTCTTAACAAATTATTACCTCTATGGTCAACTGTGCACAATGTAGCAAAATTAAATAATATAAAATAAAAAAAAAAAAAAACATAAAAATTAAAATAAAAAAAAAAATAAAATAAAATATAAAATAAAAAAAATAAAAAAAAAAAAAAAAAAATTAAATAAAAAAAAAATTTAAAAAAAATGTCTTTAAAAATTTTTTTTTAAAATTTTTTGCTTCATTTTTCTTAAATACTATTACTAAAGTTTTTTAAATTCAATTCTAATAATTTTTGTAACTTTAAATTAACTCACCTTTTCTTTCTAAAAAAAAAAACAAAAATAAAAAAAAAATAAAATAAAAAAAAAATAAAAAAAAAAAAAAAAAAAAAAAAAAAAGAAGAAAAAAAAAAAAAAAAAGAAATTAAGAAAATAAAGAGAAAAGAAAAGAAAGGAATTTGTAAAAGAAAAGAGGTGAATATAGAGAGAGAAATTGATTTGAATATAGAAACACAGAATTGAATTATTTGAATTTTTTGTTTTGAATTTCGTTGTGAGAATTGCTCCAGAAGGGGATCTTTTTGTCTATAAAAAAAAATTCAAAACAATTTTATTTTGAATTTTAAATTTAAAAATAAAAAAAAAATAAAAAATTAAAAAAATAGAAAATAAATAAATAATTAAAAATAAAAATAAAACCATAAAAATAACAAGATAAGACACCCTAACTCACCACCCTCCAGGCCCACCAACCAAACCACCCAACACCAACCAACTACACCCAACCAAGCCCCCAACCAATCCAATAGTTTTGTGGCCCAGGGGGGTTATAGTTTTTTCCCCATAGGTAGTTCTTTTTACTCCAATAGGCCCCAACTACCCCATCTTCAATCCTCCCAGCCAATTAGTACAAGTATATTCTTAAAGTAAAATCCTTTCAATCCTGCTAAAGTAATCAAATTATACAAAAATTTCCTAAAATCCAATATTTCACAAATGAAAAAAATGTGTGTCTTAAATTAAAATAAAAATTCATTTAATTAAATATAATTGATTTATTTATTACATTGAACATTGAACAACCAAATAAAAAATGTTAAAAAAAAAAAATAAAAAAAAAATAAAAAAATCAATGTAAAAAAAAAAAAAATCAAAAAGTTCTTTCAAAAAATTTTTTCAAATAAGCAATTTTCCTCACATGAATTGAATTAACAAATAAACAATATGCAAACAGCAACAAAGTAAGAAAAGAAGATATTCCAAGAAAGGTAGCTTTTAAGATAGGTAGCTTAGCTTTGGTATCTCTGCTCTTGAAAGCTTTGGCTCCTTCTAGTGAAGTAACTTCTTGCTAATCTCATTTTGTGTTCATATGTGTTGTACTATAGACTATACATAGTGTGTCAGGTATCACATATATATTATCTTCTTTCCATATTTATTTTTTTTACGTTTAACGAATAATGAGAAATTAATTGAGTTCTAGAGAGAATTTTAGAATTTTAATTTTTTTTAGAACTTCACCACACCACTATCCAGAGGGTTCACTCTTATCTCTTATTATCCAAGCTATGGATGTGGATGTCCAAGCTATAAGAATCATTAAAAGCAAAGCTTATCCTACTAACACCACAAGTATCACTCTTCTTATCATAGAAATGGGTAGGAGTAAACCTTTTTAGTGATACGTGAAGTCATCCATAATTTGGTTGTCCCTTTGAACCTAGATCTTGGGATCTCCTGTCAACTAGGTTGGGATGCCATTATGGCGACTTTTAAGTAATAGGCTTTAATCTCATTCCCCTTGATAAATAGTACACTTGCTCTTTGGCTAGCCCTTTAGTCAATGGATTCGCAATGTTCTTCCTTGACTTTACATATTCTATGGAAATTATTCTATGTGAGAGAAAAAGCCTAACAGTATTATGTCTTCGAAGAATGTGTCGAGACTTACCGTTATACATATGATTATGTGCCCGTCCTATTGCTACTTCACTATCATAGTGAATGTATATAGCTAGCACAGGTTTAGGCCACATTGGAATGTCTTTTGAGAAATTACGATGCCATTCTGCTTCTTCTCCTCTTTTATCGATTGCAATAAACTCAGATTCCATTGTCGACCTAGCTATGCATGCCTGCTTGGAAGATTTCCAAGAGACTGCAGCATCTCCCAGGGTAAAGACGTATCCACTAGTGGATTTTGAGTCTTTAGTATCTGATATCTAATTTGCATCATTGTACCCCTCGAGTACTGCTGCATATTTGATATAATGTAAGCCATAATTCCAAGTATGTCTTAGATAGCTAAGTACCCTAATTATCGCTTTCCAATGATCGGACAATGGATTACTTGTGTACCTACTCAATTTGCTTACAGCATAGGCTATATCTGGCCTAGTGCAATTCATTAAGTACATCAAGCTTCCGATTATCCGAGAGTACTCTAATTGTGATATGCCTGCACCTTTATTTTTTGACAAATAAAGACTAACATCAACAGGGGTTTTAGCAGGACGGTCGTCATGCTTTCCAAATTTCTCCAGAATCTTCTCAATATAGTAAGACTGAGATAAAGCATATCCTTCAGATGTTCTAGTAATTTTTATTCCTAAAATTACATCTGCTACTCCCAGATCTTTCATGCCAAACTTTTTGTTCAACATTTTCTTTGTGGATTTAATCATGTCATTATTGCTTCCAATAATGAGCATGTCGTCCACATAAAGACAAACTATGACATAGCCTTTGTCTGTGTTTTTAACATAGATGCATTTGTCACATTCGTTTATCTTAAAACCATCCGAAAGCACAGCGTGATCAAATTTTTCATGCCATTGTTTCGGAGCTTGTTTTAATCCATAAAGGAATGTGACAAGTTTACAAACCTTTTTCTCTTGGCCAGGAACTTGAAACCCTTCCGGTTGTTCCATATAGATTTCCTCATCTAACTCGCCATTCAAAAAAGCTGTTTTAATATCCATTTGATGTATTTCCAGATTATACAAAGCTACAATCACAATTAACATGCGAATAGATGTTATTCTTGTCACTAGTGAATAAGTGTCAAAATAATCAAGGCCTTCCTTCTGCCTGTATCCCTTAACAACAAATCTAGCCTTGTATTTATCAATTGAACCATCTGCTTTCATTTTACTTTTGAATATCCACTTATATCCAAGAGGTTTACATCTTGGTGGATGATCCACCAGTTCCCAAGTATGATTTTGCAGTATTGATTCAATTTCACTATTTACTGCCTCTCTCCACAATGGAGCTTCAGGACTTGTCATTGCTTCCTTGAAGTTTTGAGGTGCATTTTCAAACAGGTATGTCAAAAAGTCTGGACCAAATGATTTAGAGATCCAGCCCTCTTGCTACGTCTAGGTTTATTTGATTCATTATCATTGTTGTCTTCACTGCTACCCATAGCAGTATCAAAAGTTCTTTTATTTGAACTTTTCTCTTTAGTTTCCTTACTATGAAAAATGTGTTCAAAAAACGACACATTCCTTGACTCTATAATAATGTTTACATGCATATCCGGATTTTCAAATCTATGAACTAAAAATCTATATGCACTACTATTATTTGCATAACCAATGGACACATAATCAACAGTTTTTGGTCCTATCTTAGTCGTTTTGGGACTAGGGACTGCCACCTTGGCCAAACACCCCCACACTTTGAGATAATTATAGGTAGGTTATTGACCTTTCCATAATTCATAAGGTGTTTGATTGAGTTTCTTGTGAGGTACCCTGTTAAGGATAAAGTTAGCAGACAAAATCGCCTCCCCTCACAAATTCTGAGATAACCCTGAACTAAGCAACATGGAATTCATCATCTCTTTAAGAGTTCGATTCTTTCTCTCAGCAACTCTATTTGACTGAGGAGAATAAGGTGCGATGGTTTGGCGAATGATACCATGTTCAAAACAAAATTCTTCAACTGGTGTATCATACTCACCACCTCTGTCACTCCTCACTATCTTTATAGTTTTGCTAAGTTGATTTTCAACCTCAAGTTTATATTGCCTAAAAGCTTCTACGACTTCATCTTTACTTCTCAATAAGTAAACATAGCAATATCGAGTGCAATCATCAATAAAAGTAATAAAGTACTTCTTACCTCCTCTAGTTTGAACAAATTTTAAATCATAGATATTTGTGTGAATTAAACTTAGAGGTTCAGTACTTCTTTCAACCTTATTAAATGATGCCTTAGTGAGTTTTGCCTCAACACAAATCTCACATTTATGATTATGATCAAATTCTAAGTTTGGTAAACATTCTAAAGCAACAAGTCTATGCAAAGAATTAAAATTAACATGTCCTAATCCACCATGCCATAAAAAAGAAGACTCAACAATATAAACAGAAGATGTGTTCTTATTATTAATAGCCAAATTTGGTTCAACAGTATTTATATTAAGCTGGAAAAGCCCATCACTCATATAACCTCGCCCCATATACATTCCACTCTTGGAGAATACAACCTTGTCAGATTCAAAGACTAATTTAAACCCATTCTTGATCAATAATGATCCAAAAATCAAATTCTAGCGAATCTCTGGCATATAGAGTATATTGTTAAGAGTGAGTTCTTTCCCTGAGGTCATTTTTAGCACAATCTTTCCTTGTCCTTCTACAGTTAAAGTGGAGGAGTTTCCCATAAAAACTATTCCCCACTTTCTACCACTTTGTAGGTTGTGAACATCTTCTTATCTACACAGATATGGTGGGTTGCTCCAGTATCCGCCCACCATTCCTTGGGATTGCCCACCAAATTTGCTCCAGAGACTACTACAGCAAGATTGATGTCTGCCACTCCATCGAAAAGATAAAAATCCTCGGCTATGTTGGCTTGTGCTGACTTTTTGCTCGAACTCCCTCCGTCCTTGCGAACGTGACAATCCTTAGCACGATGTCCATCTTTGTCGCAGACAAAACACTTGACTTTGAACCTCTTGTTGAACCCGTTCCTGATCCTTTTATTTAGCTTACTAGTGGATCCTTGTTTGGGACCATTGCCATCATGCTTCCGCTTTTTGTTGTTGAACTTTGACCCTTGTTCATGTTCTACAACATTTGCTTTGGTCTGCATGACATGGTTTCTTGACTTCTTGTCGGAACCATGGTTTTCCTCCTTAATCCTGAGTCACACTATCAGTTCCTCAAATTTCAACTCTTTGCGCTTATGCTTCAGATAACTCTTGAATTCTTTCCAAAATGGTGGCAATTTTTCAATGATTTCCGCTACTTGGAAAGATTCACTGAGAACCATCCCTTCTGCATGTATGTCATGGAGAAATAATTGGAGATCTTGAACTTGGCTAATAACCATTTTGGAATCCATCATTTTAAAATCCAGAAAACGGCCGACAACAAATTTCTTTGTACTGGCGTCCTCAATCTTATACTTATGATCCAGAGATTTCCACAGTTCTTTAACAGTGCTTTTGACACCATACACATTTGTAGACACCCCAATTTTGACCACCCACAAGACTTGGGCACTACTGATGGTTTACTTGGTGGAGAAAGGTGTGCAGGGCGCAGGTTCAGTTTCTTCGGCAAGGAGAGAGGCGAATCTCAACTTCACACCCCATTTTGAACCAAAATTATGTTGGATGGTTTTGAGACCTTAAAACCCTCTCTTTCAAAACATTTTTGAAATAAAATTCCCACGATGTTCTGGACGCATTTTTTCGGTACATGGTGCGCTTTAGGGTAGACCGAGCAAGGACAAAGTGGAGATGAATGAAAGAGAGATGAAATCTTTGAAAAATCTTTCAAAACACCTTACTTCGGGGTTTGAAGTTGAATGGAAGAGGAGAAGAGGAGAAAACAAGTTGGAGAAGAGGTTCGCATGAATCCGTAGAAGAGAGTCGAGCAGTCCTCGCTAAATCAAGCTCATCTATCTATACACTTGGAGTTAAGCTATGAGGCCATAACCATTGGAAAGAAGACTTCCGGGGCTTCATTTTTCACTCAAGAATCTCTCAAAACCAAGTCCGGGTGGGGGAGGTATGATTGGTTGAAGTTGGGCATCATCCCGGTTGGATCGAGTCTGCGCGGCTTCACCAAAAAGGGCATAACTTTTTCCACAGAAGGAATTTTAATGCAAGGTTTGCGCCATTGGAAATATAACTTCCGGGGATTCAATCTAGACATCCACTGGCACTTTTTGACCTCATCAGCCACCCATCGGCACTCTATTTAGCCGACCGGCCAATACAAATTGCAGGTTGGCAATTTATTGTGCCGACCGGCAATTTATTTGGCCGATGACCTCTTTTCATGGCCGATTTGACCCTTTTGACTCTTGCAGGCATGGTGCATGCCAGCTGTGCCAGCTGGGATGCACAGACCCTGCTCCCGCGTGTATATATGTGGCTATTTTGAGCCTTTGACCCCTTTTTTGCACCCTTTGCTCAAGGCTTCTTGAGGAAGCCTTGACCCCTTGTCTTGGCTTCCTCAAGAAGCTTGCACCCTTGCCTTAGCTTCCTTGATAAGCCTTGCCCCCCCCCCCCCCGACCCCCTTGACCCTTCTACAATAGCTTCTCTAAGAAGCTTGGAGCCTTTGCATTGCCTATATAAAGAGAACCCTCTCCTCCTTTGTTTTGGTTCAGCAAAATCAGACCTAATACACATATATTCTGATATATACACTTTCTCTCTCTATATTTCCCTCTCTCTCTCTTCATTGTGTGTGTGTTTAAGGGCCAAAAGTGTGATTTCTTCTTAGTTTTGCACCAAGGCACACACCATTACACCTTACTTCGACCTTGAGGGGCTTAGAGGGTTGATCCTTGAGTTTTTGGGCTAGTTTTGATCAGAGGAGAGGGGCTGCACCTGCTGTTCATCAAAGGTTCTTCAAGGGTAATCTTTTTACTTTAGATTCCCCAATCTTGCACAAGCTCTTAGCCTACCTTGCTTTCTGTTTTGAGCTTTGTGTATAACATAAAAAAATCTTGTATTTGCATGCTTAAGATCTTCCATTAAGACCACTTTGGTGTTTGGGGTTGTTTGACCCCTCTTAGGCCTTGTTTGGCCTCATTTTTGTGCATTTTTTGTGAGCTTCGGGACCACCTTGTATTGGCCCTACCACCAATGAAATCTAGAGGGATTTTAGTGGTGGGGGTGGTGTTTTGAGGTCCCAAGAAGGAGAGGGGCATCCCCTCTCCTTGTTGTCTTGTTTACTAGCATGTTTGGCCCTTCAAAGGAGCCTATATTTGCACACCTCTTGAGATTAGTTCAGGCATTTTTCAGTGGGTTTTAGGACCCCTATAGGCCATTTCCAGAGCTGGTTTGGCCTTGTTGAATGTCCATCATATATGTGCTTAATAACCTCTTGTATAGCCCTCTAAAGGAGCTCATCATTTTTGCATGTGTTGGCTCCATTTCAGTGGTTATTTAGGCATATTTTTGCATGTTTTATTCACTAATTTTTGATGGTTTGGTCAGATTTGATATGCTTCACATACATGTCATACAACTCATGCTTACTAGCCTATGTTGTATGTTGTTTTGGCCAAGCATGCTAGCTTATTTTGGCTACATTTCATACATGTTTTAGCATTATTTTGCGCTGCATAGGGACTGTTTGTGGCTGTCTTCATCATTCGAGCATCGCTTTGCATGTTTATAGTGTATTGCATTTCACTAACTTTTGTGCTTAAGTCCTTAACAATGCATTACATGAGTGTTTGCATGCTTTGGAGTCATCTTGGAGTCAGTTGGCATGCCATTTCAGATCTGGAACATGCACCATTGTATGCCATATTTCCTCCTTGCCATGTTTTGGTAGAGTTGTGTTTTTGTGCCTTAAGCTTGGTTAATGCATTGTGCATGCATTCCATGTATTTTGTTGCCTCATTTGCATTATCATGGCCACTGTTTTGGGCCTAGTATAGGGCTGCCCAAATTAGTTTAAGTCCACTCTTTACATGTCGCTACATGTCTTACACTTTGCATGCCTTGATTGCATCATGTCTTGCATGTCCACTAGCTTGCATACTTGTTCATTGCTTGCTTGTTTGCATTGCCATGTTGCATACTTAGCTTCCATACCTAGGTTGCATAGCACTTTGCATCCATGCCTTGCCTCTTGAAATCAAGTGATAGAGGTTGGGCCTTTATGTGTTTGTGTGCATTATATTTGACATTAAAATGCACAACTTAGCTTCTTGGGCCATCACGCATTGAAATGCGCGATTGGTGGTCCGAGAATCGAGCACCATCCTCCTTTGAGTCATGAACATGATAAGGAGGGTGGTGGTGCAAACATTGCTTTGAAAATGCATTGCCATGCCTTGTGCGCCCTCTCGCTATCAAACAGGTTTCAAGAGAAGATTTGGCCGGCCATCTCGATGCCGACCGCCATCCATCGATGGTGATGGCTTAACCAAAGGGTCGATGATTCCCCATGGCCGGTGGCCATTCCTTCTGGCCGGTGGCGCTCCACAGTGTCCATGAAGCATACCTTGGGAGTTGTGCAATTTTTAGAGGAGCAGAGCAGGGAAAACAGAGGCAGACTATGCATGGTAGTGCGATTCCGAGCAAGTCCCGAGCATGTGCTGCATCTGACCCGCTTCCCGAGGGCTTTACTATTTTAATTAGATTAATTAATTTGTTTAGTTAATTTAATTGATCTGTAATATTAATTAGCTTGCGTAGTTGATTAATTTGTATATTCTTTTGGTCCCTCCGGGCGAGGGCAAATCTGTAATAAGCGTGTGTGAGTGGTGTGCGTGTCTTCCAACCCCCACTTCTTTCTTCCCTTTTATTTACCTGCTTATGATGGTAGATTAGGGCACGTTTATTTTAGCATACCTTATGCAATGCATGCGTGCATCCATACATTTGTCCTACATGCACCGGGCTCGATACATCATACAAACTGCATTGTATTTTCAAATCTAACTTGAATACGTGATAATTGTAGCATTTTACATGCCACTTTAGGGTTTGCCGAGCCCATCCTAAATCACATCCTGTATGTGTTGCATTAGCCACTTAACATGAATTAGGACATGCATGTTTGCTAATTAGTTTATTGTTTTGGCATGGAGTACGATGTAAGTATTTTCATGCTTTAGCATATCACATGTGCGTGAATGCTATCATGACAGCATGCTTACCATGTGGCTAGATGCTTATGTGATAAACTGTTTGAATGCCTGTGGGTGAAGGTTGGGTTGTCTGAGTTGGAACAGCTCATTGAGATCCGTCTTTTAGCCTACTTGCGAGTAGCAAATTCCAAAGCGCTTTTCAAAACAAACGGATATGCAATGCTTGTTTCCAAATTAGGCAATCTAGTCTATACTTGTTTGCTATGCGCATAACATAGTAATTCTAGGCTAATAACCGGAACAAGAACACATAACGTTTTCAAAATCGGATATCATGGTTAGTAGAGGCCGGTCTTCGGACCGGGCGAAAGGGGGTGCTCATAGCTGACCTTTCCCGATCGTACCCAAGCTCCCGAGCCAAGACAACTTTGGTGATGACGGACACGTGGCCTTCGGCACCGAGTCAGGGTTTCCTAAATTTCCCATTTAAAAAATATTTAGGTGGTGACTCAGATTCCGCAAAGCAGGTCCATGTTTGGCACTTCTTTTCAAAATCTGTTTTTCTCAAAACGCGTTTGCGAGTTGGACTCTTTGGTTGATTCGAACCGCAACAAACAAAAAGTCTGAATCAGTGGCGAGGTCCCTCGCGGGCTTGTTACAGTTTCTGGCGACTCTGCTGGGGATTTTTAGAGAGCTTGACTCGAACTCGTGATATCCAGTTTTGATTTCACTTATGTGTTTCTTTGCATTGCATGTGCATTGGTGCGCCTAGGACACCGTGTTGGCCATCTGCTATTCCTGAGCGGTTTGCTGGAGGCTTGTCTTGTCAAGGCATGACTATAAGGCTGACCGGTTGCGAGCTCTGCTAGTATGGGAACACAAACCCCGGTTTTACCGGGGCACCCTTTTCGACCATTCGACCTAGTGCATATTCGGAATCCATAGTGACCATTCCAAACTAGGACAGGTTGCTTACCCGATTTTAGGTTGTTTGAAACCGCTGTGTGCGTAGTGAAACCCTAGCTCCTGACAAAATAGGACAGGGAAACCCTACCCCAGCATAGGGGTGTTTTGGCTCTCTCTTACTTGCTATGTGCTTTTAGAGTGTATCTCTACAGGAACGCATATACCAGTTTGTGAGTCTGGGTATCCGGCCTACGGGCACCAATATCAGTATTTTGAGAATCAATTATATCTGCGGGTATCAGATTCAGATTTGGGGCAGTGATTTCAGGGGAACAGTGATCAGGAATAGAATACAATCGTTCAGCTCTGCTCGTATCTGTTTTGGTGAAGTTGAGCTGAGATGCTGTCTGTTTTCCCTTTTGCTAGGTAGTCTTGGAACCATAGCTTCAGAAGGCTCTACTATCTCCCGGGTACATTGGATTTGTGCTGATAGACTTTGTCAAGTCAGAGACTCAGTTCAAGGGTAATCAGGGCCAGAGAAGGCTAGTCAGGCACAGACCACTAGTACAACAGCTACCAGATCAGTGATCTTTGAGCAGTCAGGTTGAGATTTCCGAGCCTACTGCAGACACATATATACCGGTTGCTCAGTCGAATCAAGACAATATGTCGAGTCTGGAAGAAATGGTGCGCCAACTCCAGGATAGTATGAAAGCCATGCAGCAAGACGCTGTCCGTCAAGCAGAATTCGCCAAGCAACAGGGCGTGGTCATAGCCCAACAGGCAGAGACAATTGCCAGACTAGAGCAACAAACCGGAGCATCTGCTTCGCATCAAGCTCCTCCACCACCAGGGGTTCAGACACCCGGGGAGACAGCTAATGTCCAGGAAGGTATGGACATTCCGACAGGTCCAGCTCCGCCCCCGATTCTACCGCAACTATCCAAGGCGCCCACGCCTATTAATGTACCGGACTCCCCCTTTGAGTTCGACGCAGACCCCACAGCGCTGAAGCTGAGTAAGTTGGAAAAAATGTTTAAGAAATCCCAAGGAGTCAGGTCTATTCCCGACATCGAGGATGGGTATACGGACGCGGCTGTGACGCTGCCAGATCGGTTCAAGATGCCTCAAATTGACCAATTTGATGGGTCCAGGGACCCCACGGTGCACCTGAGATTGTTTTCAGATATCTTAAGGCCGATGGGCCTCACCAGAGTACAGAAGCTATCATTGTTTGGCCGGACCCTGTCAAGTATAGCGGCTATCTGGTACGCAAAATTGGAGGATCCCGTCAAAAGGAACTGGGAGGAGATGGCCGAGGCCTTCATTGCTCAATACTCCTATAATACCCAGATCGAGGTCACGACCCGTGATCTCGAGACAACAAGGCAAGAGCCAAAAGAGAGCTTCTCCGACTTTGTGGCCCGCTGGAGGGCTAAGGCTTCAATGATGACCGTCAAGCCCGTTGATAAGGATCAGATCCGGATAGTTGTGCGCAACCTCCAGCCAAAACTCATGCAAAAGATTATCGTCCTCCCCCTTCCCACCTTTGCAGATCTACATGAGATTGGGGTACAGATCGAGGATGCCATGAAGCAGGGCCTTATCGACCAGGAGAAGGAGCAGCCTAGGTGGGCGTTTTCCCACAGTTCGAATGCGACCACCAGTGGCGATGTGGCCACAAGATCTTCTGAGGTGGGCATGGTCACCACCACCACATCAAAAAAGGCTACCCCATTCACCGGTGCATCCGGAAGTAGCTCACAGAAAACCAAATATCCACCCCGAGTCAAGAGGGTTTTCACCCCACTTTACATGCCTTTGTCAAAGGCTCTAGAGGTCTTAATCCGGAAGGGACATCTGAAACCATTGGAACAACGGCCTTTACCTGACCCTCTCCCTCCAAAGCATGACCAGACTAAGTACTGTGCGTACCATCAACAAACCGGTCATGAGACCGATAGCTGCTTTCATGATGCGCCATGATCTGATTTGTTTGACAACAAGGTCATTGCCGCACCATCTCAGCAGAGTCTATCACCACTGGATCAGTGAACTTGGGGGATAGTATGAATATGTGATCGGGGGATGAACCACCTACGGGCGGCACTCAGTTTACTCCAGACGTGGGAATGGCACGCACTGTTTTGAGCAGTATGCAAATACTAGTTTTTGTACTTTCCGGCTTGGGTATTGAGCCAGTTTTATTGTTTTGTTTTGAGTCTGTCTCTTTGTTTTGAGTCAGTCTTTTTGGTTAAGGTTTGTCTTGTTGTATCGAGTCAGTCCTGTTATGTAGGAGTCGGGTGATTCCGGGGGTGTTACCTCGGGCATCACCATTTTGTTTTGAGTTTGTCTTTTCATTTTCTTTTGAGTCTGTTTCTGCCTTGGAGCCAGTTACACCAGAAGATTTGAATGGAACAGCAGTGATTTTCACACTCTTGTGTTTGTATCTGCCATGTGCTAGTTGTGCCAGGAATTCTAAATGAGATGACAGTATTTGACTAGAAGCTATGTCTTTTCTGTGCCTTGAATTCATTGCATCGACCTAAGTTTTCCAAAACTTTTTTTCGAAACACTGTGGTGAAAACGAAGAGGAAGGAATTCCTCGGGTTTTGCAAAAATTTGATCAATTGAGAGAAAGAAATGCATGCTAAGCCTTTAATGATTGAGATCATGCTTGTTAATGTGAGTACTGAGAAGGATCCTAGCTTGATCCAGATTGGTCCCACATTGTCTTCAGCGCGAGCGACTAGTCGCTTTCTTAAAAGATTTCAAAAACTATTTTGCGCGATCTTGTGAAGACCTGTGTGGAATCACTCTTGAGATTGTGCAGCCTAGGATCGCTCTCAGCCTCGAGACTCGACCCCTCACTTTCAAACCTTGAACTGGGATTCAGAATGTTCAATGGTCAACTACAACGTGAGGCCTGTGTGGCCAGATTGGAGGCATCCCTCGAGCAAGAGGCAAGAAAGTCAAATCAAGAAGATCAGATCTCATCAAAAGAAGCTTGTGAAGCTAGAATAGAAGCATCCTTCCAACTAGGGGCAAAAATGTCCGATGTGCTCGAAGAGCCGAAGATGAGTCCTCTTGCAAATCAACAGCCACTCTCCTGGATACGGATGACTTTAAAACCCTACAACCATTTGGCATGGACCAAGCTACACTTTTACCCTTGAGAGGCTCGCTGGGCCAAAAACCCGGAAGGGCGACCCAGGCAAAAGTTAGAGCAAGAAAAAGAACAAAAAGAACAAAAAAGGAAAAAAGAAGAAAAAGAAAAGAAAAGGCAAAAAGAAGAAAAAGAAAAGAAAAGGAAAAAAGAAAAAAAAAAGAAAAGAGAAAAGAAAAATGCAAAAAAAAAAGAAGAAATGAAAAGAATTGAAAAGAAAAGAAAAAACATAACTCGCAAGGTCGAAAACCTGCGACAGGCGCCTTGGCAAAAGTTAGAGCCTAAAAAGGAGAGGTTAATACCCGAGTGTACCTTAACCCCGAACTACGTAAGGCTTGATTCCCATCTTTGGGATACGTAGGCAACTTCATTCTGAAGTCCAGCCGTAAAACACTTCAAAATTCGACTGTGTCCGTGTGATGGTTCTGACCATCTTTGCCTTCTCTGTATCCGAGAGTCTGGTTATGTTCGTCGCTCTGGGGACTGACTACAATGCGCTGCGGTGCCGTTCAAACCAGGGGCAACTTTCCGTTGCCATTCAGGTGTGTAGCCCCCCCGAGCGCCCGGGAGGTGCTCCCGTTCCAATAAGCTGCGGGTCTACTACAGTTCAAAGGACTCAAATGTCACGGTTCTAAATCTTGAACCAAAGAGTCCAAATCCGGCAAATCGTTTTGAGAAAACAGATTTTTAGAAAAGAAGTGCCAAACATGGACTACTTTTCCAGATACAGAGTCGCCACCTAAATATTTTTAAAATGGGAAATTTAGGAAACCCTGACTCGGTGCCAAAGGCCACGTGTTCGTCATCACCAAAGTTGTCTTGGCTCGGGAGCTTGGGTACGATCGGGGAAGGTCAGCTATGAGCACCCCCTTTCGCCCGGTCCGAAGACCGGCCTCTACTAACCATGATATCCGATTTTGAAAACGTTATGCGTTCTTATTCCGGTTATTAGCCTAGAATTACTATGTTATGCGCGCAGCAAACAAGTATAGACTAGATCGCCTAATTTGGAACAAAACATTGCATATCCATTTGTTTGGAACACGCTTTTGGGATTTGCTACTCGCAAGTAGGCTAAAATACGGATTTCAATGAGCTATTCCAACTCAAACAATCCAACCTCCACCCACAGGCATTCAAGCAGTTTAACACATAAGCACTTAGCCACATGGTAATCATGCTGTCATGGTAGCATTCACACGCATGCAGTATGCTAAAGCGTAAATATACTTACATCGTACTCCGTGCCAAAACAGTAAACTAGTTAGCAAACATGCATGGTCCTAGTTCATGTTAGAAATGGCTAACGCATCACACACAGAATGTCACTAGACAGGCGCGGCTATCCTAGACATGGTATGTGAAATACACAGGTAGCATGTATTCAATTTGGAATTGAAATACAAATGCAGTTAGCATGATGTACCGAGCCCGGTGCATGTATAACAAATGCATGAATGCACGCATGCTATCATATTGTTATGCTAATTTAAACGTGCCCTTATCTACCATCATAAGCAGGTAAATAAAAGGGAAGAAAGAAGTGGGGGTTGGAAGACATACACACACTCACCCACACTTATTACAGATTTGCCCTCGCCCGGAGGGACCAAAAGAATATACAAATTAATTAACTACGCAAGCTAATTAAATATTACAGACCAATTAAATTAACAAATTAATTAATCTAATGAAAACAGTAAAGCCCTCGGGAAGCGGGTCAGATGCAGCGCATGCTCGGGACTTGCTCGGAATCGCACTACCATGCATGGTCTGCCTCTGTTTTCCCTGCTTTGCCCCTCTGAAGACTTCCAAAACCTCAGAACTGCTTCCTTGGACACTGGGGATCACCATCGGCTGAAAAGAATTGCCACCGGCAGTAGGATGTGGTCATCGGCACAAGATTCATCTATCAGCTGACAATGGATGGCCGGTCGGCATATCACGGCCGTCGGCAAGAGAATGCTCGCAGAACTCCGCGACTCACGGAAGAGAGGGCAGAACTTGCATGGCAATGCAATTCAAGCAATTTATGCACTAACCAAGCCTCTTATCATGTGTATGACTCAAAGGGGTATGGTTCTTGGTTCTTGGACCATCAATCACGCATTTCCATGCATGATGGCCGAAAGAACCAATTTGTGCACTTTGATATCAAATGCAATGCCAAACCAACCAAATCAGGGGCCCAATCCCTATCACCAAATCAAGGGACAAGGCATGCATGCAAAATGCAATGCAACCTAGGCATACAAGCTAAGGATGCAACATGGGATAGCAAGGCACTTATGCAAGCATACATGCAAGCATATAAGGCAAGCATGCAAACCAAATAAAAGAGGGACTTGAACATGAATTAGGCAACTCTAGATAGGCCTAAAACAGTGGCCAAAATGCCAAAAAATAAAGGCTAAACACACATGCACACATGCAAGTAAGTTGGACCAACACTTAGGTGTTAAACAAGCAACTCCAAAGCACACTTTAAAGAGGCTAAGTATGGACAATTAGCATGCATCATAAACTCTGAAAATCATGTAAAACATGGTGCCAAACCAAGCAACAAAGAAAGCTAAACATGCAACAATGGCCCCAAGTATTCAAGGCTCACCAAAGAGGTAATGGACTATACTTAGTACAATCACACATGGCAAGACTTAGGCGACCAAAAACAGAGTTTTAACACATAAAACTAAACCCAAAAGGCCAACTAGATAGCATCTAAATGGTTTGAATTCAAAGGCATGCACAATGGTCAAAACATAGGGCATACAACACATGCTTTTAAGGCAACAAAGAGGCATCCGAGGCAAGCATATGAGCATGTCAAAGGGACTGAAATTACATGTTGGATGGTTCCAGACCACCAAAATGATGCAAGCAACACATGCTACACATTCACATACTTGAAGCATTCAAGCTCAAATACAAAGGAGCTATACTAAGAATGCCAAGATCAACCCAAACACCTATGGACAGACCTAAAACATGGCAAAATAAGCATACAAGCTTCACAAATCTAAGCCTAAAACATGTTAAAACAAAGGCACACAACCTAAGACATGTTAAGGGATCAAGAAGGCATTGCATGGCAACTCTGCTAAGCATGCATGGAGTACCAAAACCAACTTAATGCAAGGTTATAACATGGCAATATAAGCATGAAATACAGCCAAGACATGCTCTACAAACACTCAAACAAAGGCTTCCTCAAGAGGCCAAAAAAGGTCCCTTTCAAGGACAACAAGGAAAGGGGGTGGTCCTCCCCTTTTGGAGACTTCAAGGCACCATCTCCACCACTGAAATCCCTCAAGATTTCAGTGGTGATGAGGCCCAAACACCAAAGTCTCAAAACTTGCACAAAATGGCACAAAACAAGGGCCTTACAAGGCCTAAGAGGGGTCAAACTTCCCCAAAGCACAAAACACTCTTAATAAACTATCAAGAGGGCCTAAAAACAGAAATTTTTTATGTTATACACTAAACACAAAAACAGCTCTAAGATAGGTAGAAATAGGATGCAAAAATGGGGAATAAAGGACTAGTTTCTTACCCTTGTTGACCACCTTCACAAATGTTGATATTGTTGCCTCCTTGAGCTTCAATCCAGTCAAAAATAGCAAGAACAAGCCCTTGGAACCTCAGTAGCCAAAGGAAGGCGAAGCACTAGGTGCTTGTGTGCAATAGTAAGACAAAAAACACACACTAAGCTTAAGGAAGAGAGAGAGATATAGGATAGATACACAAACCCTAACCTAAAACCAGAGCTCTCTCTGAGTTATTTCCTCTCTAAAAATGTCTAACCCCTAAACCAAGAGAAGAGAGCCTTCTCTTATAGGCAACCAACCTTGTAAAGCTTATACAACAAGCTTACAAGGAGGGCATCCCTCTATACACGTGTATGGAGGGGAACCAAATGCCAAACAGCTGTCCCAAAATATCTGAAAAAGCAGATGAACAGTAGTCGGCTGGCCAAAAATGTCATTTTGACAAAAAAGAATGCCGGCCGGCAACAAAAAGTGCCGACCGGCAAAATATATTGCCGATGGAAACAAAAACCAGCCAGTGGCCTCTAGCCAGTGCTGGTGGTGTGTGGGGATGTGTAGACACCCCATTTTTGACCGTCCTCAAGATTTGGACGTCACTGTTGGAACACTCGGTGATTATCTATGTTTGTGTTTGTTTGGAGTTCCCGGAGTTCTCGGCTCGCGCGCCTTGCCTCAGGACCTCCGAACTTGACTGTTTTGTGTTTGGTTTTGCACCAAACACTTGTGTTTTGCCTTTGAGGGGCAGGGAATACCTTCTAAGGCATCCCCACATACCACCGGCTGTGGCTAGAGGCCACCGGCTGGCTGGTGTTTCCACCGGCACTATATTGTGCTGATCGGCACCATTTTGTGCCGGTCGGCACTCTTTTTGGCAAAATTACCATTTTGCCTCACGACCACTTCTGTTGCTTCGAGATATTTTGCATGACTTTATCACCTTTTTCTCCCCTCCATACACGTGTATGGAGGGATGAGCCTTTAGTTCGCTTAGCTTGTAAGCTTTGCTTGCTTATATAAGCAAGGCTTCTCCTCTTGGATCAAGGTTAGAGATTGAAAGGGCAAAAACCAGAGCTTATACATACATATATATCTATATCTCCTTCTCTCTCCTCTTGTGTGTGTGTTCTTGGACCAAAAAGTGTGATTTCACCTTACTTTTGCACCATTACACACACTACTACACCTTAATCCGAGATTGGGAAGCTTGGAGGGTTGTTTTGTGTGATCTTGGACTAGTTTTGATCACTAAAAGAGGGCTGGACCTTCCATTCTTCAAAGGATCTTCAAGGGTAAGAACATTACTTTGGATTCCCCATTCTTGCAACTAGTTTCTACCCCTTTTGTTTTGTGATTCAAGCTTTGTGCATAACATAAAAAAATCTTTTTTTTACTTGCTCAAGAACATTCATTAAGGTCACTTTTTGATTTGAGTGAAAACTCACCTTCTTAGGCTTTGCTTTGGCCATTTTAGCCCCCTTTTCTTAAGGCTTTGTTTACTTGGTGTTTTGGTCTTCTCACCACTGAAAACCAGTGGGTTTTCAGTGGTGAGGAAGGTGGTTTCAAGTCTCACATAGGGGAGAGACACCCCTCTCCCCTTTGTCCCTTGTTTGCCTTGTTTTTTGACCTAAAAAGTAGCATGTGTGCATGGTCGGTTTTAGCTTTGTTTCAGAGTTTTTTTGAGTGTTTTGGAGCATGTTTAACCTCTGTTTTTGGTCGGATTTATGACCCCTAGCATGTCTCTCATACTTGCTTTGAAATGCTCTCTTATGCTTAAAAGTACGCCATGCATCTAAGCCATATTCTTTGCATGTTTTAGCATAGTTCCATGAGGACATTAGCATCATATTGCTATGTATAAGGGCTGTTGGCCACTGTTTTGCCATGTTTGGCATGTTTGGTATTGTTGTCTTGCTTGATTGGCTTGTAAGCCTTGGATGTGTAAGCCCCCTAGCATGTTTAGCCTACCTTGATCTCATGATTTGGCGTCATTTTAGACCACCTTTCAGTCCTTATATCATGCCTATAAGTTTCCATTTACCGTCTCATTCGTGCTTTGAAATGTTGTAATGTTATGCCTAGGAATAGGCCATTTGCATGCTTCCATGTTTCAAGGCATTTTGGGATTGCCATATAAGGGGATTAGGTGTAATTTTGCATGCTAAGAAACTGTTTTTTGTTGTCTAACATGTGCCATGGGTGGTCATATTGATGGTGGTTAGGTGCTCTCTTTGGTGCCCTTGGTTTTGGGCCTATTTACTTGCATGCTTGTATAGCATTTTGCTCATGTTTTAAGGCACCTTTTGCCACTGTTTTGGGGAGATCTGAGGGCCACCCCATTGTAGTCAAATCCACCATTGTATGCTTGCGTCATGTTTGTTGCGTGCTTGTTTCATTAAGTGTTATAGCATGATGAGCCTATGCTTGATTTGTCCACGCTTACATTGCATTTGCACTTTGCATGTTACATTACATTTAGCATGTTGGCACTTTAGCATTGGATTGTGTTATGGAGTCATGTTCGCATAACATGCCTTGCATTACTTGGTTTGGGCTGGTCAAACCAAACATAAGGGTTGAGGGAAGTTCACACTACAAGTGGTGCAACTCGCTTCGACTCTTGGTCACCAAGACCTTTGATCTATGCATGATAAGGTTTTGGTCTCATTTGTGTGTTGCATGCATTACCATTAAAATGCAAACTTGGTTCCTTAGGCCATCATGCATCAATATGCATAATTGATGACCCAAGAACCAAGAGTCATACTTCCTTGAGCTCCCAAACATGATAGGAGGCAATGGCCGTGCATAAATGTGCCTAAAAACCTATGCCATGCATTGCTTCCTGCTGCTGCTGTCAAACTATCTTCTGCAGGAATTTTGTGCCGACCGGCAGAAAAGATTGCCGACCGGCACTTTATTTCTGGCCGGTATACTATTTTGCAGCCGGTGTCCATCATAAACAGCCGGTGGTAATTTCTTCCGGCCGGTGGTACTCATCAGCATGCAAGGAAGGTTCTCTGGTTACTTTGGGAATTTTTGGAGAGGCAGGGCAGCAGGAGCAGAGTCAACAGAGGCATGGTGCAGGTTCTCGGGCAAGGCGGACATCGAGCATGCATCATTCGTGCATTCCGAGGCGAGGGGCTGTGGCCCCCTTTATTTCACATTTATTTATTCAGTAATTAGAATTTGTAATATTTATTCATTTATTCTTTGGACTGTATTATTATTCGGTCCCTCCGAGCGAGGGCAAATTTGTAATAAGTGTGTGTGAGTGGGTGTATGTCTTCCAATCTCCATTTCTTTCTCCCTTTTACTTACCCGCTTTCAATGGTAGATTAGGGCATACCTATTTTAGCATACTTTATGCAATGAATGCGTGCATTCATGCATTTGTTTACATGCACCAGGCTCGGTACATCATACAAACTGCATTGCAATTTTCAATTCCAAATTGAATACATGCTATTCGCACATTTCACATGTCATGTTTAGGGTTAGCCGAGCCTACTCTAGATTACATCCCTGTATGCGGTGCATTAGCCACTTAACATGAACTAGGTCATGCATGTTTGCTAACCGGGTTTTTGTTTTTGGCACGGAGTACGATGTAAGTATTTATGCTTTAGCATACCACATGCGTGTGAATGTTGCCATGACAGTATGCTTACCATGCGGCTAAATGCTTATGTGTTATAAACTGTTTGAATGCCTGTGGGTGGAGGTTGGATTGCCTGAGTTGGTACAATTCATTGAAATCCGTATTTTAGCCTACTTGCGAGTGGCAAAATCTAACACGTTTTTCGAGACAAAACGGATATGCAATGTTTAGTTCCAAGTTAGGCAATCTAGTCTATACTTTTGTGTTGTGCGCATCACATAGTAATTCTAGGTTAATAACCGAAATAAGAACGCATAAAGTTTTCAAAATCGGATATCACGGTTAGTAGAGGCCGGTCTTCGGACCGGGCGAAAGGGGGTGCTCATAGCTGACCTTCCCCGATCGTACCCAAGCTCCCGAGCCAAGACCACTTTGGTGATGACGGACACGTGGCCTTCGGCACCGAGTCAAGGTTTCCTAGATTTCCCATTTTAAAAAAAAAATATTTAGGTGGCGACTCTGTAATCTGGCAAAGCAGTCCATGTTTGGCACTACTTTTCAAAAAATCTGTTTTCTCAAACGATTTGCCGGATTTGGACTCTTTGGTTCAGATTTAGAACCGCGACACAAAGGGAGTCCGAACTGTAGCGCGAGGTCCCCCCGCGGACGTGCTACAGGATGCCTCACAAGGCATTCTCTGCCCCTCCAAAGCAAAACACAGGTGTTTGGTGCAAAACCAGACACAAAACGGTCGAGTTCGGAGATCCTGAGGCAAGGCGCGTAGCCGAGAACTTCGGGAACTCCAAACAAACACAACATGGATGATCACCGAGTGCCCAAGCAGTGACATCCAAGTCTTGAGGACGGTCAAAAATGGGGTGTCTACAGTTGCCCCTCTTTGACAGAACTCGAAAGTCATAACAATGACGGGAGTGAATGTCAAAGCCCAGAGACGACCCATTTTTGACAAGGCCGAAGACTTGGACAAGCATGCGAGACAAACAAGGTATGCGCCCGAAGGCAGGGGCAAAATGCAACTGAAAATGCAAGAAGCCGAGCATAACTTATGATCATGCAAAGAAAGCTGTAACGAAGCACACATGCGACAGTTTTAAGCTAACATACACCAGACTACACTACAATGCAGAAAGGATGTAAGAGAATTATGCAATTCTCCATACGTCTCGCGCGGAGGATACAATACCTGTCCGGTTCGTCCGGTTGCACAGGCCTCAAATGAACCGTACATACAATATCATGCCTGCAAAGAAAACAAACTTAACAGGTACAATATCATTAGGAATATGCATGACAAATCAATCGAAAATGCGTGACAACGCATGCAATGTGTATAGAAAAATATTGGGGTTGAACACATGTGAGTAAAGCAGTGCACGCATGCAAGCAATGTGTATAAGAAACTCGAGAATATACACGTAAGTAAAGCATGCAGTCAAGAAGGCAATGCGTGATGAAAAGGAACTTGAACACATATAAGTAAAGCAATGCACGCATGCACGCAATGTGTATGAAAGCGAACTTGAACACATAAGTAAAGCAATGCACGCAATGTGTATAAAAAGGAACTTGAACACATGTGAGTAAAGCAATGCACGCATGCACGCAATGTGTATAAAAAGGAACTTGAACACATGTGAGTAAAGCAATGCACACATGCACGCAATGTGTATAAAAAGGAACTTGAACGCATGTGAGTAAAGCAATGCACGCATGCACGCAATGTGTATGAAAGCGAACTTGAACACATATAAGTAAAGCAATGCACGCATGCACGCAATGTGTATAAAAAGGAACTTGAACACATGTGAGTAAAGCAATGCACGCATGCACGCAATGTGTATAAAAAGGAACTTGAACACATATAAGTAAAGCAATGCACGCAATGTGTATAAAAGGGAACTTGAACACATATAAGTAAAGCAATGCACGCATGCACGCAATGTGTATAAAAAGGAACTTGAACACATATAAGTAAAGCAATGCACGCAATGTGTATAAAAGGGAACTTGAACACATATAAGTAAAGCAATGCACGCATGCACGCAATGTGTATAAAAAGGAACTTGAACACATATCAGTAAAGCAATGCACGCATGCACGCAATGTGTATATAAAGGAATGTAAGACAATGCAAATGGGGTACGCATGCTAATGCAAATGACGACACGCATGCCTACGAAAATGTGACACGCATGCCAATGGAAATGAGAAGGCACACGTGCCTATGGGAATGAGGCACACGTGCCGATGAAGATGGGGCACGCATGCTAATGGGAATGAGACACGCATGCCGATGCAAATGGGGAGGCACACGTGCCGATGCGAATGGGGAAGCACACGTGCCGATGCAGGTGAGGAGGCACACGTGCCGATGCAAGTGAGGAGGCACACGTGCCGATGAAAACGGGGCACACGTGCCGATGAAAATAGGGCACACGTGCCGATGAAAACGGGGCACACGTGCCAATGAGAATGGGGCACACGTGCCAATGGAAATGAGACACGCATGCCGACAGAAATGAGACACGCATGTCGATGAAGGTGGGGAGGCACACGTGCCGATGCGAATGGGGAGGCACACGTACCGATGAAGACGGGGCACACATGCCAATGGAAATGAGACACGCATGCCGACAGAAATGAGACACGCATGCCGATGAAGATGGGGCACACATGCCAATGCGAATGGGGAGGCACACGTGCCGATGAAGACGGGGCACATATGCCAATGGAAATGAGACACGCATGCCGACAGAAATGAGACACGCATGCCGATACGAATGGGGCACACGTGCCGATGCGAATGGTGCAAGTGATGCAAGTGTGACACACATGCCAATGAAATGTAAAACAATGCAAGTGTGACACGCATGCCACACGAAATATAAAACAATGCAAGTGTGACACGCATGCCACACGAAATATAAAACAATGCAAGTGTGACACGAAATATAAAACAATGCAAGTGTGACACGCATGCCACACGAAATATAAAACAATGCAAGTATGACACGCATGCCACACGAAATGAACTCGAGTGTGCGACAACGCACGTTTTTTTTTTTTGAAATGCATGATAATGCGAAACAAGGAGATGCACGTCAACACGAATGATGTGCGGGGCACCGTATGTATTGAGGTACATGACAATGCATGACAACGCTTGTAGTAAAAATGCATGACAATGCATGAGGGATGTGCATGACGGCGCGATGCAACGCACCGGACAACATGATGAATGCATGCAACGCACGCGGGGCAACTTTTGAATCTTGTAAAAGGTAAAAGGATACAAAAGGATACAATTCTGCATGAATTTGAGTGCCACGTATAGAAGACACGGTCCGAGGTCAAAACGGAGGCCGGTTGAGCGTCGGGGATACACTTTCTTGCACTTTCTTGGGCTATGAAGACCAGAAACCACTTATATTGCCTAAACAAGGCTGTGGGAACATCACCGGCCGGACTAGGAGGCCACCGGCTATCCACCGGCTGCAAATAAATTCCATCGGCACAATATCATGCCGGCCGGCACAAAATGTTGCCGACCGGCAAAAAGTTGCTGAGTTAGGGCAGATTCGACTTTTCGCCTCGGGTCTTTTAAAATAGGGTTTCTAACCCTATTCTTTCACTTCTCCTCTGTCGAAAAACCACACCCTCTCTCTCTAGGGCCTTTTTCTCTCCTTATTTCCTCATTTCTTTGCGTTCTCACGCCTTTTTCGTCGTTCGATTCGCGAAGTTCATCGCGTTTCGAACATTTTGGACCGATTGAAACTTCGTTTCGACCCTCCTTTTGCTATTTTCACCTTTTTGGGACTTGTTCCCCTCGATTTCCTTTTCATTTCTGTGCCTTTTTCCCATCCCGACCTTTCCGGCCATTTTCCACCCTCCCGGGGCTTGACTTTTCAGTTGACTCTTCGTATTCCGACCCGATTTTCATTCCTCGACCATTTTCTCATCATTCTCGATATGGCCGACGACATTCCACGCAGTGGGACTCCCTCGGATCACGAGATGGATCCCGAGGTCGAGCTCCTCCCGTTGAGCGAGCGCCCGTTCGACCCGGCGACCTACCGGCCGGCGATTCACGTTCTACCACCCGACGGACTACGCCAGTTCAGGAGCTTCGACATGGCGTTGGATCCTAAGCACTTGCTACGCGAGCCTGCCTCCCACCTATCCTCCGGCGCTTCCGAGGTAACCTTCTCTCTCTGCTTTATTTTCCGCAATGTAGAATGTTTAACTGCCAATTGTCGTAGCTGGTTGCATTCTTTAACTGCTTAGTTCCGATACACTGATACACAGTATATTGTAATTGATTACAAACGCGTTTGCAACTGCTTATCTGTTTAAGACTCACACGCGCACACACTGCACTAGCCTTGAACCACTCAAACCACGGCACATACCGTATTTCACTGCAAACACCGACACCCGGTACCTGTTTGAATCTAATAGACTTGCACGCATGCCAAATTTGCACTGAACCACTCAAACACGCTGACACATCACACGCTGTAGTTCACTGTATACACACCGGCACCCGGTATCTGTTTGAATCTGATAGACTTGCACGTATGCCAAATTTGCACTGAACCACTCAAACACGCTGACACATCACACGCTGTAGTTCACTGTATACACACCGGCACCCAGTATCTGTTTGAATCTAATAGACTTGCACGCATGCCAAATTTGCACTGATTTTGACTGTTTCTTCAAAACTGTACATTTTATATTGCTTCGCAACTATCTGTTTGAAAACAGAGAGATTCCCATACCATCCGCGGGTATGGGAACACCGTCGCTCGCGAGTGGTACACCGAGCTTCCCGACGCAGTTCGCCGTATTGTGGACCGGGCCGGCTTTGGCGCATTCTGCAGGGGGCTCTCCAGACTTACGACATGCAGACCTCTCCTTGCCGCTCTGGTGGAGAGGTGGTGGGATACCACCGATTCGTTTCATTTGTCTGCGACCGGGGACATGACGATGACCCCTTACGACTTCTCGATGCTCACAGGCATCGGGGTAGGGGGTGATCCGATCCCCTTTGACATTGGCATGGACGAGTGGACCGCGGCTCAGGTCTACTTGCTTGGCGCGGCACCACCTCTTACGCGCCCCGGCTTTGTTCGATACTCCTGGTTCGAGGTGCAGTTCCGGGTCCAGCCCCTCCTTGTTGATGCAGCCCCGGTGACCCAGGAGGCCGTAGAGAGATATGCACGCGGCTTCCTCATGTTCTTGTTCGGGACGACCATCTTCGCCGACCGGGTGAACACAGTGCCTCTCTGCCTTCTCAGCGCACTAGTGGATGTACGAGACATTTTGCGTTACGACTGGGGTGGTGCCGCTCTGGCCACCCTTTATGGATATATGAGCTCAGCCTCCCGCGGCAGCGGACAGTTGCTCGGGGGTTACTGGCGTGCTTGGGAGGTACATTCCTTTTCTGCTTTACATTTTAGTTCTATACTTTCTGCACTCTGTACACTACACACATCGAGCTCGCTTCACACTTGTCAGATATCGTACACACGGCACACACATACTCGCTTTTAATCGATCAGTATCGCATACACGGCATAGTCTGCACAATACACTGCACAACACACGGCTCTGCTATTTCTGCTTTTATTCCATATTCTGCTTTACCTGATAAATGCACTGGTATTTATCTTGCAGTTGTGGGTTTATGCCTACTTTCCTAGGCTTGCTCCAGTGCCTAACGCAGAGACTCCTCTAGTCATCCCTTTTTCGCGTCGCTTTGACGGGAGATGCACCCGGAGGCCGCGCGAGACATTCAGCTTCTTCCGGCGCTATTTCGATACCATCACCCCCGCAGAGGTATGTTTTACTTGCAGTTCATTTAAGTTTCATCTCTCCACTGCATGTTTCAATAACAGTAGATAACAGACTGTATTTCAATTTCAGATCACCTGGTAGCCCTGGGCTCCTTTGCCAGCCATGATGAGGGATCGATTTGCCGGTGCCGACGAGACCTCGCGTTACCGGATTCTGCTCGAGGGCCCGGTCTGTTGGGCTTGGTACCTGGGTGAGCGTTTCTTGCGTCAGACCCTAGGTTTACCGGACCAGATAGTCCCGGTGCACCCTCCTGAGCACATGAGGGATACCGAGAGATTCACCGCCGAGCAGATGGCGGACTACACCCTTGGCTGGGAGGTAGACGGCTACAGAGGCGAGGGCGACTACTCAGAGTACGTCCGGACCTTCCTTATGCGGCCTCTGAGCGGCGGCCCCCGAGCTGAGCAAGAGAGACCCGCGGCGTCAGCGGCTAGAGCGGGAGCAGGAGCTGGAGGGGGGGCGCCGAGGAGAGCTCGAGTCCGCGGCAGGGGCAGAGTTCAGCGAGGGCGGGGGTCCGGTTGGCCTGTTCTGCCCACTTCATTGACTTTCCGAGGGCAGGATAGGGCGACCTACAAGATCCCCTTTGCTCCTCCACCAGCTGATCACGAGTTTGTCGGTGTCCCCGACTTGCCTCCGGTATGTATTACTACATTCTTGTACAGTTATTTCATTTCAGTTTATTTGATATTCCACAGAATATTGATGCATCGGATACCTTTGCAGGCGTCTTCTGAGTATACCCGGCAGTCATTGGAGATGAATGCCTCCATGATGGGGATGCTACAGCGGACATTCGACCTCCTGGCCCTTTACAGCATTCCGGTATGTTCTTTCTGACCACAGCCTCAAACCATACACCATCTGCTTTACATAATCTGATGCACAACACAACACCTGATAAACTGCTCACGGCATCTGATACACTGTACTCACACACTGCATCCTGCACTGATTCACTGCTCACGGCATTCACATACACTATATTCATACACTATATTCTGCACCGATTCACTGCTCACGGCATACATACACTGTACTCATACACTGTATTCTGCACTGATAAACTGCTCACAGTATTCTGATGCATTCACCTTTCATGCTTTTTCAGCCTCCCTTCCAGATTCCTCCGGTGGGTGGCGCTCCAGCTGGACCTCCCGTTTCGACCCGAGATGGCAGGATATATCCCCGCACCAGAGGGGGACGCCCTCATGTCGGGAGCAGCTCACGGGCTCCAGTTTCAGATGACGAGTCTGAGGCAGAGACAGAGGAGGAGGAGGCCGGTGATGGCTCGGGCTCGAGCTCAGACGGTGATGCCCCTGGTGGTGCCCCTGTTGATGATGCTCCTGGACCTTCGTCCAGGAAGAGGACCAGGACAGATTGACGGCCCCGGAGCTATTTTGACATTTGATATAGATTTTTACTGTTTTTCTTCCTTTTCGCATTTTCCTTTTTTTGCTAGTAGTTAGGGTACTCTTGTACTGCCGCAGGCAGATTTTGTTTCCCAAAACTTATGTACTTGAAAAGATGATATGAAATGAAACGAACTTTTTGTCTGAAAAAGTATTCACATTTGTGTATATTTCATACCTTGCACTGTATTGCATCATGTTACACCTCAAATGTAAATGATATTGCTTTGTCGTCTGAAAAATGAACATTTGCACTGTGATAATCGGATAATCAACCAACTAACAACAAACAACTCATACAAACCACTGCTCAAACTGACTACACAGCCCATACTCTACTGGGGATTGATCTGCATACAGCCCGTAACACAGCACTCGGTTCATTCCGCACACAGCAAACCCTGAACAAAAAGCCCCCAATCTGACAAGACGGACCACAAAAGCTGACACAGTTGCAGTTGAAACACACTCGGATGTCCCAAATTTCCTTTTCTTCTCTTGCTTCGCATGAATGTAGAGAATGGCACAGCATTCTGAGCATAAACGATTTTATCTTTGGAAAAGGGTTTCACAACCGGGGTATCGAGCCTACGACTAAACACAGCGGAGGGACTCGATTGAAGAAAACAAGAGGCACACGACCTAAACACAACGAGACACGCTCGGAAAAGACTCAAAGCAAAAGTTGAGACCGACAAATCAAAAGACACGACACATGGACGTGTTTATAGAAAGCAAAAGATCTCGGATCTCGAGGAGCCAGTTCCTCCGGGTACGTTTCCCACCCTTTCTGATTTGTGATTCTCACATCGCTCGGCCCTCAGGCTCGGTTTTTCTCTCAAAAACCCTTTTCTCATTTTTCTCTCAACTTACACCTCTCTATTCTTTATTCTCTCATTTTTTCATCCCTCCCCAGGGTGATTGATAGATGAATATGAAGTTGTGGGTTCACGCCCAACACTATTGGCTCGCGGCTATTTCTTCCGGTGACGTTCAGTCGATGTTCCGGATAGGGAATGGAGTATTTTGACCCATACCAATGTGTGCTTCGCACTTGGCCTGGACACCTCATTGCTTGGAGGTTGAGAGAGAGCTTTCGGCCCTTTACAGACAGCTTCGGTTGTGCCTTCTTCTGGCGAATAGAGTGCCCTTCTGGCAAGTGTGTTGACGACGAGGGAGAGACAAAACACCTGACTCAAACTGTGCCCCTAGTTCATCATTTTGACCATTTTTTGTTTTGGTTTAAAACAATTTTGACCAACATGAAAGTTAGATTAGCATGCTTGTTCGATTTTTGATTTGAAAACCATGCAAGTCAGGCCATGAGCATTGAAAATTTTCCTTTTTCGGGTCCAAGAAGGTGGTCCGGTTTTGGAAAATGAAATAATTTTTTAGAAAATAGTCAACCTCAGTAAAAATTTTCAAAAACTATTTTTGCAAACGGTCAGTGCTAAACGAGCACGGAACCTACCCTCGAGATGCACAACCTCGGATCGGGGGGGCAATGGAAAATTGCCCCTTGCTTGAAAGGGGGGGGCAATGGAAAGTTGCCCCTGGCTTGGACGCCAACTCAGGGCAACTTGGGGTAATGCATGGCAACGGAAAGTTGCCCCTTGTTTGGATGGTACCGCGGCATGCTCATTGATGATTGATCGCGACCGGGCTCTCAGGCACGGAGAGGACGGAGACGGCCACAAACAATATATGGACACAATCACCTTGAAAGCGTTGTTGGCTGGACTCCAAGAAGAAGTTGATCACATAATTCCAGTCACTGCAACCGAGACATCAGATTCGGAGGAAGGATAGATGATCAACACCATTACATGGACTGAGACGCTATGAAAGCGTTGGGGGCTGGACTTCAGGATGAAGTTGCCTACGTATCCCAAACATGGGAATCAAGCCTTACGTAGTTCCGGTTAAGGTACACTCGGGTATTTTAACCTTCACTTTTTAGGCTCTAACTTTTGCCAAGGTGCCCAATGCGGGTTTTCGACCTTGCGAGCTATGTTCTCTCTTCTTTCTTTTCATTTTTTTCATTTCTTTTCTTTTTCTCTCTTTTTTCAATTTTGTATTTTCCTTTTCCTTTCTTTTTTCTTTCTTTTATTCTCTTTCTTTTTCTTTTTTTTTTCTTTTTTGCATTTTTTGTATCTTTGCATTTTTTCTCTTTTTTCTTTTTCTTCATTCTTTTCTTCGCTCTAACTTTTGCCTGGGTCGCCCTTCCGGGTTTTCGGCCCAACGAGCCTCTCAAGGGTAAAAGTGTAGCATTGTCCATGTCAAATGGTTTTGAAATCCTGAAGTCATCTGAATCCAGGAGAATGGCTGCTGTTTGCTGACAGTGTAGGAGTCCATCCAATTGGGGGCCGAATTTGCCCCTAGTGTTGTGGATAGAAACTTGGTGACTCGTCTTTGACTCTTTGAGCGCATCTGACACACTTTTTTTTTTAGTTCGAGGAGTGCTCCTGATATAGCTTCGCAAGCTTCTTGATCTGACTTTTCTCGGCCCTAGTCTGCAGGCTGCTTCAAATCTGACCACATAGGCCTCACGTCATGATTGACCTTTGAACGTTCTGAATCCAAGTTCAAGGTTTGAAAGCAAAGGGGTCGAGTCTTGAGGCTGAGAGCGCTCCTAAGCTGCACAATCTCAAGAGCGATTCCACACATGTCTTCGCAGGACCGCGCAAAACATTTTTTGAAAAATTTTAAGAAAGCGACGAATCGCTCGTGCTGAAGATAGTGTGGAACCAGTCTAGATCAAGCCAGGGTCCTTCTCAGTACTCACGCTAACAAGCATGATTTCATTCATTAAAAGCGTAGCATGCCTATCTTTCTCTCAATCTGGTCAAAATTTTGCAAAACCCGAGGAATTCCTCCCTCTTCGTTTTCACCGCAGTGTTCAAAAAGGTTTTGAAAAACTCAGGTCAATGCAATGATTTAAAAGCACAGAAGAGCAAGTGAAAAAGTACTGCCGGTTCATTCCAAAATTTTCTGGCACAACTGGCACACGGCTGAAGCAAGCACAAAGGCATGAAAAACCACTGTTGTTTCATTCAGATCTTCTGGTGTAACTGGCTCCAAGGCAGAAATAGACTCAAAAGAAAGCAAAAAGACAAATACAAAACAAAATGGTGATGTCTGAGGTAACACTCCCCGGAATCACCCGACTCTTATACAACAGGACTGACTCGATACAACAAGACAGACCTAAAACAAAAGAGACTGACTCAAAACAAAAGACAGACTCAAAAACAAAACAACAAGACTGACCCAATACCCAAGTCAGAATTTACAAAATTAGCATTTGCAGATGCTCAAAAAATGCGTGCCAAACGCCACATCAAAAATACTGGGCGCTGCCCGCAGGTAGTTCACTTCCCGATCAGATACTCACAGTATCGGTGTCCTCAAAATCCAACAACTGGGTGGTAATGGACTTGGCTGAGGTGGGCGGGAGGATGACCTCGTTGTCAATCAAATCTTGCACCTCATGACGGAGGCGGAAGCAATTATCGGTAGCATGACCAGTCTACTGGTGGTACGCACAGTACTGAGCAGGGTCATGAGTAGCAGGGAGATTCTTCGAAAGAGGTCGAGGCTCTAGGGGTTTAAGGTGTCCCCTCTCGGCAAGGATCTGAAGTGCCTTGGACAATGGCATGTAGAGGGCGTAAAAGACCCTGTGCCCTCGGGGCAGGTACTTTGTATTCTTGCTAGACGCACCAGCGAAAGGGTCAGCAGGTGCGGCCTTGACTTTCTGATCTTTCCCAGGTGCAGGGTTGGGAATGGGAGGAACTGTTCTGGCATGACGGGGCCTATCCCGGTTCTCTGATTGACTGGAACTGCCCTCGGGCGGAGTGGGGAAGGTGTCCTCCACAGTTTTTGTCACAACTGCGGATATCTATTGCTTGTTCATTCCCCCGGCTTTCAAAGCCTTTACTGCCCACAGCAGTTGTTCGATAGGGTAGGCATCTGCCTTCATCTTGCCTTTGTCTCTGGCCTCAGCCTGATCTAGGGTTTGAGTTGGTACGTCATTGCCATAACTGGAGGTCATCTCCGGTTGGCTGAGTTCAATTACAATCCGTCCCAATAGCGGGGGCTCCTGGATACAAAGCCTCCGGCATATGGTGCGGCTGGTGGCGAAGCAGACATTCCATAGGCGAGGTCCGCCACGGATCTTTGGAGATCACCTATCATCCCCATTAGCTCGAATGTGGTGGGCTCCCGAGCCTGATATAGCTGGGGGGTCCAAACTGGGTGCGCAGTGGGCGACCTGGGCAGATGTGGCATATCAACAGTAGTTTCACTGTGCGGGGTGATTCCTTGATCCAACGCGGCCGTCATGACCACGATCTCTTCTGAATTCTGCGTCATGCTAAGTCCTGCCTCAGCAAGGAGAAGACACTAGCTGCTAGGATCAACTTTACAATCTCTCGGCGAAGCGGAAAACAAGCAGTATTTCAGCCCCAAACAGATCAAACACGGGTGTAGCCGATCAACTGCATTCTACTACTAATCACTGTTCCCCAGAATCACTGTTCAAAACTGGACTGATACCCGCAGACATAACTGATTCTCAACAACACTGATACTGGTGCCCTCGGGCCTGATACCCAATCTTGCAACCTGACATGTGTGTTCCTGTAGAGATTCACTCTAAAAGCACATAACAAGTAGAGAGAGCAAAAACACCCCTATGTTGGGGTAGGGTTTCCCTGTCCTATTTTGTCAGGAGCTAGGGTTTCACTACACGCCTACAGTTTCACAAAAAATATTATTCGTCGGGAGCCTCACCTAGTTTTAGATTGGAATGGTCATTCTAATTAATATGCACTAGGTCGAATGGTCAAAAGGGGTGCCCCCGTAAAGCGGTGTTGTTGTTATACCGCCGAGCCCATAATAAACGGTCACCCTTATGGTCATGCCTTGACAAGACAAGCCTCCAAAAACCGTTCGGGAATGGCAGATGGCAAACACGGTGTCCTAGGTGCACCAATGCACATGCAATGCAAAGAGACACATAAATGAAATCAAAACAGATATCACGAAGTTCGAAGTCAAGCTCTCTAAACTCCCCAATGAGTCGCCGAATCAGACGCCCCCAACGCCCGAGGGTGTGAGCTCCCGTGCCTGCTTCGCGTTGGGTCTACTACAGTTCAAAGGACTCAAATGTCACGGTTCTAAATCTTGAACCAAAGAGTCCAAATCCGGCAAATCGTTTTGAGAAAACAGATTTTTAGAAAAGAAGTGCCAAACATGGACTGCTTTGCCAGATACAAAGTCGCCACTTAAATATTTTCAAAATGGGAAATTTAGGAAACCCTGACTCGGTGCCAAAGGCCACGTGTCTGTCATCACCAAAGTTGTCTTGGCTCGGGAGCTTGGGTACGATCGGGGAAGGTCAGCTATGAGCACCCCCTTTCGCCTGGTCCGAGAACCGGCCTCTACTAACCATGATATCCGATTTTGAAAACGTTATGCGTTCTTATTCCGGTTATTAGCCTAGAATTACTATGTTATGCGCGCAGCAAACAAGTATAGACTAGATCGCCTAATTTGGAACAAAACATTGCATATCCATTTGTTTGGAACACGCTTTTGGGATTTGCTACTCGCAAGTAGGCTAAAATACGGATTTCAATGAGCTATTCCAACTCAAACAATCCAACCTCCACCCACAGGCATTCAAGCAGTTTAACACATAAGCACTTAGCCACATGGTAATCATGCTGTCATGGTAGCATTCACACGCATGCAGTATGCTAAAGCGTAAATATACTTACATCGTACTCCGTGCCAAAACAGTAAACTAGTTAGCAAACATGCATGGTCCTAATTCATGTTAGAAATGGCTAATGCATCACACACAGAATGTCACTAGACAGGCTCGGCTATCCTAGACATGGTATGTGAAATACATAGGTAGCATGTATTCAATTTGGAATTGAAATACAAATGCAGTTAGTATGATGTACCGAGCCCGGTGCATGTATAACAAATGCATGAATGCACGCATGCTATCATATTGTTATGCTAATTTAAACGTGCCCTTATCTACCATCATAAGCAGGTAAATAAAAGGGAAGAAAGAAGTGGGGGTTGGAAGACATACACACACTCACCCACACTTATTACAGATTTGCCCTCGCCCGGAGGGACCAAAAGAATATACAAATTAATTAATTACGCAAGCTAATTAAATATTACAGACCAATTAAATTAACAAATTAATTAATCTAATGAAAATAGTAAAGCCCTCGGGAAGCGGGTCAGATGCAGCGCATGCTCGGGACTTGCTCGGAATCGCACTACCATGCATGGTCTGCCTCTGTTTTCCCTGCTTTGCCCCTCTGAAGACTTCCAAAACCTCAGAACTGCTTCCTTGGACACTGGGGATCACCATCGGCTGAAAAGAATTGCCACCGGCAGTAGGATGTGGTCATCGGCACAAGATTCATCTATCGGCTGACAATGGATGGCCGGTCGGCACTTAATACTGCCGGTCGGCAGAGAATGCCTGCAGAACCTGCGACTCACAGCAGCAGAGGGCAGAACTTGCATGGCAATGCAATTCAAGCAATTTATGCACTAACCAAGCCTCTTATCATGTGTATGACTCAAAGGGGTATGGTTCTTGGTTCTTGGACCATCAATCACGCATTTCCATGCATGATGGCCCAAAGAACCAATTTGTGCACTTTGATATCAAATGCAATGCCAAACCAACCAAATCAAGGGCCCAATCCCTATCACCAAATCAAGGGACAAGGCATGCATGCAAAATGCAATGCAACCTAGGCATACAAGCTAAGGATGCAACATGGGATAGCAAGGCACTTATGCAAGCATACATGCAAGCATATAAGGCAAGCATGCAAACCAAATAAAAGAGGGACTTGAACATGAATTAGGCAACTCTAGATAGGCCTAAAACAGTGGCCAAAATGCCAAAAAATAAAGGTTAAACACACATGCACACATGCAAGTAAGTTGGACCAACACTTAGGTGTTAAACAAGCAACTCCAAAGCACACTTTAAAGAGGCTAAGTATGGACAATTAGCATGCATCATAAACTCTGAAAATCATGTAAAACATGGTGCCAAACCAAGCAACAAAGCAAGCTAAACATGCAACAATGGCCCCAAGTATTCAAGGCTCACCAAAGAGGTAATGGACTATACTTAGTACAATCACACATGGCAAGACTTAGGCGACCAAAAACAGAGTTTTAACACATAAAACTAAACCCAAAAGGCCAACTAGATAGCATCTAAATGGTTTGAATTCAAAGGCATGCACAATGGTCAAAACATAGGGCATACAACACATGCTTTTAAGGCAACAAAGAGGCATCCGAGGCAAGCATATGAGCATGTCAAAGGGACTGAAATTACATGTTGGATGGTTCCAAACCACCAAAATGATGCAAGCAACACATGCTACACATTCACATACTTGAAGCATTCAAGCTCAAATACAAAGGAGCTATACTAAGCATGCCAAGATCAACCCAAACACCTATGGACAGACCTAAAACATGGCAAAATAAGCATACAAGCTTCACAAATCTAAGCCTAAAACATGTTAAAACAAAGGCACACAACCTAAGACATGTTAAGGGATCAAGAAGGCATTGCACGGCAACTATGCTAAGCATGCATGGAGTACCAAAACCAACTTAATGCAAGGTTATAACATGGCAATATAAGCATGAAATACAGCCAAGACATGCTCTACAAACACTCAAACAAAGGCTTCCTCAAGAGGCCAAAAAAGGTCCCTTTCAAGGACAACAAGGAGAGGGGGTGGTCCTCCCCTTTTGGAGACTTCAAGGCACCATCTCCACCACTGAAATCCCTCAAGATTTCAGTGGTGAAGAGGCCCAAACACCAAAGTCTCGAAACTTGCACAAAATGGCACAAAACAAGGGCCTTACAAGGCCTAAGAGGGGTCAAACTTCCCCAAAGCACAAAACACTCTTAATAAACTATTAAGAGGGCCTAAAAAAAAACTTTTTTATGTTATACACTAAACACAAAAATAGCTCTAAGATAGGTAGAAATAGGATGCAAAAATGGGGAATAAAGGACTAGTTTCTTACCCTTGTTGACCACCTTCACAAATGTTGATATTGTTGCCTCCTTGAGCTTCAATCCAGTCAAAAATAGCAAGAACAAGCCCTTGGAACCTCAGTAGCCAAAGGAAGGTGAAGCACTAGGTGCTTGTGTGCAATAGTAAGACAAAAAACACACACTAAGCTTAAGGAAGAGAGAGAGATATAGGATAGATACACAAACCCTAACCTAAAACCAGAGCTCTCTCTGAGTTATTTCCTCTCTAAAAATGTATAACCCCTAAACCAAGAGAAGAGAGCCTTCTCTTATAGGCAACCAACCTTGTAAAGCTTATACAACAAGCTTACAAGGAGGGCATCCCTCCATACACGTGTATGGAGGGGAACCAAATGCCAAACAGCTATCCCAAAATATCTGAAAAAGCAGATGAACAGTAGTCGGCTGGCCAAAAATGTCATTTTGACAAAAAAGAATGCCGACCGGCAACAAAAAGTGCCGACCGGCAAAATATATTGCCGGTGGAAACAAAAACCAGCCGATGGCCTCTAGACAGTGCCGGTGGTGTGTGGGGATGCCTCACAAGGCATTCCCTGCCCCTCCAAAGCAAAACACGGGTGTTTGGTGCAAAACCAGACACAAAACGGTCGAGTTCGGAGATCCTGAGGCAAGGCGCATAGCCGAGAACTCCGGGAACTCCAAACAAACACAACATGGATGATCACCGAGTGCCCAAGCGGTGACGTCCAAGTCTTGAGGACGGTCAAAAATGGGGTGTCTACACGGTGCCATTCAAACAAGGGGCAACTTTCCGTTACCATGCAGCTCCCCTCAAGCAAGGGGCAATTTTCCTTCGAATCTGAGGTTGCGCATCTCGACAGTGGGTTCTATGCTCGTTGAGCAGTGACCGTTTGCAAAAACAGTTTTTGGGAATTTTTACTGAGGTTGACTGATTTTCTCTAGAAAATTGTTCCATTTTTCCAAAACTGGACCGTTTTCTTGGACCCAAAAAAGGAAAATTTTCAGTGCTCATAGCCTGACTTGCATGATTTTAAATCAGAAAATCGAACAAGCATGTTAATCTAACTCTCATGTTGGTCAAAATTGTTTTAGTAGAAAGCAAAATAAAAAAATGGTCAAAATGATGAACTAGGGGCACAGTTGAGTCAGGCTTCCTGTCTTTTCCCCGTCGCCAGCATACTTGCCAGAAAGGGCACAACTGAAGTCAACAACAAAATGCAGAAAGCTCTCTCATCCTCCTAGCAACGAGGTATCAAGCCAAGTGCGAAGCACGAACTGGAATGGATCAGGATGTTCCACTTCCTCATCTGGACAGATCTAACCATGTCCAAACTCCCTAGCAGAGCATCGTCAACCAATGTCAACTACAGATTTGCTACACAACCAGTTGTGGCGCAACCCCTCTGTGGGAAAGTTCACTGCTGTGTGCAGAAGAAAAAGAATCTAGCGAAATGCTAGGGGCAAGACCCCGTAACTTTCTGTTTGTCCATCAACCACCCAGGGAAGGGATTGAAAATGAGAGATTGAAGAATAGAGAGATGTGCGATGAGAGAAAAAGTGAGGAAAAGGGCTTTTTCAGAAAAACAGAGCTTGGGGGCCGAGTGATGTGAGAATCACAAATGAGAAAGGGTGGGAAATAATACCCGGTGAAACAGGCTCCCTGTGCACATTTGAGTCTTGTGTTTTGTTTTGTTTGTCTTGATTCTTGTTTTGAGTCGTTTCGAGTGTCAATAGATGTGTTTAGGTTGTTTACCTTTTTGTTTTCCGTTGTTGAGTCGTGGTGTGCTGTGTTCAGTCGTAGGCTCAATACCCAGTCGAGAACTTATTCTCACCGTCAATTTCAAAAAAACCATCTTGTGCTCAGAGTGTTGTGCCATTCTCCACATTTGTGCAAAACAATATTTTGTTCTTTCATAAAACTGCAGGGTTCAACCCAGTTCATGTGAGAACAGTAGAACCGGGACCTATCTGAAGCTATAATGGTTCCGGACTGCAAAGCAAAAGCAAAAGAGGAAAACGTCGGGTATCTGAGTTCGTTTCAACTTCAGTAAGTTCCGAGACTACATCCCGTGTCTACCTCTTCAGGCCTTGCCAATGCTCCGAAGTATGAGTGTACCTCTACCTTAAGCTCAAGATCAAGTCTGCTTCAAGCCAGAATAGTGTATCAATCACACCTCATTCCCTTAGTGTATCAATCACACTTCATTCACTCAGTGTATCTAACACACCTTATTTGCCTTAGTGTATCAATTACACTTCATTCACTTAGTGTATCAATCACACTTCATTCACTCAGTGTATCTGACACACTTTATTTGCCTTAGTGTATCAATCACACTTCATTCACTTTGTGTATCTATCACACCATTCTTCTCTTCATATCACATGTTTACTTTAGTATATCCATCACACCTCATTCACTCTGTTTGCCTCATGTATCTGTCACATGTTTATTTAGTGTATCAATCACACTCTCTTCACTTAGTGTATCTACCACCCATATTTTCATTTTGTGTATCTATCACGCACATATTCACTTTTGTGTATCTATTACACTCTCACTCAGTGTATCAATCACACTTCACTCATTTTGTGCATCTATCACACACATTCTCGTTTTCTGTATCACACTTCATTGATTTAGTATATCCATCATACTTTGTTCACTAAGTGCATCTATCACACTTCGTGTTCACCTCTAGTATATCAATCATACTTTGTTCACTTAGTGCATCTATCACACTTCGTGTTCACCTTTAGTATATCCATCATACTTTGTTCACTGAGTGCATCTATCACACTTCGTGTTCACTTTTAGTATATCCATCATACTTTGTTCACTTAGTGCATCTATCACACTTCGTGTTCACCTTTAGTATATCCATCATACTCTGTTCACTGAGTGCATCTATCACACTTCGTGTTCACTTTTAGTATATCCATCATACTTTGTTCACTAAGTGCATCTATCACACTTTGTGTTCACCTTCAGTATATCAATCATACTCTGTTCACTGAGTGCATCTATCACACTTCGTGTTCACTTTTAGTATATCCATCATACTTTGTTCACTAAGTGCATCTATCACACTTCGTGTTCACCTTTAGTATATCCATCATACTTTGTTCACTAAGCGCATCTATCACACTTCGTGTTCACCTTTAGTATATCCATCATACTTTGTTCACTAAGTGCATCTATCACACTTCGTGTTTACCTTTAGTATATCCATCATACTTGTTCACTAAGTGCGTCTATCACACTTTGTGTTTGCCTTTTGTGTATCCATCACACTTTTCTCACTTCATTCATTTAGTGTATCAATCACACACTTTCTCTTTGTGCATCCATCATACTATGCTCATCTTGTGTATCCATCACACTTTGCATCGTACAGTGTATCCATCACACTACGCTTACCTAGTGTATCCATCACACTCTCTTCACTTTTGTGTATCTATCACGCATGTCTCTCCACTTAGTGTATCTATCACACTTCGTTCACTTTTGTGTATCTAACACACATGTTCATGAGAATTGCATAATTCTCTTACATCCTTCCTACATGAGATGTAGTTTGGTTCATGTCTACTTGCTGGCATAGCATTCGCTTAAAATGTTGCATTTATTTTGCATAATTGCTTCATCACAGCTCTCTTTGCATGATCATAAGTTATGCACTTGCATTGTGCATCACTTTGCATCCTACCTCTGAACTACGCTAGTTTGATTCCTTGCAAAGGGATACGTAGGCAGCCTGCGGGTACAACCATTTATTTATCTATATTTTGTTTGTTTTGTCCAAGTCTTCATCCTTGTCAAAAATGGGTCATCTCTGGGCTTTGACATTCACTCTCGTCATTGTTATGACTTCCGAGTTTTGTCAAAGAGGGGCAACTGTAGACACCCCATTTTTGACCACCCACAAGACTTGGGCACTACTGATGGTTTACTTGGTGGAGAAAGGTGTGCAGGGCGCAGGTTCAGTTTCTTCGGCAAGGAGAGAGGCGAATCTCAACTTCACACAACCAAAATTATTTTGGATGGTTTTGAGACCTTAAAACCCTCTCTTTCAAAACATTTTTGAAATAAAATTCCCACGATGTTCCGACGCTCGCATTTCGGTAAATGGTGCGCTTTTTGGTAAACCGAGCAAGGACAAAGTGGAGATGAATGAAAGAGAGATGAAATCTTTGAAAAATCTTTCAAAACACCTTACTTCAGGGTTTGAAGTTGAATGGAAGAGGAGAAGAGGGGAGAAAACAAGTTGGAGAAGAGGTTCGGCATGAATCCGGGTAGAAGAGAGTTGAGCAGTCCTCGCTAAATCAAGCTCATCTATCTATACACTTGGAGTTAAGCTATGAGGCCATAACCATTGGAAAGAAGACTTCCGGGGCTTCATTTTGCACTCAAGAATCTCTCAAAACCAAGTCCGGGTGGGGGAGGTATGATTGGTTAAAGTTAGGCATCATCCCGGTTGGATCGAGTCTGTGCGGCTTCACCAAAAAGGGCATAACTTTTTCCACAGAAGGAATTTTAATGCAAGGTTTGCGCCATTGGAAAGATAACTTCCGGGGCTTCAATCTGGACATCCACCGGCACTTTTTGACCTCATCAGCCACCCATCGGTACTCTATTTAGCCGACCGGCTAGTACAAATTGCAGGTCGGCAATTTATTGTGCCGACCGGCAATTTATTTGGCCGATGACCTCTTTTCATGGCCGATTTGACCCTTTTGACTCTTGTAGGCATGGTGCATGCCAGCTGTGCCAGCTGGGATGCACAAACCCTGCTCCCCCGTGTATATATGTGGCTATTTTGAGCCTTTGACCACCCCTTTTTTGCACCCTTTGCTCAAGGCTTCTTGAGGAAGCCTTGACCCCTTGTCTTGGCTTCCTCAAGAAGCTTGCACCCTTGCCTTAGCTTCCTTGATAAGCCTTGCCCCCCCCCCTTGACCCCCTTGACCCTTCTACAATAGCTTCTCTAAGAAGCTTGGAGCCTTTGCATTGCCTATATAAAGAGAACCCTCTCCTCCTTTGTTTTGGTTTAGCAAAATTAGACCTGATACACATATATTCTGATATATACACTTTCTCTCTCTATATTTCCCTCTCTCTCTCTCTCTTCATTGTGTGTGTGTTTAAGGGCCAAAAGTGTGATTTCTTCTTAGTTTTGCACCAAGGCACACACCATTACACCTTGCTTCGACCTTGAGGGGCTTAGAGGGTTGATCCTTGAGTTTTTGGGCTGGTTTTGATCAGAGGAGAGGGGCTGCACCTGCTGTTCATCAAAGGTTCTTCAAGGGTAATCTTTTTACTTTAGATTCCCCAATCTTGCACAAGCTCTTAGCCTACCTTGCTTTCTGTTTTGAGCTTTGTGTATAACATAAAAAAATCTTTTATTTGCATGCTTAAGATCTTCCATTAAGACCACTTTGGTGTTTGGGGTTGTTTGACCCCTCTTAGGCCTTGTTTGGCCTCATTTTTGTGCATTTTTTGTGAGCTTCGGGACCACCTTGTATTGGCCCTCCCACCACTGAAATCTAGAGGGATTTCAATGGTGGGGGTGGTGTTTTGAGGTCCCAAGAAGGAGAGGGCCATCCCCTCTCCTTGTTGTCTTGTTTACTAGCATGTTTGGCCCTTCAAAGGAGCCTATATTTGCACACCTCTTGAGATTAGTTCAGGCATTTTTCAGTGGGTTTTAGGACCCCTATAGGCCATTTCCAGAGCTGGTTTGGCCTTGTTGAATGTCCATCATATATGTGCTTAATAACCTCTTGTATAGCCCTCTAAAGGAGCTCATCATTTTTGCATGTGTTGGCTCCATTTCAATGGTTATTTAGGCATATTTTTGCATGTTTTATTCACTAATTTTTGATGGTTTGGTCAGATTTGATATGCTTCACATACATGTCATACAACTCATGCTTACTAGCCTATGTTGCATGTTGTTTTGGCCAAGCATGCTAGCTTATTTTGGCTACATTTCATACATGTTTTAGCATTATTTTGCGCTGCATAGGGACTGTTTGTGGCTGTCTTCATCATTCGAGCATCGCTTTGCATGTTTATAGTGTATTGCATTTCACTAACTTTAGTGCTTAAGTCCTTAACAATGCATTACATGAGTGTTTGCATGCTTTGGAGTCAGTTGGCATGCCATTTCATATCTGGAACATGCACCATTGTATGCCATATTTCCTCCTTGCCATGTTTTGGTAGAGTTGTGTTTTTGTGCCTTAAGCTTGGTTAATGCATTGTGCATGCATTCCATGTATTTTGTTGCCTCATTTGCATTATCATGGCCACTGTTTTGGGCCTAGTATAGGGCTGCCCAAATTAGTTTAAGTCCACTCTTTACATGTCGCTACATGTCTTACACTTTGCATGCCTTGATTGCATCATGTCTTGCATGTCCACTAGCTTGCATACTTGTTCATTGCTTGCTTGCTTGCATTGCCATGTTGCATACTTAGCTTCCATGCCTAGGTTGCATAGCACTTTGCATGCATGCCTTGCCTCGCCTCTTGAAATCAAGTGATAGAGGTTGGGCCTTTATGTGTTTGTGTGCATTACATTTGACATTAAAATGCACAACTTAGCTTCTTGGGCCATCACGCATTGAAATGCGCGATTGGTGGTCCGAGAATCGAGCACCATCCTCCTTTGAGTCATGAACATGATAAGGAGGGTGGTGGTGCAAACATTGCTTTGAAAATGCATTGCCATGCCTTGTCTGCCCTCTGCTGCTATCAAATAGGTTTCTGCAGGAAGATTTGGCCGGCCGGCCATCTCCAGTGCCGACCGGCCATCCATCAGTGGCCGATGGCTTAACCAGTGGCCGATGATCATTCCCCATGGCCGGTGGCCATTCCTTCTGGCCGGTGGCGCTCCACAGTGTCCATGAAGCATACCTTGGGAGTTGTGCAATTTTCAGAGGAGCAGAGCAGGGAAAACAGAGGCAGACTATGCATGGCAGTGCAATTCCGAGCAAGTCCCGAGCATGCGCTGCATCTGACCCGCTTCCCGATGGCTTTACTGTTTTAATTAGATTAATTAATTTGTTTAGTTAATTTAATTGATCTGTAATATTAATTAGCTTGCGTAGTTGATTAATTTGTATATTCTTTTGGTCCCTCCGGGCGAGGGCAAATCTGTAATAAGCGTGTGTGAGTGGTGTGCGTGTCTTCCAACCCCCACTTCTTTCTTCCCTTTTATTTACCTGCTTATGATGGTAGATTAGGGCATGTTTATTTTAGCATACCTTATGCAATGCATGCGTGCATCCATACATTTGTCTTACATGCACCGGGCTCGATACATCATACAAACTGCATTGTATTTTCAAATCTAACTTGAATACGTGATAATTGTAGCATTTCACATGCCACTTTAGGGTTTGCCGAGCCCATCCTAAATCACATCCTGTATGTGTTGCATTAGCCACTTAACATGAATTAGGACATGCATGTTTGCTAATTAGTTTATTGTTTTGGCATGGAGTACGATGTAAGTATTTTCATGCTTTAGCATATCGTATGTGTGTGAATGCTATCATGACAGCATGCTTACCATGTGGCTAGATGCTTATGTGATAAACTGTTTGAATGCCTGTGGGTGAAGGTTGGGTTGTCTGAGTTGGAACAGCTCATTGAGATCCGTCTTTTAGCCTACTTGCGAGTAGCAAATTCCAAAGCGCTTTTCAAAACAAACGGATATGCAATGCTTGTTTCCAAATTAGGCAATCTAGTCTATACTTGTTTGCTATGCGCATAACATAGTAATTCTAGGCTAATAACCGGAACAAGAACAAATAACGTTTTCAAAATCGGATATCATGGTTAGTAGAGGCCGGTCTTCGGACCGGGCGAAAGGCGGTGCTCATAGCTGACCTTCCTCGATCGTACCCAAGCTCCCGAGCCAAGACAACTTTGGTGATGACGGACACGTGGCCTTCGGCACCGAGTCAGGGTTTCCTAAATTTCCCATTTAAAAAATATTTAGGTGGCGACTCTGTATCTGGCAAAGCAGTCCATGTTTGGCACTTCTTTTCAAAATCTGTTTTTCTCAAAACGATTTGCCAGAGTTTGACTCTTTGGTTCAGATTACGAACCACAACAAACAAAAAAGAGGAGTCCGAACTGTAGCCGAGGTCCCTCGCGGGCTTGTTACAACATTGTACAGTGTATTGTCCAACCCATTGAGGATATAATTCTGACACAGAAAATCACTGTGTTTCCATGCATCGACTGCGGCAACCACTTGCCGGTCAGTGTCTCCCTCATTCAGTGCCAATGCTTTTTCATGAGTGAAGCGAGCCAAATTCAATGCGGTAAGATAAAACATCATCTTTTGTTGCCATCTTTTAAAATCATTTCCATTGAATTTTTCTGGCTTCTCCCCATGATTTATAGGTACTACCAGAGTCATCACTGGCACAATAGGTGTGGGGGTTTGAGTAATAACAGTCTCAGTACTATTTTTTTCAGTAGTCATAATTTTGATGAAATAATAATACACCAATCATAAATTTATACAAAAAGGAATTTACACACAAAATAAACAGAATAATATTTTGTAACAAAATTCCAATGATAAACAATATATTACTACTATATTATCAAAGAAATCATTAAACAGTATATTATTACTATTTAAGAAATTAAACAGTATATGACTACTATTTAATTTCCCGAAACAAAATATTCATTTGTCTAACACAGAAATAAATAAAAATCGTGAATCTACTTTAAGACTGTTATACCCACAGTGGTGTGTGTGTGTAAATTAAATGTATAAATGAAATAAACAATAAAATAAAATAATTCAGAAAATAATTGTATAAATAATTTTTTGAATTAAACGCTTACAAAAATTAATGTCGAGGCTTGTGTTGGACACAATCTCCTTAAAGTAGATTTCAAACTCGCTCCGGTGCTTCGAGTTTTACCGGCGTTTACTTCCCAGGATGCAATGACTAACACTTAAATTTGCAGCACTACAAATTCAAGTCTAGCGAACCAAAACTCTGTTGTAACTCTCTCTTTTTCTTCCTAAAAATAAATGTAGAAACAGATGCAAGAGCACAGGAAGAATAGAAGAATAAAGAAATTCTGAGGGAAAAATTTAATACAAGAATGCTGGAATTAAAGGCTTTTTATAGTAGAAATGGTGGCTATTCCGAACAGGTAGAAACCTATTTGGACAGATTAAACAGGTGCCTGGACAGATTCAGTTTGAATTGAACAGGTATGAACCTGTTTTGAACCTATTCGAGTGGGTCTGAACCGGTTAGGGATCTGTTTAGGTGAAAGAAAAGTTCTAGACCAATTTATTTTGAATTTTGAAACCAAAATAAAAAATAAATAAATAATTAAAAATATTTTTGGCCCAAAAAGATAAGTATTGGGCCGGACAAGCCTAACCCAACCTCACACATCACGCACCTGCGCCCAAGCCCAGCCTAGACGAACGGCGGCGCGCATGTGTGGTTTTAATTTTGGGTCCAATGGGTCTAGCTCACTTTACCCATAACCTCAGCCTTCCACAAACTTGGGTACCCCTTGGGGCCCATGTCAAGTATCCCAAGCTAAGGTATATAAACCCATTCAAAACCTTAAGCCTTTCCAATGTGGGACAAGCACATTTCACAAATGTGTATGAAATCCACCTAAATTCATTTCCACGAACCAGAAAATGCGCGTTGAATTCTCATTCATCCGAAAATGGTTTTGAGCAACCAAATACACGATGTTATTCACTATGAGGCATTAAACATGAACCCAATGAAAAACGTTAAAAATAACGCTTGGGTCCCACCTTAATTAATGCTCAAAGTTAGCAAAAAATAAGGATTCTCTAAAGCCATTTTCCAACAATTTATAGTATCTTTGAAAACACTATTTCTATTTGATTGAGAATAGGGGAGAGAAGCCAAAGCATGGTAATCTTCATACTGAAACATATTATCAAAGTGGTTTACATTTTCAGCCAAACGACAATGTTGTGTAAATCAATATAAGTACTACCAAAATAGTTGAGAAAAATAAAATTAAAGTCGAAGTTGCATTCCTAATTAATCTTCCCATGCTAAATCTAAATAATAAAAAGAAGAAAAAAAATAAGAATATGATGAAAAAATAAAAGCAGCACAAAAGAAATAATATTATTAGATGTTTCAAGACTTATTTGATTGGACGAATTCTAACATAGGATTGGAATTATTAATCTATGGAAATCACATTCTATTGTTTGGTTGTAAATTTTATTATTTGGATTAGATTCCAATGGCCATTTATCTAACAAAATAGACAGATTTTATAATCTTACAACTGATAACACAAAAATACATATAATTGAAATTATATACTTTCATATCTATTGCAAAACAAACGTGAGCTAGAGGGAATTATGTATCTCATTAATCCAGTTGGATAACCAATCCTATACTAATTTTTTTTGGATTGTTATCCCCCTCACCATTAATCCTGCTAGTCAAACATACCCCCAATGTACTAGCTCATATGTTAGTCTATAGTTTTCCACTTTGCTAGATCAAGATTTTTGGTCAGTTGTTTTGGATGCATAATACTTAATCAGTATTGATGAGACATGAAAATAGGAATATAAATCACATGTGCACAAAAGAACACAAGACTGAAGGCGGTTCATCCCAAAACTAGGCATATGTCCACAGTCATTACGGTTTTGCAATGATTAGAAAAAATTACAACCAAGGTACAAAGATAGTCGCCCCCCCAATTACAATTCCTTCGTTGGATCTGCAATTGAGTGTTCAATATTCAATACTTATCAGGATCGTCAACATTTCCCAAAAAAGACTGGGTAACAAGCCAAGGATCAACATCTCTTCCCACTCTTTCTTGATTTTTCGCACGTGCAGGGCCTTGGGCCGCATGTGCGGAAGAGGGCCGCACGTGTGGGGAAGGGAGGGCTTTTCAGCATTGCACACTGCATTATATGCAGGTGCGGAGGGAAGTGCGGGAAGGCGCCACACGTGCGGGGATTAGTGCCGCACGTGCAGAAGGCACGCTCTGTACGTGTGGGGGTAAGTGCCGCACGTGCGGACGGGCTTGAGTTCAAAAAACTCTATTTTTTCTCCTTCATTTGGGTTGTGTATATCACTTTTGGAACATTTCTTTCTCACTCTAAAAATTATTTTACTCCTCCGTCCCTTTAAAAACTCTCACCAAACACCAAAAACCCTTGATTTCTTGCAATCCATTGGGTCTTGATCCATCATCTTTCACAAGTTTTGGAGAACAAAGCAAGAACTCCACTTTGTGCGATGGAGATCGAAAATTCTACACCTTTGATTTTAGGGTTTCATCTCATCTCTTCAACAAGAACTTGAGGTAGGGACTTCTTTGAGTTATATATACATGTTTATGCAAGGTTGTTGTTGATTTTGGAGTCTTCTTGAAGATATTATAAAAGTTTTGGTTTTTAGCTCAAGAAATTAGTGGCTTGCAAAAGGAATTCATTTTTTGTTTCTTTGAAAGATTTTCTTGAATAGTCGAAGCACATTGACATAAAAAAAAAAAAATTGATGTTTTTAGTGAGATTTTACAAAGAAATAAAGAAATGCATTGTTTGGGTGAAAAACCTAGAAATTTGGGGGTTTTCGTGGATGTTGAGAAATTATGACTTACTTGTGTTAAATGAGTGTTCAAATGGAAATTTCATGACATTGGATGCAAAGTGTCAAACTTCTTAGTATATGTGAAATTAGTAAATTTTCTTGGAATCTATTATTTAAGCAAATATATATATAAATCTTGAAATAACAAAAGGTTGAGGATACATGAGATGTGGGATTGTTGCTATATTTGGATAGCTATATATAATGTTAAATATAAGTGGAATTGTATTGAAAAGAAAAGTGGAAATTGTGATCACCAATGGAGGATTTGTGGGAAAGTTTGTGAATGGTAGGACGATGCATTGTATGGATAATCACTTCATTACTTGATTGATCATTTCATTACATGGATTATTGTTGCATAAACATTCTAAATACCTTACTTATTGTAAACACCGTATTTGGGATTGAAACTTGCATTAAGAAAGAAATTTTGTGAAATGAATTCACTGAAATATTTTGGGGTAAATGCGTTGGTAAGTCCGGATAGGAGGTGTAGATAAAACTGAATAAGTTGGTCAGAGTGTCTAGGGTGAAAGACCGAAAACATGCGCGGAGGAGGTACGACTTCCCTTCCGATTAGCAACTGGTAAAGTGGGGTTTTTGGTAGTGCTAGTTATGCCTTCTTACAAACACCAACCTAGGGATTACCAGAGTCGTATTTACCACCCCATTAAACTAAATTGCAAATTTCCGAGTTGTTGAGATATCAAGTTAACATTGAGCATGGTGGTTTTCAAAAGATGTAAATGTAGTTTTTTTTTTTAAAAGAAGGCATAGCATGACATGTGCATATCATGTTGAGAATCTTGCATAAATCTATATACTTTGTTAAGAGTTGTCTACTAGGCTTTATGCTCACCCCTATGGGATTTTGGTGCAGGAAAAGACGTGGTGAACTCGCCGAACTGGGACGTGGAAGTATGAATTGAGAGTACAAGGCTCTATTTTGTTTGTGATTGTAATTTTTGTAATGCCAAAGGCTATTCATGTATGGGTCCGAGAGACTATTTTTGTGTAACCGGGCTTAAGCCTTAGAACTTGTAGGCCCTTGAGGGCACTTACTTATTTTGATTGAATGATTCTACATGCTATAGATTCATGTACTAGGATTCATTGAATGTATAACCGCATGTGAGATCATTCTTGTATGAACATTTGAGATTATGTGATGGAATATGTTGGAGATATTTTCTGGTATCTCTTAAGAGCCATGGTCATTATTATATTTCAATTGTATGTATTTTGGGGCATTATAGTTAAGCTCTCAAACTCTCATTTCATAACATTTATGTTTATAATATTTTGTTTATGTTTACAAAAATTCTTAAAATGGAAACAATTTTAGGGTTTAAAAGCTTAATGTTGAATTCATGTCTCCAAAAATGGAAACAATTTTCAAATTTTACTATATTATATGAAAAAAGGCTACTACTTTTAATGCAAATAGGCAACACAAAATTTTTGAAGGGTACTACTCATTTAAGATTCAATAAGTTCTTTAAATATCAACTTTGTTTTACCACAATTTTTCCAGCCCTGTGCTCACTTGACATAACTCAAAACAGTATTTTCCAGACGTGTGCTCACTTGTACAATCAAAATAGTATTTTCCATTGTAGTAGTTAAACCTAGTGCACACTATGTGTGTACATCTGGGCTAGTCTGTGGTGTTAAGCTATTAAACTCCCATTTGGCAAAGTTTATGTTTACAAAAAATTTGAAAAGGGAAACAAAAACTTGTTTGGCATCTAATTTTTTGTTTCCAAAACCTAGAAACAAATTTCAAAATTTATTAATCATCTTTCCTAATACTATATTTTGGCAAATGCATTAGAAGAAAAGATTTGGTAAGTTAATTAAAGATCAACTTTGTTTGATCACAGTTTTCCTAGCCTTGTGCTTACTTGATATACCCAAAACAATATCTCCATCATAGGAGGAAACATGTTGATTAGTTTTGAGGATGTTAGGTCATGACTTGACACTGTGTGTGTGTACAATCGAGCTAGGCTAGCCCAATTCGCAAAATTGGTGCCCAAGCCCAAACATGGGCTAAGCTCGGCAAAATTTTTCTAGTGGGCCAGGCCAGCCCAGAGAAAAAATTCTTTGGGCCAAGCCCTGATAGGCTAGTGAGGTGGTCCATAGGTTAGGCCTAGCAGTTTGAGATTAAAGCTTACTCTCTTTTTTTCCCCTTTTTCTATCTTTCCAGACCAGGCTGGTCGGCCAACGGATCAGACTACAACTACTAGGCCCAGTCCCAACCAAGCCCTTTTCAGGCTTGCCCAACCTAAGCAGGGTATGGGCCTAGTCCAGTGGTCAAATAATGAGCCTATAGCACATTTTGATAACATCTTAAAAGACACATACTTTTTCCATTTTTTTAATATGTTTTTCCGCTTCTATTGCAACATGCTCATTATGCATTAAAATGAATACATGCATAACCAAAACAATGAAATTCAATTTTCATTTGCATTTGTATTTGCATTTGCATCCTTATTCTTATTCTTGCCTGTTTTTCTTGCTTTCTTGGATTCATTTCCATTGATTTTTCTTTGAACTAATTCACCATAAAGTTATGGATAGATAGAGGAAAAAACTTCAACAAAAGATAAAATAAAGGTTCAACTATAAATTGAACAAGGCATTGTTTAAGAATTGGCATTGGATGAAGCCAAGCTAAGTGAATAGGCTTTGCTTGTATTGCCAAGTCATATATTGGAGAGGAAAACATGAAAAAATAGACAAAAAGAAAGATGTAGAAGAACTAAATTAAAGTAAGAAATATAATTTTGACATTTCAAAAGCCAAAAAAAAAAAAAAAAAAAAAGAATGAATGAATGAAGGCCAAAATATCATTGGTTTTCTACAATCCTTCCATTTTGTGGATGAATTTATTTGAATGGGCCAAATACTTATTGGTTTGTTGATACGAATCATGTATTGCTTTTTATTATTATTACTATTATTTGTTTGAATCGTATATCATACGATTTTTTAATAGCTTTAAAAATAAATATAGTTGTGGGAAAAAAAAAACAAATATCTTGTGAGAACGAAACACAAAATGTCACGACCCAAACCCGTTCCTATAGGTTTAGTATCGTAACTGGCCAGTAATCCTAGGATTATCGAAGGCCTCTCATACAAATTAACAAAATAAGGGGCTAGTGGAAGCAAATATTAAAAATACAATGTCCATAGAGATGTGCAGACGTATATGAGATTGAAAATTTCAAACTTATATTTACACATATATTATGACGTCATTCTAGCGTCATCACATTCACAGAAAGGACTTTCCCTATATACAGAGGGTACAAAAACTTGTTTAGACATAAACAAAAGAAAATGAAAGTTTTAAACTTAGTTCACAAATTTCAACCACTTGAAACATTTTGGGAGCCTCCTTGGGAAGCACACAGGCTGGCCGACACAAAACAGATCTAGGCAGCAGCTTAGGCTTGATCACGTGCCTGATCACCTACATACATAAATAATACAGTGAGCTAGAGCCTAATAAATAACAACATAGTAAAGGTTTTATGAATGATGTCCATAACAGATTCAGAAATCAGAGTTCAAATCAGAAACGGACTTATATTCATATTTAGAATTCACAAATAGTCATACGTGGTACATCAATCAGTGCTAACAGATCAGATTGGTCATAAAGACCCACGTGCAGATGACCCATGATCACATGAGACGGTCATAAAGACCCACGTGCAAATAACCCATGATCAAATGAGACGGTCATAAAAACCCATATACAGAGCAAATACAGAGCACATAAATGATTATGCATAATCATTTCCATAATTGGAACCCATGTGAAACCCTAGTACCAGGTAACAGATAATAGATATCGCATGATGCTAAGGATGCCATGAATACATTTCAGAAAAATGGACAATCATTCATTTAATCACAAAATAGCATTTCAAAAAACAGATCATATCATATTATTTAGAAAATACTTATAGTCAACATAGCTTTACAGAGTAGTTACTCACAGACAGCTCCAAAAGCGAATCAGACGAGTCAGACAGATCAGACGCTCTATGGCGTGTGACCTACACAAACACGTGACAGATACACATTGAAACACATGCTCGGTAATTACTTGACTTATTACATTTCGTTCTTAGTGTGTTTCTAGTTCTTACCCTCATTGTTATGTCTTAATCATGGCTTAAGAATGTCTAGCATGCAATGAGGATATCAAAATGTATTTTGAAAACACTTTGCAAAATTTCTGAAATAAGGCTGCACCTTTGGTCACTCGAGCAGACCCCTTAGCCTGCAAAACTTTTGGATACAATGGTTTTACGCTCGAGCCAAGACTGAGAACAAAGGGTGCTTTTGTCGCTCGAACCAAGTGCTCATGTCTGTAAAACTTCTAAGAGCTTGCAATGTTTGCTTGAGCAAAGCTTTCACTGCTCAAGCGAACAATGCAAATTCTAGAATTTCCAGATTTGCTCTCTAAGTTCAAAATACAATTCTAATGCATCAAAACACATTCATTTGGGCCAAAACATAAGAAACGACTTGTAAACTCATAGAACTTCATGAATTGAAAGCCATTTCGCAAAATCAAAGCCCAAAAGCAAGTCAATTGTTCAAAACCAAACTTGAAACTTTATATATATATATATAACATGCATGAATTGACATGGTTTTCTTCTCTTCCAAAACATGATCAACAGAGATGTTTAGCACAAAAATGTGTTGAATTCCTACAACATAGTACCCTCACTTAACACGAAAAATAACAGATGACTATATATTCTAACACTTCCCCTCAACTTGGAACATAGAGATTGAACTTGCCTAACTTGGTAGATAGACGTTGAAAGGAAGAGTGAGCAAGGGGCTTGGTGAGTATATCACCCAATTGTAGTGTACAAACGGTGTCACAAGTTGCTTGCGCAACAACAAATTCCAAATAAAATGACAATCAACCTCAATATGCTTCGTGCGCTCATGAAACACGGGGTTATTAGCAATGAAAATAGCGGCTTGATTATTACAACACATGGTCATGGGAGTAGGAACATGAATACCAAAATCCTGTAGAAGAGAACAAACCAATTACATCTTAGAGGCGGTATGAGCAATGGCACGATACTCAGTCTCAGCACTCGAATGAGCAACAACCAATTGTTTCTCGTTACGCCAAGTAACAAAATTACCCCCAACAAATGTGCAATATCTAGATGTAAAATGGCGGTCAGTCCGACTACCGGCCCAATCAGCATCACTGAAGGCAATAACAGACAAGGAAGGAGAGGAACGGTAGAGTAGACCGCAATTTGGAGCTCGTTTTAGGTAATGCAAGATATGACAAACAACATCAAAATGGGGTTAGCGAGGAGCATGCATAAACTGGCTAACAACACTCATAACATAAGTAATATCTAGACGAGTGACAGCAAGATAAATTAAGTTTCCAACCAAACGACGATACCGACCAATGTTAGGAAATAATGCCCTAGTCTCACTATCGAGTTTAACTGAGGAGTCCATAGGAGTATTGCTAGGACGAGTGCCCAAGAGACCAGTCTCAGAAAGAAGATCAAGAACATACTTGCGTTGAGAAAGAAATAGACCCCTAGATGAGCGAGCAATCTCAATCCCAAGAAAATACCGACGATGGCCTAAGTCCTTATTCTGAAATTGCTTACCCAAATAAAGCTTCAAATCAGTAGTACTGATGGAGTCACTACCATAAATGATGATATTGTCCACATAGACAATGAGAACAATGACCCAAGTAGATGAGTTGTGAACAAAAATAGAGTGATCAGAAGTAGAACGGCGAAACCCATATGCAAGCACAACAGTGCTGAAGCAATCAAACCAAGCACAAAGAGACTGCTTGAGTTTATACAAAGCCTTTTGTAGTCGACAAACCATATGCTCACTACCAGGAACAATATAGCTAGGGGACTGATCCATATAAACCTTCTCGTGCAAATCGCCATGAAGAAAGGCATTCTTTATATTAAGTTGATATAAAGGCCAAGGTTGATTAGCGACAACAGAAAGTAGAATCCGAATAGAATTAAGCCGCGACACAAGAGAGAAAGTCTTCAGATAATCAACACAATAGGTTTGAGTATAACCTTTGGCCACTAGACGGGCTTTGAGTTGCTTAATAGTACCATTAGGATGATACTTGAAAGTATAAATCCAACGAAAACCAACAGTAGGTTTCCCAGAAGGAAGAGGTGTAAGCTCTCAAGTTTGATTTTGATGAAGAGCACTCATTTCCTTATCCATAGCATGTTTCTAGCCCAACATGGACAGAGCCTGCTGCTAAGAAGATAAAATAGAAAGGCAAGACAAGCAACAAACAAAGGAGTGAAAACTAGAAGAAAGACGAGCATAAGAAACAAATGAGCAATAGGATGCTGAGTGCAAGTACGTTTACCTTAGCGTAATGCAATAGGTAAATCATCAGATGCCATAGGCTATAAAGCATGGACACTTCTTCGAAGGCTCCGTACCAGTGTCAAACACGTGTCGGACATGAACACGCGTCGGACACGTGGTGGACACATGTCCGACACGCAGCGGAGAGTGTCCCTTTTTCTTTTTCTTTTTTGCATCCGGACACGTTTGGACACGTTCAGGGGGTCAATTTCATAATTTATGAAACTTGTGTTGGGGCCAATTTGCAAAATAACAAAAATAAAGCAACATTTACCCTAAATCAACACAGAAGAAGAGAGAGATACCAGAAGAGAAAGAGTGAAGACTTGGTCCATTTTCAGTGATCGCTCGTCTTCGCTTGTTGCTCGTCGGCTGTTATCTATGGTACGACTTCGCTGTTTCATTCTTCTTCTTCTTCTTCTTCTTCTTCTTCTTCTTCGTTCTTCTTTTATCATCTTCTTCTTCTTCTTCGATCTTCACTCTTTGTCTCAGTCGCTGTCTCTCTGTCTCTCTCTCTTATCTTCTGCGTTGAACCTTTGTTTTTTTTTTTCCTTCTTTCTTTCTTTCTTTTATATGGTCTATGTAGGAGTGTACATCTGTCTATCTCTCTTTGTATTTTTTTTTTTTCTGATTTCATTTTATTTTTCTTTTCTCTTTGTGCCTCTGTTATTTAAGTGTGTAATTTTTTTTGTGTTATTTATGAATGATATATATGATGTTAAATCAATTAAATGTTTATTTTTTACAATTTTAATAGTGTTATTTTGTATTTTTTATTACCTTTTAATGATTTTTTTTATATAATTTTATGACATATAATAAATAAATTTAATTATATATATTGAACGTGCCCCCAGCGTGTCGTGTCCCCCATTTTTTGAAAATTTGCATGTCCGTGTTGTGTCCGTGTCTGTGTCCGTGCTACATAGGCCATAGGTAGAGGAGGGGTAGGAGCCTTTGACAAAAAAGATGAAGTAGCCGGGCCATAAGAAACAATGCGACGAGCTTGGGACTGCTGATAAACCTGTAGAGGAGATGGTGGAGAAGAATCTAAATTACTGGAAGGGAAGGGAGAGGAAAGGGAGACAAAGGGCATCGGAAGAGTGGGAGTGGGAAAAGATGACTCCCCCTCACGACAAGAGATAAGATCATCTGACAACCACTAACTAGAGGGGGAAAAAGACTCAAAAAAGGTAACATCGGCACTAACAAAGGACCGACGAGACTCAAGATGGTAACACCGATAACCTTTCTGAGTATGAGAATAACTTTAAAAAGCACATTTGCAAGCACGGGGAGATAACTTATCCGGTCCCGAATCAAGGACATGGACAAAGGCCACACAACTAAAAACACGAGGAAGAGGAAACGGGGAACAAGTGGGGTATAACTGAGAGAATGGAGACCGATTTTGTAAAACAACTGATGGCATGCGGTTAATACGGGAACATGCAGTAAGCACAGCATGACCCCAAAATTGTTTGGGAACATGTATGTTGAACATCAAGGTCCGGGCAATATCTAACAAGTGGCAGTGTCTCCGCTTAGCAACACCATTTTGTTGGGATGTATGAGCACAACTAGTTTGATGTATAATACCATGATCATCACAAAAAGTATTCACAACAGACTGCACATATTCCAAGGCATTATCATACCGAAATATTTTAATACGTTTCCTAAAGTGAGTAAAATTTCATTATAAAACTTAGAAATTATTTGAGGGAAGTTAGACTGTTGCCGTAGTAAAAACAACCAAGTCATTCGAGAGTAATCATTCACAAAAATAACAAAACAAAAGAAACCGTTAACAGTGGGAGTGCGAGAAGGACCCCATATGTTTGTATGGACTACATCAAAGGACGCAAACACACGACTAATACTACGACTAGAAAAGGAACTACGATGATGTTTGCCAAGCTGACATGGTTCACATTCAAGCTGAGACATATGACTTAAACTAGGAATAGCTAACTTAAGCTTGGCCAATGATGGATGACCCAAACGGAAATGCCATTGTGAGGGAGACACGGTAGCACTCAAAATAGCAGAAGTATGAGGAGGAGAGCCATCAATGTCTAGAAAATGTAAGCCATCCTTCTCATGCCCAGAACCAATCATCTTTTTGGTCTAGAGGTCCTGCAAAACACATGAAGAGGGAGAAAAGCTTACAGAATAGTGAAGAACTTTAGTTCATTGACTAACAGAGAGAAAATTAAATGGGAAAGAGTTAACATAGAGACTAGAGGGCAAGGAGAGAGAGAGAGAGAGAGAGGGCTAAAGTGTACCTTGGCCGCTAATAAGTCGGGAGGATCCATTAGCTAGTATAATATTATGGTTAACCGGATGAAGAGTATGAAAAAGAGAGGAATTACCAAAGATATGAGAACTAGCGCCAGAGTCTAGAAGCCAAGGTTGGGATTGAGCCATACATGCAATATTACCTGAACTAGCCAATGTAGCGGTAGAGGATGAATGAAGAGTAGTACGAAGACGATTGACTAGCTCAATAAGCTCGCTAATCTGAGTGGTGAGTGCATCATGAGAATCAACTGGGGAAGCACCAGGACTAGAGAGAAAGGATGTCTATTGAGAGGATGGAGCATTCATAACCTGATTCGCATGATCAGGTTTACCATACTTCTATCAACACCAGGGTCCAGAACGACCCAAAGAATCACAATGAGTACACTTTCAATCACCATGGGATGCGGAGCCAATACTACGCCCACCACCACCACCACAACAACGAGAACCATGAGAATAACAACCACCACAACAACCACGAGAACCAATATGGGATCCATGGTGACTAGAATTGCCATGAAAACTACCACGGTTAGTCCCACGATCACCACTGCTTGAGATCAAGGTAGAAGAGGATAATGACTGAGAGGAACTAGATATGGAAGAACTCTGTCCCAAAGAAGAGCGCAACAACTGAGAATAAGCATTAGCACCCAAAAGCAAGGATGCCATCATAAATTCCTTCCAATATTTCTTCTGTTGAGCCAAATCAGTAGTAAAAGGTCGGTGTTGCAATAATTGATCCCACAAAGTGTTAAGGCCATTGTAATATTCAGGAAGAGGACCGCCAGACTGTCAGGTAGCAAAGATCTGCTCATATAACTCATAAACACGAGAGACATTACTCTTATTGGAAAAAGAATCAGCAAGGGAGTCCCAAATGTCCTTAGAGGTGTCACAAAATTCCATTATAACATGAGGTTCCAAACTATGCCAAAGCCACCTCATAACACATGAATCCTCACTCAACTAATCATCATAACCTATAGCATCCTTAGCAGGTGGAAGTTCAATAAGAAAACGCAACTTCATCTTGCCACGCAAGAAAATCTTAACAGCATGAGCCCAAGCCCAAGCCCCATAATTCAGACAATTTAATTTCTTAGTGGCAATAGACTTAGGTAACTATTCATCCTTAGCTACTGAAGATTTCACATCAGGTTTTGGCTCAGCCATGATAAGGAAAACAAAGACCAGCAGCAAACAGAAGATTCAAAGGAGGAAAAAAAATGCACAAGGGAAAGCAGCCCACAGGAACAGAGTTTGGGAAAGAAATTACCCAATCACTAGCATCAGCAAGTAGCCAAAGATGAGCATAAATTAGCCGGAATGATCGAACCAGGCAGAACAAGGTTGCCGAACCAGGGAAAACATCAAAAACCATCAACAAATCAACCCAACATCAGCAGTGAACCAGGAAACAAAGTCAAAAACAACCTCCTAGGGCTATTTTGGATCCCAAGGAATGTATTTCAACAATCAATTCTGGGTAAGGAGCTTTAGCTCATATCAGAATATTACCACCAAGAACTCGGAAAAAAAAAAAAAAAAAAAAAAAAAAAAAAAAACATAGAAAACACACACTAGATGTTACCCAAAAGGCAATTCGAGAGAGGGGGGAGGTGAATTGGATTTCTATAAATAAAAATTAACTAGTACAACAAATAATTAGCTGATGATAGATGGATGAATAACAGTTAATGATCAAGCATGACGATGAATTTAACAGTGAAGTAGCTAACAGTTAATGCAGTGAATGATTTTTGACTTAACAGATTATGATTTAGATAAATTAGCAATGAATTTAACTAAATCAGGTAAGTAGAGATATCAGTAGATTTAGCACAATAATGGCAAATACTATAACAGTTATGGTAGAGACAGAAATGTAAAGAGATTAGGGAAGAGGAGGCAAACAAATTTATAGTGGTTTAGCCTCAACCAAGCCTACATCCACTCAAGCTTCACTTTAGATTTTCTACTATCTTCTAACTTCACAGGAGTGCTAGCAACCTCTTCACAAATGGTGCAATCCTCCACGGATTTTACACAGACTGTACTAGTCTTCAAGACCTTGCAAACCTTCGTTAATTCACAATCGCTCTCAAGGAACCAAAAACACTAAGTGTGTTGGGTCGGTGGACCCTAATAAGTACTGTTCACTCAAATACTGGGTCCAATGGAGGGTTAGGGGGGCCTCCCGCCAAGGGGGAGGGGAGTCCAGGGGGGTTTGGGTACTTTCGTAATTCCCATGTTGCATCCGTGTAACCCTAATTCTACTTATAAATAGATGAGGGGACGCCTCTTTTAGGTTAAGGGAGTTGCATTTTTTTTTATCATAGTGAAAACCGCAGTAGCCGTGGGCGTAGCCCTATTTTGGGGTGAACCACGTAAATCCTTGTGTTCTTGTGTGTGTGATTTGTTTGATTTGTTTTTTCTTCCTTGTTTGTTATTTCGTGTCTCACCGATCTTGGTTAGGAATAGTCAATTCCTAACAGCGTGTACTACACTCTTGCAAGATTTGAAGGTGTTTTTCCTTTCAAAGAAAGCTGCAAGGATAATCTCTCAAAGATAGATACACAATACTGAAGCTCAAAAAAAAAAAAAATAGAAACTCTCAGAAGCAGATAAGCATTGTAACGCCCTCAAAATCAACCCATCACATAAATAATATTGACATTCATTATAAAAAGAAAATAATACATTATCTCATTCATCAGAGTATTACTAAGTAAGGACAGTACATGTAACATCAAAATAAATGCCTTACGGGCTTACATCTTGCCAAGCCAACACTTGGACACAAAAATATGAGTTCTAACTCAAAAACAAATAAAGCCCTAGGCTTGAAATGTTTACATGTAAGTCAAATAAAAACAAATAACTTTAAAACAAGGCTTCAAAATCCGGTTCCTTCCAAGCTAAGTCCTTGGAGGTAGCGAATCACCTGGACCTGAAAATGATGTTCCCTTCTAGGGTGAGCCACAGCCCAGTAGAAATATACTAAACCAATTATAAGCATTGAATAAAGCAATAGCATTCAATAGATGGTTAACCATGATAATCAATTATATCAATATACAGTCTTAAGACACTAATGTCTATGACACTTATCAATATCCATTATTATCAATATGGCTCGTAACACAGCCAAACTTACAACCGTGAACTATATAGCATATTCACATTACTTCCAATATCAACAACACAAATGAGACTCGGGCTCATATCAAAACACTTCATACTTCCAGATTGATACACATTTTAGTCTCAGTATCAATAAAACACTTCAATATAAATAAGCACACATAAAAGTGATGCTAATGGAGTCCATCCCCTATCTCCTTCCAAACAAAATCTGGTTTAGAGGTCCATCCCCTATCTTCCCCTAAACCGTGGAGTACATCCCCTATCTCCTCCCACACAATATGCATATGCAATGCTCAACCAATACATGTATTTTTCTGTATTAATTCAATAGTCAAAATTAATGACTTAGCCAATGTGATTAGTTTTCGTTTGCCTAATCATCATGCATTGTCTACAACAATCAAGACTATCCTCCACCGATAGCCCAAAGCAGTTATTTCTAAACAAGAAATAAATATAATAACAATAATAATCTCAACATTTAAATAGGAGAGTGATTAAATAATCCAACTACACCATTTAAACTTATAAATCCCCAATTCCATGAATTCAACTAATATTCCCAATTTTCCTCAAATTAATTGTACAAATCAATTTATTAAAACAACTAGGGTTTTTCCCAAAATTACCAAAATACCCCCACCATATTAAAGTACCAAAACTTAGAACAAAACTCATAAGATGGAGTAGGAAATCCCTACCTCAAATGAAGAGACTCAAAGAAGATGATGAAAATACTTGGATGTGTTCCAACCCACAATTTTTCGGATCAAAATGAAGATCAAGGGAAGCTCCACACTCAATACAAAGGAACTATGGTAGAAGATCACTAGAACTAGATGTATTTATAGAGAGAAGATGTAGTCTAGAGAGAGAAACTCTCAAGTTATTCATTCAATGAACTTCATTAAATTGATTAATGTATCTCATACATTCATGATACATAATGCATCCTCTATATTAATGAATTCATTATATAAATTAATGTATCTTACATATTCATAATAGATACATAATGCATCTCTAAGATTCATTCATAATAAATCCATCACATTCAATGTATTAGCATTAGTCTTCTATACATTGTATATATACAAAAAGTAAAGGATGGAAACGGGAATAAGACAACAACACATCTACGGAACCGAGTTCGGAATACAAGTAAACAATGAAGGGAAAATCGGGAATAATCACAAGGAAAAGACCGGGGTTGCTATAAGCATACAGCTTAAGCTTAGTGTATATGTTCTAAAGGAAAATGAAAACTCAGTTTAGGAATTCTTCAGAAACTCAAAGAGATGGAGAATATGTGATTGACGAAAGATGGAAAAATGTTTAGCACGTTGTATTTGTCATTGTTTGCCTCTCTGCTATGTCTGTGTCTTTGTATATAATAGAGATGGTAGTCTATTATGTCTGATAGAGCCCATCCTCTTCTTCCCGTTGAAGAGATGGGAAAGTGATGAGTTGGGAGGTTGTATAAATCATTGCTCAGATATTCCCTGACATCTATGTGTGTTTTGCCCGTTGAATGATGCGTCATTTGATGCAGAAATGTTTATTTTCTCTTCTCAGCATTTGTCAGTTCAGTGAGCATTGCACAGAGAGGACGTCCCTGGGAGGTCTTGAGTGAAACTTTGCTCTTGGTGGTCGTCCACCCGGATGTCCCTTGGACATCCTTGGTGAAGCTTTGCACATGGTGGTCATCCACCCCGGATGTCCCTCGAATGTCCCTCGGACGTCCCGTCAAGTCCTGGTCAAGAGGTATGATGACTGCGGTCATCGAGCATATTGTCTATGTGACAGCAGGAGAAAAGCTTGGTGGTCATCCACTTGGACGTCCACCTGGATGTCCCTTGGATGTTCCTGCAACTGGAATTCCTGCTTTGTAGTTCTCTGCTGTTGTTGTTTGCTGTTGCATTGTGTTATACCTGTTTAATCTTCATTTTGACATCCAAATAACATAATTAACACAAAGAGAAGATATTTTATCAAATAATAAGTTTCCAATGATAATCTACTCTTCAAAATAAATCAAAACAAAGAATTAAAAACCATCAAAATATATTATGTCTAACAATCTTGCCCTTTTTGATGATGGCACACCAGGATGGTTTGATTTGTTTGGGATGAAGAAAAGCTTCCCCTCAAGTCATGCTCCCCCTGAATAATTGCTCATACTAGATATACAAGTTAGCATAGTAGCAATCACTATGATTCTAACCAAAGCATGAGATGAGATTAATATACCAAGCAATAGACTTAGGAGATTAGTTAGGATGACAAACACAACCATCTAGAAGTTCATGTTCTTGAGGAAAGCACATACACTTGGGCAAAACATCACCAACCAACTATCTAGAAGTTCATGTTCCTGAGGAAAGCACATACACTTAGGCGAAACATCACCATTCCTCCCCTGTGACATTATCAAAAGCACATAAATGAAGCAGTTGACAACTTAGCATCAAGTGTTGATACATGCCATACATTGGCAAGCTTAGTATATATTAAATAATCAAGCTACAAATCAAGTCTTGGAAAAATTGCTAAGTATAGCCAAAAGAATATAACAGGAATTGTGAGAATGACAATTTAACTCAATTGATCAAGAATGGAGCACACATTCTGTTTAGTCATAGCAATCTTTATGACATAAGTTTTGATTCAAAGAGTGCACCTACTAAGAAAGATTCATGCTATCTCAAGTAAACAATCTATTGCCAAGCAAGAATCATAAATATATCAGATTGTTAGCAAGGATATGTGAAGCCTTTTGAGCATGATTCATCAATCAATTTCTAACAAGAACAAAAAGATATGAAGTTTATGCAATATGTTTATATGCCTCAAGAGAAAATGACATGAATTATATATGTGAGGTACTTTTAAGCATTTGACAAACAACATCATTATAACTCAAGGAGATATGTAAGAAATATGTCAATGTGAGCATCATTCAAGTAGCTAAAACAAATATGACTCTTATGATTTCCAAGGCAGACTTGGGAATTTATGCAGATAGAACAGAGGAAAGCTGTAAACCTTGAAGATGAATTGAAGATCCATGTGCAATTTAAGAGGTTAGATGAGTGAATGAAATGAAGGTGAACATTCAAGTCTCAGTCAAACCATCAGAATGTATGACAAAATGCATGTATAGCAAAAAATGATATGGAATGGAAATGTTTGAGAGTTCTTGATAGCATTCAATTGATATGAATGTTTCCATGTCAATGTAGCAATACACATACATCATTTTAAGTAAAATTCAGTTGCTCATTCACAACAAAATCTTTAAGTGGAATTCGACATTCCAAGTTCGCCACAAATAAAATTGAAGCGATCCTTGCTTAGGGATTTTATGAAAATATCCACCAATTGATTGTCGGTGTTTATAAATTCAAGAACAATATCTCCTTTTTGAACATGATCTCTTAAAAAATGATGTTGAATTTCAATATGTTTTGTTCGTAAGTGTTGAACTAGATTTTTACTCAAGTTGATGGCACTAGTATTATCACATTTAATAGGGACATGATCATAATGCAAATCAAAGTCCTCCAATTGTTGTTTCATCCATAGTACTTGGGCACAACAACCTTTGGAAGCTATGTATTCAGCTTCGACCATTGATAAAGCAACATAATTTTGCTTTTTGCTAAACCAATATATTAATGAGTTACCAAGGAAGTGACAAGTGCCACTAGTGTTTTTTCTATCAAGTTTGCACTTGGCAAAGTCGGCATCCGAGTAACCAATCAAATCAAATGCTACACCTCTAGGATAAAACAGTCCAAAATTTTGAGTGCCAACAAGATATCTAAAAATTCTTTTAATAGCACTAAGGTGTGATTCCTTAGGATTTGATTGATATCTAGCACACATGCAAACACTAAACATAATATTGGGTCTACTTGCGGTTAAATAGAGAAGTGAGGCAATCATACCTCGATATTTTGTTTGATCAATGATCCTTTTCATCTTTGTCTAGTTTAATTGATGTGCTTATGGGTGTTTATGGGTGTTCCGGCTACTTTTGATTCATTCATACCAAACTTTTTGAGTAGTTCCTTTATGTACTTAGCTTGGTTGATATAAATCCCTTCCTCACTTTGTTTGATTTGAAGCCCAACGAAATAAGTAAGCTCTCCCATCATGCTCATTTTGAACTCACCTTGCATGCACTTAGCAAAATCCTTACACAAAGTTTCATTAGTAGCACCAAATACATTATCATCCACATATATTTGCACAACAAGCAAATCATCATTTTTGGTTTTAACAAAAAGTGTTGTGTCAGTCTTTCCTCTAGTAAAACAATTTTCAATCAAAAATTTGCCCAAGCGTTCATACCATGCACGAGGAGCTTGTTTCAAACCATATAAAGCTTTTGAGAGTTTAAATTGGAAAAGCATGATTTTCAAAACCAGGAGGTTGTTTGACATAGACTTCTTCATTTATGAAACCATTTAAAAATGCACTTTTTACATCCATTTGATAAAGTTCGAAATCTATAAAACTTGCAAATGCAAATAACATGCGAATGGCTTCTAATCTAGCAACCGGAGCAAATGTTTCATCGAAATGAATACCTTCTTCTTGATTGTACCCTTGTGTTACAAGTCTAGCTTTATTTCTAACAATGGTGTTAGATTCATCAAGTTTGTTTCTAAAAATCCATTTTGTATCAATAATGGAATGATCTTTAGGTCTTGGCACTAGATTCCAAACTTTGTTTCTCTCAAATTGGTTGAGCTCTTCATGCATAACCATCATTCAATGTTCATTGAATTCGGCTTCTTGAAAATTCTTTGGCTCAATCTGTGAAAGAAAAGGTAAGTTACCACAAATATTTCTAATTGAAGAGCGAGTGGCAACACCTTTGGTGGGATCACCTAGGATTAAATCCTTAGGGTGATTATGAACAAACTTTCATTCTCTTGGCAAGTCATCATTGTTTCCACCTTCTTCTTGAGGAGAGAGAATATGTTGTTCATCCTCTTTGTTCACTTCACATGGTTGGTCGTTTTCTTTGCAGATGCTTGAATCTTCCACATTTGTTTCTAGTTCTACGAAGTCATCACTAACAACTTGCTTTGGAGAAGAAATGTTAATTCATCAAATGCCACATGTATAGATTCTTTAACAAAAAGAGTTCTTTTATTAAAAACACAATAAGCTTTACTAGACAAAGAATAACCAAGAAAAATTGCTTTATTGGATTTTGAGTCAAACTTACCCAAGTTGTCCTTACCATTGTTGTGTACAAAACATCTACCACCAAATACATGCAAGTGACTAATATTGGGCTTCCTACCATTCCAAATTTCATAAGGAGTCTTTTTGAGAATTGGTCGAATCAAGGCATGATTTAAAATATAGCAATCGGTGTGAACGACCTTGGCCAAAAAATATTTAGGAAGATTGTTTTCACAAAGTATTGTTCTACTCATTTCTTCTAAGGTTCTATTCTTCCTTTCTACAACACCATTTTGTTGAGGGGTTCTAGGTGCTGAAAAATTATGCCCAATACCATGCTCATCACAAAATAATTCAAAATTTTCATTTTCGAGTTCTCCACCATAGTCGGTTCGGATAATCGTAATAAGAAAACTTTTTTCATTTTGAATTTTGCGACAAAGTTTTGTGAAAAAAGAAAAAGTTTCATCTTTGTGTGCTAAAAACATAACCCATGTAAATCTTCAAAAATCATCAATAATTACAAACCAATAATGCTTACCACCAAGACTAGATGTCCTTGAGGGACCAAATATATCCATATGCAATAGTTGTAAAGGTCTAGTGGTGGAAATATGAGATTTTGATTTAAAAAAAGTTTTGGTTTGTTTTCCTTGTTGACAAGCACCACAAAGTATCTTTTTCAAATTTAATTTTTGGAAGTCCAACGACCAAATCCTTTTTCAAAAGTTTAGCAATTAAATCTATATGAGCATGGCCAAGTCTTCTATGCCATAACCAACTACTATCATTAATAACATATAAACATTTAACATCACTAGTATAGAGACCATTGAGATGAAAAACAAAAACATTATCAAGGCAATTACCAAAAAATAGTGCTTTGTGATCAATTGTGCTTTCAATTGTGCAATGTGATTTATCAAAAATAATTCAATTACCCTTATCACATAATTGGCTAATACTAAGTAAATTATGCTTAAGTCCATCTACAAGGAGAACATTTTCAATAAAAGGGTTAGGAGAGATACCGATGCTTCCAATACCAATAATTTTTCCTTTCTTGTTGTCTCCAAAAGTGACAAATTCTCCATCTTTGGATGATAAAGTAGTGAAGAAAGATTTGTCTCCGGTGATGTGTCTAGAGCATCCACTATCAAGGTATCACCTTCGTTCTTTAGCTTTGGACTTTAGGCATACCTACAATGAGACAATCAAATGTTGGATTTTGGTACCCATGATTTCGTGGGTCCTTGGTTAGTATGGTTAGTTCCTTTTACAATCCAAATCTTTTTAATTCTCATGTTCATATTCTTATTACAAGTAGATATATAATGGCCTTTCTTCCTATAATAATGACAAGTAATATGAGGGTGTGTCATGGGAGGTGTTTTTTCAAAAATTGTTTTGAGTTTCTTTTGTTTCTGAATAGGGTCATATCCAATGCCCGCCTTATCAAAAACACATTTTTTATTTCCAAGAAGCTTGTTGAGATTTTCTCTTCCCTTTACAAAATTTTCAAGTGTTTTATTTAAATCATCAACACTGTTTTTCAAAACATTTTTCTTGTTTGAGATAATGATAAAATCATTTTTCAAGGCAATGTTCTATTTCTTTAATTCATCTACATTATTAGATAAAGAAGTGACTAATTTCTTCAACACATTATTTTTGGCACATACTTTTCTAAATTCATCATGCAATTCATTGAAAGGACTTTCTAGTTCTTCATAATTAAAAGTTACCTCATCTTGAGTGGTTTCTTCATCTCCAAGAGCCATTAGACAAAGGTTGGCTACTTCATCATTTTCAGCTTCATCACTAGAGCTATCATCACTTTCTCTCCAAGCTGCTATCATGGCCTTCTTGTTCCTTTTGTAGTCTTTTCTAATTTTCTTCAATTTAGGACAATCCATTTTGATGTGTCTTGGATTTTTACATTCATAGCAAATGGCAGGTTCTTTATTTGGAATGTCATCTTTGTTAAAATCTTTCTTGAAAGGTCTTCTTCCTCCATGATTTCTTTTCTTGTAGTATTTCTTGAGATTTCTACTGAACATAGCTAATCCTTCATGTTCACTCGAATTTTCATTTTCTTCTTCATAAGATGAGGCTTTGAATGAAATACCATTCTTCTTTTTATCCTCATCTTTCTCATGTCCTTTCATAGTGATTTCATGAGTCATAAGAGAACCCATGAACTCATCCAATCCAAGTGTGGAGAGGTTCTTTGCTTCAATAATTGCAGTGACTTTAGCTTCCCAATTCTTCGGTAAACACCTAGAATTTTCTCACCAACTCACTGTTAGTATAGGTTTTGCCAAGAGATTTCAAAGAATTTACAATTTCAGTAAATCTAGCGAACATGCTTGAAATAAATTCATCAGATTTCATTTTAAATAATTCATAACTATGAACAAGCATATCTATACCAGATTCTTTAACTTGGTTGGTTCCTTCATAAGTTACTTCAAGTTTGTCCCAAATTTCTTTAGCAAAGTCCCAACTAGATATTTTGTTTCATCTTCAATTTTAGGTACACTGATATTGTCTACTAATTTGGTAGGAATTTTAGGACCTTTAGTGACTATAATCTGTGGCTTGAAGATGTAGGGCCATCTTATCTTTCCAATGACTATAGTTATTTCCATCAAACAAGAGTGGCCTATTGGTGGCTTGACCTTAAAACAATGCTAGTACTAGCTATGGTTGCCATGGATCGAAAACTCTAAGATGGTTAAATGTAAGCAAGAGTCTAGGCTTTGATACCAATTGTTACCCAAAAGGCAATCCAAGAATAACAGTTAATACAGTTAACTGATGATAGATGAATGATAAATGTAAGCAAGAGTCTAGGCTATAAATAAAAATTAACAATTACCCAATAAAATTAACTAGTACAACAAATAATTAACTGATGATAGATGGATGAATAACAGTTAATGATCAAGCACAATGATGAACTTGACAGTGAAGTAGCTAACAGTTAATGTAGTGAATGATTTTTGACGTAATAGATTATGATTTAGATAAATTAGCAATGGATTTAACTAAATCAGGTAAGTAGAGATATCTGTATATTTAGCACAATAATAGCAAATACTATAACAGTTATAGCAGAGACGGAAATGTAAAGAGATTAGGGAAGAGGAGACAAACAAATTTATAGTAGTTTAGCTTCAACGAAGCCTACATCCACTCAAGCTTCACTTGAGATTTTCTTCTATCTTCTAGCTTTACATGGGTGCTAGCAACCTCTTCACAAATGAAGCAATCCTCCATAGATTTTACACAGACTGTACCAGTCTTCAAAACCTTGCAAACCTTAGGTGATTCACAATCACTCTCAAGGAATCAAGAACACTGAGTGTACTACACTCTTACAAGATTGAAATGAAGGTGTTTTTGCTTTCAAAGAAAGCAACAAGGATAATCTCTCAAAGATATACACAATATTGAAGCTCAAAAAAAATAGAAACTCTCAGAAGCAGATAAGCATACAGCTTAAGTTTAGTGTATATGTTTTGAAGGAAAATGAAAACTCAGTTTAGGAATTCTTCAGAAACTCAGAGAGATGGAGAATATGTGATTGATGAAAGATGGAAAAATGTTTAGCACGTTGTATCTGTTGTTGTTAGTCTCTCTACTATGTTTGTGTCTTTGTATATAACAGAGATGGTAGTCTGTTATGTCTAACAAAGCCCATCCTCTTCTTCCCGTTGAAGAGATGGGACGGTGATGGGTTGGGAGTTGTATAAATCATTGCTCAGATATTCCCTGACATCTATGTGTGTTTTTCCCATTGAATGATGGGTCATTTGATGCAAAAACATTTCTTTTCTCTTCTCAGTATTTGTCAGATTCAGTGAGCACTGCACGACGTCCCTGGGAGGTCCTGAATGAAACTTTGCTCTTGGTGGTCGTCCACCCGGATGTCCCTCGGACGTCCTTGGTGAAGCTTTGCACTTTGTGGCCATCCACCCAGTCGTCCACCTGAATGTCCTTGGGACATCCCTGGGACGTCCCCGTCAAGTCCCAGTCAAGAGGTATGATGATCGCGATCATCGAGCATACTGTCTATGTGACAATCGGAGCAAAGCTTGGTGGTCATCCACCCGGACGTCCCTGCAGTTAGAATTCCTGCTTTGCAGCTCTCTGCTGCTGCTATTGCTTGTTGTTGCCTATGTTACATGGACTCGCCGGTTTAGAGCAAAGTACCCGTGTCAACACGACACGACACAACACGACATGGCACAAGTGCAGGTGTGAGATATGTGTCGGATTCGGCATAGTTTTCTCTGACACGGCTGACATGAGAGGAGAAAGAAGGGTTGTTGAGAGAGAGAGAGAGAGGGCTGAAACTCACCTTTGCAAAGCAAGTCAAGTTGCAAAGTAAGATCGAAGCGTGAACCCTAGTCGCGAACTAGATTGAATCGAAGGAGATCTGAAAACCAACATCTCAAAGTTGATTCCACCCAGAAAAGGACCCTAGGGCTTCAATCCCCTTTTGGTCTCTCTCTCTCTCTCTCTGTCTCTTCTATTCTCTTCTTCTCCATTTCTCTCTCTTTTCTTCTTTGACTCAGTCTTCTCTTTCTCTCTATTCTCTTTCTCTGCTTTCTATTTATAAATGATATTAATATAATAATATATATAATAGTATTCATATTATATAATATTCACTCAAAAAAATATTATATAATATAATATATCATAAATGATATAATTTTTATGTCTAAAATAAAAATAATTTATTTTATCATATATAATATAATTTATTTTATGTCTAAAATAATTTTTATTTATTATTTATATTTTATTTGTTATTTTTTTAACAAAATTTGTTATTCCTGAACTTTTTTTAACTCATCTTCATATAATAAATATATTTAAGAATATAACTATTTAACATATTCCCGTACCCTTACCCCAATTTGGATCCATATCCACGTGTCCCCCCCAATTTTTAATTTTGAAGTGTCTAACCTCTAGATACGCGCATGCATCCAAGACCGTGTAACACAGGTTGTTGCCTTGTGTTATACCTTTTTAATCTTCATTTTGACTTCCAAATAACATAATTAATGCAAAGAGAAGATATTGTATCAAATAATGAGTTTCCAATGATAATCTACTCTTCAAAATAAATCAAAAAAAAGAATTAAAAACCATCAAAATATATTATTTCTAACTCTAGATGATCCCAAAAAATTCTAGAAAAATCAACATTAACATCAGGAGAGAGAGAGAGAGAGAGAGAGAGAGACAACCTAGAGTGGCTCGACTCGTCCGTACGGACTATGATGTCATGCTGGCGTTATCGTACAGAAGATGATGTCAGACGTCATTGTCACCTCAGCGGAATCTAAAGAGTCTGATGAACACTTGACAAAGTCGAATTGATGCTCTAATACCAAGTTGAAGTGCAAACGTATGGAAAACTTATATTAAGGTTAGAGAGAAAGATAGAACAAGGAGAGCAAGATTTTTATTTAACGAATGTTCTTAGGTTCTTAAAATAAACCTAAAACAAATAGCAAATATTTATATGAAATATAATATGACCATAGTACCCTCACTTAAGTTAACAAAAAAAATAATAGATGACTATATATTCTAACAGTTTCTATCGGGATAAGATTGATTTCATTGATGAAGGAACCATGCTTTCCCTCTTTTAGGAGTGGTGCTTTTGCTTTAACCCATTGCCTAGTGTCAATTTTTGAGAGAGATGATTTACTTGGGGTTGGGGATAAACCTATTATACTTGGTGAGAATCTTAAAGGCCATTACTCCTTGTTTTTTAGAGTCTTAACTTATGAAGCACGAACACCTCTCTGGAAGCGTATGGGTGTCGGACACAGACACGGACACGCGTCGAACACGCGGTGGACACGTGTCTAACACTCAACCTAACGTGTCCCTGTATTTTTTTTGAATTTTTGTAAGCGGACACTCTTTCGGACACTCTTGGACACGCTAAAAATAGAAAGAAACCCTAACCCATTGAAGATAGAGAGAAGGAGAAAGAGAGAGAGAGAGAGAGAGAGAGAGAGAGAGAGGGGGGAAGAACCTGTTGAAGCCCTACATCTATGCTAGGTCTGTTCGTCTTCGTCTCTGATTGAGGCTAGATCGAGTCCTCTTCGTCTATCATCGAGGTATGTTTTTCGTTTCTTTCACGTCTCTCTATTCGTCTCCTCTCTCTCTATGTTTGCCTCTATTCGTCTTCATCTCCTCTCTCTCTCTTTGTTCATCTCTCTATGTTCGTCACCTCTTGTTTGCTCTCTCCTTTTTTTTGTTTGACTCTCTCTCTCTCTCTCTCTCTCTCTCTCTCTCTCTCTCTTCTCCATTCCTTACCGTCTCTCTCCCTCTTTATTCTTTTTATTCTTTTTCTTTTTTTTTTTTACCTTTTTTGTAAATAAATACAAATAATATATATATATTTTTTTTAATTTGACAAATAATAAATAAAATAAATAAATAAAAATAATATATATTTTTTAATTTTACATATAATAAATAAATAAAATTATATATATTGAGCGTGTCCCCAGCGTGTCGTGTCTCTTATTTTTTAAAAATTTGTGTGTCTACGTGCCCGTATCGTCTCCATGTCCATGCTACATAGGTCTTGACACTATGGTAGTATGTTGTAAATTGAATGTTTCAGAAGGTAAATTGTCTGATTAGGGGAGGGGGTTAAGTCTTCCAAGGGTAGGAAACTTAATGAAAATGTGAAATGGTTGATTGAGTTAAAGTGGAATACACCTTTTCCTATTGATGAGGTGGGGTTGGGGGTGGGGGGTTAAGTCAGGTACTAGACATAAAGGGTTTGTCTTTGATAAAGTTGAGTGAAGAAGGTGAGAGGATGGATCAAAAGGGGATGTGTTAGAAGAGAGGGGGTTGGAGGAGGGGGGGGAGGCGAAATAGGAGAGGTAAGGGTAATTGTAGGAAGGGAATTAGGAATTAAGGAATTTGACTTCTTGAATTAATATGATGGTCCAGCAAATGAGATCATGGGTAGAAGTGGTTCTAAAATGAAGATTATAAGTTGGAATGTGAGTGGAGAACTATCCAAGAAAAGCAGGAATGTGGTAAAAGAGGTTTTGATTAGGAATAATATAGACATTGTAATTCTTCAAGAAACAGAAATAGAAAAATTTGATGGGAAGTTGATTAAGAGCATTTGGGGGGGTTAGGAATAGGCTATGATGCACGGACATCTCTCCGAGGGCTGCGTATCAATGTCGGACACATGTCCGACACACGGTGGACACGTGTCCGACATGCTGAAGAGAGTGTCCCTTTTTTTTATTATTATTTATTTTATTTTTTTTGCAAACAAACACGTAAGGGACGTTTGGACAAGCTCGGGACACAGCAGGGTAAGAAGTATAATTTCTGAAACTTCAAGTGGGGGTCAATTTGTAAAAAAACAAAAATTAAAAATCAATTGCTGACCTAGTTTCAAACTGAGAGAAGAGAATGGACTAAGAGAACAGCTCGTCGGTGGTCACTGGTGGTCAGTCATTGCTGGTCAGTGCTCGTTGGTCTCTGCTTGCTACTCGTTGGTCATTGTTTTCGCTGTTATCGAAGGTATGTTGCTTGACTCTCTTCTTCTTCTTTCGATCTTCGATCCTCTTCTTCTTCTTTCAATCTTCGATCCTCTTCTTCTTCATTCGATCTTATTTGATCTTCTTCTTCTTTGCTCTCTCTCTCTCTCTCAGTCACTCTCTCTCTTTCTTCTGTTCTATCCTCTCTTCTCTTTGACTTTTCTTTTTTTTTTCTTTTATGCTGATTCGGAACTCTCTCTCTCTCTCTCTCTCTCTCTCTCTCCCCCCTATTTTATTTTTTATTTTTATTCAATTTTTTTTGTGGCTTTTCTCTTAGTCTGTCTTATATTTTATATATATATATATATATATATATTTTGCTAATTAGTTTATAAGAATATTTTTTTAAAAAATTTTAATGATATGTATTTATTAATTTTATAATTTTATGACATTTAATAAATAAATTTAATTATATATATTAAACGTGTTCCCAGCGTGTCGTGTCTCCTATTTTTTGAAAATTTGTGTGTCCTCATGTTTGTGTCCGTGCTTCATAGGGTATAGGAATTGGGCTTGTAGAAGATCTTCTTCGGGGAGAGGACTTGATAATTTGGGATGAGAGAGTGATTAGTAAATATGAAGTAGTTGTTGGGGAGTTTTTAGTGGCTAGTTGGTTTAGGATTTAGGAATAATGATAATAGACAGTGGTGGCTTACGGGAGTCTATGGATCCAATAGCCCAAAGCTTAGGGGATCATTTTGGGAGTTGCCTGGTTTATTTGGGCTTTGGTCTCCAAATTGGTGTGTTGGTAGCGACTTTAATGCGATCAAAGTAATTTCCAGAACGCTAAAGGGGGATGAAGTCACTAGGAGTATGAGGGACTCTAATGCATTTATGAGAGTACGAATTGGTTGATCCTCCATTGTCAAATGCTAGGTTCACTTGGTCAAACCTGTAGGTGAATTTTGTGCATAATAGTCTGGATAGATTTTTGCATTCTTTAGGTTGGGAAGAGAGATTTTTGAGTGTTAGACAAGAGGTGCTTCCTAGAGCAATGTTTGATCAATTATTCAAGGGTCTTAGAAAGTCATTTATCAATTAGGGTCCCACTCCTTTTAGGGCTAAGAATATGTTAGAGCATCACTTGTTTAAGAAATGTTACCAGGAATGGTGGGAAAGTTGTAGACCTCACGAGAAGGGGAAGTTTCAAATTCATGAAGAAACTGAAGTGTATTAAATAGTTGATGAAAATTTGGAACAAAGGTTTTTGGAGACTTGAAAGAGACTACAAAGTAAAATTCTAATTAGGATCAATGAGTTGGATAGTCTTGAGATGAGTGGTGGTCTTGTTGAATCTCTTAGAAAGGAGAGAGAGGTTTTCAAAAGTAAATTTAAGAAGGTGGTCTTTAGGTGAAGAAATTTCTTTGTCTAAAAAATCTAAAGCTTAATAAGTGGCTTGAGGAACGGGATAATAATTTCAAATTATTTCCTAAGGCTGCAAATGGAGATCAAATCATTAATGAGGTTTTTCCGTTTATTCTAGATTGTATTCTTTTGAGAGAGGGGTGAGTAGGTCGAGATTAGAAGGGTTGGAATGGTCCCCCATTGATTCTAAGAAGGCTAGTTGGTTGAAAGGCTTCTTGATAGATTGGAAATAAGAAGGTGATGTTCAAGTGTAAAAAGGTATGGGTCCCTAGGGCTTAATAACTTTCTTATGACCACTTTTTACATTTGTTGGGATATTGTTAATTTTGATTTGTTGAAAGTTTTTAATGAATTTTTTGAGAAAGGAATTGTTGATACTTGTGCAAATGCTACATTTATATGTTTGATTCCAAATAAAGAGATTTCTTTAAGAATAGGTGACTTTTGACCTATCTGTTTAGTTACTTATTTGTATAAAAGTTTGTCAAAAGTGTTATCTATGCTGTTGAGATTTGGTTTTGGGGGATTTCATTTCTCTTCTCAAGGTGCCTTTGTTGAGGGGTATTGAATTTTAGATGTTATTTTGGTAGCTAATGAGGTGGTTGAGTATAGATTACCTAAGAAGCACGAACACGCACATAGACATGGGACACATGATACGATGATTTTAGAAAATGGGGACACGAACACGGACACGGACACGGACACGAACATGGCAGGGACACGACAATTAAATATTTTTTCATATATTTTTGTTTCTTATGCAGGTCAATATTACATCAACAAACAATCAAAACTAACAAAAACAAAAACTAATTTGATATTAAAAAAATATTAAAAAAAATCACTTTTATATTAACACTTATTGTTTGTATCTTTTTTATGGATGATTTATTAAGTATTTAAATCTAAGCAAAAATGAATAAACATTCAACATCTAACATCCATTAAATGCACTAAAGAAAAGGGGGGGGAAATGGCATGTCCCCTGGAAAAAAAAAATTAAATTAAATGGTGTGCCCTTGTCGTGTCCCCATGTCCCCATGTCTGACATGGGTATGGCACTTATTTTGAACTGTTGGTGCTTCATAGCAAATTACAAACAATGAGAGGGTTATCTTTAAGACTGATTTTGAGAAGGTATATGATCAAGTGGATTGTTTTTTTTAATTTTTTTTTTTTTTGGATTTTGTCATGCAAAAGAAATGATTTGGTGAGAGATGGAGGAAGTGGATCAAGGATTGTTTGTCCAGTAGTAATTTTGTAGTAATATTGAATAGTAAAGCATTTGATACTTTTTAAGACTACTAGGGGTCTAAGGCATAATTCTTCTTTATCCCTATTTTTATTTACTGTAGAGAGTTGAAGTTTTGGGGAGGTTGGTTGATTGGTCTTAGGAGGTGGGTTTAATGGAGGGTTTTGTGATAGGTTGGGGTAGGATTTCAGATTTTCACCTACAGTTTGCAAATGAAACTATATTTTTCTCTTTTTAGATTTTCACCTACAGTTTGTAGCATTTTTAATTGTTGGTGGTCATAATATGTTTTTCTATGATTATGTTATATTTCCAGGTGGTGAACACTCCCATTCACACAATCATGATGTGGACCATGCTCATTCTCATGTTCATTTTGGACAAGAGCATTCACATCCTCTTAAACATGCACTTCCTTAAACATACAATATATATGTATGCATTATGCAAATGCAACAATTTTTTCTGTTTTATATATTCCTGTAATTTTTCCTCTAATAATTTATAGAAAAAAAATTTACGTCTAATAATGTATAGAAAAAAAGTTACTTTCTATCTGTCACAATTGAAAATTAATAATTCTGAATAATAAATAATTATTAATGGTTGGCAAAGTAATAAACAAATTATAAATGCACATTTATTGATAATCCAAATGTGTTACTGGAGTACATTGGACCACATGAATGGTTCAAAAGCCTTGAACACACTGTTGATGGTTAAAAGAGTACAATTTCATTGATTGAGGTAATGGTAGTCACTCTTTTGGAAGGAATATCACCTTAAGAATATGAAAAGGTTGACAGAATAAATACGCAAAGTGAAATTGAGAAAAAGTGGCCCTAGTTAATATATGGGACTCAAGAAAAGTGACATAGTCTACATTACGGGTAATGCTAGGGGACGAGGAAGACCAAACTAAACAAGAGTTAAGATAGTCAAGCATGCGTTTGTTTTATCATTAAGGGTAGTTCAGTCATTTTTAACCTCTAGGGTTTTACTTAGTTTTCTTATATATATTTCTCTTGTAATCTTTCATTAATTAAGTTCTGTAGCTAGTTAATTCTAAAGATTCGGAATGGATCTTCATACACTACACCGTTGTATTTGAATATTATAAGTGCGTATATATCGGTAATTTTGTGTTTTCACTAAATTGTCTTCCCTACTAATATTCTTCACTCTTGGCCTGGCTTAAGGATGCAAGCATGTGAAGTGTCTTGTTTCCTATAAAACCATGTGAGTTGATGGGTTATTTTACTCCATAACTAACTGCATATATTCTACTAGGCTTGATACTGACTCTTATGTATTGCAGCATCTTCTAAAATTATATACTAGAAGTGCAAAATTAATTAGACTTATTAGATGAACGTTGTTTCTGGTTCTTTTTTTATGATAAATATGATGGGTAAATTACACTCACCTCCCCTGAGGTTTCTAACAAATATAGGGACCTCCCCTGTGGTTTGAATAATTATACAAATCTCCCCTGCTTTACTTGACATTGTCAAGATTCTCCCATTCCATCAAATTGGAACAAACGATGTTACTTGCATATACTAAATGACTTTATTACCCTTGCTTTGGAGCACGAAAAGACGATAATAACCCTTGTACCCTAAATTCCTAATTCACTATCTATTCTGATTTCGATCGAATTTGTGGGAGAAAGAAGAGAGAGAGAGAGAGAGAGAGAGAGAGAGAGAGAGAGAGAGAGAGAGAGAGACGAAATCTTTGAAAAAAACCGATCGGTGTGAACAAACGACAAAGAAGCTTGAGATTTTGGTTCGATCATCGTTGCTAGTGCAAAATGTGAAAGAGATTGATCGGTGAGAAGTTGGTTTTAGGGCTTTCAGGTAAGATTTCAAACCTTTTATACTTCATCTCGTTTGTTTTCTGGAGTAGCAGTCTAGTTCTTTCATGCTTCATTCCTGTTTGTTTTCTGGAGTAATAGTCCATCTAGCTCATGCTTGTTTTCATTTTGAAACTCTAGATTTGTAGTCCCTTTCGGATTTGTATGCCTTTATGAACGGATGAGCAGTCTGGCTGGGAGATGTTGGGTGACCAGTCGTCCGCAGAACGTCTGGTCAGTCAATCGGCCAAGCCTTTTTTTTTTTTTTTTTTTTACATGTTCGACATTTTTTTTTCCTGTCTTCTTTTTATTATAATTTTTGATTTTATTCAATTATGATTGTATTAAATAAACTTTTATTTATGTTTGCTATGAAAGTGGGGATTTGGTCTTGTCAATTTATTGTAAAAAACAGTTTTCTTCTTAATTTTCTTAGAATAATGATTTTTAAGGATTTTTTTTTTATTCTTTTTGTTATGCAATTATGATTATATGAGCTTTTATTGTGTGTTTTTTTTAATATTTTATATGTCTCCTGCTTATGAATTTTGTTACATTTGGGTGAGTAATTGTTGAATAGAGTTGTTTTTTTTGTAATTAATTGTTACTTATTGTGATCACAGTATGGCTGCATTCCCTTATTTTGATCTAATCATCAACTATAAAGGCAAAGTGGGCAGAGTATATGATGTGGACCCAAATATGTATTGCTACATTGATGCGTTGAAGGATGTGACTGCAACAGTCCTCTCTCACATTGCTTGTAGTGAAGCAATAGCTATCACATTGCATTGTGATATGCCTGGTACTGAGAATGGGAGATTAATAGAAAATGATCTTGATGTGTTGGATATGTTTTATGTGCAAGATAGGAGTAAAACAATTAACTTATATGTTGATATTGCATATTTTCTTGGAGTGGAAGATGGTGGAGATAGAAATGATGTTGGAGATAGAAATAGTGGAGGTGATGGGGTACATATTGTAGATGTAGATGTAGATGAAGATGATGAGTACCATGAGTACCACATAGCATGAATCCAACAGTGACTCTTTTTGTTTGTTTCATTGTTTCTTGCAGATGAATTGGCTAAGATGATGATGATATTTTTGGTACAAGTACTTATCATAACTTTAAGGTATATAATACATATTGCTTTAGTGCACAGTTAGTGAAGATCATGTTTCACTTTTTGTATTTTTGTAGTGGACTGTGGACTTGATGTTTTTTTTTTATTTTATTTTAAATAATGACTTAATGTGAATGTGAATGGTAGCATACCTGTGTTGTGCTTGGTTATGGAGTTGTGTTGTGCTTGGTTGTGGAGCTCTGTCTTGTGCTTTATTTACTTTTAGTTCTGTGTGTTGTGCTTGGTTCTGAAGATGAGATATTGCCTTGGATATATATAGCGGGTTCAAGAGCCCTGAGGGCATTTTTGGGATTATCTTTGATGACCTCAACATTTTCTGTTACCTGTGCTAACAGAAGTTACAAAAGGGAGGAATCTGGGGAATGCCACGTAAAGTAGGGGAGATTTATGTAATTATTCGAACCACAGGGGAGGTCCATGTATTTGTTAGAAACCTCAGGAGAGGTAAGTATAATTTACACTAAATATGATTGTTCCTGTCATTTTGGTCTCTGTTTTTTCAATTAACTCAATTTTGTCCCTTAATTTTAAATTTTGTGTCAATTAAGTCCAATTAAAAACGATCGTTACAATTTTTTATGGAAATTTCGCATGTGTCACACACAACCAATTTTGAGGGGCATAATGGTCCATTCAGCTGTCTCTCTCTACCCTCTACAATGATTGTTTCTTTCTCTCCAATAACCCAGCACAAACCATCCCCACCTTCCATCATTAACGCCGGCTATCTACACCATGCACACCACCTTATTCCATCACTACTGACAATCACCATCTTCTACCCTCCCAAACCACCACTTCTGCCACCCAAACCCCCTTCTGCTGAAGCCCTTCCACTGCCATTGCCACCATCAACCACTCTGTCAACCATCACCAAAACCCCATTTTTGCTACCCAAACCTTCTTCCATCAGCCTGAAACCCACCTCATCAACATTATCCAAGAATTGCCTAGCAATAATAGTAATAATAAAATAATCATTTAACAATATCAACCCTCTCAACTGCCATCTCCATTAGTCACCAGCAACAACCATCCCAACCACCAGCCCCATTACTATAAAACACCTCATCTGCCAAATCACCACTTTTCAACCACAGCAAACCCGCCTTTCTGCAAACCACTCCGTTTGTCAAATCAATTTCACCCTCCACCCCAAATCAATGAAAAAGAAAAGAGGGAAGATAAAGTCAATGGGTCAGAGGAAGGGGGGGAAAGGAGAGGTAGGAAATCGACTGAGATTGACTTTGCCATTGTCATTGAAGATCCTTGCCTCTGCTGGAAGAATAGATTGCTACCTCTTCATTGCCATTGTTGTGGCGTGCTCCTTCTTTGTTGCATTCATCCTCAACATCCCTTCTCCATTGCCTAAAGCCCCCTTCCCCTTCGCCTTCCATAATGCCCACCAACTGCCTCCTCTCTCACGCTCGTTTTATATATATAATATTAGTTTTGAGCAAGTTAATTAAGTGTAACGGGTGATTCGAAATGCACCTCATTATACCCCTAAATGAAATTACCAAAAATCCTTAAACCATACAACCATCTTCTACCTTGGCTAGTTGGTGCCAGTAGCAGCTCCGATAGCCACCCGAGCGCCCTCCCTCTCCAACTCCCCTCCCCACCCTCTCTAACTCCACCCGCCACTCCCCAGTCACTCCCCACGCTCCATGCCCCCTCTCTACCCCACTCTGGCGATCACCCCATCCCTTTTTCCTCACCTAGATGTCATTGCCGCTAGCCACACCAACTCTAGAGCTCTCTCCCTTCCCCTTTATTTGAAATTGTAGAGCACCGTCACCAAAAAAATGATGGTGGTCAGACGTATACCACTAAACAAATAGTGGTGGTTAGGACATAGACCACCGAACCAAATTTATGGAGATCGCATCGGGTGGTGGCGGTCATGACAGGTGGTGGGGAAGGAAATTGAGAGGGGAGGTGGGGTTTAGGGGTATAGTTTGACATGTAAGGAAGGGAGTTAGCGTTGGGCTGCACGGAGGGAAGGGGAGGCCATTGCACACTGTGGGGAGGGACGGGGGGATGTTGTCGGAGATGATAGAGCGGTGGTCTTGGTGGTGTGGAGGGGTTGGGATGGATGTGCGTAAAGTTGGTGTTAACTAGGGTGCTCAAAGAAAAAGAGCAAAATTTGAATTCAAAAATTAGGATGCTCAAAGAAATGAGATGTCCAACCACAAATTTGAGGTGCATTTAGAGGCACCAAAGCGTAACTCACAAAGTTGGATGGGGTATGGGCGAATGGACTATTTTACCCTTGAAAACATGACGTGTGTTGTTCACATGTGAAATTTCAGTGAAATTTTAACTGCCATTTTCAATTGGACTTAATTGACAAAAAACTTGAAAGTAAGGTGCAAAATCAAGTGAATTGAAATTACATGATCAAAATGACACAAGGGGCAAAGTATAAGAACTATTGGTGCAATTTTTCGTTATTTTTATGTATACATCAAAAGTGCAGAATGAATTGGACTTGGTACATGTGTGTAGTTAATGATCTTTACCCAAAAGGACATTCATAGTGTGATTAGCATGATATTAGACACTTCATATTATTAGTCCACATGTTAACATAATTTATCTTAAAGGAAATATTTGATATAAATTTTGTTGACATATTTTTGTTGTGCGTCATTAAGGATTTGCCATGTTGGCGTAGTTATATTTTGTCATTATGAACGCCACTTTAGAATATAATCATACTTTGGGCAACACTAAATCTTGTATTTCATCCTTAAAAACTTTTCATTTTTTAATTATAAATGTAAGTAAACTTTCCTTCGATGCTACATCTTTTGTTAAACCCTCCTGTGCAGATAAGTGATTTTGGAATCTGGGTAAGCTATGAAGCGCCGACACTGCAAAATGAGTGTCGTATTCATGTTGAACACGGACATGTCGGGGTATGGGACACACCACATGGCGTGTCCCCTTATTTAATTAATTTATTTTTAGGAGACACGCCGGGGACACTTCGGGAACACAATAGGGACATGTCAATTTGTCTTTTTTTCCATTTTATTTAGTATTTTTTATGAATGTTGAATGTTTATTATTTTTTTCTTAGATTTAAATACTTAATAGATCACCTATAATAAAAAAAAAAAAAGATATAAACTATAAGTGTTAATTTAAAAGTATTTTTTTTAAAAAAAATAATAAAAATAAAATTAGAGTTAATTTTTGTTAATATTGATTGTTCGTGGATGTAATATCAATCTAGATAGAATATATATATATATATATGAAAGCATATTTTATTGCCACGTCCCCATTTTTTTGAACTCACTTTGTCCCATGTCCACATCCTATCCGCATTTGTGCTTCTTAGTTGGTAAGATCCAGTTTCAGTGTCTCGAAAGCTCTCCTTTTCAATTTCCTCTTAGCACTGGTGGCGCTAGCAAGAACAACATTGGTTAGTATCGTTTCAGTATGGCAAGTTGAATCATATATTTTTTTTTTTTAAATCCCAAAACAATTGAAGCATTAATAATCACATTTTATTGTTATTGTCACACAAGCTTTAGTCATTGGCTAAGATCAAGGACAATCATCTTTGATTGAGGTAAAAAATCTTCAGGAAATGATCTGAGCAAGCTCATTCTGACGTTGAGGGTATCATATGCATTAGCATTAGTAACAATGCCAATATGTTTTGTTATTTTTACTTTTGTTTTTGCTTCCAGGATTCATGGCAGGTGGGTTCGTGTACACGGCAATTGCCAAAGTGCTGGCAGAAATGAACAATGGCAGCAGCTCAGCAATAAAAAGTACTGTACTCCAATTAACCTCACTTATATCTGGAATGGCCGTCACACTTTGTATATTCACCTTCTAATAAGCGTTTAGTAGTTTTTAAGATCAATGTAATCCAAGTGGTATAACATTACTCATTTGTAAATCAAGATCACAATGATGAAAATTCAGTTTTTAAATCGAGAGACCACAATATGCCACATCACTCTATACAAAAAATTTGTACAATTTTTCTTCTGTATATCTCCACCACTCAAAACTATTAATGCATGGTGAATAAGTGATGTATCATGCATGCAACCTATATGAAAAATAAAAGATATATTGTTAACTCAAATGCTCTATTCCTCCCAGTTGAAGTGGCTGGCAGGCCATACCAAACACCCAAATCTGCTTAAACCAGGTAAATTTAGAGTCACAAACTCTACTCCATTTTTATATTTTGACAGTAAACAAGACAGAATAATACTAACAATTTCCTCACAAACAGTAGTTATATATTTTTTGGGTGAATTCAGTGGTTATATATTACAGACAAGTACTCACAAACAGTTATATTACATAACAAGCACACTTAACTAGCAATTTCTAGCACAATCAAACACTCAATCTCTAATTGGTACATTTTCTCTGATAGCACCTTTGAAAACACCATTTCTGTTTGATTCAGAACAAGGGAGGGAAGCCATAGCAAGACAATCTTCATCCTGAAATATGTTATCAAACTGGTTTTACATTTTCAGCCAAAGGATATACAAGTACTACCAAAAACAATGAAATTCCACTTGAGAAAATTAAAATTCACTGTGAAGTTTCATTCCTCATTAATCTTCCTGTGTGAAATCTTAAAAGAAAAACAAAAAAAGTTCAAAAAAGTAAAAGAACAAGAACATGACAAAAAATAGAAACATCACAATAGACATAACATTGTAAGATGTTTCAATGCAGTAGCTCACAGGTTAGTCCAAAGTTTTCCACTAGTTAGATCAAGATCTTTGGCAAGTTGTTGCCTATGCAGAATCCCTAATCAGGACGAGTGAGACACGAAAATAGAAAGGAACAAAATAGGAATTATAAATTATACGTACACACAAGAACACATAATTGAAAGTGGTTCATCCCAAAATTAGGCATACGTCCACAGTCATTACGATTGTGCAATGATTAGAAAAAATACAACCAATATACAGAGAACTATGTATTCATAGTTGGATCTACAGTCGAGTGGTAAATATTCAATACTTATCAGATCAACACTTCTCAACAAAGATTGGGTAACAAGCCAAAGATCAACATCCCCTCCCACTCTTTCTCGGTTTTTCTCAAGGTTGAGCACTTAAACTCCCATTTGGTAATGTTTATGTTTTAATCTTTTATGTTTTACAAATACTTTGAAAATGGGAAACAAAAACTAGTTTGGTGTCTCATTTTTGTTTCCAAAAAATGGAAATAATTTTGAAATTTTACTAAATTATACGAGAAAAAAAAAGGTGTTATTCTTAATACAAATAGCCAACACAAAATTGATAAAGGGGTACTACTCATTTTTTCCAAATATAATATTTTAGCAGATGCATTAGAAGAAGAAATTCAGTAAATTGTTTAAACATCAACTTCGTTTGAGCACAGTTATCCCAGCCTTATGCTCACTTGATATACTCAAATCAGTATATCCATCATAGGAGGAAAATTACTGATTAGTTCTGAAGATGGTAGGTCATGACCTAACAATTTGCATTGTGTGTACACTCAGGCAAGGCTGGCTCAACTCGTGAAATTGGTGCCCAAGCTCTTCTGTGGCTAAGCTCAATAGGTTTTTTTCTAGTGGGCCACGCCATGCCAGAGCCAAAAATTTTAGGCCCAAGCCCTGAAGAGCTATCGAGGTGCCTAACCCTAACAATCTTTTTTTTTTAAAAAAAAAAAAATTTCCTATTTTTTGCTTGTGGGTCAAGTCAATGGGCTGATTGATCACCTCTCAAGGGCTAACTAGTCAGTCTACAACACCTAGACCTAGACTTAGTCCCAAGCCAAGCCCTTTTCAACCTACCCAAGAATATGGACCTAGCCGGGTCACTGGTCAAATGATGACCCTACGGTACATTTCGATAGCATCTTAAAAACACAAACTTCTATTTTCTCTTATATGTTTTTTAACATGTATCAAAACATACTTATTATGAATAAAAGGAATACAGGTAGAACCAAAACAGTGCAATTCAAATTACAATTGCATCTTGGGAAGTAAAGAAACTGTTAGACACAAAGAAGAGGTAGGAGCAACATCTTTAGCTCTAGTTATATCATTGCATGAGAATTAAGAGGCAAAGGAGGAGGTAAACAGGAATAGTAAGACTAATACCAGGTGGAGAGAAAGAAAAAGGAACAGAGGAAGAAGAGGACATGATCGTTAACAAGAGGACTAGGATTAGGAGAAACAAAAACATGACTAGGAGAAGAAACAACGACATTATCTTCTTCCTCCTTCAAATTCAAACTTAATAATGTGTGGCATGTTCCACAAACTTCATCTATTTTGTTTTATGTTCATCAACTCACATCAGATAATGCTTGCACCATTACATTTGTTGATAAATCATTTGTTATTTAGGACAAACACAGCAACCAAGTTCTATGTAGAGGTCATCATCAGAATGGTCTCTATCAATTTCCTTCCCTTTCATTTTGATCACTGTTCAAAGGTTTTTTCTAGTATTAGTTCTCCAACTGCCACTTGGCATAAGAGACTAGGGCATCCTTCTTCTGATGTTTTTCATCATACAGCTAAAACTTGTGGTTTTTCCATTTCTCATAGACTGTTCTTTTTGCAGTCGTTGTGTCTCAAAGAGTCACAAACATCCTTTTGTATTGACTAATACTAATTCCAATGTTCCTCTTGCTTTAATTCACTCTGATACCATGAAGAAAATAGAGAGAGAGAGAGAGAGAGAGAGAGAGAGAACAAAAAGATATTTTCTGTTATTTCATTATGAACTCAACTATACGTAGAAGTCTTTGATCAATGTATAAATGGAAACAAAACAAAGTATCTCTAGATTAGTCATAGATTTTAACTAAGTTTGTTATAGAGGAGAGGATTGTGTACTGCTATCCTACATCCTTATGATAGTTTTATAGGTGTGTTATGGTTGCCATTGCAGCTCTGTCTTCAATAGCCTTAGTTGTGATTATGGTTCCTGAGGTGATAGTATCTAGGAGCCAGGTGTGGGGACATAATTTTCGACATGTCCACATGGCATGACCTTGGCTTGGAGTGCCACATGGCGAAATGTGATTGGCCGAGGTATGAAAATGATCCATGTCTAGGCTGAAGTATTTGGTGAAAGACAAAAATCCTAGTGAATGAATGACTCCTTGGTTGGGTGTATTTAGGACTCTTTTGAGATGTTAACCGTAATCCAACTAGGAGAGATGAATCATCTAGTATTATTTCTAAAAGGAGTAAGTATTTGACTTGATCACTACTTCTAGGAGGAGGACACCTTTATATAGGCACCCCCATCTGTGAGAGGTACGTGAGTTTATGTGTGTTAATTTGAGTTACCGTTAATTTGTCGAAATATCTTGGGATATTAATTTACTGACTTTATCATTGGAGTGCCCTCTCGGTTGACAAGAAATCGAATTAGTTGTTCTTCAAATTGTGCAGACGTGGGTCTATATAGACTGTGTGTTCTACAACTGTTTTCCCAGAATTCTAGGAGGAAGATCAGATATTGGTTGTGGTAAAATTTTAGCATACACATACCCCATACACTTTATTTTTTGATAATTTTTTGAATTACTTTTCTATACTTATTAGACCACATGAATATTGTTACTCAATACATATATATCACATATTCCAAAAAAATTTACAAAAATGAAAAATGAAAAAAACATAAAATGCTATATGCTTAGTTAAATTAAAAAATGAAAATGGAGTGAAAGAAACTATATTTTGTTTTGGTTAGGTTAAGAATATGAAAAAAAAATGAATTAGATAATAGTACAAAAATAACCATTTTTGTTTAATTAATTTAATTTTGTTTTCCCTGTAATCATTATCCAAATGTAGCATAAATATTATTAAAAAATTTAATATCAATTTTTTTTATACAATTATCTTAAATATATGTAAATAAAATATATAACTTATAAGGATAAATTACAGTCACCTACATTGAGGTTCTTGACAATTACACTGATTTCCCCTTCTTTTTCTAAAATTACACTGACTTTCCCTTTGATTAACGGCGTTAATGGGAGGGTTAGTTTAGTAATTTTAACATTAGACATATTTTTGTTAATAAACATTAAATGTGCGATTATTATTTTGGTTATACCTTATATTGTGTTTGATTATGAGTCATTATTTTTTTAGTTATGACTGAAAAAAAATTTAGTTATAATATCTGTTGTATTTAACACCACAAATGTTATAATTTGCATACGTTACATATAAAATGGTATGTATTTTAGAATATCCTATTGTTACGACAAAAGTGATGATGAAACAAATTAAAAAAATTAATTATATAATATAAGAGAAGTTATTTGGTAGTTTTTAATCAATACTTGACATAATACAGTTTACTTATCTTAAAAAAAAAAAAACAAGATAAAATTGATGAGTCTTACTATCTTCTTCTTCATTTTTTTTTTTTTTTTTTTGATGACATAAGTCTTACTATCTAAATTAATAAAAATAATTGGGACACCACTTGTATTTATTTGAATAGTATTAAATAATATTTTTAAATACTCACATGGTTTAACTATAAATATATATATATATATAATTTATTGCATTACAGACATACAAGTTCTTGTATTTTTCATTTGGCTTCAATAATTCATATTAATTTGTTTGCCTAAAAAATAATTAATTGATTCATTTTATTTTCAATTTATAGATAATCACTTCAAATATTATACAAAATCAAACTAAAATCCCCTATGTAATAATCTAACAACTAATCACTGACTTTCACAAAAAAAAGAAAAAAGAAAAAGAAAAAGAGAGAGAACAATTAGTCAAACTAACAGTCAACTAACAGAAAGGGAGAATCTGCAAATCAAAAATAAACCTCAAGGGAGGTCAGTGTAATTTCTGGAAAAGTTAGGAGAGGCCAATGTAATTGTCAGAAATCTCAAGGGACGTGAGTGTAATTTACCCAACTTATAATAGTTATTGTTTTCACTTATTTCTCAAATAAAATTTTTATTTATGAACAATTAATTGAAAATACAAAATTCATAAATTTTTAAATAGATTACAAAATTACCATTTAGGTAAATTCTAAATACACATAATTTTCTAATACTAACTATAAGTTGAATGGTTCAACAAGTCTAAGACCGGTCTAAGTAGTTCAATTCAAAGATATTAAGGTCAAATTAGAATTTTTATCTATTTTTATCCATGATACAAACATTGGCTAACAAAATGATTTATAACAAAAAAAAAAAAAAAAATCTCTATACGTTTAGACAATATTTCTAAATTTATATTTTTAATTATGTATAGATTGATTTCTCTTATTATATAATTAATTAAAGCTAGAATATTTAAATTAATTATTTTTCAAACTAAAAAGTAAAAAATGTTGGTTTATAGTGCTGGATAGGACAAAGAAAAGGTATTAAATGGAATTGGGTTAAGATAAGTTCGTACAAATGTTGTAATATTCAGTTTGTGAATAACTAAACTTGCATCCGACCTTAGGTTTTATATTTTGAGACAATTACGTATCAGTGAGGCAAATTAAAAAAGTTTGCACTATATATTCGTATCATTTGGATGAAAGTTTGACACATAAAAGACTTACATCAAACACAAGAAATAACTTGCACCAAACATAAGATATATTTGACCCCCATGAAAACGACATTTTTTTTAGCCATTTTCTAATTGATTTGATATTTTCCTCATATTTTTAATAGTTGACCTAATTTTAACCTTGCACCACATGTCTAACCATTCCATGTTTTTATAATCACATTAAATATAATCCATTAGATGAGATTATTTACAAGGGGTTAGTTTAGTTAATGAGGATAAAGATCATAGAACATGATTGGTATAGATTCTAACAAAGTTCACTTAGAGGTTGATTGTAGGATTGAAAATTGTAAGGATAATTGGGGGAAGGGGAATAGAAAAGTGTGTCTAGGAAGGGAACTAAAAACATGAGTCAAAAGTGGTTAACAAGAGGAGTGAAATGATTTAGAGGTGGAGTTTGATGCAAGTTAGAGATGACTTCATTTTGGATGGCTTAGGAAAAGGGGTTAATGCATACTCTTTCTATAAAAAAAATAATAATAATAATTTCATTCTCCAATTTATTTTCGATTTTAACAAATTTTAAATGAATTTTATTATGTAATTGTAAATTAAAAATTTTAGTTGTTATGTCATTTGAGAAAATCTAATATAAAAGTATATATTATTTATCTTGTATGCTAAATGTAATTTTTATAATTCATTCCATGTTTTTACTTTAAAATGTTACTAATCCACGTAACGACATATATATATATTAGTTAATACTTAAAATAAAATATTAATAAAAACACAATTAAAACACGACTTTAATGCAATTTAAATGAAAACAACTCATTCCCATAATTTTTACCATTTTTTCCTTTTAAATTTTAAAATTATTACTTTAATTTTTAAGATAAAATTTTAATTATTTGTTTAAGACCATGCATAGAGTTTTAGGTTAGTTTATATATACACAAGGTAGATTACTTTTATTTTATGTAGGGTCGAATCCAAAATGAGAAAAGAAAAAATTAAACATAAATATAAAAAAGAACATACCTGTAGAAGTTGTATCATTACACTGACGCATAGGTCCACGGTTGTTCCCTAATCAGCACTTTCAACCAATTATTTCCATTGCTCTCTTGCTCTTCCTTAATTTTCATGACAGATTCCACAACAGTGAACTGACAACAGTTTACCTCAATCATCTGCAGAGTGAGTATATCCCCCAAACTAGATGGGATTTCCTCGAGAGATATATACCCGTCCAACAACAAGTGTTGAAGGCTTGGAAAGTGACTAGAGCAGGTGATCCATTGCTTAACATTGAGGTCCTTCAGTTTCAAGAATTTGAGTCGAGGAAACCCACCATCAGTCGTTGCCCATTGCAGTCCCCAGGCAGCATCATCTTCCAATTTGAGAAGCTCAAGGTTGGGTAACATCATCCCAAGGACTGATATCTCCTCCCACTCTATCCCTGTATATTTCAAGGTTAGCCTTTTAATATTTGCAGGAAACTTGACCTCTCCGAGAGTAGTTGGGTATCTGTGGAAAGAATTGCTGTGTAGCTTCAAAGTCTCAAGGTGTCTTAAAAATTCTAGGTTAAGAAACAACCAATTCCCTGAATCTGAAAACAGTTGTCCACAAATTCCCAGCTTTGTAAGAAAAGGAGTTCTTGCTAATAAATCCTGAACATGTCCACAGGGGTTTAAGTTTGCGATGGTTCGTAGGTTTTCTAATATAGAGGGATGGTTGTGATCTGTTCCTGCTTCTTCAGAACATAAAGACGCATCATATTTTGTTCCCCCTTTAACATAAAGATGCCTCAATTTTGTAATATTCCAAACATTACATGGCAGAATAACCTCACTCCATTGTGTAGAAATAATAATAAGTGTTTCTAGGTTTGAGAGATTGGATATTGATGGCGGTAATTCACAGGAACCTTTCAAATTAATTGCCAAATACCTCAAATTAACAAGTTGTGCTAATTGTCTTGGAAAGAAGGCATAGTTATAGAATATTTCCAACACTCTGAGAAGTTTGAAGGTCCAACAAATAAACAAGCACGTATCAGCAAACTCATTTTTGAAGCACAATAATGATTGAACAACTGTTGGGGCATAAGACTGTAAGAGAATATGATCAAATTCTGTTCCGAAGTAAGAAAGGAAGCACAAGCGGCGTTGGTTATTTGTTTCGCAATTACTTGAAGAAAAAGGAAAAGCGTCTTTATAATTGTGAGGCCAATTTAGGAAATTAATTTCCCTGGCTTTCTTCAAGCATAAATCACGCAACAAATCATGCATATGACATGCTTTAATTCGACCATCAAACCTTTTTTGAGCAACAATTACCAGACTTCTCTGAATTAGATCCATTAAGTAATCCTCTGCTACTTCCTCCAAGCTTCTCTGCCCAATCTTTTGTATAAACCCCTCAGCTACCCACAAACAAATTAACTTCTGCACCGGGATTTCTTGGTCTACTGGAAATGCTCCTAAATAGAGAAAGCATGGTTTCAAGTGGCGAGGCAAGTGATTGTAACTCAGTGCTAGTGTGTCCAAGTATTGGTTTGGATCACTAACAATGTATGAGCTTACACTTTGGGCAACTTGTATCCACGACTCTTGTGTCTTGATGTTCTTTGCAAGAAGTCCTGCTATTACAACAATTGCAAGTGGAAGCCCTTCACATTTTTTCATTATTTGCTTCCCAATTTCAATCAGTTCTGGAGGGCAACTTTCATTTTGAAACACCTTGCGTTGTAATAACTCCCAACTCTCTTCTTCAGTGAGAAAACGCAGACAATGAAGATGGCAATCAGGTGAGGCACGCATAGCCACCTCTTTGAGGCGACTAGTGAACATAACTCTACTTCCATTGTTGTCATTGGGGAAATACGTTTTAAGATCGATCCAGGCACCAATATCCCATAAATCATCAATGACAATGAGATATCTCTTGCCTTTTAATTGCTTGTACAACTTTTCGCCTAGCTTCTCATTGGTCATGTTTTCAATTTCATTGGTAAAGACGACATTAACAGAACGTAAAATGTCCAACAACATATCTGTTTTTCTGGGTAATTGAGAAGCATAGGTCCATGCACGAATATGAAAGTAGTGTGTGATGTAAGGATCATTGTACAGTTTTCTGGCTAAAGTTGTCTTACCGAGTCCAGGCATCCCAACAATTGATATCATTTGTAGCTGCTTCTTCCGTCCAGCAAGTAGCTGTTTTATAGTCAACGCCTCATCATCAAAGCCCACCGTAATTTCTTCATCTACCATGGTTCTGTTCTCCATTGACATTGACATGGACGAATGGACTCCATCATTGAAATCTTGTAGGAGTTGGATCTGATTTATCTGGTCATAAAACTGCACCACTTTTGCCTCGATCGGCTTAAACTCTTTCATGATATTTGTGCCAATTAACCTATGAAAAAAACAGTCACCGTTGTTGTTGCTGTCCCTCTGCCCTGGAACTTCAACATCAAAAGAACGGATGAGTTGACTTCTTGTTGCTGTCCCTCTCCCCTCGATCGGCAGGTTTTTAGCTTCATGGTTCAGCTCATGCTGCTGCTGCTGCTGCGGCTTCTCTTCCCAATCCTTGACAATGGGTGCTAGGAATCTTAGCCAATGGTAAAAAGAGTCGATATGATCTATCTGATCTGCGTTCAAATTGCACGCCCCACTGATCATTAGATCATCCAGTACCTCCACGACAAAACCCAGCTGCCCCCCGAATCTCTCTCTCTGTTTCCATCTCTCTATCTGTTTCCATGTTTCCATCTCTCTCTCTGTTTCCATCTCTCTGTCTCTCTGTTTCCGTTTCTCTATCTCTCTTTCTCTTTCTCTTTCTCTTTCTCTTTCTCTTTCTCTTTCTTTGCCTTCCTCTATCGCATGCTCATACATTTTTTTGATCAGCAAACACTCAATTGTTTACTGCTTCCATAGCCTCATTTCGGTGCTCTGCTATCTCTCTCAAGTTTCGCGTTGTGAAGACGGAATTCAATCAGAAAAGACATTGTGGTCTGAAGACGGAGTTTCGTAAAACCCTAACCTAATAATCTTTAGCACTGCGCAAAAGGCTAAGTTTGTAGTTAATATTTTTTCTTCTAAATACATATTTATATATATATATTAATTGGACATTATTTTATTTTAATTTTTTTTATATTAGTTGTAAGATTAAAAAATTTATAAATTTTATTGAATAGAAAATCATGAAAATCTAATTAAAATAACAAAAATTATAACCAAATAATAAAATGTGAGTCCTGTAAATTAATAATTGAAAATTTTAATCAAAACCTCCTGGGCCCAATATATTAATGGGTAAAGAACAGTCTAAAATATTTTACTTTCTGAACCCCCTAAGTAATAAGCACTCCCTCCATGAAAGATATACTATTATTTTTTTTCTTTTTTCTAAATAATTTTGCACTTATATATATATATATATATATCTCTCACAGAGTGTGTGAGAGAATGCAGTAATATATATTATGACACTATAAATATTTAATTGATTTTAACTTTGCGTCAGGGGCGGAGAGAGCATGTGACCAGGGGGGTCACGTGCCCCCTGGATTTTGGGATTTTTTTTTTTTTTTGCAAATATAAAAAAAAATTAAATAAAAAATTACAAAAATATTAGGGGCATACACCAATAAATCCCAAATTAATACCTTACACACTGTTTAGTCCTAAAAGTTTTCTCATAGACTGAAAGGTCCCATTACAATGTTTCAAACATTAGATTTCAAACATCTAATATTTATCAGATTTCAATAATGTTTGAAATTATAGGATGAATGTTTCAAATATTAGATTTCAAACATCTAATGTTCATCAGATTTCAATAAATTTTGAAATTATAGAATGAAACATCAGATTCATTTACATCATGAACATCATGATGATGTATAGATGGGACTAAATGGAGCATAAGAAAACTTTTAGGACTAAATGGTTCAACTTTTCAGAAACTAGGATTTATGGGTAAATTTTTCAAAATATTATTAGAGTGAAATGTCAAATGACATTTTAAAAATTATGAAAACAATAATAGTTATTTTGATTGAAAATGAAGAGACTATTATAAATAAACCATATTAGCTATGACTTTTTTTTAATGTAATGACGATGTCATTATTAGTGATATGTAAGTATAAGTAATTTCACTATAAAGATATGAAATTTATTAGATTGTTAGTTACATTTGACATGTGAGGTTCACTATTTATGCGTTTATTTACCATTAGTGGGTGATGTTACATACCAGTGATGACGTGGTATTACTATTATATTGAATTTTTAATCAAATTTTGTATCAAAAAATAATTTATCATTATATAATTTATTTTAAGGCTTATATCCATATTTTTTTTGTATTGTCTATGATACACTAATTACAAATAATATTTTTTTCTAGATATTTCCTGAAATCAATCGTAAAAAATTTACGTGAAATATTTTTATAAAAATTATTATAATTAGTAAATGCCCCCTCTAGATTAATTTTCTGGCTCCGCCACTGCTTTGCGTCAATATCAACTAATTATGATTAGAGAAATATATATATTGGATATACTTAAAATGTAATTTAATTTAAATTAGGAGTCATTATGATTTTTTAAAAAAGAGAGAAAAAAAGATTATAACACAAGTTTAACTATTTGTTTGGATCATAAGATAATTAACTATTTGTTTGGATAAACTCTGCCTTTGTTTGGACAAACTTTGCCTAGTGATAAGAATGAAAACGATAAGGGGTGACAAATAAAGCACGTGTTGAGTGAATGACCTATATAAATAGGTGAATTCATGAGGTTGAAGTGACTAAAGAGAAAGGAATCAGCATAGTGAAAGAGACTCAGAAGAAGGGAGAGTAAAATTAGGAGTCGCTGTTTAGTTGAGTTATATTATATTTTGAGTAATTATAAATTATTTTATGTAAATTAATTATACTTTATAAATTATATCAATATTTTAATTATATTATTTATTTTATGAATCTTATTTGTTTACAAGGAAAACCTATAGATGTAAATTGTTTAGTATTTTGAGGATTTGATATTTATTGATGTGTTTTATGAGTACCATCACGGAGGTCTCATGCCTTAGAAATTTAAATAACCATTGGCCCTCTTGTCATGGATCTATTGACCATCTATTCTGTTATGTACATTATTCTGTACCGTGATTATGATTATTTTACTTATATGATTTCTGCATGATATTTTTGTTCTTTAAAATGATTTATTTATTTGAACCAAACTATTCACTGTTTAGCCTAAATAATTATTTATGGTGACTTTTATACCTTATACTCTTAATATAATATTTCTTACTTTGCCATGTACTTACAGCTATTAAACCCTTTCGGTTAATGAAACTTAGGGGCAAAACTAGGGCTTGGAATAAACACCGTGATTTTTTTTTTTTTTTTTTTGGGGTTTTGGTATTGTTTTTATTTATTAGTAATTATTGCCCGACTCTTTTTAAGTAAATAAAAGCTCCAATGTATATTTTAAGTACAATAAATATTTTTGTGTACCTTTTATTTTACTCTATTGCATTGTTAATTCCTTTTAATTTAGAATTAATCCTTAGTAACTTTAGAAATCGACTAGTTGCGACATCCAACCCCTGGGTACCGAGGTTGGGTCGTGACATATACAACACACTAAAGAAGTAATCAAGGTACAAATTACAAATTAAATGCACTGAAGAACTCAATTTTTCTAAAAGCTGATTAGTGAGATAGTAGAAACAAGTTGATCCCCAACATTGTTCATCTCACGGAAATCAAGACCCTAAGAAATCAAAATTCAATTCCAAAAATTCATAAACTAAAACAAAGAAGAAGAAGAGTTTTGAGAGGAAGAAACTTTCATGCCGGTCTTTGCAGTGAAAGTAGGTCTGGATTTGAGTCTTGGTTGGGTTTTGATAAAAGGAGTGGTGAGTGTAGAAACCAGTGTGATTAAGGAAAGTTTGGTTGAATGATTGGACTTATTGATTGAAAATTTTGTGGGATTGGATGGAATTTGTTGAGTTTGTTGATGGTTGTTTGTAGAGTCTACTTTAGGTATGTTGAATTGTTGTTGATCTATTTGTGAACTCGTAGTAAAGGAACTTATAGAGCTTCCTTCAGGTCATACTCTATTTATTTTTTTTATTATTGATGCCCTATTTAAGAAGACGGTAAAGTTTTATTCTGGTAGTCAGTAACATGTTACTATAAATTAAAGAAAAATATTACTATTAACCAGAGTAAAATGTTAATCTTAAGCAGAGTAAGATGTTACTATTTACTTGACGGTAATTTTTTTTTATAAAGAATTTCATAGTCAACCTAAATCTTATTTGATAAATCTTGATGAGAGAATTCTAAAAATACCAAATCGACATCTAGATCAAAAGTTATATCATTTTAAAATTTAAAATATTAAATTACTCACTAAGGATATTTTGATAATAGTGGTATGTGCTGAAATTTTCAAAGAAGACTTTTTGTACTGGTCCTTAATGCATTAAAGTTTTATTATGAGAGGGTTTTGACCAAATTCTCCAAAAATTTCAATCTTATGCTACAATACGCCCAATCAAAATTGTAAAATATTTACAAATTTTGTTAGATAAAATGTCTATTAAAATCTAATCGAGATAACCAAAATTACAACCAATTAATGAAATATGAGGGCAAGTTTGGAAACTAGCTAAAATAGCCAAAAAGTCACTACAAAAAAGTCAATTATTGTCTTTATTTTTTTTACACGTTTTTTCATAAAAAGTTAAAAAATCAACGAAAATAATTAATTTCCAAAAAAACCATGAGTCTCGTGAATTGAGAATTTCAATCCTACACTCCAATACGGCCAATCAAACTTGCCTTGCATTATCGGTGTTTGAGAACACCAAAAAAAGCCACATGTTTTTTTCGAATTCTTTTGTCTTGAGGGACTTTTTTAAAAAATTATTTCAATTTTTACTTTTCCGATCCATCTTGTGTAGATGAATCTAAAAAAGTTTTTTGTTTTTTTTGAAAATTTCTAAAAAACAATGAAAAGCCAAAAAAAATCACTACATTTGGCTTATTCTTACTTTTGATTTTTTTGAAATTTTTTTAGAATTTTTTAATTTTATGATTTGTCTCATCATGCAGAATTTAGAAGCCTAAAATTTTTTAAAAATTTAAAAAATAAAATTCATTAAAAATGAAAATAAGGCCAAAAAAAAAAAAAAAAATCACCAAATAAACAAACCCTAAGTACTGACATGCAAAGAAAAAAAATTATTAAATACCTAGGTGGGAATCTATAGAAGGTAGGCGACAAAGAATTTTGGTGAGAGCAGTAGCAGCACTCCAACCTTTGACGTACACTTGATTTTGGATGGTATTGTTTCAATTTTTTGAATTTAATTTTTTTTAAATTAAATTTTTTATTTTTATTTTTTTGATTTTTAGTGAATATTTTTAAAATTTTAAGTAATTTTTTTATTTTTTTAGATGCACCTTATTTAGATGTATCTAAATAGTAAAATATTTGTGAAAAAATATTTTAAAAAATTAATAAATAGAAAAAAAAAATGAAAAATGTACTGAATTTTCATTTTTTTTTCTTTCCGTATTTTTGGTATTTAGTGATTTTTTAAAATATTTTTTCACAAATATTATACTTTTTAAGTATATTTATGTTAGGTGTGTCTAAAAATTAAAAAAATTACTTATAATATTAAAAAAATTCATTGAAAACAAAAAAAAAATACGAAAAATAAAACAATAAAATTTTTTGAAAAGCATTTTCTAGAAACCAAAATCAAACCAGCCAATCTGTATTTGGTGCTACTTTTGTTTAAAGTTTATAAAATAAAAATAATAATTTAAACAAGTTGAAAAAAATATATTGAAAAGTTGGGCAAGGATTTCTTAGGGGTTGTTTGGGGTATCCTAAATAAGTGTACTTTTTGTCTTTTTAGACTAAAAAATTAAGGTTGAAAATATGAATATTTGGGTTAACTTTTTGACTTTTTATGAAAAAATGTGTATTAAAAAATTGTATAAATTAATATGTAGGGAAAAATTAGTATTGGGAGTTGTGAAGTCGTAATTATTGACCTTTGGTGAATAGTGATAACTTTTTAACTTTTTGAGTAATTTTTTAATTTTTTGACTTTTTTGAGACTTTCCAAACTTGGCCTTAGTTACAAAAAGCTACTTATCCAATGCATTGTACAGAACTGTGTTTTTGACACAAAATGAACATCTATAATTAGGGGTGAGCAGCGGATATATCGATCTGCCAAAACCGACCGAACCGAACCGAACCGATCCGCCGTATTTTGGATGGATACGTGATGATGAGCGGACGGTTGCGGATTGATTTTCTCCAATCCGCCAATTTGGCGGACGGATGGCGGATTTGAGGTCCCTTTGGCCACAACCGAACCGCCAAACTGCGAGCACCCTTAATAATTTATAAAATTTTATGTTTTCAATTTGTTTAAATATTTTGTTTGTGTTTTCAATTGAAAAAGAGTTTAAATATTTTGTTGAAAAAAAATTTTCAACTTGAATATATTTTTTGAATTTAAAAAAATAAAATTATTATTTATTTATATTTTTTGGTTTTTAAATCTGACTCTAAAAGTAATAAATAGAAAATATGATATATGTTGGTTGGTTTTTGTTTTCAAAAACATATATAAATATAACAACACAGAGACATACAATCTCTGCTACTGTTCTGTTCATTGTTTTGGTGGTTTGAATTGTTTTTATATTTTAAGAACCACATATTGTAATACTTTATGTGGATAAGGTATGCTATGATTATAATATGTGGATGAGGCATGCAGTAATTATAATACTTTTTTAAGTCATTGACTGCAATACTTTATTTATTATTATTATTTTTTTTAGGAAGTGCACAAGTTGAACTATGTTGAAAATTTATAAAATTTCAAACCGCCAAACCAATTCGCATCCATTCGCCAAATCGCCAATCCGCTCAATCCACATCCGTCGGATTGGCGGACGGATGCGGATTGATTTTCTCCAATCCGCTAATCTGGCGGACGGATGGCGGATTGAAAGTTCCGTGGCCGCAACCGACCCGCGCCCACCCCTATCTATAATTGAGGATGAATGGATATTGGACATAGGCTTTGTTTGGTGCAGTTTATGAAATTGGTTTTAAGGTAGGCTTTTTTTCTTTCTTTCTTTTTTTTTCCCCTCCTTCTAAAAACCTATGACAAAGTGTATGATATAATTTCGACTTACAATTTTTGAGAAAAAAATGCTTTAAATAAGATAAAGAAAAACTAATTATTGGGATGCGCGGGTAGAGAGTTTTTAACTTTTACTATTTGGTTATCAACTTTTAGATTGTATTTAGTAGAGTTTTGTAAATATGATTTGAGAGTATGAGTTGTATTTTGAGTTTGTGAGTTGTGAAATTATGATTTGAGTGTAGAAAATTTGTTTGGTTATAGTTTTTGAATAGAGTTTTGAATAGAGTGTTGAATTGAGTTTTGAAAGTTTGATATGACATGTGAAATAAAAAAATTTGTTTGGTGATGAGTTTTCAAAACTTAATTCAACCTATAATTGATAATCAAACACACCACTCATAACTCGATATCCGTATTTTTTATTAACAGTCATAACCAAACTATTTTTAAAATATTCAAATAAAAAAATGATTTTTTTTTTTTTTGTTTTTAAGTAATTTTTTTGAATAATTTTTTTTTCAAATATTTTTTTCGACCCCGCTACATAGCTCGAAATTCGGTGGCCCGAATTTGACTCGACATCAAAACGACATCGTTTTGGTGTCTTTGTTTTTTTTTGTTTTTTTGTTTTTTGTTTTTTGTTTTTTTTTTTTTCTTTTTTCTTGTGTTTTTGTTGTAGAAGGAAGAAGAAGAAGAAGAAGGGTGGAGAAGAAGAGAAGGAGAAGAGAAGGGAGGAAGAGGAGGAATGAGGTGGACTGGAGGTGGCATAATTACAAGGGGAGGAGGAGGCGGAGGTGGGGCCGGAGGCGGCAGGTGGTCTTCTGACGATCTCCTCTCCTCTCTCTCTCTCTCTCTCTCCTCTTCTTCCTCTCTTCTCTCCCTCTTCCCTCTTCCTCTTTTCTCCTTTTCTCTTTGTCTCTGTCTTCGAATTCGAATTCGAGCCATTTTTCGAGCCACAGATTCGAGCTACCAATCTTTTTCCTATTTTTTTTCAAATAACTTCTATGTCAATTATTTTATATCAATTAATTTTTCTGTCAATTCATTTTTTAGGCCTGTGTAAACATTAAAAATATTTTAAAATTATTTAGAAAATTAAAATATTAAAAATATTCAGAAAATTAAAATATTAAGAATATTAAAAATATTCCGAAAATCAAAATATTAAAAATAATTTTTTTTCAAAATAAATATTCAAATAATTTAAATCATAAATATTTAAATAATTTAAATAATCTAAAAAGTTTAATAAGTAAAAAATTAAAATAAATATTCAAAAAATTTAAATCGTAAATATTCAAAAAATTTAAATAATTTAAAATTTTAATATTTTAAATTTAAAAACAACTCTACACTCAAATCGTAACCAAACACATAAAACAAAACTCAATTAAGAAATTATTTTTAAAACTCATAACTAAACACATAACTTGAAACTTCATATTACTTTCACAACTGTACACTCAAATCATAACCAAATACATAACAAAAAAATTAAAATATTTAAAAATATTTTTATAAAATAGAGTTTGAATTTATTTTTATAAAATATTTTAAAATTTAAAAAAATAAAATCGTAATATTTAAAAATTAAAATATTTAAAAATATTCAAAAAATTTAAAAATTTAAAAAATCGTAACATATTTAAATATTTAAATATTTAAAATCTTAACAAAATTAAAATATTGATTTGAATTGAGTTTTGAATTATGTGTTTGGTTATGAGTTTTGAAAAGTAATGATTATATTTTGAATTGAGTTTTGAGAAATGAATGTAGAATTATAATTTGAAAGCTCAAAACAAACGCCACACTCAAATCAATGGGTGAAATAATTTGAGAGGCTTATCAAATGGAACCTTAATTTGTAAGAAGGTACACTAAATAGGGGCCTTTAACGTATTTGGGGGTTTTTTTTTTTTTTGAATTCAAAATTAAAAAAATTAGGTTGTTCTGAAAATTAATTCCCAAAATGGGTGAAAATGTATTTTATAACTACGTTTTTTGATGAAAAAAAAATATTATTTAGAAAGCGTATTTTGTAAATATATTTCCTTAATCAGAAAGCGTATTACGTTTTCAACATTAATTTTTTTAAATCATTAAAAAAAACTAAAATAATAAATCTTTTAAATAAAAAGTTGAAAGCATATTTTGTAAATAAGTTTTCATAATTATTTTTGAAAACTTGTCATAAATTTTTTTAAATAATTAATAAAAAAAAATTGAAATCATAATTTTTTTTTTTTTGAAAAATGAAAAACTGAAACACATGTTTTTTTTAAACAAAGATTCATAAACACGTTTTCTATTTTAAATTTATGTTTCAATCAATACTAGAAAATCAATTGGTTAGAAAACAAATTCCATGTAAATGTAAAATATGGGTGAAGAACATGGGGAGGGAAGTGAAGGAGGGTGGAATCCGGTAATCAGAAAACGGAGGATGGGTCTGCAAACTGGTCAACCAAGGTTGAATGACTTGGTCTCTCTTTTTGTTGATGAAGTACCAGAGGCTATGACCCCTAGAGATCTGTTTAATCTGTTCAGTAAGTTTGGAGTTGTGAAGGATGTCTTCATACCATTGAAAAGGAGGAGAACTACACGATCAAGATTTGGATTTGTTAGGTACGATTGCAAGGTGGCTGCAGAGGTGGCAGTGAGAAAAACTGATGGCTTATGGTGTCATAACAGGGCCTTGAGAGTCAAGATGGCTAAGTACAGCAAGTCCAATCAAAGTAGACAAATACTAACAAATGCTAGAATTTGGATCCTCTCCTTGAGCTTGGTCCTTGAGCTCGGTCCTTGAGGGCCTTCGGGTCCACTTTGAGGCCCAATTTTGATAATCTGAACCGTTCATATTTTAATATTTACTCAGTATAACATACCTGTAAAAAATCAAGTTGATCGGATATCAGAAAGTATGTGTTCGAAAAACTGTTTATTAAAAAATAGTTTGTAGTCGATTTTTGAACACATACTTTACGATATCAGATTATCAAAATCGGGCCTCAAAGTGGACCCAAAGGCCTGCAAGGACCGAGCTCATGAGGAAGAAGCAGTGGACGCCCATCCAACCTATGATTGGAATCAAAGGTAAGTCATATGCGGAAGTAGTTCAAACTGGAGGTAAAAATGGTGGAGAATATGGAAAACAAAATGTCTCAGTTAGAGTTGTTGAGGCTGGGAATGGGTGGCTAGATAATAGTGTTCTGGTCAAGCTCAAAGCATTTTTTTCCTTCCATGACTTTCGCAAGGAGATCTATAAGAGGACTGCTAAGGAAGTAGTAGTTAGACAAGCAGGAGGAAAGTTAGCAATTTTATCATTCAGCTCCAACCAACAGATGAAAGAAGAAAGAGCGACAATGGAGGAGTGGATTCATGACTGGAGTGATGAAGTGTTTGAATGGGAAGAAGGGAAGTTTTTGGACTGTGATAGATGTATTTGGCTCACTTGTGTGGGAGTTCCTCTCAATCTCTGGAGTATCAAAACTTTTGAAGCCATTGGCAAGGTATGGGGAGAAGTGGTTCAGTATGATGAAGATACAGTGAGAGGTAAACACTTTATGTTCGGCAAAGTTAGGATTATTACAAATAGGATGGAGCCCATCAATACGACACTTAATCTAGTAGGAAATGCGAAGGCCTATCAAGTGCGAGTGTTTGAAGAGCCTGTAGTCAGTATCTGCCAATGCAATGGTGACTATAGCTGCCATAAAAATGAAGTAATGGAATCCAATATGCACATTGAGAGTGAACACCTGTCCAAACGCATGCGTCAAGTATATGTTCATCTAGAGGTAGCTGCCAATGGTGCTGAAGGTGAGGATGAAGGTGAAGTCGGTTCAGTTGCAGAGGAGGACGATGATGCTGACATGGCACAAACTGATGACGTGTCAATTAATGGAACACACACAGCCGACAGAGCTTTAGCAGCTGTGGATGGATGCCATCATTGTAGCTCTGGAGCAGCGGATAAAGTAACTGAGTGTGCTCTAGGGAAAAGAAGGGAGGTGCAGGCGGTCTGCTCAAGGTCTGTGGAGAATGGGATAAAGCAACGGGTTAAAGAGCTGGAATGTAATAAAGGTGTTATGTATAGTTCAACTGGGTTGGAGTGTGGCAGGCCCAACATAAATTTAGAAGTTGTGTTACATGGAGCCCAAGTTCAGCCTATAAATAATGGGCCAAGATGGGAAGTTAATTCTAATTTAAGTATCAGTATAGCCCGATCACAATATATATGGTCAGGGAAGTCAGAGCCCAAAAAGTTAATCACGATAAGGGGCCCTTCTCGGCAAGTTCATGCTAGATCAAAAAGGAAGGTGACGAGAAGAGGAAAGGCGGTGAAGCAGGGAAAGATAGAACGAAGCGGTGGCCAACCAAAACAAAAGGGATCCTATTCAAAGCTGTCTCGAAGTGGAGTGATCCTTGACGGCGGAATGCTATGTCCATACAAAGCGTCCAAGCAGCGGTTCCCAAAGGAGAAGAAAGATACTTAAAGAGGCCCGATACGATTGAGGTCGGAAGGCATTAGGGCTAAACTGTGAAGGGAAGGAAGAGGAAGTGGTGGCCAAAATAATGGAGCTGGAGGAGAAAGATTTGGAAAGAGTTGAAGGAAGGGCGAGGTTGATTAAGGCTTTGGAAAAATGAAGGAGGATCGATGCTGCGTTGAAGGTTTTTATGAAGATCATGTCATGGAATGTTAGGGGTCTTAGACAACCTGAAAAAAGGAGTAGAATTAAGGCATTGGTGAGAGAAAAATTAGTAGATGTTTTGATGCTGCAGGAGACTAAGAGAGAAGCTGTTGATGGTAATTTTGTTAAGTCCTTATGGCCTGAGGATGACATGGGTTTTATGGAGGTGGGTTCAGAAGGAAGTGCAGGTGGTCTCCTTTGCATTTGGAACACCCGAAGTTTTCAATTGATAGACTGCTACAGTTCCAGGAACTTCATTTTTCTCTCAGGTATCTTATCTCAATCATTTCATTGTGTTATTTGCAATATTTATGCCCCGACTGATGCATTGAAGAGGAGGAAACTTTAGGACAGTCTTCTAAATCTGAAAATCTCTTACCCTAATCCTTGGTGTCTGGGTGGTGATTTTAATGAGATTAGAGTTTTGAGTGAGAGGAAAGGCTGCTCAAGAAGGGAAAGGGGTATGAAAGACTTTAATAATTTTATAGAGAGATTGGAATTAATTGATCTGAATATGCATGGGAGATTATTCACATGGTGTAATGCATTGGACGGGGAGAGGTGGAGTAGGATTGATAGGTTTTTGCTTGATCTTGTCTGGTTAGAGAGGTATAAATTTAAACAATGGGGATTGCCTAGACTCATTTCAGATCACTGTCCAGTTTTGTTTATGGAGGATGGAAGGGATTGGGGGCCAAAACCTTTTCGGTTTATTAATGCTTGGACATCCCACCCTCAGTTTAAGAAGGAAGTGGAAAAGGTCTGGGAGGAGGTACAGACTCAGGGATGGGCTAGTTTTAGAATCATGATTAAGCTCAAAAGACTGAGAGCATATCTGCGCAGGTGGAATATGGAGGTCTTTGGTAATATTGATGATCAACTTAAACAAGCTGAAGATGAACTTCATGAGTGGGACTTGAAGGCGGAATCTAGATCCTTGTTGGAATCAGAGGTGAATAGAAGACGTGAGATCAAAAATCAAGTTTGGCAGCTAAGTAGAAGTAAGGAGAGGATGTGGTTACAAAAATCTAGATTGTCATGGACACAAAATGGGGATAAAAATACTAGACTTTTTCACTTGATGGCAAGTAACAGGCAGAGGAAAAATTTATTGGACTCCGTTCAGGAAAATGGTGTTGTGGTGGAAGACCCATGCATAGTGAAGCAAGCAGTGGAGAATTATTTTAGAAGGGTTTTTGCTGAAAGTTGGGAGAGTCGGCCTAAGTTGGCAGGGTCCTTTCTGTCCATTACTGATGTAGATTCAAAGGAAGTGCTGGAGACAGATTTTAGTGAAGCAGAAATTTGGGCAGTGTAGACACCCCATTTTTGACCGTCCTCAAGACTTGGACGTCACCGTTGGAACACTCGGTGATCATCCTTGTTTGTGTTCGTTTGGAGTTCCCGGAGGTCTCGGCTACGCACCCTGCCTCAGGATCTCCGAACTCGACCGTTTTGTGTCTGGTTTTGCACCAAACACCTGTGTTTTGCCTTGGAGGGGCAGGGAATGCCTTGTGAGGCATCCCCACACACCACCGGCAGTGGCTAGAGGCCACCGGCTGTTGTTTGTGTCCACCGGCAATGTATATTGCCGGCCGGCACTCTTTTTGGCCGACCGGCAGTCATTTTTGTCAAAATGACATTTTTGGCCAGCCGACTACTGTTCATCTGCTTTTTCAGATATTTTAGGATAGTTGTTTGGCATTTTGTTCCCCTCCATACACGTGTATGGAGGGATGCTCTTCTTGTTAGCTTTCTTGACAAGCTTTACAAGATTGGTTGCCTATAAGAGGAGCCCTCCTCTCTTGGCATTAGGGTTGGAGATTTTAGAGAGGAAAACATTGCTAGAAGCTCTGGTTCTAGGGCTAGAACTCATATACATTCTATCTCTATCTATTTCTCTCTTGAGTGTTCTAGGTGCATTTGTTCATAGTATTGCATACAAACACCTACCATTACACCTTTCCTTGGCTATTGAGGTTCTAAGGGATCATTTTCAGAGTTTTGGGGCTGGTTTAAGCTCAAGGAGGCAGCTGGTCCTCCCTTTGTGAAGAAGGTCAACAAGGGTAAGAAACTAGTCTTTTATTCCCCATTTTTGCATCCTATTTCTACCTATCTTAGAGCTGTTTTTGTGTTTAGTGTATAACATAAAAAAGTTCTATTTTTAGGCCCTCTTGATTGTTTGTTAAGAGTGCTTTGTGCTTTGGGGAAGTTTAACCCCTCTTAGGCCTTGAAAGGCCCCCATTTTGTGCTATTTTGGTGAGCTCCGAGATTTTGGTGTTTGAGTCTCTTCACCACTGAAATCTTGAGGGATTTCAGTGGTAAAGATGATGCCTTGAAGTCCCAAGAAGGAGAGGGTCACCCCCTTTCCTTGTTGTCCTTGCAAAGGGCACTTTTTGGCCGCTTGAAGAAGCCTTTGTTCAAGTGTGTGTTGATTATGCCATGACTGTTTTTCATGCTTATATTGTCATAATATAACATGGTTTTAAGTTGGTTTTGGTATACCATGCATGCCTTGCATACCTACCTTGTAATGCCTTGTGATTGCCTTAATATACCTTAGGTTGTGTGCCTTTGTTTTAGCATGTTTTGGGCTTAGATTGGTGAAGCTTTTCTGCTTATTTTGCCATGCTTTAGGTCTGTCTTAGGTTGTTTGAGTCGACCCTAGCATGCATTTTATAGCTCCTTTGCATTGTGGCTTGTATGCTTCAAGTATGTGAATGTGTAGCATGTGTCGCTTGCATCATTTTGACGGTTTGGAACCATCCTACATGTTATTTCAGTCCCTAAGATATGCTTGTATGCTTGCCTTGGTTGTCTCTTTGTTGCCTCTTGAGCATGTGTTATATGCCTCTTGAAAGAGCACTCATGCATGCCTTCATATTTGAACCACTTAGATGCCATCTAAGTGGTCCCTTGGCCGTGTTTTAACATGCTAAAAATCTGTTTTTAGTTGTTTAGTGCATGCCATGTTTGTTATGCTAAGTGTGCTTCAAAGCTTCTTTGACTTGTCTTAAGTACTTGGACCATGCTTGCATGCTTATGCTTGTCTCATTTGAGTTGGTTTGGCACCATGTTTTGACATGATTTTCAGAGCTTATATTGCATGCTAATTGTCCATGTTAGGCCTCTTTTAAATGTGTTTAAAAGTTGCCTTTATATGCTTAAGTGTTGGACCATGATTGCATGCATGTGTGTGTGCATTTTGGCCTTCATTTCCTTGGTTTTGGTCACTGTTTTGGGCCTAATTGGAGCTGCCTAATTCATGTGTAAGACCATCATCTGCTTAGTTGTATGCTTACCTTACATGTTTGTACATTGTCCATGTTCATGCTTGCATGTTTGCCCTCATGATCATGTTGCATATTAGCTAACATGCCTAGGGTGCATTGTACTTTGCATGCATACCTTGTCCCTTGATTTAGTGATAAGGATTGGGCCTTGGATTGATTGTTTGCATTGCATTTGAAATCAAGTTGCACACTTGATTCTTTGGGCCATCATGCATGGAAATGCATGATTGGTGGTCCGAGAATCGAGACACATGCCCTTTTGAGTCATAAACATGATAGGGGGCATGATTGGTGCATACATTGTTTGAATTGTATTGCCATGCAAGTTTTGCCCTCCGCTGCTGTGAGTTGCAGGTTCTGCAGGTATTGTTTGCCGACCGGCAACATTTTGTGCCGGCCGGCAGTAATTCATTAGCCGATGGGTTCATTTTGTGCCGATGGACACATCCTAGTGCCGGTGGTCATTCTACTTAGCCAGTGGGATCCCCCAGTATCCTGAGAGGTATTCCTGAGACTTTGGCAGTCTTCAGAGGAGTAAAGCGAAGCAGGAACTATGCATGGCGATGCGATTAGAGCAAATCTGGGCATGCGCAAGATCGATCCGCTTCCGAGGCTTTCTTGTTTTAATTAGATTAATTAATTTGTTAATTTAATTGATCTGTAATATTTAATTAGCTTGCGTAGTTAATTAATTTGTATATTCTTTTGGTCCCTCCGGGCGGGGGCAAATCTGTAATAAGCGTGTGTGAGTGGTGCATGTCTTCCAACCCCCATTTCTTTCTTCCCTTTTATTTACCCACTTACGATGGTAGATTAGGGCACGTTTATTTTAGCATACCTTATGTAATGCATGCGTGCATCCATACATTTGTCTTACATGCACCGGGCTCGGTACATCATACAAACCGCATTGTATCTTCAAATCTAACTTGAATACGTGCACCGAATGATTGCATTTCACATGCCATTTTAGGGTTAGCCGAGCCTATCCTATCCTAAACTACATCTCTGTATGTGTTGCATTAGCCACTTAACATGAACTAAGACATGCATGTTTGCTAACTAGTTTCTTGTTTTGGCACGGAGTACTAGGTAAGCTTTTATGCTTTAGCATATCGCATGCATGTGAATGTTGCCATGACAGTATGCTTACCATGTGGCTAAGTGCTTATATGAGATAAACTGTTTGAATGCCTGTGGGTGAAGGTTGGATTGTTTGAGTTGGAAAAACTCGTTGAAATTCGTGTTTTAGCCTACTTGTGAGTAGCAAATTCCAAAACACTTTCAAAACAAACGGATATGCAATGCTTATTTTCAAATTAGGCAATCTAGTCTATACTTGTTTGCTGTGCGCATAACATAGTAATTCTAGGCTAAATAACCGGAATAAGAACACATAACGTTTTCAAAATCGGATATCACGGTTAGTAGAGGCCGGTCTTCGGACCGGGCGAAAGGGGGTGCTCATAGCTGACCTTCCCCGATCGTACCCAAGCTCCCGAGCCAAGACAACTTTGGTGATGACGGACACGTGGCCTTCGGCACCGAGTCAGGGTTTCCTAAATTTCCCATTTTAAAAAATATTTAGGTGGCGACTCAGATTCGCAAAGGATCCATGTTTGGCATTTCTTTTCAAAATCATTTTTCTCAAAACGATTTGCGAGTTGACTCTTTGGTTCGATTAAGAACCGCAACAAACAAAAAGTCGGAGTAATCAGAATCCGTGAGTTCCCTGGCGTGTTCTGACGACCATTCAAGATTGCGATGGGAATAAAACCCCTGGACCTGATGGTTTCAATTTGTATTGCATTCAAAAGTGCTGGTCCATAATGAAAGGTGAGTTCATGCAGTTGTTCCAAGAGTTTCATCGTAATGGGAAGTTGGCTAAAGGGGTAAACAGCTCTTTCATTACCTTGATTCCTACAAAGAAGAACCCAATAGACTTGAGTGAATTTAGGCCTATAAGCTTGGTTAGCTCAATTTATAAAGTGTTGGCTAAAGTGTTATCCAGAAGAATAAGACTAGTGCTCCCAAAACTCATAGGAGAGGTCCAAACTGCCTTTCTTTCTGGTAGATGCATCCTTGATGGGGTCTTAATAGCAAATGAAGTGGTGGATTGGTGGAGAAAGGCCAAGAAAAAAGGAATCATTCTTAAATTGGATTTTGAGAAGGCCTATGATTCAGTTAACTGGGAGTTTTTGTTGTCAATGATGGAAAATTTTGGGTTTGGAGATAAATGGGTGGGTTGGATTAGGTCCTGCATTTCTACGTCAAGGATCTTAGTGCTTGTGAATGGGTCACCCACAGCAGAGTTTTCTCCTCAGAGGGGTTTAAGGCAAGGAGATCCACTATCGCCTTTCCTCTTTACTATAGTTGCAGAAGGACTAAATATTCTGTTAGTGAGAGCCAAAGAAAAGGGGATGATCAAAGGAGCTTCAGTTGGTCATCAAGAATTGAAAATCTCCCATTTACAATTTGCAGATGACACTATTATTTTTTGTGAAGCCAATTGGGATGAGATCAGGGTGCTTAAAAGAATTTTGAGGTGTTTTGAAGTCATGTCAGGCCTCAAGATTAATTTTCATAAAAGTATTGTCTGTGGAATTGGAGTGGAAGAGGAGTTAGTTAAGGAGTTTGCTAACAACCTGAATTGCCTCAGCCAGAGTCTACCTTTGTCATATCTTGGCTTACCTTTAGGGGCCAATCCAAGGAAAAAGAGTACTTGGAAACCAGTGGTGGAGAAGTTTAAAAAGAAATTAGCATCTTGGAAGAGGAGATTCTTGTCCTTTGCTGGCAGAGTGACCCTAATTAAGTCTGGATTGTCAAATCTTCCAGTGTATTTTCTATCTATCTTCAAATTGCCTGTTGGTATTGCTAAAACAATTGATAGGATTCAATCGAACTTCTTGTGGGGTGGTTCTAAAGTACAAAGGAAAATTCACTTAGTTCAATGGAAGGACGTGTGTAAAAGTAAAGCCCAAGGGGGGTTGGGTGTGAGAAGCCTCACTGATGTTAACGTCTGTTTAATGATAAAATGGTGGTGGAGGTATGGTCATCAGCAACAGTCACTATGGAAAATGGTGGTATGTAGCAGATATGGAGGGATTGGGGGCAGGTGGAAACCAGATCCAAAGGTCACCGCAATAGTATCTCTGATGTGGAAGGACATTGCATCATTAGCTTCACCAAAGCGTGTAGTGGCGAGTTTTTCTCACAAAACTTGAGGATTATTTTGGGAAATGGGGAGAGGATTCATTTACGGGCGGATAGATGGTTCAATGATATGAGTCTTAGGAGTGAATTTCCTAGACTGCTTAGTTTATCGATGGAAAAGGAAGGTTCCTTGCGGTCTTTTACCACCGGAAAGGGCAGCAAAGGATTGGAAGTTGGCATTTAGAAGATCACTTTTAGCTTGGGAGGAGGAGGAAGTTCATAGGCTAAATGTATTACTAGCAGGTACCTAATCTAAATCCTCTAGCGAGGATAACTGTTTGTGGAGAGCAAGTAATATTGGAGTATTCTCTGTGGCCTCGGTGTGGAAAAAGGTTGGAAATAGTTAATGGATCCATGGTTCCCATTTCAAAGTTCTGTGGAAAAATGCACCAGAAGGCTCGGTTCTTTGGTTGTTAGCTTGGAAAGGGAGACTCAAAACAGCCGACTTTATGCAAAGGATTGGAGCTATACCTGTAAATGTCAGCCCCCTATGTGTATTTTGCAAAGCAGAGGTAGAAACCATAAATCATGTGTTGCTTAACTGGTGGTTTGGTATGGAAGTTATGGTCAGAGTTGGTAAACTGGTGGGAAGTGAAATGGGTAACACCAGGATCTGTGGTTATTTTGCTTAACTGGTGGTCTGGTATGAAATTAAGGAAGAAGGAGTTCAATATTTGGAAGGTGGTCCCTTTGGCCATGCTTTGGTCACTATGGAAACTGAGGAATGATTGCTTATTTAACAATGGTAATGCAGATTTTGCACAGGTAGTAGAGCTATTGAAAGTAAGAATTGCATTATGGATCAAGGCATATGTAAAAGGGGTGAATTACACAGTGCATGATATTGTTGCAAATTTGAAGCAGGTGAGAGGTTGTATCTCATAGGTTTATGGATGTTCTGTCATTATGCAGATTGGTAGCAGTGTGGTAAGTAGCAGATTGGTTGTAGTAGTCTGGTCTGAAGCTCCCTTTCTGGCTCCAGTGAAGCTCCTTTGGAAGATGGGAATTTATGGCTGTTCTGTCATCATGGTAGCAGATTGGTTGTAGTAGTCTGGTCTGAAGCTCCTTCTCTGGCTCCAGTGAAGCTCCTTGGGAAGATGGGAATTTATGGCTGTTCTGTCATCATGGCTCCAGATTGGTAGCAGATGGGTATGAAGCAGAGTAGTAAGTATCAGCGGGGTTTGGTCTGTGAAGGCAGTGCAGAGGAGCTTTTGTTGTTTGGTGGCTGGTTGGTAGCTTCTCCATCCTCTGCTGGTAGCTGCTGCAAGAATAATGGTGTACTGGGCTTATGGTTTGATTGTTGTGTTGTGTTGTCCTGCTGCTGATCTACTTCTCGTCTGCTGTCTGGATGCTCCAGCAGAGGGCGTAATTGCTGTTTTTGTTTGTTTTTTGTATTTTGGTTTGGGTCTGTTGATTGTGGTTGGTTACTCACCAACTCACCATCTCCAGGCACACTCCTTCCCCTTCTCCTTCCCCTTCTCCTTCCCCTTCTTCTTTATTGATGTATTTCCTTATTCGGTCCTCATCAATAAAGTTCCCTTTTCTCCACTGATCAAAAAAAATAATTCAAACTTGTCGAATTGCTCAAGCATTTGGAAGATTGTAATGTCTTGAGTTAGAAAAGGTTGGAGAGGCGGCATTCTCAATGAAGGAGTTTACGTGTGATCTCTTTGAGTGCTTGTGTGGTGCCTCTTACACACTGCTCGAGCAAGAGGCGACTCTATAGCCACTACCGCCAAAACGTCTATTATCTTCCACGGGCTATCACAAAACCACTCCTCTTGCATTTTCCCATCCTGTCATTTACAGGGTTAACATATTGTAAGTTTTACAAGGTTGACTTTTATATTTGTTACCTAACATAGACACTCCAAAATGGGTGTTGTGTATGTGTTCAACACAAATAGTAGAACATTGACATGGTGGGACACATGCCCGTATCAATGTATAATCCTAGAAGGAATTATGCCTTCATAGATGCAAGGGCGGAGTTCCAAAATCACAATACTTTGGCATAATGACCCAAGGTTAAGGTTTTTTTATTTTATTTATTTAAATGTGGGGGTGAATTATACAAAGCATGGGAGGGGAAAATGGGGAAAATATTAAATTTAACAAACCACATGTTTTGGCATTGTCTAACAAAATAAGTTGAGGGTCGCTTTTAGTCATATTTATGTTACTGAACACACTTAGATTAAAATTTGATGCTTCCAAATAATTTCAAGTTATGAAAGATTATGCTTTGAGGATAAGTTCTTTGGAAGTAGAAGACCATTCTTAGGAGTGGAATCGCTCGATTCTTAAAAGGCTTCCATTGATACTTAAGAATCTTAAGTAACATAAAGGGATTGGAAGCAACAAATTTAAGTTTCGGCCTCCATGGCTCAAACTCAATTATTGCAACCATTGCCTCATGTTTGACCTCCCATTTATGCTCCTAATAGAGATCACCATGATGATTTGAAAGACACGTTATTGTAGATACAAAAACACAACAATGCAACACAATGATCTTGATGAAACTAGGACGTTAGAGGGTCAAAATGCAGATGAATTTTATGCTTCTAACAAGAATAAGGATTTTAAGAAATTGCAAACTATCCCAACCATTGATTTTGTGACTCCAAATGGATTTGATGGTATGATGGACAAGGGCGAACCCAGGATTATGGGCTAATATTAAAGTAAAATTATACAATATATTTTAAGTATAACCATATAAGAAAAAAGAGAATTTAATAATATAATCTAAATTAATATCTAAATTTATTGATTAGAAACAATCTAACTAAGTTGTGCTCGACGAATCTTTAAAGATTCGAATTCATCGATTACAGAATCTAGATCAATTTTCAAAAAGCATGAAAACAATATGCTTTATCCTCTGAAGAAGAATACTCCAGCCAAGAAAATTGTTTAAACCAAATATTTTGAAATCGGCGATTCTGCTTTCCAAATGAAGACCTAGGATATTCAAGTTTAGATTGATATACCCCAAGTTCACATAAGCTCATCTAACCTCATCCCGTTGATTAACCGGATATTCACAAATTTGCAAGCGTAAACCAGGATCCCATTCAAAAACAGTTGAATCAAATTTGCTTGGGTTATTTGCTTGAGGCATGGAAGGCGGTAGCACATTAGAAAATGAGGTTTCAATAACATTGGATGTTGTACTACTAGACTTCTGTTTGATTGATAAAATGAGAAAATGGTTTTGCCTTTTTTGAGTGTGGAGGTTCCATTATTTATAACCTAAAAAAAAATTAGCCCATATTTAATATTAAATTAGAGTATATTCGCAATAATTTTAAATATTAGGATTTTTATATATATCCTCAACAATTTTTATTTAAGCTTTCATTATTTTTATATATGTCTAAAAAAAACTCCTTCAAAGTTCAAAACTAAGAGCAATATGGAACATTGAACAAGGCAGCATCATAAAAAAAATTAAGAGCAATATAATATTTGTTGCATAAAGACAAAATTTCAAGACCATTGTTAATCAAATCCATTCTCAACCAACGAAATAAAATAATTGGTTAATTACACTTACCAAAAATGTTAGGAACGTGTAGCTGCTACAGGCTGCTGGAGACGACGGAGAGGGCTGCTGCCTATCTATTAGAAGATGTGAGGATTTTTTTGAAAGATTTGTTCTTTAAACAAATACAAACCTATTGGGCTGCCTATCCTTTTTTTCTTTTCTATTTTTTTGTAAGTATTGGGCTGTTATTGGGCTGCCTATCTAAAAAATAAACAAAAAAACTATTGGCCCTTATTTGGGGCGTGGCTGCGTTGGGAGAGGTTGGGAGGCTGGGCTGGGTTGGGAAAAATAATTTCTATAAATTTTTTAAATTTTGGGCTGGGCTGCAGCCACCTATGCCCAGCCCTAGGTCTGCCCTTGATGATGGAAAAGCATGGCTCCTTTGTCCAGTGAAGTTTAGGATTGCTTTTAGTCTCATTTCTGCAGCTGAACACATTCCTTTATGTTTTATATTAGGGGTAAATTACAAATACACCCCCTAAGGTTTGATTAAAATATGAATCACCTCCCCGTGGTTTTGGAAGTTACATTTCATCCCCTGAGGTTTCTAATTTTATAACAAATTATCCATTTTATTAATAAATCATCAAGTCAATTAACCGTTTTTAATGATGTTAAAAATATGTTTCAATTAATAATTTAGGTAATTTTATTATTGTACAAGAGGGTAATTATGAATTTCATTTTTTTAGTTAATTTTGTTAAATAAAAAAAAAAATTCTAATAAGGGGGTATTTGTAATTTTTCAAACCACATGAGGCAATCTGTATTTTAAGCAAACCTCAGGGGGTGTATTTGTAATTTACCCTTTTATTAGGTTCAAGGAGTCAAGGGTAGCTTGGTAATTTTCAGAATTACTCGATTCTGGTTCTAGCTCTGTTCTATGGTCATAATATGGGTCATACTATTGTTTTCAGTCTCATGAATGGTGAATATCCTAGTTAGTATGGTACATAGAGTCCATGTATGAATTGTGAGCATGCCTGTATTTTGTTCTGTAAAATGCAGTGCCTAATTATCCCATGTGGTATTTGTAAAATAAATTATAGTTTGCATTTGATGAAAATGCTATTTATAATCCTAGGAGGCAAGTCATTTTCCTGATTAAATCCCTGATGTCAAGTTTTATTTGTTTTCAAAACTCAAATGATTCTAATTATATGGGGTTTTGGAGGTTATATTTAGATATTTTGGTTTTTAACTTCCATTTTCAAAATATAGTTTATTATATTGATGAGGCTTATTTTTGATGTATGATATGTTAGAGATCTCATGGGACCATGGGTTGCTTTGTCATGAATCATATGTTATTTAATGAATCAGAGATGATCTCACTCACCAATAAATAGACATTGTTTTCTAGCTTTACCGCCATAAGCAATCATGGTAAAATGAAACGTATAGCGAATCCAATACTTGCTCATTTGTTTTTAGAATATATGAGACTCTCTGATGTGGCTCAGGAATAAGCAGTCTTCTGAGATTAAGAATTTTGAACATGATGTGCATTATTGATTTACTGGTTCTCAATGTTTTCTGAAAGATGAATATCTCTTGTAGTTTTCATGTCTATAAAAATGGTGATTGAAATGTATACTCACATTCATGATTGGGGGCCCTAATACTGTGTTTGGTTGGGGGATTTGGGGAGGGATTTGGAAAGGGAAATGGAAAAGGTAGGTGAAATGTGAATAAATCATGCCTATATTTCACATAGTTTCACACACCTTTTCCCTTTCCCTTTCCAAATCTCTCCCCAAATCATCCAACCAAACACAGCATAAATGCCTAAATATCTAAACAAAATTTTGATATCATGTGATTGTTAGAATATTTGCAATGAAACAATGGATCAAGCTGGATTTTTTGTTTTGTTTGACAAAAAAACTTTATTGATAATCACCCAAGGAACATAATATAACAAAGGCCAACAACAATAAAGGAAAGGGAAGTGCAGGACGCATCAAAGCTAAATCCTCCCACCCTAACTAGGTTGGCATAGAAAAGAGAGCCCAACCATTTGCGAGCACAACCCAAAACAAAAATGGTTGGAGAGGATCCAACCAAAGGCGACAAATCAAACAAACAGAACAGAGAAAGGCAAAAACAAATTCAAGACAACAAAAAAAAGCAAAACAGTGACAATAGAGCCACCATTGCTACACCAAGAAAAGCAGCATTGGAAAACCAAAAACACATCAAACTAGGTGGCAACACAAAAGCTTCAAAACCAAGCAGAAGCAGAGCATCACACAGCACCCATCAACCAATCTTCATTGAAATCTCCATACTCCACGGCCAGCTATTTGATTTGCGCACAGGTCGAACATAAGCAGCACTCCAAAATGATAGCTGCATCCAATCCAAAAACCAGCAACATCACAGAAAAATCAACATCAATCACAGAAAATCTGTTCTCAAGCAACACCTCTGATCTGTTTAAAATTGTGAACAGAATCATTAAGAGGCATATACTTCTGTCTTTTGGACCCTTCTTCCCCTTTTGTTCTCCCAAACTTGCACAAGCAATCTGTATTATGAGTGATTGAATTTCTGAATTGGTCTCTGCTAATCTCAGCAGTGGTTTTTGCCAAAAGAATAGATAGACAACAGTGGTCCTTGGAGTTGAAGGGCCCCCTTTTTTTGGTTAGAATGTAGAAACTCATATTCTTGAATGAAGCCATTTGATTCAACAGCAGCATCTTACAAAATGTCAATTTTTTAAGTTTTCATGTCACAAGAACCTAACAATGATATCATAGGAGATAGGCATTTCACTCTATTTTACTCAATGGTTCCATCAAACTTTACAAATTTTCAAATAAAAAAGTATCAAATAAGTGAATGAAGATTATTCAAATGCAAAAGGGCATTGAGACAGCCATTTAATGAATTATTGCATTTCAATTTCATCATGTGGCTTAATGTTAATACTTTTCATTTGCTTTCCTAATCATTCTTTTTTTTTTTTTTTTTGCTATTGTTTCTTATATGATTTTCATCAAGCACATTGCAGATTGGATTATTGTGATATTTGGTTGTCGCAGCTGGGATTTGTACTTTTTCATCTTGTAGAGAAAATCATGAGGTATGTTGAAGAGAATTCTAAAGGAACCAATGCATGGAACCATACTCACCACCACTATCATCATAAGAATAGTAAAAGTTGAAGGATGACAGTTGAAAATTCTTGAAAACCTCGAGATTGTGATTTGTGATTATTATTCAATCTTAAACAATGAAAAGCAATTCCCAATCAAACAAAAGTAGATCTAATCCAATTAAACGAGAATTGAATTACATCTACAAAACAAACAACGACAAATCGGCACAATGATATAACGTAGAAAAAATCACAATTGAAGCATCTCCAATTGTGATAAAAATCACTACAAATCACTGGCCAAAACTACAAAACAATCCACTACGAAGACAGGAATTACACACGAGAACCCTCAATTACCTAGCGAATCCACGCCCCGAATTGAATCTTCACCTTAGAATTGCTTTGCCCAACGTTGAATCCACCATGTCGATGTCGAGTCCATGTCAATGAGCCACTTAGGAATCCATCAAAACTTCAAACCCACGTTCCCCGGAATCTACCGATGAACACCTCTCTCTTTGAATTTGTATTGAACGAAAGAAATCCCTTGATGATTGTCAATATGTAGTCCATTGATCCATTGATTACCCTCTACTTATCAAAAAACCAATATATAAGCACTCACCAATATATAATACTTTGGTTGCTCTCCTCTCTGAGAATCTGGATAGATTCAAATGATGACCAATACAAGACTCAACAGCGTTCTCTCAATGAAAAGAATGAAAGTACATTAGAAATATCATCTCAAGGGAAGTTTTTAGGAGGGTCTGAGAAGCAAAATCAGCTTGGATCTCTTCTTTGGAAGGTAAGATAATTTAGTGGGTGCAACTTAGAGCCTAGGGGTGTGCTCTCTCCAATTCTCAAGTTCAACTCCCATTAGCTGCTATCAACTCCTTGGGGATGTGCCTATGGGTTCTGTCTGAGATTTTCCTGATCCACATAGAGGGAGTGCTTTGCATGAGTCCCAAAATTAGTCGAGGTGTGCATAAGCTAGCTTAGACACCTGGTCATTAAAAAAAAAAAAGGATGATTTACAAAATATCATGATTTCTTCTACATTTCCTGGCAGGTTAAGATCAACTTTGAACTAGATTGGTTTCTAGGCATTTCTTCAAATGTGAACCTAGAATTTCGGTCAGGCAACAGCGGGGCTAGACTAGAATTGTTAAAAACAAATGAAGAAAAAAGAGTTGTCTCTAGACAGAAATGTGTACAAACACATGAGAGATATATAGATCCTAATTGCATGAAATGAAATATGGAATGCTGTTTTTAATTTAGGTTTATGTTTGTTAAAGATCAAGAATAATTGTTAGTTTAATAGGTTAGCAAATAGAATTTTTAAAATTTATTTTAATTGCAAAAAATACAAAAATTTACTGTAAAGGATTAGAGATCTCAGAAGGCTCTTGGTTAGAAAGACCCTTTGGTTTAATATATAGTATAGATAGATAGATGTACTTTCACTCCTAATAAAAATTGCTTATTTCCCTCTTAAAATGTGTTCATGAGTTTGTAAATTTATGACTTATTACATTTTTTTATTGGACTTTCAGCTTTGGTGCACTTTTTCCCTTTGTACAGTGGTGATGGTGAATGGGAACTTATTCCTCTAACCCAAGGGGGTGTAGCACCTTGGTAATTTGGGACATAAGCCCTGAGGTCCCAGGCTCCATTTTCCCCAGGGCTAGCCACCCAAGCAACAGCACATATGGTTGGTAGGACGAACCTTTCACGCCTGGGTGAATTGTACCCAGTATTGGGAGTGTAGGTTTGAATCCCCGCCTGTGTGTGAGTTCGTGACTTACCGCTACATGGTTGAGTGGCCCTGCTATATATACAAGGGAACTTTTTCTTTGTACCTTCAATTTCATTTCTTTAATGAAATTTTCACTTTGCTGATGAAAAAAAAAAAAAGTAATGTGGAAAAGAAAGTCAAGAACATAAGAGATTGTGGAACAAATGTAAATATCAAATGCACTTGTCCTTTCTAAAAAATAAAAATGATTACTTCATCTTGTTTGTTATTGAAACTTAGCTTTGATCCTCACTTTTGCAATACACCCCGACCATAGAGTAAACTTGGGCCATATAAACAACATACTTTTTAGCCACACATGTGTTTTTGACACAAAATAATGATGAGTACATAATATAATTTTACGCTCAGTCAAAATGTTTTTTTACACACTGAAAGGAATGGATAAAACCGAGCTAATCTTTTGCCATCACTAATTTCAAAAGATTAATAAGCTTACCTGAAGCTTGCTTATAATCCCTTAAAATATCTGTCCTGCTTGTTCACTTGGCTTGCCACCAACTCAGATATCGTCTGCAAATAAAAGATGGATTATAGAAATGCTCCCTCTACACACCCATATCCCAATGAATCTCCTTAACGGACTCTGCTTTCTTGAACATAGTTGACAAACCTTCATCACAAATCAAAAAGAGAAACACTGATAAAGATCCCCTTGTCTCAACCCTCGAGATGGAACAATGAAGGCATGTTTGCGCTCATTAATCAGCGAGAAATAAGATACAATAGAGACGAATACTATAATCAACCAGATCCACCACGTTGCAAATCCCAACTTGCTCATAATAGCCTCCATAAATGGCCATTCAACTCCATCATAGGCCTTGCTCCTATGAATCTTTAGAGCCATATAACAATTTCTACCATACCTCTGATTTTTCAGATAGTGTATGATCTATTGGGATTATAGATCAATTTCAGCCACACCTCTAAAATTTTCTGTTTGTATATCATGATAACAATGATGGGAATTCTGTTTTTAAATGAAGAGACCACGATATGCCACTTCCGTCTCTATATAAAATTCTGAAAAAGTAAATTCTGTTTCTAAATAACTATTCAAATTACTAATGCCTGGTGAATAAGTGATGTATTATGTGTATGCAACCTGGGAGGGTAATGCTACAATACACACCCCTCTAAAAGGGGTGTATCATATTTAAGTTATGATAGTTTGTGGTGTATCATTTTTTTTAATCATGTATTGTATCGTATTGTGTATCATAAGATTTTTTAACATATTCAAAAATAGGTAAAATAAATATAGTCGTGAAAAAAAAATATATCTTTTGAGAACACACGAAAGTATGATCTTTAAAATTGCAAAATTTAGGTTACTCAAAATTTTACTCATTCTTAGTAATTTTGTAATATGATTTTCATATTATCTTCACTCTCCATTTAGGTTTTAATATTTAATTTACAACTTTCAAGTTCTCAAATAGTTTGAAAAGTTTAAGCTTTAACTGGTGTAAGTTGGCATAAATCTATAGTACTAGTACATCATACTTAAAACCATATACAGGTATAAATTTGTCAAAAAGGTAGACAAAAATAAAACAAAAAGTTGGATTAATAAGAAAATGAAAATTTATAACAATATTGATTTACATAAAATAAGTTCGATTACTTGTTTCAAAATTGCTAAAGAAGTTTAAGTATTCATGTATCATATATGTTGCAATTTGTATTGTAATATACATTTAACTTGAGACACATATTGATGGAATGTATCAATTTACCTCTAAAAATATCAACTATAAAATATGTATTGTGAATCGTAAGATACCAAAAACACTAGAAAACAAGCATATATAAGATATATCTCCTTTATTTGTAGGGTTGAATCCAAAATGAGAAAAGAAAAGAAAATAAATAAAACATAAATACAAAGAAGAAAATACCTGTAGAAGTTGTATCATTACACAGACTCAAAGGTCACCATAGACTAGAGTGTTGTCAATCATCACTTTCAGCCAACTGTTTCCAATGCTCTCTTGCTCTTCCTTAATCTTCCTGACAGATTCCTCGGCATAGGGATGACAAGTGGCTACCTCAATTATCTGTAGAGTGAATATATCCCCCAAGCAAGATGGTATTTCTTCTAGATATGCACACATTTCCAATGATAAGTGTTGAAGGCTTGGAAAGTGACTGGAGCAAGTGATCCATTGCTCAAGATTGAGCCTTATCAGTTTCAAAAATTTGAGTCGATGAAAGCCCCCATCAATTGTTTCCCATTTCAATTCCCACGCAGCATTACTTTCTAATTTGAGAAGCTCAAGGTTAGGTAACAACAACCCAAGGATTGACATCTCATCCCACTTTATCCCTGTATATTTCAACGTTAGCCTCTTAATATTTACAGGAAACTTGACCCCCCGGAGATCGGTTGACTTAAGTAATGACAAATTGTGTAGCTTCAAAGTCTGTAGGTGTCTTAAAAATTCTAGATTAGGTAACACCAAATGCCTCGAATCTGATATCAGATATCCACAAAATCCCAGCTTTGTAAGATGAGGAGTCCTTGCCAATAAATCCTGAGCAGATCCACATGGGTCTAAGTTTGTGATGGTTCATAGGTTTTCTAATACACAGGGATAGCTGTGATCCACTGCTGCTTCATCAGAACACAAAGACACAGAAAATCTTGCTCCTTTAATATGAAGATGCCTCAACTTCAGAATCGTCCAAAAATTATGTGGCAGAATAACTTTGGTATATGTTAAAATGATAACTGTTTCTAGGTTTGAGAGATTGGATATTGATGGAGGTAATTTCCACTAACCATCCAAAATAATTGCCAAATACCTCAAATTAAGAAGCTGTGTAATTTTGGTTGAAAAGAAGGTACTCTCGTACCAGAAGTGCAATACTCTAAGAAGTTTGAAGGTCCGGCAAATAAATGAGGACACATCATCGAACGTATAGTTCAAATAATCAATTTCTTCTACTGAATCATTGTTGAAGCACATGAATGCTTGAACAACTGCTGGGGAATAAGATTCAAAGGCAACATGATCAAATTGTTCTAAGAAGTCAGAATGGATGCACAGGCGACAACGGTTATTTGTTTTGTAGTTACTTGAAGAATATGGATAAGCATCTTTATGATTGTGAATCCAATGTAGAAAATTTATTTCCCTGGCTTTCTTCAAGCATAAATCACGCAAAAGATCGTGCATACGACATGTTTTAATTCAACCATCAAACTTTTTTCGAGCAACAATTACTAGACTTCTCTAAATTAGATCCCTTAAGTAACCCTTCGCTACTTCCTCCAAGCTTTTCTAGTCATTTTTTGTATAAACCCCTCAGCTATCCATAACCAAATTAATCTCTGCACCAAGATTTCTTGATCTTCTGGAAATGCTCCTAAATAGAGGAAGCACGGTTTCAAGTGACGAGGCAAGTGATTGTAACTCAGTGCTAGTGTGTCCAAGTACTGGTTTGGATCACTAACAATGTACGAGCTTACACTTTGGGAAACTTGTTTCCAACACTCTTCTGTCTTCTTGCGAATTCTTCGCAAGAAGGCCTGCAATTACAACAGTTGCAAGTGGAAGCCCTTTACATTTTTTCATTATTTGCTTCCCAATTTCAATTAGTTCTGAAGGGAAACTTTCTTTCTGAAACACCTTCCATTGAAATAATTCCCAACTTTCTTCTTCATTTAGAAAACGAATACAAGGAGGTTGGTTATCAGGTGAGGCATGCATAGCCACCTCTTTGTGACGACTAGAAAACATAACTCTACTTCCAATGTTGTCATTTGATAAATACATTTTAAGATCGACCCAGGCACCAATATCCCAAATATCATCAATGACAATGAGACATCTCTTCCCCTTAAAGTGCTTGTACAACTTTTCGCCCAACATTTCATTGCTCATGTTGTAACTTCATCGGTAAGGAGATTAACAGAATGTAAAATGTTCAACAACATTTCTCTTTTTTTGGGTACTTTAGAAACGTAGGTCCATGCATGAATATGGAAGTAGTGTGTGATGTAAGGATCATTGTACCCTTTTCTGGCTAAAGTTGTCTTACCGAGTCCAGGCATCCCAACAATTGATATAATGTGTAGCTGCTTCTTCCCTCCAGCAAGTTGCTCTTTTACAGTCAATGCCTCGTCGTCAAAGCCCACCATAATTTCTTCTTCTACCACAGTTCTGTTCTCCATTGATGGCACTCCATCAAAGGACTTTCCAGCTTGTAGGACTTGGATCTGATATATCTTGTCATAAAACTGCATCACTTTTACCTAAATGGGCTTAATCTGTTCCATGATATCACTGAGGTTTAAGCGAAAATCAAAGACAAAGCCAATTTTCTTACCCTTGTTGCTGTCCCTTTGCCTCACAACGTTGGCCGCAAAAGAGCGGATGATTTCTCCCGTCTTGTAGGCCACACAGCTAATTTGCATTGCCAGGTTTTCCACTTCATCGTTCTGCTCATGCAGCTGCTTCTCCCCCATATCCTTGAGAATGGCTTCTAGGAATCTTAGATCATAGTAAACAGATTGGATTTGATGGCTCTCATTTGCAATCAAATTGTCTTCACTGTTTATTAGCTGCTTCAGTTCCTTCAAGACAGAATCCATAGTAATTCCATCCATCACTCCTCTCTTTCTCTCACACTCACATACAGGCACAGCTCTCTCTCTCTCTCTCTATCAATTTCTGTGGTCTGAAAAAGGAGTAGAATTGGGACTTAAATCAGAAAGACTTGTGGCAATTCATCCCTACTGCCACCCATTCCCACCACCATCCACAATGCAAAAAATCAAAGCCCAGAAAAGAAGAAATTAAAAAAAAAAAAAAAAAAAAATGCAGCAGCAGCAGAAATCAAGCCAAATACCTTAAATCAATGACTGGTTTGAGGCAATTCATCAAACTCCTTGCAGCCTGTGATTTTTAGAGTACCTTGAAATGGGTCATTTTGCTAACAAAATATTAATTTATTAGATAAATTACATTGTTAGTCCCTGTAATTTGCTCCTTGTGTCATTTTGCTCTATGTCATTTCAATTAGCTCAATTTTGACACTTCATTTTAAATTTTGTGTCAATTTAGTCTAATTGATAACGCTGATTATGATTTTTGAAAGAAAATAGTCACTGAGAGTTTGTTGATGTTAACTCACTAAATTGAATGAGTTTAGAATTTTGTCTATAAAAATATGACATATGACGCTCATGTGTGCATTTTCTATATATATATATAAACACAATATATACATTATAATCAATTGAACCAAATTAAAATAAAATTATAAATTTAGAGTTAAAATTGAGCCGACTGAAATTAGAAGAATCAAATGACATAAGGGGAAAAAAAAAATATAAGGACTATTGATGTAATTTATCATAATTTATTTCATTAACAACGGGTAGCCATTATTACTTAGAAACAACAAAGTAATTAGGGAACTCTATAATGACCTTTTTTTAGAATAAAAGGTTCACATTGAATCACATTATTCTCTATAGAAATTATGTATAAATTTTTCTGCAAACAAGCACTCACAAACAGTTTTATTACAATCTATACTCCTATTGAAATTTAGACAGTAAACAAGTCATGGAATAATATTCCAACAGTTTCCTCACAAACAGTTATATTACATACAAGCACACTTAACTAACAATTTCTAGCACAATAATGCTGAATCAAACTCTCAATCTCTATGCCCAATTTCTAGTACATTTTCTCTGATAGCACCTTCGAAAACTCAATTTCTGTTTGGTTCAGAACAGGGGAGGAAAGCTGAAGGATGACAATCTTCATCCTGAAACATATCAAAGTGGTTTTACATTTTCAGCCAAAGGATAATGTTATGTAAATCAATATATGTACTACCAAAACAATGCAATTCAACTTCAGAAAAAATAAAATTCACCTTGAAGTTGCAATCCTCATTACTCTTCCCATGTTAAATCTCAAAAAAAGAAAAACAAAAAAACATGACAAAAAGATAAAAGCAGCACAAAAGACATGATATTATTAGATGTTTCAATGCACTAGCTCAAAGGTTAGTCTAGAATGTTTCACTTTGTTGATCAAGATTTTTGGCCATTTGTTTATCATGCGGAATACTTAATTAGGATCGGTATGATATGAAAATAAGAAGGAACAAAATAAAAATTGCTAATCACATGTACACACAAAAACACAGGATTAAAGGTGGTTCATCCCAAAACTAGGCATACGTCTATAGTCATTGTGATTATGCAATGATTAGTGAAAAACCTAAGTGATTTGTGATTCAAAATAGATTTAATTGTAACAATCCCCAAACAAACAAAACTAAGAATCTAAATCATCTAACACGTACGAAAGTGATTTAGATTGTCGTTTCACAATTAATAAATTGACGCGAACAATTTTTTATGTGGAAAAAATCATAGTTGGAGCACCTTCAATTGTCATAAAAAACCACTGGCGAAACACCACTAATCAATCTACTATGAAGAATGAAAATACACAAGATTACGAACAATTTACCTAACACTCTGTAAAATTGCCTTCAACAACTTGTGCCTCTTTCACCAATGCCTTCGTCTCGAAATTGATTAGTCTGATGTTGAATCCACAACACCCACGCCAAATCCACGACAATGAGCCACTTCAAACACCTTCAAAGCTTTCACGCTCGAATCTTCGAAATCCACTGAACAAGAACTCTTTGATATGAATGATCAACCAACCCTTTAATGTAAACAATTTAGATCATGAGACAAACTCAACAAGACATTAAAGGAAACAAGTAAAAAACCTCCAGAGAGAAACCCTAGCCTTCAAGAATTTGCTCTGGAAGATCTAACCCTAGATTCTGCCCTTCGCGTAGCTTTATAGAGAACAGGGCTATGAAGACCGCTCGAGCCATGGAATGGTCGCTCAAGCAGTGTGCCTCATATGCGTGAACTCCACTAGTCACTTCGCTCTAGCCACCAATAAGTTCGCTCAAGCGAACATTGAAACATCTTAGAACTTTTGCAGGTTGACTCAATTTCTGCGAGATAGGATTCTTCGCTTGAGCGACCATTCCGTCACTCGAGCGGTCTACGACAAAACTGAACACTGATTACAAATAGAGAAAGTGTTTATTCATGGAATTGACAACATAAGGGATCTTGAGCAACCAACCTGGCTTTGTTCCTAACCATTGTACCTTTTTCATCATATTTATTTTTAAATATCCATTTGGTACCTATTACATTCATATCTCTAGGTCTAGGAACAAGAGTCCAAACTTTGTTACGTTCAAATTGACCTAATTCTTCATACATAGCATTAACTCAACTATCATCTAGTATGGCCTCTTTTACATTTTTAGGTTCAATTAACGAGACATAACACATATGAGATATCTCCTCCCGAATTTGTTTGCCGATTTTCATTCTGAGACACTCCCAATCACTTGTTGTATCAGATGATTCAGCTTCACCCTTGCTGATGGCTTCAAGATAGGACTGGTAATGACTTGAATATCAGTGGTGGTGTCTCTTTGTGCACTTTTTGGACTGTGGCTTGCCATAGGAGTTGGTGCTTGTTTGCCTTCTTGAGTTTTGCCTTGTGCTTCTCCTTGATTTTGTGGTGCCATATCTAGAATTTGAGGGTCACCATCTTCTTCCTCATGTACAGATGCAATTGGGGTGCCTGTGTCATCTACAACCATATTGATAGATTCCATTATAGTTAAAGTACGAAGATTATAGACACGGAAGGCTCTACTTGTGGTTGAAGAGTCAAATTTTCCCAAGGGCTCTCTATTTTTGAAAATATAACATTTACTCCCATAAGTTTTGAAGTATTTTACATTAGGTTTCAACCTTCTCCACAGTTCATATGGAGTTTGTAATGTGTCGAACATTAAATACACACGATTCACCACACAAACAACGGTATTTAAGGCTTTAGCCCAAAATTTGGGATGAACTTTCTTACTAAGGAGCATGACCCTATCCATTTCTTGAACAACACTGTTTTTCCTCTCAACAAATCCATTTTGTTATGGGGTAATGAGTGCAGAAAATTCATGCTTAATGCCATGCATATCACAAAAATCCGAAAAGGAGCTATTTTCAAATTCACGACCATGATTAGTTTGGATTCTTATGATATGCCCCGATAGAAACACCCTGTACATTTTGGATTTTAAGGACTAAGGATTTGAAAGCATCAAACGTATGAGATTTTTCTCTTAAAAAATTAACCCATGTGAAACGAGTATAATCATCAACAGTTAAAAAAAATATATCTTTTACCTCCAATGCTTTCAGTACGAGTGGGTCCCATAAGATCCATATTAACAAGCTCAAGAGGATGCTTGGTTGTTAAGCTATTCACCTTCTTGTGAGAGGCTCGCATTTGCTTCCCCAATTGACATGGCCCGCACATTTGGTTTATAGTCTTACCCATTTTGGGCACTCCTCTCACAATCTTCACATTTATTTTTTGAAAATAATACTTCATGATGTGAGTCACACATTTGACTAATACTCAAAATATTAGCTTTAAGGCCGCCAACAAGCAATACATTCTCCAGATTAGGAAGACCGGGGACACTTATAGAGCCCTCACTAATGACTCTAGAAGTGCCACCATCTCCAAAGGTAACAATTCCTCCTTCATATTTCTCAAGAGATGTGAAGTAGGATTTGTCACCTCACATGTGACGAGAGCATCCACTATCAAGATACCACATGTGCGAGTCATGTGCTTTCAGTGCAGTGTGAACAGCAAAACAAGTAAGGTCATTCTTTCTTACGCATAACTTTTTGGTCTTCATAGATGGGGGACTGGCATTCTTGGTAAATGTCTTAGCATTGTGAACACCATTATGAATCCTAGTATTCCGCCTAGACATGCAAAGTTGTCTCCTAACCCATGAAGTATTAGAATTTCTAACTTTTTGGTAGACTCTACCAAATAACTTAAAACAATAAGGGCGAATGTGGCCATACCTACCACAATAATGACAAATAAAAACAGGTTTTACCTCCTTTTGTTTGGTCTTACCATCTTTAGGTTGATGGAGAGGCTTGTCATCCTGTTAAATCTTCAGCTTTTCCTTGGCTTGAGTTGTAGGAGCCTTTCTTTTTTGCTGTGTTGCATCACCATAGCCTATCTCACTTTTGTCACTGCCCATTTGTTGAGACCTAATGATGTCTTCAAGTGTCTTTGATCCTCTGTTCTATATATCAATTGTGGCTCTAGCATTTTTGAGTTCTTCCCTTTTCTGACTAAGCAGCTCTTCCAAGGCAACTTGAGACATCTCGAGAGATTCAATTTTCTCTTCATATGTGGCATAGATTTTTAGAAGTTCATTTCTCTCGGTCTCACAGGTCAGAAGCTTTGCACAGAGAGCTTGTCTATCATTTGAAATCTTGATGACATCCTTTTCAGCTGCAGAAATCTCCTCCTTTAACTTGACATTATCACCTTCACATGCTTTGAGTTTGATAGTGAGCTTGTCATTCAACTTGGACAAGTTTGGAGATTCGTTGTATAGCTTTTCATACGCTCGTTGAAGTTCTTCACCATCTATCTCATCATTATCCTCTAAGGTTTCATCATATTTTTTTTTGTTTTTCTTTCTCCTCGAGAGCATCCAGTGGAGCGACTAAGGCACTGATGTGGGTATTACTGGATGGCTGTGAAGATGACTTTGTTCTTTCATGAAATTGCATAAGAACAACCCATGCATCTTTGGCATTCTGGCTATGAGAGATCCGATCTTGCTCTCCTTTAGAGAGTGCTTCTTGAATGGTGTCTAGGACTCTTTCACTGCTCTCCATTTCAGCCCTTTCAACATCACTTCATTCCTCAGTCAGCTTGGCAATCTTTTGATTGGTGTCTGGATCGATCACAAACAGTGCCTCAACATTCTCCTCAATTGTGTGCCAACCTTTAGGATCCCAAGCTCTGAGATAAACTCTCATTTGACACTTCCAGTACAGATAATTACTCCCATCAAAGGTAGGAGCACGATGCAGATTAGGCCCACGAGTAAACTCAACTGGCTTAGGAGTTGATTGAGTGAAGCTAGAGTAGAATGCCATATACGTACTGTCTCCGTCTTCACCAGATTTGGTTTCCTCAGCTTCTTGCTCTGACCCGCTTTTGTTATCCCAAGTCACTGTGTAGACTTTCTTCTGGTTCTTTTTCGAAGGACATTCGAGAGCAATATGCCCAAACCCTTGGCATTCATAACACTTGACTTCTTGTCCTTTCATAGTCTTCTTTTCAGTCTTCGGAGCAACTTTGGGTTGAACAACTTTGGGTTTATCAAGCCCCTTATCTTTAGAGTTAGAGTCCTTGAAATTAGGTTTCTTTTTCTTTAATTTTTTTTTTTAAAATTGTTTAGTAAACATAGCCGTCATTTCGGACTCTAGATCAGTTTCTACCTCGGGGTTCTTAGCAGTCTCATGAGCACTAGTAAAGATCACACTATCTTTTTGTTTTTTCTTTGAAATCAAATGGGCTTCATAAGTTTGTAGGTTTTCAACCAACTGATCAAGCTTACGGTTCTCAACATCCTGAGCCTCCTCTATAGCTGTCACTTTTGATTGGAACCTATCGGGTAAGGATCTCAATATTTTTCCAACCACTTTAGATTCAGGGATTTTTTTACCGAGTATGAAACAAGAATTCATGATGTCACTAAGTTTAGCATAAAAATCATCAAACGTCTCATCCTCGCGCATAAAAAGGGTTTCAAAAGAGGAGGTGAGACGTTGAAGTTTTGACCTTTTAACAGCAGTAGTACCCTCGTGAATAGTTTCAAGAACGTCCCAAGTCTCTTTTGCTACCTCACACGTACAAATACGACGAAACTCTTAAGGTGTAACGGAGCAAAAGAGAGAATTGAATGTTTTACTATTCCAACTCGAATTCTGATAATCAATTGTATCCCATTTATCAATTGGTTTGGGAATATCAACACCATCGATGGTAACCATAGGTTCACTCCACCCATAGATAACAAAGTGCCAAACTTTCTCATCAATTGATTTTAAAAATGCCCTCATACGAGCTGTCCAAGAAGAATAGTTTGTCCCATCAAGTAAAGGAGGTCTATGGGTTGAGTTACCTTCGCGAATAGAATCCATTAACATGAATCACACAAAATCACACTCCTATAATTTTTTTATTTTATTTTAAAAATGAGTGACTTGTTCTAATACCAATTGAAAAACCTAAGTGATTCGTGATTCGAAACAGATTTAATTGCAACAATCCCCAAACAAATAAAATTAATAATCTAAATCATCTAGCACATACGAAAGTGATTTAGATTGTCGTTTCACAATTCATAAATTGACACAAACGATTTTTTATGTGGAAAAAACCACAGTTGGAGCACCTCCAATTGTGAAAAAAAAAACCACGGGCAAAACGCCACTAATCAATTTGCTATGAAGAATGAAAATACACAATATTACCAAACAATTTACCTAACACTCTGTAAAATTATCTTCAACAACTTGTGCCTCTTTTACCAACCCCTTCGTTTCGGAATTGATTAGTCTAATGTTGAATCCACAACACCCACGCCGAATCCACGATAACGAGCCGTTTCAAACTCCTTCAAAGCCTTCACGCTCGAATATTCAGAATCCACTGAACAAGAACTCTTTGATATGAATGATCAACCAACCCTTTGATGTAAACAATTTAGATCATGAGACAAACTCAACAAGACATCAAAGGAAACAAGCAAAAAACTTCTAGAGAGAAATCCTAGCCTTCAAGAATATGCTCTGGAAGATCTAACCCTAAATTCTGCCCTTCGCGCAGCTTTATAGAGAACAGGGCTGCAAAGACCGCTCGAGCCATAGAATGGTCGCTCAAGCGGTGTGCCTCATATGCGTGAACTCCACTAGTCACTTCGCTTGAGCTACCAATAAGTTCGCTCAAGTGAACATTGAAACATCTCAGAACTTTTGCAGGCTGACTCAATTTCTGGGAGATAGGATTCTTTGCTGAGCGGTCCAAGACAAAACTAAACACTGATTGCAAATAGAGAAAGCGTTTGTTCGTGGAATTCACAACATAAGGGACCTAACAATCAGAAAAAATTACAACCAAGATACATAGATAGCCACCCAGCAATTACATATACTTCGTTGGATTTGCAGTTGAATGGTTAATATTCAATAGTTATCAGGATCAACACTTCCCAACAAGGATTGGGTAGCAAGCTGAGGATCAACATTCCCTCCTCCACTTTCTTAAACTCCCATTTGGTAATATTTACGTTTATAATTTTTTTTTAAAATTTTTTTTTATGTTTACAAAAATTTAAAAAACAAAAAGGGGAAACCTGTTTGGTGTTTAATTTTTTTTTGTTTTGTTTTTGTAAATATTTTTGGAATGTGTGATATATAAGTATTAAATAACAATATCCATGTGGATTAATACATACAGAACGTTTGTGATATTTGGCAATGACCTATTGTGGTGTTGGTTATGATTTGGTTATACATATCGTGATGTTAGTTATGACTCGTTGTAACGTTGACTATGACATTATTTTGGTTAGGATCCAAAAGATCTTTGGTTATACCTTATGACTCATTTTTTATTTATTTAAATTATGACTGAAACAAATTCATTTATGATGTTTACAGTAATTAACCCTCATAACTTACATAAGTACACATCCTTCACCGTAGCATAATCCGTCTACAAATCATACTACGCAAATATATATATATATATATTATAATAAAGTAGAATGGTTTTTGAAAATGTCTCTTTTATATTTAGTTAGAATGGTTGAGATCAATCCGTCTATGAGATTAACGGTTGGATATTCATATCTTTTTTTTCTTTTTCTTTTTTCCTGTTCTTTTTCTCTATTCTTTCTTCCTAACCATTTGCAATTCACTCACCATCTCTTTCCTTTTCTTTTCTGTTTTTCTTTTTTTTCCCCTGTATAAAAGGTAGGATTCCCTGTTCATGTAAATTTGAATGAGTTGACTATAATAATTGATTGCCCTATATTTGTTTTTATGTTCTATTTTCACTCCTAATAGAAATTGCTTATTTTTCTCCTAGAATGTGTTCATGAGTTTGTAAATTTCTGACTATTTTCTTGTTGGACTTTCAGCTTTGGTGCACTTTTTCATTTTGCATAGTGCTGATGGTGTGGGAACCCATTCCTATCCCTTCCCTACCATCACATAAACCCTTGTCTCCCTTGCCATTGTTCGTAGCTTGGCCAAAAGCAGAAGTGATAGTGGATGAAAGAGTTCTTATATATATATTATATTGTTTTTAACTCTTTTCTATTCTATTATTTTTTAAGCCTTTTGTTTAATTTTTTTTCCTAATTATTATTTTTTTCATTTTAGCATGGTGATGATGGTTGTAGATTCAACAGGTGGATCCAATGATGATGGGATATCTATATTATTGACTAAACGTTACTTTGACTATATACTTTTTAAAATAAGTTTGGAGTTCTCCTCTCTACCATTTTTTTATTAGACCATTTTTTTTTTTTTTTTGATTGAGCTCAATTCAAGAATTAAGGTAAGGTTATTTTTTTTAATCAGTCCTAAAACTCAGTTTTGATCATTTGGTTGTGTACAATATTTTTTAACTCATCTAAAGTAAATTGCAATTACATATAAATAGGGAATGAAATGGGAAGAGATAGGTCAATTGTATGAGAGTGATTGATTTTAAGTGGTGTCAAATTATGTTATGAATGCCTTCAGACATAAGTAATTCGCTAGTATATATAAGAAGAAGAAAGTTGTTATATAGGGTTATTCTCTAATTAATGGACAAAATTTGAAAGGTATTCCCAAATTGATCATTAAAATTATAAAAATGAAAATAAAAATAGATGAGAACCAATAATGTGATGACACATATTTTTACATTATAAAAATTCATAAATTTGAGAAAAATAGATTGAGGTTTTCGTCAACAAGGACTTTACAACATGTTTATATATATAATAGTATAGACATAGATATAGATATAGATATAGATATAGAATTTCTCATATATATATATATATATATAGGGAAATTCTATAATGTACACCCCCTTTGGGATGTGCACCACATACCCAGTTAGACGTTTATGATTTTTGGGTATGATTCATTGTATTGCAGGTTATGACTTATTGTAATGTTAGTTATGACTTAGTTATAACTTCTCATGGTTTTATTTTGGTTATGACATGAGAAGTCTTTGGTTATGCCTTAAGTGGTGTTTGGTTATAACCCTTAGTTACGACTTGGTTGACTTATTGTGATGTTAGTTATGACTTATTGTGATTATGATTTTAGTGATGATAGAAAAGGTTTTTGGTTAGGATTTATGTGGTGTTTGGTTTATGACCCATTTTATTTATTTTTAATTATGACTAGAAAATGATTTAGTTGCGACATGTGTGATATCAACACCACAAATATCATAATTCACATATGTACGAACCCCAAAAAAGGGTCTCTATTATAGCATGACCCATATAAGAAAAGAATATGATAAAGAAAAGAAAAGATTAAACATAAATACAAAAAGAGTAATGTTAGGCTTCATGAAAAAAATGTCATGAAAAGTTTCATGAAGATTTTCCACCCTCGGATATGTGATTGCATAACACACAATAAAATATCACAAACTAATCTAAGGGTGGAGAATTTTCATGAAACTTTTCATGGTATTCTAGCCTTCGTACCATAAAAAATTTCATGAAAATTCTCCATCATTGAATATGTGATTGCATAACACACAATATAACGTAGAGAAAAGAATATGATAGAGAAAAGAAAAGATTAAACATAAATATAAAAAAGAACATACCTTTTGAAGTTGTATCATTACACTTTGACTGAAAAGTCACGCCAAGCATTCCTAATCAACATTTTTAGCAAAAAATGCTCTTATACTCTTTTTTAATAATGATTAAGGTAGCCTTTTGTCATCCCTCTATCGTGGAATCTGCCAGGAAAATTAAAGAAGAGCAAGAGAGCAATGGAAACAATTGGCTGGAAGTGCTGATTAGGAATGTTTCGAGTGACGCAACAATATTAAAAAGGACCCAGATGTGACGTTGGAAGTGCTTCTGGTGGGTCCTTCTGGGTCCTTTTTAATATTCTTGTGTCACTCGAAGCATTCCTAATTAGCACTTCCAGCCAATTTTTAATATTCTTCTTTAATTTTCCTGGTAGATTCCACGATCGAGGGATGACAAAAGGCTACCTTAATCATTTGTAGAGTGAGTATATCCCCCAAACTAGACGGTATTCCCTCGAGATTGTCACACAATTCCAACAATAAGTGATGAAGACTTGGAAAGTGACTAGAGCAGGTGATCCATCGCCCAACATTGAGGTACTTCAGTTTCAAGAATTTGGGTTGAGGAAAACCGCATCAGTTGTTGCCCATTGCGGTCCCCAGCAAGCCTCACTTTCTAATTTGAGAAGCTTAAGGTTGGGTAACAGCATCCCAAGGATTGATATCTCTTTCCACTTTGTACCTGTATTTCTGAAGGTTAGCCTATTAACATTTGCAGGAAACTCAACCCCTCGGAAAGTGGTTGGTTGACTGCAAAAATTGTTGTATAGGTTCAAAGTCTCAAGGTGTCTTAGAAAGTCTAGATTAGGAAACATCCAATGCCCTAAATATTGTTGGGCAATCTTCACTGTATTTAAAAGATTTTAATTCTATTGTGTACAAAACAACAATTAGAATTAAAGAAATAAAGAAAAGGAGAGAATATGTTTGATTACAAAAATCAAACTCGAAATGATAAATAAATAAATAAATAACAGATTTTTTTTTGTTACAAAAACAAAATTAAAATCTGATTAAATAAACAAATAAAAACAGAATAAAATTAAACAACTTACTTGGTTAATTTCTTTGAATAACTTTTCTGATCAAGTCCAGTGTTTAACACTGTGTCCTTAAGACAGATTCGTCCTCTCCACGGTGCTTTCAGAATTTGGACGTCTATCTCCCAGGATGAAATGATCTTCTACAAACAATAGTAGCACTACAAATTGTTTGCTTTACGAACACACTAAGTGTTTACACTCTTTCTTTTAGAATAAAAATGCAGCAAAATGCAGAGAGAATTATAGAGAGGATGGAGTACGAAAATTGGAGTCAAAATCCAAATGGGAGGCTAGTCTATTTATAGATGTAAAGGTGGCTCTTGGTTTTGAATTGAACAGGTATAAAACCTGTTGGGTTTAAATTCAAACAGATTTGAATCTGTTGGGTTAACCATTCAAACAGATAAAAAACGGGAAGGGCTCTGTTTGGATGATCATTAAATCCAAACCAGTTTAATTCTGGGAAGGGCCCTGTTTACTTAGGACGATTTAATTACTTTGAAAGCAGGAAGGGTCTGTTTGGATGAACAAAAATCCAAACCAGTTTATTTGAATTAAATTCAAATGTTTTTGGCCCAAAAGATTAGTATTGGGCGGACAAGCCCAACCAACCTCACACCACACCACTCAGCCCAGCCCGGCCAAGCCAGACGGCGGCAGCAGCTGTGTGGTGATTTTTGGGTCCAATGGGTCTAGCCCATTTTGCCCATAACCTCTCCCTCTAAAACACTTGGGTACCCCTTGGGGCACACCCCAAGTATCAAACCCATGCCTTATAAACCCTCTCAAAACCTCCCACCAAATCAATGTGGGACAAGCCTTATACATACCTTTAAGGAATTTCCACAAAAACTCCATTTCCATGGAGCATACTTTGGCTTCAATTTCCCATTCACTCGGTAATGGTTTTGAGCAACCAAATATACCACGTGAATCACAACGCGGCAAAGAACGCGTTACCACTTTGACCCGTGTAAATCGATGCACGGGGCCCACCTAAAATTTAGACCAAACTTAGGAAAAAATTCTGATTTTATCCAGAATTTAATAACCATTTCCAACAATCCCCCACATGAATGGAATTTGATGACAACGGAAATGCAACAATATGCAGATTTATCGAAAGAGTATAAGTCGAAAATATCTTGCATCAGGATAGGTAGTTTTCGGCCTTGAACCTTCCCTAGTGATAACCTATCGGACTTACTGGCTAACCAATGGACGCGATGCCTTGAATTGTTCAGCCGTTTGTGTAAGCCAAGACAATAGATTTCACACAAAATATCTTCTAACACATCGTGGTTCTCACTGTTGTGTTCATTTTGGCCTTGAACGCTCCTGGTTTTCATGAGTGTTTCTAGAGAATGTAGCCTCTTTCATTCTTATAGAACCGGCCCCAGTTCAACACTCATATAGGTGATTCTTATTGTAAGTATCTTCTTATACTCGTCTTGATTTTATGCTTTAATCAAGATATAAGTAATCATTAAAAGCAAAGCTTATCCTTATGCTCCTGCAGACAACATATGTTGCAGATATCACTCTCACTATAGGAATGAGTAGGGAATTTTAATCCCTTGGTGATTTCTGGCGAGCCATACATAACTTAGTTGTCCCTTTGAACTTAGTTCTTGGGATCTCCAGTCATATAAATAGGGTTACCATTATGACGACTCTTATGTAATAGGCTTTAATCCCATTCCCTTCGATGAACTATACACTAGCTCTTTTGTCAAACCTTTTGTTAATGGATCCGCAATATTCTCTTTAGATTTTATATAATCTATTGAGATTATTCTGTTTGACAATAATTGCCTTACGGTATTATGTCAACGACGAATATGTCGTGACTTACCGTTATACATGTGATTCTGTGCCCTGCCTATTGCAGATTGACTATCACAATGAATGCAAATAGCTGGCACAGGTTTTGGCCACATTGGAATGTCTTCTAAGAAATGACGAAGCCATTCTGCTTCTTCACCTGCTTTGTCTAAAGCTGTAATGACCCGGACCCAGATGACGTCATTACCGTTCCTTAATTACGGGAATAATTGAGTTAATTGAGAATTATCTGTTTGTAATGAGAAGAAATCTGGTGACATGACATCTTCGGGACTGAAAATAATGACCAGAATGAGTTCAGAAAATGAAATTGAAAATACCTATGCGATGCTGGAAATATTTAGAACTATTCGAAACGATAAATTGAAGGTGAAATCATGCGAATCGTTAAGGCCCGTTTGGCTTGAAATTTATGTCATAAGTCTACTTTTTATGATATATATGGTTATAGATAAACATGTTGACCCATTTGACTCAACAAAAGGAAATTAAATCTAGAAAAGAGAGAGAGGAAGAGAGAAATCGGGAAAGAGAAAAGAAAGGGAAAGAAGAAAGGGGATTCAAGCTTTGTCTCTCCAAATTGGCAACTAAGGTAAGAATCCCTCTCTAAGTTCTTCAATTAAGGTTGATCATCCATAGTTCATGACAAGAAAAGGGAATAGAATGGGTAATTTGCGCATGTATGAGATGAATCCATGAATTTATGAAGATTTGGCTTATGGGAAGTAAAACCTCCATGAATAGAGATATGAAGCTTGTATCTATATGTTTATGATTCTTCACCTCAATATATGGGTTTGATCTTGTTATGGTTTATGTGGGTTTTGATTGAAGCCTTGATGTTGAATTTTTGTATGAGTAATTGTTGTTGCAAAGAAGAAAAGTGAAGTAGAGGATGAGATGAGGGAGAAGAACCGGAAAATCTGGTTTTCGCAGGGTCCGCTCGAGCGTGGAGAAGTCCGCTCGAGCGGGAAAATCAGCCTTCCAGAAGTTTTGTAAAAATGTACTGTCCGCTCGAGCGGACACATGGGCGCTCGAGCGTAAGGGCTTATTTTCAGGAAAGTTTGGGAAGATGTTCTACATGATTTACAGCATATTAATGGCATTATTTAGCATCTTATGAGCATGAAATGTATATGAAAGAATGTAAAAGAAGAAAGGAAATGACATGAGTTATGTATTGATGATGATATGTTAAGAATGTGCTACTGTTGATGTTTACAGGACAACGTGAAGACCGTGCTATCGGTGCCAAGAATCCCTGTAAGTAACATTTTCGTAAAGATATGTTATTATGAATTATGTTCAATGACAATGTTATGATATGTTTAAATGATAATGTTTTACGTGAATGAATGTCTTGATTGCGAATCTAGTATGGTGTCCATAGATAGTTTTAGTTGTGGGGAACGACATAGACGTGTAGGCCCATGCGGTTGAGTCATGGGGGACGGCACGGATATGTAGGCCCATGACCGATTCTGAGATCTCGGTATGTGTTTAATCGATTGTCCGGACCGGTTACTCTAGTCGTTCGTCGACACATGTTATGTTATGTTATTATATGAACTATGGAGTACGCCATTATGTATGTTCTATATGATGATTGGTGATTGATTATGATGTTTTATTACGGTTTTACTTAAAATGTTAGACTTCATTCACTAACCCCTTTATGTTAATGTTACTTGCTGGGCTTTAGCTCACCCCCGTATATATGTATTTTTAGGTGAGCAGCCGGGAAGTCAAGCTTAGGCGGAGTTCGTGTCGAGCCGCCGTTTTGAAAGCCTACCCGAATTAGTGCCTCGGAGTCGAGGCCTGGCCTGGAAGGCCGTTTTGCAGAGTTTTGCCTTTTGTTTTGTTTATGTATTTAAGTGTTGCACAGGATCTTTTGTCACATGTTTTGTACAGATGTGGGTAAATAACTTATTTTCGGCATGTATATAAATGTTCATATTACGCACAGCTCTCGGACTCTTTATTTTATCTGCATGTGCTTCCGCGAGCCCCTTTATTTATGTTTTGTATGGAGAGGCCTGTGGTAATCCCCGGATTACTGGCCGGTCTCGTCACCGAACTTCTAGGGGCGGGTTCGGGGCGTGACAAAAGCAATGAACTCGGATTCCATTGTGGATCGTGCGATGCAAGTTTGTTTCGTGGACTTCCAAGAAACAGCAGCACCTCCTAGAGTAAAGACATATCCACTAGTGGATTTTGAATCTTTAGTATCCGATATCCAATTGGCATCACAATAACCTTCAAGTACTGCTGGATATCGAGTAAAATTCAAACCATGATCACGGGTGAATCTTAGATATCTAAGAACCCGAATGATCGCTTTCCAATGGTCTTCTCCGGGGTTACTAGTGTACCTACTCAATTTACTGATAACATAAGCTATATCAGGACGAGTACAATTCATTAAGTACATTAGGCTTCCAATGATTTGGGAGTATTTTAACTGAGACACTGCATCACCTTTATTTTTCGATAAATAAAGACTGATGTCTACAGGTGTCCTTGCTAAATTCAAATCATCCTTGATAAATTTATCAAGAATTTTCTCAATATAATGAGATTGAGATAATGCATATCCGTCAAATGTTTTAGTAATTTTTATTCCTAATATAACATCTGCGACCCCCATATCTTTCATATCAAATCTTTTGTTAAGCATTTGCTTAGTTGATTTGATCATGTTTTGACTGCTTCCAATGATAAGCATGTCATCCACATAAAGACAAACTATGACATATCCTTGGTCAGTGTTTTTAACATAGACGCATTTGTCACATTCGTTTATCTTAAACCCATTAGTAAGCATTGCATGATCAAATTTTTCATGCCATTGCATAGGTGCTTGTTTTAATCCATAAAGGGATTTTACAAGTCGAAAAACTTTATTTTCTTGCCCTGATACTACAAACCCTTCGGGTTGTTCCATATAGATCTCTTCATTTAGATCACCATTTAAGAAAGCTGTCTTAACATCCATTTGATGTATTTCTAAATTAAACAACGCTGCTATAGCAATAAGCATGCGAATGGATGTTATTCTTGTCACAGGGGAATATGTGTCAAAATAATCTAGACCTTCCTTTTGTCTGTAACCTTTAACTACAAGTCTTGCTTTATACTTGTCAATTGAACCATCTGCTTTCATTTTTCTCTTGAATATCCATTTATATCCAAGAGGTTTAGAACCTGGTGGAAGATCCACTAATTCCCAAGTATGATTTTGCATAATGGATTCAATTTCATTATTAACAGCCTCTTTCCACAAAGGTGCTTCAGGACCTGTCATTGCTGCCTTAAAGCTTTGAGGTTCATTTTCTAACAGGTATGTCAGAAAATCTGGACCAAAGGATTTTGATGTTCTTGCTCTCTTACTTCTTCTTGGTTCAGCATTAGTTAAATCCTGTTGGTTGAAACCATTACTAGTCTCTTGTGTTTGATTGTCATTAGTCTCTTGACTTTGTGTACAATCATAAGTTCTTTTCTGTGAACTTAATTCCTGTCCTTTCTTGTAAGGAAAGACATGTTCAAAAAACACAGCATTCCTTGACTCTATAATAGTGTTCACATTTATATCAGGTATTTCTGATTTATAAGTCAGAAACCGATATGCACTACTATTCTGAGCATAACCAATAAACACACAATCTACTATTTTTGGTCCAATCTTAGTCTTTTTAGGAACAGGAACTTCAACTTTTGCCAAACACCCCCACACTTTTAAGTATTTGTAGGAAGGTGGTCGACCTTTCCACAATTCATAAGGAATGCTTTTGGTTTTCTTGTGGGGTATTCAATTAAGAACATAATTAGCAGACAATATTGCTTCCCCCCACAAGTTCTGTGGTAAGCCTGAACTTAGTAACATGGCATTCATCATTTCTTTTAGGGTTCTATTCTTCCTTTCAGCAATACCATTTTGCTGTGGAGAATAAGGGGCTGTAGTTTGGTGAATAATGTCATGTTGTGCACAAAATTCATTTAATGGTGCATTATATTCACCACCCTATCACTTCTAACCATTTTAATGGTTTTACCAAGTTGATTTTCAACTTCTGTTTTGTAGAGTTTAAACATTTCTAAGGCTTCATCTTTACTTCTAAGTAAATAAACATAACAATATCTTGTGCAATCATCGATAAATGTTATGAAATACTTTTTGCCACCTTTAGTGTGAATAAATTTTAGATCACATACATCAGTATGAATTAATTCTAGAGGTTCAGTTTTCCTTTCAACTGATTTAAATGGAGCCCTTAGTTAGTTTTGCTTCTACACAAATTTCACATTTATGATTAGGATTAATTTCAAACTTTGGTATATAATCCAAACCAATTAATCTACGCAAAGCATCATAATTTACATGACCTAATCTACCATGCCATAAATTCGACTTAAGAATATAAGCAAAAGATGTGTTATTCTCATTCATAGCAACTTTTGGTACAACTGTCATTACATTAAGTTTAAAGAGACCATCAGTCATGTATCCCTTACCAACATACATACCACTCTTTGTTAATACAAACTTATCAGACTCAAAAATAAGCCTAAAACCATTTTTACTTAACAAAGAACCAGAAACTAAATTCTTCCGGATGTCAGGTACATGCAGTACGTTGTTGAGGGTTAGTTCTTTTCCTGATGTCATCTTCAAGATCACTTTTCCTTGTCCAGCCACAGTAGAAGTAGAAGAATTTCCCATAAAAAGTTGTTCACCATTTGCAGCCTCATTGTAAGTAGTGAACATCTTCTTGTCCACACATATGTGACGAGTTGTTCCAGTGTCAACCCACCACTCTTTGGGATTCCCAACCAAGTTAGCCTCAGACACCACAGCAGAGAGGTTGATGTCATTTACTCCATCAGAGATGTAATCTAATTCTGTTACATTGGCCTGATTAGTGGTCTTCTTACTTGTACTTCCACGATCCTTCTTAGGACGGCGGCAGTCAGAAGCTCGATGTCCAGTCTTGCCACAGCTATAGCATTTTCCTTTGAACTTCTTGTTGCCATTGTTGTTGCCTTGTTTAGGACCATCTCCAGTAAACTTCCTCTTTTTGTTATGTGGTTTTTGAACTTGTTCAACCACATTAGCCTTGGACTCAATGGGATTTTTCCCATGCCTCTTATCAGCCTTTCGGTTATCTTCCTCAATTCTTAATCTTACAATTAACTCATCCATGGTCATCTCTTTGCGTTTATGTTTTAAATAATTTTTGAAATCTTTCCAAGCCGGTGGTAACTTTTCCACCAAAGCAGCGACTTGGAAAGATTCGCTAAGAGTCATACCTTCTGAATGAATATCATGCAAAATTATCTGAAAACTTTGAACTTGAGATATTACCGTTTGGGAGTCTACCATAACAAAATCCAGAAATTTACCGACGACAAATTTCTTCGTCTTAGGCATCTTCTGTTTTGTATTTCTTCTCCAAAGAATCCCACAATTCTTTTGCTGACTTCAGAGGATCAGATACATTATCTGACATGTTGTCAAGGCCATTGAGGATGTAGTTTCTGCACAGGAAATCTGAATGTTTCCAAGTATCTACAGCGGCAACAACTTGCCGATCACTTTCACCCTCTTTAAGTGCTGGAGCCTCTTCATGGAGAAACCGGGCCAAATTAAGAGTTGTAAGATAGAACAGCATCTTCTGCTGCCATCTCTTAAACTCGGTACATGAACATGGTTCTGAATAGGGACCGATGTTGGTGTAACAACACGAGTACCACTGCCAGATGCAGTTTCAGTTGTAGTAGCCATAATTTCTGATTACAAAAATCAGAAAAAATTAAAACACAAATTATTTTTCTAGTTACTAAAACCAGAAAATAAAATATAACACAAAATAATTTTATTTTCCTTGTTACTAAAACAGGAAAAATAAAATACCAAAATAATTTTCTGTAATACCAAATAATATTCTGAAATTGTTAATGACACCAGTATCGTACTACTAGTTGTCAAAGAAAAGAGACAGTATATTACTACTATCTGTCAAATAGCATTAATCACTATTTGTTTTTCCAACCAGAATATTACTTTGAAAAACAGAAAATTAAATACAATGAAGATACCAAAAAAGAATTCTGTCTTAAGATTGTTGGGCAATCTTCACTGTATTTAAAAGATTTTAATTCTATTGTGTACAAAACAACAATTAGAATTAAAGAAATAAAGAAAAGGAGAGAATATGTTTGATTACAAAAATCAAACTCGAAATGATAAATAAATAAATAAATAACAGATTTTATTTTGTTACAAAAACAAAATTAAAATCTAATTAAATAAACAAATAAAAACAGAATAAAATTAAACAACTTACTTGGTTAATTTCTTTGAATAACTTTTCTGATCAAGTCCAGTGTTTAACACTGTGTCCTTAAGACAGATTCGTCCTCTCCACGGTGCTTTCAGAATTTGGACGTCTATCTCCCAGGATGAAATGATCTTCTACAAACAATAGTAGCACTACAAATTGTTTGCCTTACCAACACACTAAGTGTTTACACTCTTTCTTTCAGAATAAAAATGCAGCAAAATGCAGAGAGAATTATAGAGAGGATGGAGTACGAAAATTGGAGTCAAAATCCAAATGGGAGGCTAGTCTATTTATAGATGTAAAGGTGGCTCTTGGTTTTGAATTGAACAGGTATGAAACCTGTTGGGTTTAAATTCAAACAGATTTGAATCTGTTGGGTTAACTATTCAAACAGATACAGTTTAATTCTGGAAAGGGCCCTGTTTGGATGAACAGGAAAAACCGGACCAGTTTAATTCTGTTTGAAAACGGGAAGGGCCCTGTTTGGATGAACAAAAAATCCAAACCAGTTTATTTGAATTAAATTCAAATGTTTTTGGCCCAAAAAGATTAGTATTGGGCCGGACAAGCCCAACCCAACCTCACACCCGCGCCCAGCCCGACCGGACGGACGGCGGCGGCAGCGCGCGCGTGTGTGGTGATTTTTGGATCTAATGGGTCTAGCCCATTTTGCCCATAACCTCTCCCTCTAAAACACTTGGGTACCCCTTGGGGCACACCCCAAGTATCAAACCCATGCCTTATAAACCCTCTCAAAACCTCCCACCAAATCAATATGGGACAAGCCTTATACATACCTTTAAGGAATTTCCACCAAAACTCCATTTCCATGGAGCATACTTTGGTTTCAATTTCCCATTCACTCGGTAATGGTTTTGAGCAACCAAATATACCACGTGAATCACAACGCGGCAAAGAACGCGTTACCACTTTGACCCGTGTAAATCGATGCACGGGGCCCACCTAAAATTTAGACCAAACTTAGGAAAAAATTCTGGTTTTATCCAGAATTTAATAACCATTTCCAACAAATATGATATCATAGGCCCACGAAATCCTAGCTTTGTCAGATCATGAGTCTTTGCCAATAAATCCTGAACAGCTCCACAAGGATTTAAGTTTGTGATGGTTCGTAAGTTTTCTAAGATAGAGGGATAGCTGTGATCCATTGCTGAACTTAAAGACAGAAATATTTCTCTCCTTTAGTATAAAGATGCCTAAACTTCGGAATCTTCCACACATTACGTGGCAGAGTAACCTCAGACACAGATGCAAAAAGAATAAGTGTTTCTAGGTTTGAGAAATTGGATATTGGCAGCGGTAATTGAACTGAACCCCCCACCATAATTGCCAAATACCTCAAATTAACAAGTTCTATTAATTTTCTTGAAAATAAGCCATAGACACACCATAAGTCCAATACTCTAAGGGTGTGTTTGATTGGGAGGATAAGGGGGGGACTATCCACTGTTTGGACTCCATGTCCGGCCTCCCTCCTTATCCGTCGTTTGATTTTTTTTTAGTTCGGCGGACTCCATGTCCGGCCGGACTCCATGTCCCCCATATGGGGGACTATCCTGTCTGGGGGCGGGGGGTGTGGGATTGTTTTGGGGGGACTAATCACTATTGGGATTAGATGTGAAAATGACAATTTTGACCCTCTACTATTTAATTATGTATTATATTTAATAAAATTTAAATGTCTCAATTTAAAAATAAAATAATTTTATTTAACTTTTTATTAATGTTTTATTTATTTAATTTTTTAAAATAATTTTTTATAGATATTTTATTGATGTTTTATTTAAAAAATTTGTTTATAATTTATTTAATTTCATTATTTAAATTGTAATAGGTGTTTTATTTAAAATTTATTTAAAATTTTAATTGAAAAAATAATATAAATTTTTTTTATAGGTTATACAGTATTTTATTAAATCAAATTTAGTGGTTATTTATTTATTTAATTGTGTAAAAAAAATAAATTTAATTTATATTATTAAATTAATGATATTTTTTTGTATGTAAAAAAAAAACACAGTAACGTTTTGTATGTAAAAAAAATAATGATTTGTTATACAGTAATGATTTAAAACAAATTTTATTGATATTTTATTTATTTATTTATTTAAAAAAAACAAATTTATTTAATTAAAAATAATTAAAATATTAAAGATATGTTTAATATTGCTATTCCTTAGTAAACAATTGAAAAGGGCAAAATAGTCTTTTGTTCATTTATCCTATCCAGTCCGTCCAACCAAACATTAAATTCACTAAAAATAGTCCTTTCCAGACATCTAATCCCATGAAAAAATAAACACAGGATACATATCCAATCCGACCAAATAGTTCGGGGGATTCACAGTCCAGGACTCAAGTCCGATGGATTCTAATCCACCCTTATCCAGTCCGCCCAATCAAACACACCCTAAGAAGTTTGAAGGTCTCACAAATAAACAGCAAACCATTTAACACATTGTTCGAATATTTAGACCCATCTGAAGCATTAAAGCACAAGATTGACTGAACAACTACTGGGGAATAAGAGCCAAAGGAAACATAGTCAAAATCTTCAAAGTCATAATTGATGCAGAGGCGACATTGAATATCTGTTCTGTAATTGCATGAAGAAGAAGAATAAGCGACTTTATTATTGTGAGTCTGCTGTAGGAAATTAGTTTCCCTAGCTTTCTTCAAGCATAAATCACGCAAAAGATCATGCACACAACATGCTTTAATTCGACCATCAAACCTTTTTCGAGCAACAATTACCAGATTTCTCTGAATTAGATCCATTAAGTAATCCACCACTACTTCCTCCAAGCTTTTCTGCCCAATTTTTTGTATAAACCCCTCAGCTGTCCATAACCAGATTAATCTCTGCACCGAGATTTCTGGAAATGCTCCTAAATAAAGGAAGCATGGTTTCAAGTGACGAGGCAAGTGATTGTAACTCAGTGCTAGTGTGTCCAAGTACTGGTTTGGATCACTAACAATGTACGAGCTAACACCTTGGGAAACTTGTTTCCACCACTCTTCTGTCTTCTTCTTTGCAAGAAGTCCTGCTATTACTACAATTGCAAGAGGAAGCCCTTCGCATTTTTTCATTATTTGCTTCCCAAATTTAATCAGTTCTGCAGGGCAACTTCCATTCTGAAACACCTTCCATTGTAATAACTCCCAGCTTTCTTCTTCAGTTAGAAAACACTGACAATGAGGATGTCAATTAGGTGACGCATGCATAGCCACCGCTTTGAGCCGACTAGTAAACATAACTCTATTTCCATTGTTATCATTTGGTAAATATATTTTAAGATCGACCAAGGCACTAATATCCCATATATCATCAATGACGATGAGATACCTCTTTCCCTTTAATTTCTTGTACAATTTTTCACCCAACTCTTCATTGCTCATGTTTTTGACTTCCTCAGTAAGGACATTACCAAAATGTAAAATGCCCAATAACATTTCTCTTTTTCTGGGTGCTTGAGAAACATAAGTCCATGCACGAATATGAAAGTGGTGTGTGATATAAGGATCATTGTACACTTTTTTGGCTAAAGTTGTCTTACTGAGTCCAGGCATCCCAACAATTGGTATAATGTCTAGCTGCTTCTTCTGGGACTTTTCCCATATGAAGCCTATTTTGTATCTTAATTCCCAAATTAGCCCTAGTTTGGACGGAATTCCTGAACTAGCCTAAAGCGCTATTACAAATCGCGCTTTCACTGTTTGGAGCAGAAAATTTGATGAATAGTGAAAGCGCTATTACAAAATGCGTTTTTAATTAAGAAAACACTATTACAAAAGGCGCTTTCACTGTGCATATGTAAAAAACGCGGTTCCAAACCACGCTTTTACGGTGGATATCTGTTTTCTTAAGAAAACATTTAAAATATATTAAAATATAATCAAAATAAATCTTAAGTTTTTTGCAGCTCAAATGGTAACGCATTGGTTTTGCCATGCCTCTGCACATGTTCAAATCACATGCACAACAACTCCAAACAATTGCTATCCAAAATGAAATTCAACTTTTTTTTTCTTTTTTTTCTTTTTCCTTCCACTCACTCTATACTTTAAATATTTATTATGTAATTTTTTTATCAAAAAAAAGTAAAATGTTTGTTTGGTTAAATATTTTAAAAAATTAAAAATAAACAATTTATTTATTTAAAAAATTAAATAAAAAATTTATTTATTTTTAAAGAATTGTATAAAGTAGTATACTATTTATTAAAAAAGTTGTATACTATTTACAAATTTAATTTTTTATTAATTTTATTAATTTTTTTTATATAAAGTAGCATTTTTTAAAGTAGTATACTATTTATTAATTTTTTAAAATAGTATTTTTTAAAGTAGAATTATATAAGGTAGTATACTATTTATTAATTTTTAAAAATATTTTTTCACAAATTTTTTATTTTTTAGATACATCTAACTAAGGTGCATCTAAAAAGATAAAAAAAAAATGTTTAAAATTTTAAAAATATTCACTAAAAACAAAAAAATACGAAAATAAAAAAAACTCAGTTTTCAAATAACTAAATCCAAAAAACTCAAACCAAATATACTGAATACTTTTTAAACAATTATGTTGACATTTTGAAAAAAATTGTATTTTATAGAAAATTTTTTTAGTTATTGTATTTTATTTATTTATTTATTTATAGAAAAAATTGTATTTTATTTATTTAAATTGTTTATTTTAAATAAATTGTTTATTTAATTTTTTAAATAAATAAATTGTACATTTAAAAAAAATATGCATAGTGAAAGCATACTCAAAAAATATTTTTTCAACAAAATGTACACTTTTAAAATGTACTAAAATATTTTAAAAGCGTACATTTTTTAATTTTTTAAAATATTTTAAAAATAAACATATTTTAAAAGTAATGGGTAATAATAAAAATAAACAATTTATTAAAAATAAAAAAAAGTAGTATACGTGTGATGTGATGATAGTATAATACGTCTGAGTGAGTATACTATTTATACGTGTGATGTGATGATAGTATAAATAGTATACAACTTTTTTAATAAATAGTATACTACTTTATATAATTCTTTAAAAATAAATAAATTGTTTATTTAATTTTTTAAATAAATAAATTGTTTATTTTTAATTTTTTAAAATATTTAACCAAACAAACATTTTACTTTTTTTTGATAAAAAAATTACATAATAAATATATAAAGTATAGAGTGAGTGGAAAGAAAAAAAAGAAAAAAAGTTGAATTTCATTTTGGATAGCAATTGTTTGGAATTGCTGTGCATGTGGTTTGAACCTGTGCAGAGGCGTGACAAAACCAATGCACTACCATTTGAACTGTAGAGAACTCAATATTTATTTTGATTACATTTTAATATATTTTAAACGTTTTCTTAAGAAAACAGATATGCACCATAAAAGCGTGGTTTGGAATCGCGTTTTCTACATATGCACAGTAAAAGTGCGTTTTGTAATAGCGTTTTCTTAATTAAAAACGCGTTTTGTAATAGCGCTTTCACTATTGATCAAATTTTCTGCTCCAAACAGTGAAAGCGCGATTTGTAATAGCGCTTTAGCCTAATTTAAAAATTCCGTCTAAACTAAGCCTAGTTTGAAAATTAAGATACAAAATAGACTTAATATGAAAAAAACCCCGCTTCTTCCCTCCAGCAAGTCGCTTTTTTATAGTCAATGCCTCCTCGTCAAAGCCCACCATAATTTCTTCCTCCACCATGGTTCTATTTCCCATAGACAGGCGGTCTCCATCAGAAGACTTTCCGGCTTCTAGTACTTGGATCTGATACATCTTGTCATAAAACTGCATCACTTTACCTCGATGGGCCTAATCTGTTCCAGGATATCACTGAGATTGAAGAAAAAACCAATTTTATTATCCTTGTTGCTCTCCCTCAGCCTTAGAAAGTTGGCAAGAGCAGGGTGGATGATTTTTCCTGTCTCATAGGCCAAGCCACTAATTTTTATCGCCAGGTTTTCAGCTTCGCTGTTCTCATGGTGCTTCTCCTCCACATCCCTGAGAATGGCTCCAAGGAATCTTAGCTGATTGTAAAGAGACTGAATTTGATACCTCTCATTTACAATCAAATTTTCCTTAACGTTAATTAGTTGCTCCAGTTTCTTCAAGACAGAATCCATAGCAGTTCCATCCATCACTCCTCTCTCCCACACACATACACACACAGTTTCTTTACAGCTTTTCGAGCCCAATCCGGTGTTACTATCTCAATTTTTGTGGCCTAAAAAAGGATTAGATATTGGGGACTTGAATCAGAAAGACTTGTAGAAGCCAAGGTTGAATTTGTCCACAGGCTGTCGGAGAGACATGAATCTCAAACATCAAGAACCAGGTATTGGGCATTAAGAAGAAAACAAAAGTAATGAAAGAAACAAATGGTTTCTAAGGAAGAGATGGTAAGTTTTCTGAGATGACAAAAGGCCAACAAATTGGGATTTTTGCAGGAAAACTGGTGATGACCAGAGAATCTTGAAATAGGTTTGTGATGTTGAAACAAAAAAAGAAAAAACAAAAAAAAAAATAGACTGATCTTTCAGAGTGGAGAAGCAGACGGAGCAACTGGCTTCTTGATTTTGGATCCAAAATTAAACAATGAAAGCAGAATTGCAAGGCCAAAAGTAAAGAGGAAACAAAAGCGAAAAGCTGTACTACCACCTAATTTCTATCAACATAAAAAGTCAAAAATAAAATAAAATATAAATATAAATATAAATAAGCATATTATTATGTATTTATATTTATAATTAATCTCATATTGATTGAGAAAAAAAAATTACAAAGGCTGGACATGTCTCAAGCTTTTCAATCATCAAAACCATTTATTTGGTAGGTTCGTTTATATCATTTATGAGAAAAATTAAATTGATTTAATAATTATAATTTTTTATTTTATTTTATCACTTCATATTTTTAAAAATAAATTAAATAAAATAAAAATAATACAATTATTAAATTGACCTCACTTTTTTTATACATGTCATAGTGACCATGAGCCCAAACAATTGTCTCAAGTTGAAATTTGTACTTGTGAAATCTTATCCTAATTAAAATACTCGGTGGGTGTTTGGTGTTAGCTTTTTTTAGTGCTTTTTTAAAAAAAAAATATTTTGTGAACTTTTTATAAAAATAAAAATTAAAAAAAATTTAGGGTATGTTTGGTTTGTGTTTGAGAGATGTGTTTTAGAGATAAAAAGTACGAAAAGTTGTTTGGTTTGGTTTTTTTCAAAAGATGTTTTGGAAAATTATTTTGAGATAGAGTTTTGAAAAAAGTGATTGATTTGATGTGTGTGAGAGAGAGATTTGTTTGGAAAACTTGTTTGGTTTACAAGTTTGGGAAATTTTTTTGGAAAAATTTGTTTGGTTTGATTACTTTTAAAAACTTATTTGTAGAGAAAATTTCCCAAAATTTTTTTCCAAATACAAACCAAACGAACTTTGAGCTCTACTCAATAAGACAAACAGTATAAAAAAAATTAGAAAGGTCTAAAACAAAGTTAAAAATTTGGCTATTTTTTGACCATTTTTTCTTGAGAAAATTGTTGAAAAATCCAATTTATTAGTTATCTAAGACATTAAGTTTAATGGATATTTTTTTATTAGTGAGAGGTCCATCATTTGTGAAATAATTCGGAGAGAAGTCTATTTATCATGAATGCTGCTATTAACACCCTTTCAATTATTTTGGACTCCTCATTTTTTGGCCTTTTTTTTTTAGTACAATAATAACCTCAAATGGAATTACTAAGAAGGATATCAATAATTTTGGGACATACCATCTCACAATTAAGTTCAAACACCCACTAAATCATGAGTTAGGGTTTATAAGAGTACCCATCCCCATCACTACCCATCCATCTTTTCCAAATCACATCTTCAAAACATATCCACCCCTTAAAACTTTGAAAACTCTTTGGCGACAATATTCTAGTGGTAACCATTTGATTACCTACACTTTTTCAACAATGACAATGAATGAAAGTTTTTCCGACAACCACAACTCCATGAGACGAAAGGAATATATCAACAAAAGCTCAAAGGAGATTCATAACCTTGATAGTGTTCTTAGCTTATATGAAATTATCCTTATAAGGATAAGTTTTTTGAAAAAAATGACAAAAATATTAAAAACTATTCGTCAATTTTTCCGGACTAAACTCCCGAACATATGACTGAAATTCGGGAACGCAGGTCCAAACATTGTTTATTTGTTCAGGAACATGTAACTGAATATTTATTTTCTCAGGTTATAAACAAGTATATGGAGATAAAGTAGTAATCACCTTTGTAGGTTTTGTTAGGGTTTTTGGGATAGAGGCCTTTTGGGATGTAGTGGTGTGTGTAACGCCCTCAAAATAAATCCATAATTCATCCAACAATAGCATGCTTAGACATAAGAGAAAGCATAAATATATTCCATCAGAGTAATCTTTACAAAAGTGTATTTCATGTTGACATCAAAAGTAAATATCCTAAAGGCTTACAACTTTCCAAGTCAACACTTGGTTACAAAAAAAGAGTGCTAGCTCTATACAAAGAAAGCCCTTGGCTTGATATACATGTAATACAACCAAAAACACAAAACAGTCCAACAATCTCAAGCCTCCCAAGTTATGTCCTTTGAGGTGGCATGCTACATGTACCTGAAAATAGGAATGGCAACGGGGCAGGGCGGGGCCGGGATTGCACTCCCCGTCCTCGATCCCCGATGGTCGAATTTTCCCCGGCCCTGGCCCCGATCCCCGACGGGGATCCTATCACTATCCCCACCCCCGCCCCCAACGGGGATCGGGTTTCCCCGACCCCGAGCATTCCCCGGCTAAAAAAAAAAAATAATTCAGATGCCTCACACACACAGATCTGAAACAAAATTATCATCAACAAATACATATCACAAAATTATCATCAACAAATATAGATTTAAACTGTAAAAAAAAAAAAGTTAACACAGACAGATCCCACACACAGATCAGATAGATCACACACACACACACAGAGACAGATCTAACACAGACAGATCTGAGCGACGCCGTCGGTGGGTTCGATGGTGGTGACAGATATCGAGATCAAGAGTGGCTGGCGGTGGCTGGCTGTGGGTTCGGTGGTGGTGGTGGTGGCAGAGAGGTAGACGTTGTGCGGCGGTGGTGGTGATGTCGCCGTCGGTGAGAAAGAGGGAGAGTCGGGGCCAGCGGTGGTACTGACGTCGCCGTCGGTGACCACGAGACTCTCGATCAAACACTGATAGAGAGAGAGATCGGGGATTGATTTTATATATATACATAAAATCAGAGTCGATGAATAAGGGATAAGAGAGATGAGAGAAGTCAGTGATGGAGGGAGAGAGAGAGATGAGAGACCGAGGTGATAGAGAGAGATCAGAGTTGATAAATGAGGGATAGAGAAGTGAGCGAAGTCAGTGAGGAGAGAGAGCTCAGATAGACATTAAAGCTCGGATAGATATTATTAGATATAATATAATATAGTAGATATCTATATATATAGACTAGTAGATATTATTAGATATAATATATATATTATAGTAGATATCTATATATATATATATAGACTAGTAGATATTATTGGATATAATATATTATATGTCCAGTGCACTCCAGCTGCACATTCCTAAACATATATATATATATATACACGGGGGACCATTCGGGGATTTCGAGGGAAATTCGGGGACGGAGGCGGGGCCGGGGATCGGGCCGGGTCGGGGATCAAATATTGATCACCGTCCCCGGCCTGTGACAGATCGGGGATTGATTTTCAAATACCGTCACCTCCCCGTCGGGGGTATTTTTCAGGAAAAAACCGCTTAAATCGGGGTCGGGATCGGGGATCCCCGTCGGGCCGGTTTCAAATTGCCATCCCTACTTGAAAATGATGTCTCATATAGGGTGAGCCACAGCCCAGTAGAAATACACTAAACCAACCATAAACAATGACTAAAATAATAGCATTCAATAGATGGTCCACACTTATATTCCAACTTATACTGTGTTACAGTTTAGTGACAATCATGTCCATATTACATTTCACTTTCCATTTCTTATCCAATTCTCAATTCATATCTATGGCTCAGAACCTAGCCAAAACACTTACATTAGATAGTAACTCATATTAAACATTTTCCATTTCACAATAGATAAGCATACTAGCTATATCAACACTTCGATAGATAAGCATATAAACTATATCAACACTTCCATAGATAAGCATATAAGCTGTATCAACGTTTCAACGGATAAACATATGAGCTGTATCACCGGAGTCCATCCCCTATCTTCTCCCAAACATTAACCGGTTTAGAGGTCCATCCCCTATCTTCCCCTAAACCGTGGAATACATCCCTTATCTCCTCCCACACAACACAATGCATATAAACAATTATCATATACATCATCAATCAATACGTAAAGTTAATGTATTCTTTCAACCATCATATTCGATGACACATTCCATTGATTAGTTTTAGTTTGCCTAATCATCATGCATTGTCTACAACAATCACGACTATTCTCCACCGACAGCCCAAAGCAGTTATTTCTAAACAGGAAATAAATGCACCAAATTGATAAAATATCAACATTTTGTCTAGGTGAGCGATAAATTAATCCAACTACACCCTTTCATCCCATACCTTCCCAATTTCAATATTCTCAATTCAATTTCTCATATCCTGAAATTAATTACACAAATTAATTTACCAACAAATTAGGGCATTTTCTCATAATTCTCACAACAACCCTAAGGTTCCATTTTCATCAATGATCTAACATTAATTCCTTTTCTCAATGTATTACACACATTTGGGTTTATAAATTTGAAAACCCCTCTTTTGACAAGTACACAATGACCCCAAACTTTCTCAAAATTACCCAACAACCCCCAACATATCGAAATACTAAAATTCAAAGACAAAGCTCATAAGATGAAGTAGGATATCCCTATCTCGACGTTAGAGCTCAAATGAAGAAGTGACCAAAACCAAAGTGCTCCAAACTCCAAACCTTTCAGATCAAAACGAAGCCCTCGACGATCAACACAACTTTTACAAAGGCCAAAGGAAAGGGAAGTACTCTAACTAGATCAAACCCTAGAGAGAAGGGAGTTTCTAGAGAGAGAGGCTCTCAAAAATCGGTTTTGAGAAAGTAAGAGAGAGAGAGAGAGAGAGAATGTAAAAAGTGATTCAAAAATGTCTAACTACCTTATGATATACGACATTCCCGCTCGAGCGTAAAATAGAACGCTCGAGCGTAAAGCACAAAAATCTGGACACGCTCGAGCGCAAGAAGGCCCGCTCGAGCACCAAGACACAAGAATAAAGTATATCCGCTCAAACGTGAAAACCAGTCTGCTCGAGCGTAGATTTCCCCCTCCTAGAACTTTCACAGACAAAGCACTATCCGCTCGAGCGCTAACATACCCGCTCGAGCGTGACTGCTCGAGCGTAAAGAAACCCGCTCGATCGTGAAAAACATGCTTGCAGAAGTTTTTACAGAGGCACGAAATACTGGGAGTGTGCAATCTCCGCTCGAGCGCTACACGACCCGCTCGAGCGGAACGACCAAAAACCCGGCAACAAGATTTTAGACCAAGGCTCAACCCACCTGCTCGAAACATGCCCAACATATCCCAAAACTCAAACAAATGGAATCAAAGGACGTCAATAAGATAGATACAACTACCAACTCCACAGAATCAAAGTCCAGAATACAACAGATACAGAAAAGAAAAACTGGGATTGCTATAGTGTGCATTCAATTAAACGGGTGAAATGTTTTCGTAAGAATAATTTTTGTATTATTTGAGGGGAAAAAAGAAATTTTAAGAGTTTTAGAATTTATACGTAAGGGTCCAAAAAAATAGATGGTCAAAAATAATTGATGGGGTCTTAATAGCAGCACTCTTTATTATTTTGAAAGACATTTTGTTTCTAATTTTATCTCTTAATCTAACTGTTTAATTTTTTAAACTATCAATTGAAATATTTACTTGTTTATTTTTTTTGGCTATCTGTTCAATTTTTCTTATCTGTTGAAATAATAATTTCTTATCTATTAAAATAAGAATTCATTTTTCTTATCTATTAAACCTATTTGTTAAAATAAGAATTCTTATCTGTTAAAATTTTAAGAATTCATTTTTAAGATAAGAATTTCTCAAAAATTTTAATGGATTTGACAACTTTTAACAGATAAGTTTAAACTGTTAACAGATAAGAAATAGGTTTAAGAATTCATTCTTACAATTTTTGACAAATAGGTTTAAACAAATCTATTAACCTATCTGAAGAATACATTTTTCTTATCTGTTAAACAATTCCACTCTTAAATAGTTTTTCAACAATAAGTTCAACATATTTGAAACAATTCCACTCTGAAACAAATTTGTTAAGAATTCTTATCCATTTTACAAATTTGTTTCATCATCAATAACGTTCATCGTCATCATCAACAACAACAATCAAAAACTACAAATAATAATAATACTAATAATAGAGAGAGAGAGAGAGAGAGAGAGAGAGAGAGAGAGAGAGAGAGGGGGGACGGATTTGCTTATCTGTTCACAAAAAAAAAAAAACTCAGATTGGGGATCTTCTAGCAAGTTCTTTTGATTCACTACATATATATATATATATATACCTAAATATAGACCTGTTTGAGGATATTATCAGCAAAACCTTAGATCAACTCAGATCCAAGCTTTTACCTTGCATATATATCGTCGTGATTGTCACGATCTGGACGACAGTGGTGGTTCTGGTGGTGGATCTGAGTTGATCTATTTTTGATTTTGCCTTATCATTTTTTAAGCTTTAAATTTTCAAGATCTCAAGAGAGAGAGAGAGAGAGAGAGAGAGAGAGAGAGAGAGAGAGAGAATAAATGGATTTGAGCCATGGTTTTCGCCTCCGATAGATCCGTCGGTGGCAAAGCATAAGTGCGAAGGAGGAGGAGGTCGATGTCGAAGGAAGAAGGTGGAGACAATAGATCTGAGGGAACCAAAAGGATGAAGAGAAGAAGAGAGAGAGAGGTGGTCAGTCGACGAGACGACGGTGGTTGTGGTGGTGGTTAGTCAGCGGCAACGGCGGCGACAGAAGTGAAGAGAGAGAGAGAGAAAGAAAGAGAGAGAGAGAGGGGTCTGGGCTCCCAAACTGTGGTTACAAAATATATATCTTTATATATACAGAGGGCTATTTGGGTCATTTCATCTGAGTATGTCTTTATAGACCAATTATTTTAAAATGTAAACTTTTGACCAAACAAAATTTAAATTTATAAACCAACTACCCTTTTTTATTTAGGAATTATTTGAGGTGTCTTAAATAAGTGTATTTTTTGTCTTTTTGAACTAAAAAATTGAGAAAAAAATATGGATATTTGAGTTAACTTTTTAACTTTTTATGGAAAAATGTGTATTAAAAATTGTATAAATTAGTATGTAGGGTAAAATTAGGATTGAGAGTTATGCAGCCGTAATTTTTAACTTTTGGTGAATAGTGTTAACTTTTTAACTTTTTGACTTTTTATGAACTAGCCAAACTTGACCTTAGTATTTTTTTAAAAAAATTATTATTGTTTAGAGTTATTTGTACGAGACTGACATAAAAAGTAAATATATATATATATATATATAATTTTGAAAAACAATACCAAATATTAAAATAAAATAAAAATCTAACTACTATATATCAGACAACTCATGTCATCCATGCTGTCATATATCATGATGTTAGGATTCGTTAAGTATATTATTCATATAAAAAATAAAATTAATCAGACAAGTATAACCTCATGATCAAGATGAATAGTAATCTTAAAAATTATTAAAATCATGCTAACTGTTTATTTTTTTAAACATAAACATGGTTTTGTTGTGGATTATAGATGTTTAATTAATTTGAATTTTTTTCATAGATGAATTACTCAATGAACCCTACACTATGAATGTTTCAGATCATTAAAATAAATTTAGGACATGCCTTCATGGACGCACAACATGGTGCTATGCCTCTAAGGAATAGCACCAACCTCATTCTTGTCTTTAGAAGACTAGTTGGTATCTTATAGCATATTATTGAAAGGCAGTTGGTTATCTCCAATTCACAAACTGGACTGAATGTGCTGTTCGTGCTTGTGTGGTTCATCACAGACCTCATGTCAATGATTTGAATTATTTATTTTTTAGAGCATAACGTGTAGATTATTTATGAAAAAAATCAAATCGATTCGATAATCATAGTCATGTTATTTTATTACATTTATCTCTCAAAAAATAAATAATCTAGTTTTCAAATAATATTTGTCGTTTATTTTCTATACAATATATATAAAGCACGGATGCAAGGTGAACAGTAGTTTCGGAACAGTGTTTTTTAATTGTTAAAAAGTAGATTTTGACCCTGTGCTTCTTTGGATGCAAGGATATTGATGGAAAACTAGCTTCAAATTGCTTACAGTTGTTTATCAAATCAAAGGATCTAAGTATACCCACTCTCTCTCTCTACAATCCGTCTCAGACTCCCTTCTCTTCTCAACGGTGATCTCCCTCCACCGACCACGATATTCGACCACCTCCTCCCTCCTCTCACTGATCTCCTCCCTCATTTCTCCTCTGGCAACCGCCTATGACGTCTCCTCTTTGGTGCCGATTTGTTTGATTTTTTGTGGGTATTCATAGTGTTCACCAGCGAATCAAACGGAAATTGAGCCCAAGGATGAAAGAATACGACATAAGCTTCTATTAAGGTAAAGACATAGATGAAGAATGTTAGGTATTTCGATTTTAGGTTCCTTTGATCCAGTTAGGATTTGTAAAGTGTTTTAATTTTCGTTGGTTCTATTAATTTGTTAGGGTTTTGTTCTTTTTATTTCTGTTTGCATGATGTTTACTATATGTATATTTTGTGGCTTATTCATTTTGGGTAAAACAGGTTTCATTGATTTTTTTTCCGTTAATTTGTTAGGGTTTTGTTCTTTTATAATAGATAAACTTTATGTTTTTTTTTTTCTTTAACCAAGATGTTTTATGATAGCTATGATATTATACATATTTGATTGTGCTTTGTTGAAATTCCTAACCTATGTTGGGATTTGTTTTGGGCAACAAAATTTGTCTTTAATTGTTATTCTATTTAGTATTCTCCTTTCTTGTTTTTTTTTTTTTTAAATAATTTTTTATTTGTTCCACTCTTAGGTTAAATGATGTTGAGTTTTTGGTATGGAAAAACTGTGCAACTTGTAGTCTTGGCCAATGGTTTCCTTTGCCTCAGTAGATGTCTTTTGTGAAATGGGTTTGCAAAAAGTTGCCATACTTTTTTTAAAAAAAAATTATTACTAATTTTATTCCTTTGATTAAATTGAAAAATATATCATCTGTGTGAAAAGTTCAATAAACCTCAACAATTTCTTAAGATCACTTTTAAAGGTCGATTTGAATGGTTAAAGGTCCAATCTTTTCTCTTCATTGCCTTTTTTTTTTTTTTTGGGGGGGGGTTTGGAAATGACTTTTGTTTGAGTTTCATTCATAAAAGAGAATTATACCACATTAGTATGAATCATGTTTTAATTTGATTGGGGGTCAATGCCTTGGGCCACTATGGAGGGTTAAATAGAAATGTGAGGAAAACTACACATAGCCATTGGAGTCTTCGCTAATGGTTTGCTTCATATTTAGTGGTTTCATATTTCTTTGTGATGGGAAAAATATTTTCAATGTCAATTGCTTATTGTGAAATTGGGTTCTTTAATGGGTTGAACACTGACTTTTTTTAAAAAAAATTGTTAATCTAAAACAATTGGTGTTTTGTTACGAAAATTAGGATCCTTAACTTAGTTGTGGTTGTATATAAAAAAAATTTAATTTCTTAAATCTAAAATTAGAGAACCCTTAAGGGAACTCCAGGTTCTTGAGGGGTCTTACACAATGGTGTTTTGAGGTTTGTTATGTATTTTTGGTAGATTATATTTGTTTCTTGGTATTTCTTTCTCATTAGTTAAATTTTTTTTTTCATTTTTATTTTGCAATTTGGCTTACAATTTGAGCTAAAAATTAATTTGGTTGATCATATTCTGTGCTGAGGTCTTTGGGATTCTGTGCTTAATATTAGGAGTTTTTTTTTTTTTTTTTTTTTTTTTTTTTTTTTTTTTTTTGTCTTGTTTATTTTGAGGTAGTGCACTATTTTCTTGTATTGTTATTTTGTTACTGTTTGTTTAGGGGGGAAATGGTTTTAAATTGTTTCACTATGTATATAGCCAGATATACACTGGCTGGATTTTCCCCTTTCTTCCTCTTTTGTTCTTTGTTTTTTGTCCTGGACGTTTTTTTAATCTAACTTTCAAGTTAGTTCTCACTGCATAGAGTTAGGGTTTCTTAAATTCTTCTTATATGTTGTACAATAATTATGCGAAATTGATTTTTTGCTGAAGTTTATTGTTTGCTTTGAAAAAAAAAAGTATTCCATATATGATATATAAATATCTAAGAATCTTGTTATGTACTTAGCCCTTTGCAGAGACATTAGAAACTCATTCATAGAGATTTGATAACTTAGAAACTCATTCTAGATAACTTCACCAATTTAAAAATAATGCCTCTTAAACTACAAGTGTTTTGCTTAACAACAACCATTGATAATGTAGTCATTCAATCTTCCTTCTTGTTTGTTCGTATAGTGACCCCAGTCTTTTCCCATTTGGTTGTTGTATCCGGACTTAGGTTCCGTGGATCCTGTGGTTATATATAGGTTGTTGTCGTCCTTTAATTCCTTATTTTTGAGTAATGAGATGTATTGGGCAGGTTTATTACAGGTTGGGAGTGTTTGGGAGCAAAGGGTTGCTGCCCAGAATTTTGGCCCTTCGCTCGAGCGAGCAGTTTTTCACTCGAGTGAGATCTTTGTTTTTGGTCCTTCGCTCGAGCGAGCGACTGCGTCTGGGTATTAGACCTGAGAGCTGTGTTTCTTGGCTCGATCGAGCTTTCCTTCGCTCGAGCGAGCGAGGTGTATATTTTCGAGTTTCTGTCGCTCGAGCGTGCTTCTGGGTTGCAAACCTGAAGCTTCGAGTTTTGGGCTCGAGCGAGTATTTCTTGTGTCTGGTCGCTCGAGCGACCATTCCTTCGCTCGAGCAAGCCTGTTTTATTTAAATACGCAGCAGCGGTTTTAAACATCTTTTTTCGTCCTCTTTTGTTTTAAAAACCCTAGGTCCGTGTTCTCTCTCCCTCTACTCATCTTCTCTCTTAGGTTTCATCTATTTTTAGGGTGTTTCTACCCTAGGTTCTTTATTAAAAATATAGAGTGGGTTGAGGGCTTTGTTTTAATATGAACATTTGTGGATTCGAAGCACTTTGGATTTCGGGTCATCTTCTCCATTCGAGTTCTTCACTTCGAGGTAGGGATACCCTACTCCATACTATAGGTTTTGTCCTAAGTTTTGGTCATTTTGATATGTTGGTGTTGTTCGGTAATTTTGGGAAAAGCTAGGGTTTGATTTATAATTTAAAAAGCCCTAATTGTTGTAATAAATTAATTCGTATAATTAATTTTGGGAAAAATGGTGAATTTGGTTTAATTCATGAAATTGGGGAATTATGAGACTAAATGGTGTAGTTGGATAATTTAATCACTCACCTATGAAAATGTTGAGTTAATATTTGTCGATACATTTATTTCCCGTTTAGAAATAACTATTTTGGACTATCAGTAGAGGATAGTCGTGATTGTTGTAAACATTGCATGTTGATTAGGGAAAACTGAAACTAATCACATTGAATCAAATTTGAATCAAATGTGATGGGAACTGGCTCACTATCTCTCTCTGTCTCATGTAAAATTTGAATCAAATGTGATGGGAACTGGCTTCTCTCACACCCCTTCTCTTGCAATCGGTCGCCCCACCACCAACCGGAGCCCTCGGCAAAACCCGATCGGGGAGAAGCCCATGCGTCCCCACCAATAAACATTCTACCGGAGAAAAGGCATTGGATTTCAGGAGTATAATTTTGGGAAAAGAAAAGGAGCTGGATTGAAGAAGGGTCTTACATATATATATATATACAGCGAGAGAGAGAGAGAGAGAGAGAGAGAGAGAGAGAGCATTACCCAGATAAGAAATTGAGGAGAGTTGCGGCAGATGGGACATGTGGTGCTCATACGGAGCCACTCGTCAATGCACTTAGCATGGAAGCAGTGGTTGCATTCTGGAACCCACCGTATTATATCCTTGGGTTTGTATTCCGATAGGCAAATACAACAGCACGGGCCTTCATCCGGCCTAGGCAGCCTCTTGTTCTCTCCCAGCACTGTCTTCGGGTAGTAGGACTCTATCATGGGTGGTAGTGGTGGTGTGGTGGTAAGGCTCTCCTCTGTCGTTGCCATGGTGATGGTGACAGCCACGACCACTTCTGATGGCGCCGGATTTGACTCTAACGCAGGCGTAGGAAGCGAACATAATGGTGGAAATGAGGACAATGAGGCTGACAGCAATGGCAATGTCGTAGCCGAGGCCAACCCCAATGGCGGACTCGGGTGGATCTGCTGTGGACATGAGACGAAGATAGAGAGTCTAGAGAGATCTGGGTGTGAGTTGGAAGTGAGAGGAAGCGGTTTAAAGTAACTGAGAGAGAGAGAGACAAGAGAGTAATGAAGGCAGCTTTTGTTTGTAGTAGGGATGACAATGGATTTCAGTAGATATTTATGGAGACTCAATCCAAATATATGCGATTTTTTTCATTTTTTTTACCCGTTGGGTCAGATAGGTGATATTATCCGGGATGGGTACCCACCCATCTCCCCATATTCCATTTTTTAGCTTCAATCCAGCTGGAGAAGTCGCCAGAGGTCTCTGGTAGCAGAGTCGTCGTCGACGGCGACCTTCGAGGCTTGCTTCGTACTGAAGAACGACGGCAGAGGAAGTGATCTCGGCGATGACAACATCGAAAATGCCGATCCGGCGTACTCCCGGTTGCTGGAGGAGATCACCAGAGGAGAGAGAGAAACGAATCTGAGGTTCCGACCCGGATCTCCTTCCGAAAATCTACAGCTAGTTTTTCATTCTCATTCTTTCACTCCAGAAACCAATATATATATATATTCTCTGTGATTTTCTTTAAGTTCTAGTTTTTGACTATTTTCATGGCTACGTATATATCTATTCCAAGTTCCAACTGGCAAGCTACATCACCTTACTACCATGTCAATTGGTGGAAATTCAACAATGACAGAGGCCACTAATTTTGGAGCTCTAAAAAGATCACTAATGACATGGCATTCAATAAAAAAAGAAAAAAAATACAACACCAAGGCCTAAATATCAAATCATTCATGATAGGGTCCACTGCCACATCATTAGTAGTAGCACTAATTAATGCTCTCACTCATTTTCCGTGGAAATTTACGGTGCAAAAAGCGTCTGGATCCTCTAGGGTGAAAAGCCTACAGTCATCTGCTAGAGTGAACAATCCAACGGCTGACATTAAACCTCACCAAAACGACGTCGTTTTGGTGAGTACTTTGAAGAAGAAAAAAATCAATCCATGGCTCTCCTCTCATTTTCTCTCTCTACCTTTTTGAAAATCAACCCATTCTGAAAATCAATCCATGGCTCAAGTAATAGAAGAAATCTCACAAACTCATATCTGGAAATCAATCCATAGCTCAAACTCAAGAAATCTCACAAATCAAACGATGGATTGAAACAAAACCCAGAAAGGTTGAGTCAATCCATGGTTACTAAAATCAACAAACCCAGAAAGGTTGAGCCATGAAATCTTTCTGGGGTACTAAAATCCATGGATTTTATCAACAAAACCAGGTTGAGTTGTGTGGGTACTAAACCTTTCTGGGTTGAGCCATGGATTGATTCTCAGAGCTCATTGTTCATTCATGGTGGATCATCGACTTTGAGTAGTTATTGCTGTGATTTTCAAAGAAACTTTGAATGCTCTGTCTTATCTTTTCCCCAGATGAATTTTTTTTTTTTTTCAAAATCAATCCATGGTTTTTTTATTTTTTGAGCCATGGATTGATTCTCATAGATGGGTTTGTGAGATTTCTTGATTTTGAATGGTTTTCTCGAGCAAGAAAATGTCCAGATGAATTTTTTTTTTTTTCCAAATCAATCTATGGTTTTTCGATTTCTTGAGCCATGGATTGATTTTCAGAGATGGTTTGTGAGATTTCTTGATTTTGAATGATTTTCTTGAGCAACAAAATGCCCAAATGATTTTTTATTTATCTTTCAAATCAATTCATAGTTTTTCTATTACTTGAGCCATGGATTGATTTTCAGAGATGGATTTGTGAGATTTCTTGATTTTGAATGGTTTTCTTGAGCAAGAAAATGGAAAAGAAAAGGTAGAGAGAGAAAATGAGAGGAGAGCCATGGATTGATTTTTTTTTTCTTCAAAGTACTCACAAAAACGACGTCGTTTTGGTGAGGTTTAATGTCAGCCGTTGGATTGTTCACTCTAGGAGATGACTGTAGGCTTTTCACCCTAGAGGATCCGGACGCGTGCAAAAAGGCCTGTTGTGTAGCCAATAAACTTCTAGTTTTTTGCTTCTTTTTTTGTTTTGTTTTTTGGTTACCAAAAACTTGTTTGGTTAAGATTATAAATTTAATTACTTTAAAATAAGTTTTTAATTAATTAATTAATATGTATTTAATTTTATTGTTGAACTAAAAATAAATAAAAAATAAAAGTGAGTGTTGATTTGGCTTTGGCTGTAAACCTTGAAAAAAAAAAGAAAAAAAAAAGAAAAAAAGAAAAAAAGAGAGATCAAGTTGGTTTGGAGAAAATCCAAACCTATTAGGAGATGGAAAGAATAGTCCCCATAGGGATGGAGAATGGAAAATGAAAAAAAATTATAATAAGAGAATGAAAATAGAGAATTAGGAGTGGTTTGGGATGATTTAAATAAGTGTACTTTTTGACTTTTTATGAAATATGGGTTGGGTATGAGTTAAGTTTGAAGTGATGTGTTAGAGAGATAATGTGACTTAAATAAGATGATGTGATTTAAATAAAATAATAACTTTTTAACTTTTTTAGATCATGTCAACCAACACCTTAATATCTGTCCCATTATCTCCATCGTCATCCCTAATTTGTAATATTCCATCGGGGTCTGCGGAAATATTTAATGGAGTTGGACCATCCAACTAGGGGTGTACACGGTCCGGATTGGTTTGATTCTAAGAAAATCCAAGAACCGAACCGATCTTAACGGTTCTGTGATTTTGAGAACCAAACCAGACCGTTACACTTGTAAAACCGGACCAGAACCAAACCGAAAAAACGGTTCGGTTTCGGTTTAGTTTACGGTTCCAAAAATTTCTATTTACAAGAATAAATTGTTAATATTAGCAAAATAATTACTCAAGCTAATTACATTTAACTCATGATAAAAACTAATAATATTAAGGCATTACTTAATATTACATATATATATCATCATAATATCATTAAAATTATTAAAAACCAATTAATAAAAATAAAACTTGATATTATATACATATATATCTTTTAAATTTCGGTTCGGTTCGGTTCAAATCGCGATTTTTTCATAAAATCTATTAACCGAACCGTTTTTACGGTTCTTATATTTCTTAATTCGGAACCGAACCAATTCTTAATAGAACCGAACCAAACAGTATGATTCGATTTGGTTTGGTCCAAATTACCGGTTTGAACGGATTTTTGAACAGCCCTACATCCAACCAATATTTTATCACTTTTGCTACCTCTACATATAATCACATCACATAAATGGAAGTGGTTACCCGAGTCCGACCATCTTCGTGCTCGGTTTACAACTCCACTACATGCTCATTCAGAGAGAGAGAGAGAGATGAGAAAAATGGAAGTAAAATGATATTTATAAGAAAAATGAAGAAAAAATAAGAATATTTTAGTTTTTTCATTAATTTTGTCACGTCCCATTACTTTTACACATTACTCAAAATTATAAGAAATTTATGAGTATATTTATAAATGTCAAGGAGGTAATGTGAAAGCGCGCTAAATCACAGGAGGTAAAATATAATTATCCAAAAATTTTATCACAAAAAAAGTCAGTAATTTTTAACTTTTAGCGACAGTTTAAAAAATTTGTCACAAAAACAGTCACTAATTGTAAGTTTTAGCGACAATTTATAAATTGTGTAAAAAAAAAATCGCTAATTGTTAATTTTTAGTGACATATGTAAAAAATCGTCACAAAAAATTATTTTTTGCGACGATTTTATTAGGATTTATTTTCAATAGGATTTGATGAAAATTAAATCTAATTATTAGGTCTTACTGATAGTTTATCCTAATAAATATATATATATATATATATTAAGATCAATTTAATTTAAATTCACGTATCAATGTTTGCTATTTTCCTAATTTTAAACCGTGTCATGTAATTAGTAATAGAAAGATGGAAATTAAAATATTAATTTGCTCATAGGCCAACCTATGCAGTACGCATGACTTTTGAGTAAACTTGGGCCATGATATAGTTTGTTCGTCATTTCTATATTTTCTTATATTTGGTTGTAATGTTAAAATTAATGTGCTAGCGGTTGCATTGGGGGGCGACATCTCAAAAAATTTGAAAAATAGTATATATTGTACTAGAAATTTTAAAATAATTTAAAATTATAGGAGTTCGTACTCCCAAATTTTTTTTAGATAATTTCAAAATTATATAGAGTAGTCCCTAATTTTTTAAACTATAGAGTAATCTTCTCAAAGTTATAATTATAGATCTGTCCCTGGGTGGAGGCGGTGTGGTGGTAGTAGCATAGTAACATTGGTATGATTTTTGTCAAAAATATTGACGGAAAATATTTTTCATCTTTTAAAAGGAAAAATTGTTTGCCACCTAAATTAGTTAAACCGAAACATTTTTCAATTGCAAAATAAATATGACATTTTATGAAGGTGGCGTTTGGTAACACTTACGTTTTCAGTTTTCTGTTTATATTTACAAAAATTTAAAAAACTCAAATAAAAACTTGTTTGGTAAAATTTTTGATTTATAAATCAGTGATCTCAGTTTATAAATTTGGCCAAAAAATAAAAACACAAAAAATGTGTTTTCATTTTGAGTTTTCAATTTTATTTTTTTTTTACCACCCAACACTAGCCACCACCCGCCATCATTTTCCACCACCGTCTTCTGCCACCACCATCCACCACCCATCCCCCACCACTACTCGCCACCCACTTGCCACCCACTCGCCACCACCACCAACCCCTCGCCACCACCACCACCACCCACCTGCCATCCACCCGCCACCACCCACCACCCGCCACTACCATCCATCGCTCGCCACTACCACCCGCTACCTACTTGCCACCACCACTCACCACCCACCCACCACCACCACCACCAGCCACCTGCCACCCACCCGCCACCACCACTCACCGCCCACCACTACCACCACCACCACTGCCGCCGCCCTCACCCACCACCCATCCGTCACCTATCTACCACAACTACCCACCACCCGCCACCCGCCACCACCACCCACTCGCTACCGCCCGCCACCGTCACCCACCTACCCACCATTACCACTCACCCGCCACCACCACCCACTTGCTACCACCCGCCACCGTCACCCACCTACCCACCATCACCACCACCCGCCATCCACCACCACTACCCGCTAGCTACCACTTACCACTCGCCACCATCACCCACTCATCCACCACCACTACTTGCCACCTACGCGCCACCACCACCCGCTACCCGCCACCCCCCTACCACCACCACCACACACCGCCACCACCACACCACCCACCACCCACCACCCCACCATCACCCACCCACCCACCACCACCACCACCCACCACCTACCCGCCACCACCCACCACCCACCATCACCACTTTCCACCACCGTCTTCCGTTGCCACTTGCCACCACTTGCTATTTCTCACTCTTTTTAAAAAATTTTAAACATTTTGTCAATTACTAAACGCGTTTGTAGTTTATGTTTTTCTAAAAATAAACAAAAACTAGTTTATAAAATTTTTGTAAATATAAACTGAAAACGTAAACGTTACCAAACACACCCGAAGTGTTTGAATTTAAGCTCTAAAAAGAAATGTATGTATATATACAGATCTTTATCTTTTATTATTTTTATAGTTTATTTTGTAGCTAAGTAAAATACAAATAACAATTAATATTTTATAAATGGGCGATCCGGGTTGAGTTGGTCTAAAATTCTTTATCCCAAACCCAGTTCAGAAATTAAATGAGCTAAAAATTTTAGTCCAGTCCGACCCTATGAACTAAATATTTTTTTCAAATCTTAAAAATATCAAGCTGGGTTGGAGGGGTTGAGCGGGACCATTAGGCCATGACCACCTTTACGTCTATAATGACCTTTTTTTTTTCTTCAATGAAAAGATCACATTTAATCACATTATTCTGTATAAAAATTATATATATATATATATATATTTGTATAAACAAGTACTCACTAACAATTATATTACAACCTCTACTCCTATTGAAATTTTGACTCTAAACATGTCATGAAATAATACTCCAACAATTTCTTCACAAACAATTGAATAACGAAAACCACTCACAAACAGTTATTATATTACATGCAAGCACACTTAACTAACAATTTCTAGCACAATAGTGCACAATCAAACTCTCAATCTTTATGCCCAATTTCTAGTACATTTTCTCTGATAGCACCTTTAAAAACACCATTTTTGTTTGATTCAGAACAAAGGAGGGAGGCTATAGCATGACAATCTTCATCCCGAAACATATTCAAAGTGCTTTGTACATTTTCAACCGAAGGATATATTATGTAAATCAATATAAATACTACCAAAACAATGAAATTCAACTTGAGAGAAATAAAATTAAACTTGAAGTTGCATTCCTAAATAATCTTCCCATGTTAAATCTAAATAATAAAAAGAAGAAAAAAACAGAATATAATGAAAAAAAACTAAAAGCAACACAAAGAAATAATATTATTAGATGTTTCAGGACTTATTCGATTGGGCGGATTATAACATATGATTATGACTATTAATCCATGAGACATACATTCAATTGTTTGGTTGCAAATTTTATTATTTAGATTAGATTCCAATGGCCATCTATCTAACAAAATTGACAGATTTTTTAATCTTACAATTAATAACACAAAAATACATATTATTGTGATTATATATTTCTATATCTATTGCAAAATAATGTAGGCAAGAGGGAATTATGTATCTTATTAATCCAGTTAGAAAACCAATCTTACACTAGTTTTTTGGATTGTTATCCCCCTCATCCCCTCACTATTAATCCTGCTAGTCAAACATACCCTCAATGTACTAGCTCATACATTAGTCCAGAGTTTTCCACCTTGTTTGATCAAGATCTTTGGTCAGTTGTTCCGGATGCAAAATACTTAATCAGGATCAATGAGACATGACAATAGGAAGGAACAAAATAGGAATTATAAATCACATGTACACACAAGAACACAAGATTGACGGTGGTTCATCCCAAAACTAGGCATATGTCCACGGTCATTGCGGTTTTAGAATGATCATAAAAAATTAACCAAGATACAAAGATAGTCGCCTCCCAATTACATGTACTTCGTTGGATATGCAATTGAGTGGTTGATATTCAATACTTATCAAGATCAAAACTTCCCATCAAAGATTGGGTAACAAGCCAAGGATTAGCATCCCTTTGCACTCTTTCTTGATTTTTCTTAAGCTTAAGCTCTTAAACTCCCATTTTGTAACATTTATATTTATAATTTTTTTTGTTTTTGTTTTTGTTTTCAAAAGTTTTTAAATGGAAACAATTTTAGTGTTTAATTCTTGTCTCCAAAAAATGGAAACAAAATTCAAATTTTACTGAATTTTATGAAAAAAAGGCTACTGCTTTTGATACAAATAGGCAACACAAAATTTATGAAGGGTACTACTCATTTAAGATTCAATAAGTTCTTTCAACATCAACTTTGTTTTACCACAATTTTCCTATCCCTGAGCACACTTGATATAACTCAAAACAGTATTTCCATCACAGTATTTCCCAGACATGTGCTCACTTGTACACTTAAAATAGTATTTTCATCATAGTAATTAAACCTAGTGCACATTTTGTGTATACGCCCGGGCCAGTCCGGCTCAACTTGCCAAATTGGTGCCCAAGCCGATCTATAGGTTAAGCTATTAAACTCCCATTTGGCAATGTTTATGTTTAGAATTTTTTGTATATGTTTACAAAGGGAAACAAAATCTTCTTTGGTGTCTAATTTTTTGTTTCCAAAAACTGGATATAATTTTCAGAATTTATTAATTATACAAAAAAAAAAAAAGGCATTCTTTTTAATATAAATAGCCAACACCAAATTGATAAAGGAGTAGTACTCATTTTTCCTAGTACTATATTTTAGCAGATGCATTAGAAGAAAAGATTCAGTAAATTAATTAAAGATCAAATTTGTTTGATCACAGTTTTCGTACTCTTGTGCTTACTTGATATACTCAAAACAGTATTTCCATCATAGGAGGAAACAGTTTATTAGATTTGAGGATGTTAGGTCATGACTCAACACTTTGTGTGTGTACGCTCAAGCCAAGCCAGTCCAACTCGCAAAATTGGTGCCCAACCCCATACGTGGGCTAAGTTCAGCAGATTTTTTCTAGTGGGCCAAGCCAGCCTAGAGAAAAAATTCTTCGGCCCAAGCCCTGACAGGTTTGTGAGGTGGTCCATAGGCTAGGCCTAGCAGTTTGAGATTCAAGCTTACTGTCTTTTCCCCATTTTTTGCTTGCGGACTGGGCTGGAAATGGTCAACGGGTCAGGCTACAACTCCTAGGCCCAGTCCCAACCCAAGCCCTCTTTAGGCTTGCGCAGCCTAAACAGGATATGGGCCTAGTCCAGTGGTCAAATGATGAGCCTACAATACACTTTGATGGCATCTTAAAAAACACATATTTTTGCCATTTTTTAATATGTTTTCCCACTTCTATTGAAACATGCTTATTATGCATTAAAATGAATACAGGCAGAACCAAAACAATGAAATTCAAAAAAAAAAAAAAAAATTGCATTTGCCTCCTTATTCTTATTCTTGCATGCTTTTCTTGCTTTCTTGAATTCATTTCCAGTGATTTTTCTTTGAACTAATTCACCATAAAGTTATGGATAGATAGAGGATAGCAAAAACTTCAACAAAAGATAAAATACTGATTCAACTATAAATTGAAGAAGGCATTGTTTAACAATTGGCATTGGATGAAGACAAGCTAATTGAGTAGGCTTTGTTTGTATTGCCAAGTCATATATTGGAGAGGAAAACATGAAAAAATAGAGAAAACAAAGATGTAGAAGAACTGAACCAAAATAAGAAATGTAATTTTGACATTTCAAAAGCAAAAAAAGGAAAAAGAATGAATGAAGAGTGAAGGGGTTAAATAAGAAATGGGTCAGACCCAAGCCTTGGGCCGGTCCAATCACCCAAGCCCAAATCCAAACGAGCCAGACGAGCATGTGGGCAACCCAACAAAGCCCAACTCGCGGTGGAAAGGCCGGCCCAGCTGCGATACTGGGCTAAGGCCGAGCTGCACGACTCACTCTATGGGCCGAACTGATAGGTCGAACCCATCATCAGAACCAAAGTGGGCCAAGTCCATACACAGATATCTGAATGGGCCAGCCCATCCCGACAATAGTCTTGCAGAAGGCCGAGCTGAAGCACAATGGTGCCGAACTGAAGAACAACGGTACCGAGCTGAGGAAACGTCGCAGAGAAACGTGGAAGTTGTGAGTATGTGCATGTGCAAGTTGCCACCTCAGCTGGTCCCCTACACCTAGAATCACAGAAGCTGTTAAACCAGAAGAATGAAGTTTGTTATCAGCATGACTACAATGAGTATATGCATTCTATGACAACTATCAGGTGGTCCCCCACCTTGGGCAATGCTAAAAGAAAACTTGGCAGCACCAGAGCTCCGTGAAACCATCTTGAGCAAGCAAGGAAACCTATAAATACTACATGAACTTCACATTGAAGGTAATTGAATTGTTCCAAGCTAAACCCCATTCACTTACAAACTCAACTCTTCTTCTCCGATCAGTGATTTCCACACCGGAGGGGTTATCCGGCCAACCCCGGCCGGGCAGCTCTTACGGTGCTTCTTGTGGCAGGAACCTCAATCCTTGGATAGTCCAACCGAGTGCGAAGCCCTGATCCACTTTCATCTAGTGCGGAATCCGATACGCACAATTGGTGCGGTGAACATGGATCACTTCATCTCTAAGCTCTGCACTCAGTTCCGGCGATGGAGATTGAGGACATCCCACCTTCGACACATACTCCACAGACGGAGAAGACAAAGGACAAAGGCTTGGCACTCCCAACAGTCCTAGAAGAACAAACTGGAAACAATAACCGGACCCCTGAATCCGTCGAGCATCGATTACCCTTCGCTGGAGGTTCTTCTCATCACTTTCTTCTGGAAAAGGATTACAGAGATCGAATCATAGACTCCATGGGGATGGAGATACAGGAGCTGAAGACGCAACTTAAAAGGGTGCTGGGTGATCCAACGGAAAAGAAGACTGAAGCAGAGCCCTCTCGCTTGCGACGGAGGAGCTCATCCAGATAGCCACCAGTGAAAAAGTTCCCCAGAAATGAGTCTGGGCAAAAAAGCCAGCCTATCCCGGTACAGAGTGAGACGGCGAGCAGCCACACCCGTGGGTCACGCCGGAGAAGGGCTAAGAGGTAGAAGATGGTTAGCCAACAGACTGAATACCCTTCTCAAGACCTTCGTACTTGGTTGATCGGCAACAAACAGAACGAGCAACATCGAGATCATCTGGACCGTACCATTCACTAGAAGGAGCACCGAGCGCTGGATAGGCTCGTCTCCTCGCCATTCTCCCCGGAAATTAAGGCAATGAGACCTCCAAAGAAATTCACCCCACCAAAGTTTACTTCGTACGATGGGAAGTCGGACCCGCTGGCACATATTAGCCATTACAGACAGATGATGTCTCTATGGAGCCGAGATAAGGCACTGACGTGCAAAGTCTTCCCATCCAGTTTGGGAGAAACTGGACTTCGATGGTTCGATCGACTCCCCGCTGGATCAATTCATGGCTGGAAGTAGCTCCCCGAAGAGTTCCTAGCCAGGTTTGTCTCCAACACTAAGATCCCGAAAGAGCCGGATACACTGTTCGATCTCCGAAAAGAGCAAGAAGAAACACTGCGCAGTTATGCTAGGAGGTACTGGGAAGAGTACAATGACCTGGAGGAAAACGTGTGCAGTGAGCATATGGCCGTTATGTCTTTCAAATATGGTCTGCGCCCGGAAAGTAAGACAATCACTTACCAAGCGCCCGGCCACAGCATTGAAAGATTTGCGTGCCAGGATTGAGCAGTACGCTTGCCTCGAAGATGATTAGATCCCCATCGAGGTAGCATCGGCGAAACAAACTGCTCGGCACAAGAAGAGAACAGATAGAGGAGAACACCGAGGGCTACCGGTGAATGAGGTGGATAAGTCCAAATCTCACAAAGCCGTCCTAACTGTATTCAAAGAACCGATCTATCGATCCTGGAAAAGATTAAGAGAGAGCCCTTCTTTGTTTGGCCGTCGAAAATGTTGGGAGATCCGGCTCAACGCAATCAGAAGCTCAGATGCACCTACCATCAAGACAAGGGACATATGACTCAGAACTGTAGGGCACTGAAGCAACACTTGGAGGACCTAGTAGCAGCTGGGCACCTCCAGGATTACATTAATCAAGATAAGGAAGCGACCGAATCGGGGAACCCACCACCAGAACCAAATATCGAGCACCTACCTCGGTTGATAATAAATGTGATCCATTGAACGGCGACTCAGGAACCTGAGGAGACACTGAAAGAAGAGAATGCTAAGGCTATGCAAATTCAGCAGGTCATGTCAGTGGAGCCTGCATCGAAAAAGGTAAGCACAGTACTGTAGACACCCCATTTTTGACCGTCCTCAAGACCTAGACGACACTCGATGATTATCCATGTTCGTGTTCGTTTGGAGTTCCCGGAGTTCTCGGCTACGCGCCTTGCCTCAGGACCTCTGAACTTGACCGTTTTGTGTCTGGTTTTGCACCAAACACTTGTGCTTTGCCTTGGAGGGGCAAAGGATGCCTTGTGAGACATCCCTAAACACCACCGGCAGTGGCTAGAGGCCACCGGCTGCTTGGTGTTGCTATCGGCACTGTTTTGTGCCGATCGGCACTATTTTGTGCTGGTCGGCACTCTTTTTGGGAAAATGACCATTTTGCCCTGTCGATCACTTTACAGCTGTTTTTGGAGATATTTTCAGACAGCTTTGTAGCACTTGTTTCCCCTCCATACACGTGTATGGAGGGATGAGCCTTTGGATTGCTTAGCTTGTAAGCTTTGGTTCCTATAAGAGAAGACTCTCTTCTCTTGGCTCAAGGGTTGAAGAAGTTAGAAATTTTAGAGAGAAAACACAGAGAAGAAGGTCTGGTTTTAGGTTAGAAATCCTATATCTATCCTATCTCTCTTTTCCTTGCTCATTTTGTACACTAGGTGCTTTAGTTCATACTATTGCACACAAGCACCTAGTGTTTCACCTTCCTCTTGGAGTTGAGGTTCTAAGAGCTTATTCTTGGTGTTCTTGACTGGTTTGAGGCCTAAGGAGACATCAAGGTCACCATTGTTGAAGAAAAGCTCCAAGGGTAAGAAACTAGTCATTTTTACCCCTTTCTTGTACCTTGTTTCTACCTAGTTTAGGACTGTTTTTGTGCTTGGTGATCAACACATAAAAGTTCTGTTTTTTATCCCTCTTGATAGTTTATTAAGAGTACTTTGTGCTTTGGGGAAGTTTGGCCCCTTTTAGGCCTTGAAAGGCCTCATTTTTGTGCTATTTTGTTAAGATCCGGGATTTTGGTGTTGGGGTCTCTTCACCACTGAAATCTTGAGGGATTTCAGTGGTGTAGATGATGCCTTGAAGTCCTAAGAAGGAGAGAATCACCCCTTCTCCTTATTGTTCTTGAAAAAGACAAGTTTTGGCCTCTTGAGGAAGCCTATGTTCAAGTGTGTGTTGAGCATGCCATGACTGTTTTTCATGCTTATTATACCATGATATAACATGATTTTAAGTTAGTTTTGGTCCCTTATGCATGCTTAGCATAGTTGCCATGTAATGCCTTGTATTGCCTTAACATGCCTTAGGTTGTTAGCCCTAATTTGAGCATGCTTTAGGCTTAGATTTGTGAATGTTTTGTGCTTATTTTGCCATGTTTTAGCTCTGTCCATAGTCATTTGGGTTGATCTTGGCATGCATTATATAGCCCCTTTGCATTTTAGGCTTGCTAGCCTTTGAGCATGCATGTATAGCATGTGTTGCTTACCTCATTTTGATGGTTTGGAACCATTTAAAATGCTATTTTAGTCCCTTTGGTGTGCTTGTATGCTTGCCTTAGTTGCCTCTTTAATGCTTTAAAAGCATGTGTTGGATGCTCCATGTTTTGGTCATGTTGCATGCCTTTGGGTTCAAGCCTCTTAGATGCCATCTAAGTAGTCTTTTGGGCTTAGTTTTACGTGTTAAAACTCTATTTTTAGTTGGTTAAGTATTGCCATGTGTGATTATACTAGGTGTGGTTTAATGCTTCATAGACTTGCTTTGAAGACTTGGGCCATTTGTTGCATGTTTAGCTTGCTTTGTTGCATGATTTGGCATCATGTTTTGCATGATTTTCAGAGCTTTATATGCATGCTAATTGTCCATGTTTAACTCATTTCAAGCGTGCTTAAATGTTGTCTTGTTTATGCCTAAGCGTTGGATTATGTGTGCTTGCATGTGTACATGTATTGCATGTATCTTAGTCTTCACTTCTATAGCATTTGGCCACTGATTTTAGGCTTACTTGGAGTTACCTAGGTCATGAGTAAGACCATTATTCACTTACTTGTATGCCACCCCATGTTTGCTTATATGCTTGCATCGTTTGTCTATATGCTCATGTTGCATCCCTAGTTGACATGCTTAGGATTGCACACATAGGCATGCATGCCTTGTTCCTTGACTTGATGATGGGAATTGGGCCTCACTTTGTTTGATTGGTTTGCATGCATTTGAGATTCAAGTTGCACATTTGATCCTTTAGGTCACCATGCATGGAAATGCGTGATTGGTGGTCCGAGAATCGAGGCACATCTTCCTTTGAGTCATTAGTATGATAAGGAGTGTGTTTAGTGCATACATGCTTTAAATTGCATTGCCATGCCAGTATTTGCCCTCTGCTGCTGTGAGTTGCAGGTTCTGCAGGCATTTTGTGCCGACCGGCAGTGTTTAGTGCCGACCGGCATTCAATTATTGGCCGATGGATTAATTTTGTGCCGGTGGCCACATACTTCAGCCGGTGGTGTTTCTCCTCAGCCGGTGGTATCCCCCAGTGCCTTGAGAAGTAGTTCTGAGACTTTGGAAGTTTTCAGAAAGGCAGAGCAGGGAAAACAGAGGCAGGCTAGGCATGGCAGTGCGATTCCGAGCAAGTCCCAAGCATGCACTGCGTTTGGCCCTAATCCCGAGGCGGTTTATTGCTTTTCCTAGATTAATTTATTTGATTAATTTAGATTAATTTGTAATATTTAATTAGCTTGCGTAGTTAATTATCTGTATTATTCTTTTGGTCCCTCCGAGCGAGGGCATAATTGTAATAAGTGTGCGTGGGTGTGTGTATGCCTTCCAACCCCCACTTCTTTCTTCCCTTTTATTTACCTGCTTATGATGGTAGATTAGGGCACGTTTATTTTAGCATACCTTATGCAATGCATGCGTGCATCCATGCATTTGTTTACATGCACCGGGCTCGGTACATCATACAAACTGCATCGTATTTACAATTCCAACTTGAATACGTGCTTCAAAATAAAGTGCATCTCACATGCCATTTTAGGGTTAGCCGAGCCTATCCTAATCACATGCTGTATGTGTTGCATTAGTCACTCTAACATGAACTAGAGCATGCATGTTTGCTAACTAGTTTACTGTTTTGGCATGGAGTACAATGTAAGTATTTTACGCTTTAGCATACCACATGCGTGTGAATGTCGCCATGACAGTATGCTTACCATGCGGCTAAGTGCTTATGTGAGATAAACTGTTTGAATGCCTGTGGGTGGAGGTTGGATTGCTTGAGTTGGAATAACTCATTGAAATCCGTATTTTAGCCTACTTGCGAGTAGCAAATCCCAAAGCATTTTCAAAAATGAACGGATGTGCAATGCTTATTTCCAAATTAGGCAAATCTAGTCTATACTTATTTGCTGCGCGCATAACATAGTAATTCTAGGCTAATAACCGAAATAAGAACACATAACGTTTTCAAAATCGGATATCATGGTTAGTAGAGGCCGGTCTTCGGACCGGGCGAAAGGGGGTGCTCATAGCTGACCTTCCCTGATCGTACCCAAGCTCCCGAGCCAAGACATTTGGTGATGACGGACACGTGGCCTTTTTACGAGTCGTGGTTTCCTAAATTTCCCATTTTAAAAATATTTAGGTGGCGACTCATGTCCAAAGCAAATCCATGTTTGGCACTTCTTTTCAAAATCTGTTTTTTCTCAAAACGATTTGCCAGAGTTGGACTCTTTGGTTCAGATTAAGAACCGCAACAACAAAAGGGAGTCCGAACTGTAGAGTGAAGCCCAAGGGTGCGTCTACAGTTTCTGGCGACTCTGCTGGGGAGTTTAGAGAGCTTGACTCGAACTCGTAATATCCTGTTTTGACTACGTTTATGTGTCTCTTTGCATTGCATGTGCATTGGTGCGCCTAGGACACCGTGTTGGCCATCTGCTATTCCTGAGCGGTTTGCCGGAGGCTTGTCTTGTCAAGGCATGTCCATAAGGCTGACCGGTTGCGGGCTCTGTCAGTATGGGAACACAAACCCCGGTTTTACCGGGGCACCATTTTTGACCATTCGACCTAGTGCATATTCGGATCCATAGTGACCATTCCAAACTAGGACAGGTTGCTTACCCGATATAGGTTGTTTGAAACCGCTGTGTGCGTAGTGAAACCCTAGCTCCTGACAAAATAGAACAGGGAAACCCTACCCCAACATAGGGGTGTATTGGCTCTCATTTATCTGCTATGTGCTTTTGGAGTATATCTCTGCAGGGAACGCATATATCAGTTTGCAAAGGTTGAGCATCAGGCCTGAGGGCACTGGTATCAGTATTGTTGAGAATCAGTTGTGTCTGCGGGTATCAGTTCAGTTTTGAATAGTGATTCTGGGGAATAGTGATCAGTAGTAGAGTACAGTTGTCCGGCTACATCCGTGCTTGATCTGTTTGGGGCTGAAATGCTGCTTGTTTTCCGTTTCAGTTCAGAGATTCAGAGAGCTGATCCAGAACAGTTAGTATCTTCTCCTTGCTACGGCAGGACTTAGCATGACGCAGAATTCGGAAGAAATCGTGGTCATGACGGCCGCGTTGGATCAAGGAATCACCCTACACGATGAGACTACTGTTGATATGCCGCATCCACCTAGGTCGCCGGCTGCGCACCCAGTTTGGGCCCCCCAGCTATATCAGGCTCGTGAGCCTACTACATTTGAACTGATGGGAATGATAGGTGATCTTCAAAGATCCGTGACGGATCTCGCCTATGGAATGTCAGTTTCACCACCAGCCGCACCATATGTCGGAGGCTTTGTACCCCAAGAACCCCCACTATTGGGGCGAATTGTAATTGAACTCAGCCAACCAGAGATGGCCTCCAGTTATAACAACGACATGTCAACACCAACTCAAATCCTGGATTAGGCTGAGGTCCGAGACAAAGGTAAAATGAAGGCAGATGCCGACCCTATCGAACAACTGCTGTGGGCAGTAGAGGCTTTGAAAGCTGAGGGAATGAACAAGCAACAGATATCCGCAGTTGTGTCAAAAGCTGTGGAGGACGCTTTCCCCACTCCGCCTGAGGGCAGTTCCAATCAATCAGAGAATCGGGATAGGCCCCGTCATGCCAAGACAGTTCTTTCCGCTCCCAACCTTGCATCCGGAAAGGATCAGAAACCCAAGGCCGCACCCGCCGATCCGTTTGCTAGTGCATCTAGCAAGAGTGCTCAGGCTCCAAAGTACCTGCCCGGAGGGCGTAGGGTCTTCCATGCTCTTTATATGCCATTATCTAAGGCACTTCAAATCCTTGCCGAGAGAGGACACCTTAAACCCCTGGAGCCTCGACCCCTCCCGAAGAATCTCCCTGCTACGCATGATCCTGCTCAGTACTGTGCGTACCACCAGCAGATAGGCCACCCTACTGACAATTGTTTCCGTTTCCGGCACGAGGTGCAGGATCTGATTGACAACGAGGTTATCCTCCCGCCTACCTCAGCGAAGTCCGTCACCACTCAGTTGTTGGATTTCGAGGATACAGATACTGCGAGTATGTAATCAGAAGATGAACCGCCTGCGGGCCATGTCGGGTCTCCCTTTTTTTTTGATGTGGCGTTTGGCACGCATTTTTGAGCATCTACCGACGCTAGTTTTGCAAATTCTGACTTGGGTGTCGAGTCAGTCTTCTGTTTTGTCTTGAGCCTGTCTCATTGTTTTGAGTCAGTCCTTTGGCTTAAGGGTCTGTCTAATTGTAATGAGTCAATCCCTCTTGTATAGAATACCAGGTGATTTCGGGGTTGTTGCCTCAAACACCGTTTTGTCTTATAAACAGTTGTTTTTGCTTTTTGAGTCTGTTTCTGTCGGGGAGCTAGTTATGCCAACAGATCTGAATGAAACAGCCGTGGCCATCATGCGCCGTATTTGTTGCTATTTGAATTAGCCGTGCCAAAAGGGTGTGAATGGAACGACAGTACATACCGCCTGCTCTCTTGTGCCTTAAACATCGTTGTAATGACCTAAGCTTTCAAAACCCCTTTTTCGAACACTGCGGTGATAAAAACGAAGAGGAAGTAATTCCTCGGGTTTTGTAAAATTTTGATCATTTTGAGAAAAAGAGAGGCATGCTAAGCTTTTAATGAATGAAATCATGCTTGTCGGCGTGAGTACTGAGAAGGATCCTGGTCCGATCCAGACTGGTTCCACACTATCTTCAACGCGAATGATTTGTCGTTTTCTTAAAAACTTTCAAAAACAAAATGTTTTGCGCAGTCTTGCGAAGACCTGTGTGGAATCGCTCTTGAGATTGTGCAGCCCAGGATCGCTCTCAGCCTCAAGATTCGATTCATCTGTTTCGAGACCGGAACCCGTTCAAAACATTCAGTGCCATGAAACGCCTGTGTGGCCCATTTTGAAGCAGCCCTCGAGCAAGAGGGACCAAAGCCAGATCGAGGAGATCAGATCCTACCAGACAAGGCTCATGAAACAACCGTGATGGATTCTCCTGCAAATCAACAGCCACTCTCCTGGATACAGAGGACCTCAATCTCAAAACCATTGGGCATGGGCTTGCTACACTTTTACCCTTTGAGAGGCTCGTTGGACCGAAAACCCGGAAGGGCGGCCCAGGCAAAAGTTAGAGCAAAAGAAAACAAAGAAAAAAAAAAAAAAAAAGAAAGAAAAAAAAGAGAAGAAAAAAATGCAAAAAAGAGAGTCAAAAAAGGAAATGAAAAGAATTGAAGAAGAAGAAAAACATAGCTCGCAAGGTCGAAAACCCGCATTGGGCGCCTTGGCAAAAGTTAGAGCCTAAACAGTGAAGGTTAAAATACCCGAGTGTACCTTAACCGGAACTACGTAAGGCTTGATTCCCATGTTTGGGATACGTAGGCAACTTCATCTCGAAGTCCAGCCCCCAACGCTTCCATAGCGTCTCAGCCCATGTCATGGTTTTGATCACCTTTGCCTCCTCCGAATCCAGAGTCTCAATTACAAGCGACCTGGAACTACGCGATTAACTTCGCCCAAACCACCAACACCTTCCAGGTGACTGTGTCCATATATTGATTCAAACCATCTCCGCCTCCTCCGCGTCCGAGGGTCCGATCGTCGTCAACAAGGACTGGCTTACAATGTGCCGCGGCATCATCCAAACAAGGGGCAACTTTCCGTTGCCATGCATTGCCATAAGTTGCCCTGAGTTACCATCCAAACCAGGGGCAACTTTCCGTTGCCTTGTCCCCCCTTAAGCCAGGGGAAATTTTCCATTACCTCCGATCCAAGGTTGCATATCTCGAGGGTAAGTCCCGCGCTCGTCGAGCGTTGATTGTTTGCAAAAATAGTTTTTGAAAATTTTTACTGAGGTTGACTTATTTTCTCAAAAACTATTTCTTTTTTTCAAATTGGACCATGTTTCGACCCAAAAGGAGAATTTTCAGTGCGCACAGCCTGATCCGCATGACTTTCAATTTAAAAATCGAATAAGTGTGTTGATCTGACCCTCATTTTGATCAAAACTGTTTTAGGAAGAAAACAAAAAATGGTCAAAGTAACGAACTAGGGGCACAATTGAGTCAGGCCTTCTGTCTTTCCCTCCGTCGGCATACTCGCCGGAAAGGCGCTCCATTCGTTAGAAGAAATAGCCGTGAGCTAACAGTGCTGGATGTGAACCTGCAACTTCCTATTCATCCATCAATCACCCTGGGGAGGGATGAAAAATGAGAGAATAAAGAATAGAGAGGAGTAAGTTGAGAGAAAAGTAAGAAAAAGGTTTTGAGAGAAAAACCGAGCCTGAGGGCCGAGTGATGTGAGTATCACAAATCAGAAAGAGTGGGATATAATGCCCGGAGGAACTGGCTCCCCGAGATTCGAGGTCTCTCCTTTTGTAAACATGTCCGTGTGTCGTGTCGTTTGATTTTGTCGGTTTCAGTTTTGGTTTTGAGTCTTTTCCGAGTGTGTCTCGTTGTGTTGTGATTAGGTCGTGTGCCTTTTGTTTCTCTGTTTGAGTCTGTCTCGTTGTGTTCTGTGGTAGGCTCGATACCCTGGTTGAAAACCCTTCTTTGTTTCAAAAAATCATTTGTGCTCAGGATGCTGTGCCATTCTCCACATTCGTGCGAAGCAAGAGAAGAAAAGGAAATTTGGGACATCCGGGTGTGTTCCGACTTCAACCGTTTCAGTTTTCTGATCCGTCTTGTCAGATTGGGTTATTTGTTCAAGGTTTGCCGTGTGCAGAATGAGCCGAGAGCTGTGTTATGAGCTGTATGCAGATCAATCCCCAGTAGAGTATGGGCTGTATTTAGTTCAAGCAGTGGTTTGTATGAGTTGTTTGCTGTTAGTTGGTTGGTTATCCGATTATCATAGTACAACTGCTCAATTTTCAGACAAACAAATCATTTTCACTTACATTTGAGGTGTAATATGATGCAATGCAGTGCAAAGTATGAAATACGCAGATATATACAGATATAACATTCTTTTCAGAAAAAACAAAAAAAAGTTTGTTTCATATCATCTCTTTCAAGTACATCGTTTTGGAAACAAAAAAATCTGCTCGCGGCAGTACAAGGTAATCCAACTACCAAAAAGAGAAAAAGTACAAAGAGAAAGAAAACAGCAAAAATCTGTATCAAATGTCAAAAGGGCTCCGTGGCCGTCAATCTGTCCTGGTCCTCTTCCTGGACGAAGGTCCAGGAGCGTCATCAACAGGGGCATCACCATCTGAGCTCGAGTCCGAGCCATCATCAGTCTCCTCCGCCTCTGTCTCTGCCTCAGACTCATCATCCGGAACCGGAGCCCGCGAGCCGCTCCCGGCGTAAGTATGCCCTCCTCTGGTGCGGGGATAGGCTCTGCCATCCCGAGTAGAAACGGGAGGTCCAGCTGGAGCGTCGCCCATCGGAGGAATCTGGAAGGGAGGCTGAAAAAGCATAGAAGGTGAACACATCAGAATACTGTGAATGCCGTGAGCAGTGAATCGTCTGAGAATCACGTGTCTGATCGATGTATGTGAATGCCATGAGCAGTGAATCAGTGCGAGAATCACGATGTCTGATCTGATATATGTGAATCCGAAACGGTGAATCGGTCAGAATCGATGTATGAAGTCTGATGTGTGAGTGCCGTGAGCAGTTTATCAGGTTTTGCGCTGTACATCAGATTGTATGAAGCGGTCAGAGAAAACATACCGGAATGCTGTAAAGAGCCAAGATGTCGAGGGTCCGCTGCAGCATCCCCATCATGGAGGCATTCAACTCCACGGACTGCCGGGTGTACTCGGAGGACGCCTGCAAAAGTATCAGATGCATCAGTATTCTGTGGAATATCAAATAAACTGAAATGGAATGACAATACAAGATACAAAATGAAATGATACATACCGGAGGCAAGTCGGGAATACCGGCCAACTCATGACCAGCCGGGGGAGGAGCAAAGGGGATCTGAAAGGTCTCCCCACCCTGCCCTCTGTATGTCAGCATAGTGGGCAGAGCAGCCAACCGGCTCCTCGTCCTCTCTGAACCCCGCCTCTGCCGCGGACTCGAGCCCTCCTCGGCGCTCCTCCTCCTGCTCCTGCTCCGGCCGCCAGCGCCGCAGGTCTCTCTCTCTCAGCTTGGCGACCACCACTCAGCGGCCGCATGATGAAGGTCCGGACGTACTCTGAGTAATCGCCCTCGCCTCTGAAGCCGTCTGCCTCCCAGCTGATGGTGTAGTCCGCCATCTACTCAGCGGTGAAACGCTCGGTGTCCCTCATATGCTCAGGAGGATGCACCGGGACTATCTGCTCAGGTAACCCTAAGGTCTGACGCAAGAAGCGCTCGCCTAGGTACCAAGCCCGACAGACCGGGCCCTCCAAAGAAATCCGAACGCGAGGTCTCAACGGCCGACAAACCGATCCCGCCATATCGCCGCGAGGAGCCCACGGCTGCCAAGTGATCTGAAATTGAAATACAATTTGTTACCTACTGGTATTGTAAATATACAGTGGAAAAGTGAAGCTTAAATAAACTGCAAGTAAAACATACCTCGGCAGGAGTAATGGTGTCGAAGTAGCGACGAAAGAAGCTGAAAGTCTCTCGCGGCCTCCGGGCGCATCTCCCATCATAGGGGCGTGAGAAGGGAATGACTAGAGGAGTCTCCGTCTCCGGCACTGGCTCCAGCCTGGGAAAGTAGGCGTAAACCCACAACTGCAAGACAGATGTCGGAACATTTATCAGATATAGCAGAATACAGAATAGAGCAGAAATAATAAAGCCGTGTGTTGTGCAGTGTGTTGAGCAGAGTATACCATGTGAACAGTGTACAGCAGAGTATGTGTGTGCCGTGTGTAATACGATATCTGACAAGTGTAAAGCGGACTACATGTGTGCGGTGTACGAAATCTGAAATCTGAAATGTAAAGCAGAGGAGAAGGCGTACCTCCCAAGCTCGCCAGTAGCCTCCGAGAAACAGCGCCACCCCAATCAAAACGCGAAGATGTCTCGGGCGTCCACCGGCGTTGAGTAGGCGAGAGGCAGTGTTCGCCCGGTCGGCGAAGAGGGTCGCCCCTAGCAAAACATCAAAAGCCGCGTCAGACGCTTACCGCCGCCATCGGAGCTGCCGCCACCAACGCAGTCGACTCGAATCGCACTCGAACCAGGAATAGCGGACAAAGCCTGGACGAGCAAGAGGTGGCACCTCGCCAAGCAAGTAGATCTGAGCGGCGGTCCACTCGTCCATGTCGGTGTCGAAGGGGATCGGATCACCCCCTACCCCGATGCCGGTGAGCACCGAGAAGTCGTAGGGAGTCATCGTCATGTCTCCCGCCGCGGATAAGTGGAACGAGTCGGTGGTGTCCCACCACCTCTCTGCCAAGGCAGCTAGAAGAGGCCTGTAGGCAGTAAGCCGGGTCAAACCCCTGCAAAAGGAACTGAAGCCCGCATCGTCCACGATGCGTCGAACCGCCTCGGGAAGCTCCAAGTACCAATCTCGAGCCGCGACATTCCCATACCCGCGGATGGCATGGGAATCTCCCTATTTTCAAACAAATAGTTGCAAAGCAATATGAGATGTACAGTTCCGAGGAAACATGTTAAAGTCGATACAAATCTAGCACGTGTGCACATTTTTCAGATCCAAGCGGATATCAGGTTTCGGTGTACTACGGTGAACCACAGTGTTTGATGCGTCAGCATGTTTGAGAGGTTCAGTGCAAATATGGCATGTGTGCAAGCTTTTTAGATTCAAATAAGTGCTGGGTGTCGGTGTGCTTACGGTGAACTACAACATGTGATGCGTCAGTATGTTTGAGTGGTTCAAGATAGATATGGCATGCGTGCATGTTTTCAGATTCAAGCAGATGCTGGGTGTTGGTGAGTTTGTAGTGAAATGCGGTGTGTGCCGTGTGTTTGGGTGATTGAGACTAGTGCAGTGTGTGTGCATGTGTCCGTCTTAAACAGATATCAGTTGTAAGCATGACTGCAATTGACTACAGTGAACAGTATATCAGAACCAAGCAGTTAAAGAACAGAAACAACTTTGACAGTTAACAGTTCTACATTGCAGAAAATAAAACAGAGAAGAGTGTTACCTCGGAAGCACCGAAGGATAGGTGAGAGGTCGGCTCGCGCAGGAGGAGCTCCGGGTCCAGCGCTCGGTTAAAGCCGCGGAAATGGCGAAGACCATCCGGAGGTAGCACATGAATCGCGGGGTGGTATGTCGCCGGGTCGAAGGGACGCTCGCTCAATGGGAGGAGCTCGACCCCGGGATCCATCTCGTGATCCGGGGGAGCCCCGACGTGTGGAACATCGTCAGCCATGGCTATGGTGGTGAGAAAATGTCCGGAAGAGCTGGAATGTGAAAAGTCAACCGAAAAAGTCAACCCCGAGCGGACCGAAAATGGCCGGGAAGGCCGGAAGATGCAAAGGCATGGAAATGAAGAGAAAATCAAGGGGAACAAGTCCCGAAAAAGTGGAAATAGCAAAGGGAGTGCCGAAACGAAATTTTGTTCGGTCGAAAATGTACGAAACGCGAAGGTATTCGCGAATCGAACGACGAAATCGAGCCTAAAACGCGAGAAAATGCGAGGATCGAGGGTTGAAAATATTCTAGAAAGAAGGAGGAGGAAATTTCGGCGGACAAGAAGTAAGAAAATAGGGTTTAAGAGCCCTATTTTATAAAACCTGAGGCAAATTGTCAAAACTGCCCCCGATCAGCAATTTTTGGCCGGTCGGCACTATTTTGTGCCGGTCTGCACAATATTGTGCCGGTGGAGTTATTTTGCAGCCGGTGGCCAGCCGGTGGCTTCCTCTCCCAGCCGGTGATGTTCCCACAGCCTTGTTTAGGCTATATGAGCAGTTTTGGGTCTTCATAGCGTAAGAAAATGCAAGAAAGTGAATCCCCGATGCTCAACTGGCCTCCGTTTTGACCTCGGACCGTGTCTTCTGTGCGTGGCACTCAGATTCAAGTAAAGATTGTATCCTTTTGTATCCTTCTGTCTTTTACAAGATTCAAAAGTTGCCCCGGGTGCGTTGCACGCATCCATCACATTGTCCGGTGCCTCGCATCGCGCCGTCTTGCACGTCCCTTGCGACTTCCACCGTTTTGCATCTCGAGGTACGCGTGCCTCGTTTTGCATTTCGTTTTCCATCAATGAGGTACGCGTGCCTCATTTTGCATTCCATTGCATCTCGAGGTACGCGTGCTTCGTTTTGCATTTCGTTTTCCATCAATGAGGTACGCGTGCCTCATTTTGCATTCCATTGCATCTCGAGGTACACGTGCCTCGTTTTGCATTTCGTTTTCCATCAATGAGGTACGCGTGCCTCATTTTGCATTTCATTGCATCTCGAGGTACGTGTGCCTCGTTTTGTATCTTATTTTGCATTTCATTGCATCTCGAGGTACGTGTGCCTCGTTTTGTATCTCATTTTGCATTTTGCATCCTGAGGTATGCACGCCTCACTTTGCGTTTTATTTGCATTTCGTTTTACATTTTCCATTCAATGAGGTATGCGTGCCTCATTTTACGTTTCACCGCGCTGTTTTGCGTACCTCATTGTTTTTTTGTCCGGTCTGGCGAGACCTTAAACACGCACGGTCTAGGAGACCTTAAATCCTTGGGAGGTGCAAAACCTTCACCCGCGTTGTCTAACGCACCGCGCTGTTTTGCGCATCTCATTGCATTTTGCATGCATCGCATCGCTATTCTGCGCATCTCATTGCATTGTTCTGTGCATCCCGGTCTAGGAGACCTTAAATCCTCTGACGGTGCAATTCCTTCGGTGTTCGTCGTGCTCGAACGACTTTCAGTGGTTTGGTAAAGCCACCTGTCTGTGTTTGCGGTGAGTTCCTAGAAAACCGACTGGGACAGTGAGAACTAGAGTTCGAACGGCTTATGCCTAGAACACAAAGGTTCAGAATTTCCGAGACTAAAGTCTGGTTTAAATACCCAGGGGGTGTACCCTCGGCTTGAAATCTGTATGGAAGCCCCATAGGTTGAGGTGGCATGTCTGCGCCTCAATTCTGGATACTGAACCAACCTAGTGTATCGCCCTGTTGGTAAGATAGGGAAAGCTGCAATCGTAGTCGTTGCATCATAATTCATTGTCATGCATCATTGTAAATACTGCATATGTCATGCATTTCAAAAAAAAAAAAAATCCAAAAACAAAAACACATGCATTGTCATGCATCATTGTAAACACATGCATATGTCATGCATCATCATATATAGTGCATATGTTATGCATTTCAAAAAACCTGCATATGTCATGCGTCATCATTGTAGTATAGTGCATATGTCATGCATTTCCATTGCATTGTAGTTACATGCATCCACTGCATCATCCTCCTTCCATGGATTGCGCCTTTCCAGGTTGAGCTTGGTCTGGTATGTGCCCTTACTTTTCACGTCGAAGCACGGTTTTTGTGTACGCGCCTATTCCTTGACGAGCTTGGTTTGAGGGTTGCGGCACATTTTCTGTGTTAAACGCGGTTCGTATGCGTACATGCCTTTCCTAGGCAAGATTCGGTTTGGCCCACGTGCCATATCCATTGTATCCATTTCCATTGCATTGTAGTGTAATTATTGCATCCGGCATTAGGATCATTATTCCCTCCCCAGCGGGTCGTTTCCCCACTTATGTCATTCCACCCAATACTTGTTCTTGTGTTCGTGTGAAGTACTCATAGATCAGACATCGTTCTATGGGAGACGGACTTGTTACCTCCATCAATCTATTTGACATTTGTGTGATTTCGAACCGCTTACGATTGAATCATGATTCAATTGCCCTGCATGTAGTTTGCATAGTTTCAATTGCATTGCATATCATTTGTATTGTTCATACATAGTTTTGTGTATATTGTATATCATCTTGCATTCATCAGTGCATTGTCATGCATATTGCTAACAATATTGCACCTGCTAAGTTTGCTTTCTTTGCAGGCACGATATTGTATGTACGGCTCATTTGAGGCCGGTGCAACTGGGAGAGCCGCACAGGTATTGTATTCTCCGAGTGAGACGTATTGAGAATTGCATAATTCTCTTACATCCTTTCTGCATTGTAGTGTAGATTGGTACATGCTAGCTTAAACCTGTCGCATGTGTGCTTCATTACAGCTTCCTTTGCATGATCATAAGTTATGCTCGGCTTCTTGCATTTTCGGTTGCATTTTGCCCCTGCCTTCGGGCGCATACCTTATTTGTCTTGCATGTTTGTCCGAGTCTTCGGCCTTGTCAAAAATGGGTCGTCTCTGGGCTTTGACATTCACTCCCGTCATTGTTATGACTTCCGAGTTCTGTCAAAGAGGGGCAACTGTAGACACCCCATTTTTGACCGTCCTCAAGACCTGGACGACACTCGGTGATTATCCATGTTCGTGTTCGTTTGGAGTTCCCGGAGTTCTCGGCTACGCGCCTTGCCTCAAGACCTCCGAACTTGACCGTTTTGTGTCTGGTTTTGCACCAAACACTTGTGCTTTGCCTTGGAGGGGCAGAGGATGCCTTGTGAGACATCCCCAAACACCACCGGCAGTGGCTAGAGGCCACCGGCTGCTTGGTGTTGCTATCGGCACTGTTTTGTGCCGATCGGCACTATTTTGTGCCGGTCGGCACTCTTTTTGGCAAAATGACCATTTTGCACTGCCGATCACTTTACAGCTGTTTTTGGAGATATTTTCAGACAGCTTTGTAGCACTTGTTTCCCCTCCATACACGTGTATGGAGGGATGAGCCTTTGGATTGCTTAGCTTGTAAGCTTTGGTTCCTATAAGAGAAGACTCTCTTCTCTTGGCTCAAGGGTTGAAGAAGTTAGACATTTTAGAGAGAAAACACAGAGAAGAAGGTCTGGTTTTAGGTTAGAAATCCTATATCTATCCTATCTCTCTTTTCCTTGCTCATTTTGTACACTAGGTGCTTTAGTTCATACTATTGCACACAAGCACCTAGTGTTTCACCTTCCTCTTGGAGTTGAGGTTCTAAGAGCTTATTCTTGGTGTTCTTGACTGGTTTGAGGCCTAAGGAGACATCAAGGTCACCATTGTTGAAGAAAAGCTCCAAGGGTAAGAAACTAGTCATTTTTACCCCTTTCTTGTACCTTGTTTCTACCTAGTTTAGGACTGTTTTTGTGCTTGGTGATCAACACATAAAAGTTCTGTTTTTTAGCCCTCTTGATAGTTTATTAAGGGTACTTTGTGCTTTGGGGAAGTTTGGCCCCTTTTAGGCCTTGAAAGGCCTCATTTTTGTGCTTTTTTGTTAAGATCCGGGATTTTGGTGTTGGGGTCTCTTCACCACTGAAATCTTGAGGGATTTCAGTGGTGTAGATGATGCCTTGAAGTCCTAAGAAGGAGAGGGTCACCCCTTCTCCTTATTGTTCTTGAAAAAGACAAGTTTTGGCCTCTTGAGGAAGCCTATGTTCAAGTGTGTGTTGAGCATGCCATAACTGTTTTTCATGCTTATTATACCATGATATAACATGATTTTAAGTTGGTTTTGGTCCCTTATGCATGCTTAGCATAGTTGCCATGTAATGCCTTGTATTGCCTTAACATGCCTTAGGTTGTTAGCCCTAATTTGAGCATGCTTTAGGCTTAGATTTGTGAATGTTTTGTGCTTATTTTGCCATGTTTTAGCTCTGTCCATAGTCATTTGGGTTGATCTTGGCATGCATTATATAGCCCCTTTGCATTTTAGGCTTGCTAGCCTTTGAGCATGCATGTGTAGCATGTGTTGCTTACCTCATTTTGATGGTTTGGAACCATTTAAAATGCTATTTCAGTCTCTTTGGTGTGCTTGTATGCTTGCCTTAGTTGCCTCTTTAATGCTTTAAAAGCATGTGTTGGATGCTCCATGTTTTGGTCATGTTGCATGCCTTTGGGTTCAAGCCTCTTAGATGCCATCTAAGTAGTCTTTTGGGCTTAGTTTTACGTGTTAAAACTCTGTTTTTAGTTGGTTAAGTATTGCCATGTGTGATTATACTAGGTGTGGTTTAATGCTTCATAGACTTGCTTTGAAGACTTGGGCCATTTGTTGCATGTTTAGCTTGCTTTGTTGCATGATTTGGCATCATTTTTGCATGATTTTCAGAGCTTTATATGCATGCTAATTGTCCATGTTTAACTCATTTCAAGCGTGCTTAAATGTTGTCTTGTATATGCCTAAGCGTTGGATTATGTGTGCTTGCATGTGTACATGTATTGCATGTATCTTAGTCTTCACTTCTATAGCATTTGGCCACTGATTTTAGGCTTACTTGGAGTTACCTAGGTCATGAGTAAGACCATTATTCACTTACTTGTATGCTACCCCATGTTTGCTTATATGCTTGCATCGTTTGTCTATATGCTCATGTTGCATCCCTAGTTGACATGCTTAGGATTGCACACATAGGCATGCATGCCTTGTTCCTTGACTTGATGATGGGAATTGGGCCTCACTTTGTTTGATTGGTTTGCATGCATTTGAGATTCAAGTTGCACATTTGATCCTTTAGGCCACCATGCATGGAAATGCGTGATTGGTGGTCCGAGAATCGAGGCACATCTTCCTTTGAGTCATTAGTATGATAAGGAGTGTGTTTAGTGCATACATGCTTTAAATTGCATTGCCATGCCAGTATTTGCCCTCTGCTGCTGTGAGTTGCAGGTTCTGCAGGCATTTTGTGCCGACCGGCAGTGTTTAGTGCCGACCGGCATTCAATTATTGGCCGATGGATTAATTTTGTGCCGGTGGCCACATACTTCAGCCGGTGGTGTTTCTCCTCAGCCGGTGGTATCCCCCTAGTGCCTTGAGAAGTAGTTCTGAGACTTTGGAAGTTTTCAGAAAGGCAGAGCAGGGAAAACAGAGGCAGGCTAGGCATGGCAGTGCGATTCCGAGCAAGTCCCAAGCATGCACTGCGTTTGGCCCTCATCCCGAGGCGGTTTATTGCTTTTCCTAGATTAATTTATTTGATTAATTTAGATTAATTTGTAATATTTAATTAGCTTGCGTAGTTAATTATCTGTATTATTCTTTTGGTCCCTCCGAGCGAGGGCATAATTGTAATAAGTGTGCGTGGGTGTGTGTATGCCTTCCAACCCCCACTTCTTTCTTCCCTTTTATTTACCTGCTTATGATGGTAGATTAGGGCACGTTTATTTTAGCATACCTTATGCAATGCATGCGTGCATCCATGCATTTGTTTACATGCACCGGGCTCGGTACATCATACAAACTGCATCGTATTTACAATTCCAACTTGAATACGTGCATCAAAATAAAGTGCATCTCACATGCCATTTTAGGGTTAGCCGAGCCTATCCTAATCACATGCTGTATGTGTTGCATTAGTCACTCTAACATGAACTAGAGCATGCATGTTTGCTAACTAGTTTACTGTTTTGGCACGGAGTACAATGTAAGTATTTTACGCTTTAGCATACCACATGCGTGTGAATGTCGCCATGACAGTATGCTTACCATGCGGCTAAGTGCTTATGTGAGATAAACTGTTTGAATGCCTGTGGGTGGAGGTTGGATTGCTTGAGTTGGAATAACTCATTGAAATCCATATTTTAGCCTACTTGCGAGTAGCAAATCCCAAAGCATTTTAAAAAACGAACGGATGTGCAATGCTTATTTCCAAATTAGGCAAATCTAGTCTATACTTATTTGCTGCGCGCATAACATAGTAATTCTAGGCTAATAACCGGAATAAGAACACATAATGTTTTCAAAATCGGATATCATGGTTAGTAGAGGCCGGTCTTCGGACCGGGCGAAAGGGGGTGCTCATAGCTGACCTTCCCCGATCGTACCCAAGCTCCCGAGCCAAGACATTTGGTGATGACGGACACGTGGCCTTCGGCACCGAGTCAGGGTTTCCTAAATTTCCCATTTTAAAAAATATTTAGGTGGCGACTTTGTAATCTGGCAAAGCAGTCCATGTTTGGCACTTCTTTTCAAAATCTGTTTTTTCTCAAAACGATTTGCCAGAGTTGGACTCTTTGGTTCAGATTAAGAACCGCAACAACAAAAGGGAGTCCGAACTGTAGAGTGAAGCCCAAGGGCGCGTCTACAAGTACCCAAATCCCCCTTGTGCACTGTTTCATTTACTAGAAAGGATTTAGAAGGCATACAGCACCCACATACTGATGCACTGATTATAACTGTGGGAATTGGGAAACGGTTGGAGGTAAAACGAGTCCTGGTAGATCAAGGCAGTGCAGACGACATATTGTATTATGACTTGTTCAGAAAGCTTGGTCTCTCCGAGCAGCATCTCACCCCAGCAGCAACCCCCTTAGTTGGCTTCAATTTATAGCCAGAATGGCCGCTTGGCAGAATAGTGTTGCTAGTTGTGGCTGGAACAAAAACCCTCCAGATAGAGTTTCTAGTTATTAATACACCATCCCCTTACAACGCCATACTTGGTCGTCCATGGATTCATCAAATGGAGGCGGTCCCTTCAACCTACCACCAGCTCATCCGTTTCCCAACGTAACACGGAGTAGAGCAGATCTCAGGGGATCAAGTTGCATCCAAACATTGCTTCATGGCGGCACTAAAGGAAAACCAACTCTGCAATCGGGTACAGACAGTGGAAGTGGCCGAACAGCCAGTCTTGGAAGATGTAGGGGGAACCCCAGAGGAAAAGACAGTAGAGGATTTGGAGAAAATCCTGGTAAAAAAGGATGATCTAAAAAAGTACTTCCTTATCGGTACCTCGCTAGGTGCTGATGAGAAACTTCAGCTGCTGGAACTGCTGAGGGAAAATATGGAGGTCTTCGCATGGTCAGCATATGATATTCCAGGGTTGTACCCAGAATTTTCTTGTCACAAGCTCAACATCAACCCTTCCACTCGGCCCGTTGTACAGAAAAATTGGAGATCCTCAGTTGAGCACACTGAAGGAGTAATTTCCGAAGTCAAAAAACTCCTGGCATCGGGAGCGATCAGAGAAGTTCAGTACCCACAATGGCTGTCCAACACAGTCGTAGTAAAAAAGAAGAACGGAAAATGGAGAGTTTGCGTTGACTTCACTTGCTTAAACAAAGCCTGCCCCAAAGATAGCTTTCTGCTGCCTCGCATTGATCAACTGGTAGACTCAACAGCAGGGCATGAACGCATGAGCTTTCTGGACGCTTATAGCGGCTATCACCAGATACCATTGTTTGGTCCAGATCAAGAGAAGACAGCATTTATCACTCCGAGGGGAGCTTACTGCTACAAAGTAATGTCGTTCGGCCTAAAGAATGCCGGGGCAACCTGCTAGCGAATGATCACTTGGATGTTCAAGGATCAACTTGGGAAAACCATGGAAGTTTATATAGATGATATGGTAGTAAAAAGCAAGCTCGCCACAAACCACCTTGTGGACTTGAGAGAAGTTTTTGGCATCCTGAAAAACCATTAGCTTCACTTCAATGCCTCGAAATGCGCTTTCGGGGTAGGAACAAGAAAGTTCTTGGGATACATGGTCACTCACAGAGGAATCGAGGTGAATCCGGATCAAATCAAAGCAATACAAAATCTTGAGGCACCAACAAAGGCTAAAGAGCTGCAGAAACTGGCCGGAATGGCGGCCGTCCTAAATCGGTTCATCAGCAAATCTTCAGATCGGATGAAGCACTTCTTCCAGCTATTGAGGAAAAGGGCAACATTTGAATGGAGTTCCCAGTGTACCGAAGCATTGCAACGTCTCAAAAGATACCTCAGCACACCATCTCTTCTGTTCACTCCAGAACCAGGAGAGGAGCTGTACCTATATCTAGAAGTCTCAGATCATGCCGTAAGGACAGTATTAATTCGAGAAGTTAATAAGGAACAGAGGCCAGTATACTATGTTAGCAAGACTTTACTAGATGCTGAGACACGGTATCTACCCTTGGAAAAGTTAGCTTCCGCACTGCTTATCGCCTCAAGAAAGTTGCAACATTACTTCCAGGGGCATACCATCAACGTCCTCACTGAATTCCTCCTCAGATCTGTATTCAGCCGAGCTGATTTCTCTGGCCGAACAGTAAAATAGGCAGTATAACTTGGTAAGTTTGACATTCGGTATCAACCCAGGATAGCAATCAAGGCCTAGGTCTTAGCAGATTTCGTCACAGAATTTGCTCCCACCCATAGTACCGAGCCAGGGAATCCCAATTCAGCACAGGTGCCACGAATCGCCGAACAGGGAAAGACCTGCACTTCGAAAGCATAGAAACTCTTTATTGGAAACATCTGGCAGCTTTATGTTGACGGGTCATCCAATAATCGAGGCTCGGGGGCAGGAGTAGTACTTATCTCACCAGAAAGATTTATCTTGGAGCAAGCTCTCAGGCTCGGTTGGAAGGCATCAAAAAATGAGGCAGAGTACGAAGCGTCATTGGCTGGCTTACATAGTGCCGAACACTTTAGTGTAGAACAACTTCTTGTTTTCAGCGATTCACAACTGGTGGTAAACCAGCTTTCTGGGGTCTATGAAACACGAGATGAAAGAATGGCTATGTACGCAGGCAACGCCAAAGACCTACTCAAAAAGTTTCAATCCATACGAGTGGAACGAATTAGTCGGGACAAAAACAACCATGCTGATGCTCTGGCTTGCCTGGGCTCATCAGTGGATACCAAAGATGCTAGAAAAGTTTGGGTTGAGTTTGTGCAAGAACCAAGCATTGCATCTCCAGTCCTCTGCAGCAACATAGAGCCGAGCTGGATGGATCCGATACTTGCTTTTCTAAAATCTAGTATTCTCCCCAAAGATAAAAAGGAAGCCAACAAAGTCAGACATAGGTTGGCTCGGTTTTGGATCTCACCATCTGGGAAGCTGTACAGACGCTCCTATCTTGGCCCTTATCTTCTATGTGTGCATCCAAATCTGGTCGAGAATGTTCTCTACGAAATTCACGATGGGATTTGTGGATGCCACGTTGGTGGAAGGTCACTGGCGCACCGAGCCCTCACTCACGGGTACTGGTGGCCACGGATGCAACAAGATGCGCAGCAGTGTGTACAGAAGTGTGATAAATGTCAGAGGTTTGCTCCACTCATTCATCAGCCAGCCAAAAGTCTCACTCCACTCACCAGCCCATGGCCCTTTGCACAATGGGGTTTGGATATTGTCGAACCATTTGCACAAGGCACTGTGAACAGGCAATTCTTCATTACTGCAACCGACTATTTCACTAAGTGGGTTGAAGTTGAGGCATTGGCAAGTATCAAAGAAGCGGATATGAAACGGTTTGTCATGAGAAACGTGGTGGTGCGTTTCGGCATCCTGCGGATATTGATTGCGAATAACAGAACACAATTCGATGGAAAGATCTTCAGAAAGTTTTGTGCCGACCTCAGGATCGAGTATCGGAACTCTTCTCCGGGGTACCCACAAAGTAATGGACAGGCAGAAGCGTCAAACAAAACCATCATCAACGAAGTAAAGAAACGGCTTGAACATGCGAAAGGAAAATGGGTTGAAGAGTTACCCCATGTACTATGGGCATACCGAACCACAGCACGGCGCTCAATGGGAGAAACACCTTACTTCCTAACTTATGGAATGGAGGCCATCATCCCACTTGAAGTAGGTCTCCTAACCCTTCGGTCTGAATTGTTTGAAGGCACCAGTAATGAGGAAGCCATTGCACAAGCACTGAATATGGCAGAGGGCCGAAGAGAAGCAGCACTGATCAAACTTGTAACGTATCAGTAGCAGCTCATCAAAAGTTTCAATCAAAAAGTTTCCCCAAGGCAATTCATACCTGGAGAACTGGTTTTGAGAAAAGTTATGGATCACAAAAGGGTGCCTGGCAAAGGCAAACTTGGGCCTAACTGGGACGGTTCGTACAAAGTCAAAGTTATTGCTGGAAATGGAGCTTACTACCTCGAGGATCTCAAAGGTAGAGCTATACATCGGCCCTGGAATGTAGCAAATCTCAAGAAATACTATCAATGGAATTATCCCCCACCTTCTCTATTAGAATGTAAAGGCAGTTATCTGTTGACCAATGCAAATGCTTCCCCACTTCTCTCAAATTTATCAAATTCTTGTAATTAGCTTTGATGTTTATCAAACGGAATTAGCTTTGGTACTCACCAAACAGAATTAGCTTTGATGTTTAGCAAATGGAATTAGCTTTGGTACTTACCAAACGGAAATAGCTTTGATGTTTATCAAACGAACTTAGCTTTGGTTTAAACCCAAACGGACTTAGTTTCAGAACGACTGAACGAAATTTAAATTTGGTTAGCACTCAAACATGCCAAGTGGTATTGCTTGGTGGAATTATGTTTGGCAACTAAATTGGATTTTAGCCAAGTGGAATTGCTTGGTGAAAACCACATTAACTTATCTTAAGTAAACATCTCTGAATCCACAAAATTTCTTAAGTATCATCACTTCAGCACTGATGCGAACAAACAGAGTTGGAGCAAACTTGGCTAAGCTCTGTCAAGAGCAAACTTCCAGCATTAGTCTTACTCAACTCCAGGTGGGGGCAAACAATTGTTTTTTCAAGCCAGCCTTGACTTGAGTAAGACACCTCTTCATGCCTTTATCCCATTCAAATGCACCCATGCTATCAAAGTTGCAACAGACTTAAGCAGTTCTACCTAAGAGCACAATCTTCAGTACCAATCTTACTTAGCTCCAAGTGGGGGAAAACAATTATTTTTTAGAACCAACCTAGACCTAAGTAAGACCCTCTTACAAAATCAAGCATAACTATGCAATATATTCGTTAACCAGACCGAGCATCTGTTCGGTCCCGAGGTCTCAACAGTGCTCAACCGGGGGCAAGCAGTATAGAACTAGACAGAGCATCTACTTCAAGCAGTACAGAACTACACAAAGCATCTATTTCAAGCAATATAGAACTAGACAGAGCATCTATTTCAAGCAGTACAGAACTAGACAGAGCATCTATTTCAAACAGTATAGAACTAGACAGAGCATCTATTTCAAGCAGTACAGAACTAGACAGAGCATCTATTTCAAGCAGTACAGAACTAGACAGAGCATCTATTTCAAGCAATACAGAACCAGACCGAGCATCTATTCAGCCCCGAGGTCCCAACAGTGCTCGGTCGGGGGCAAGCAATATAGAAAACATTCAGACATAGAAGTCAAACAACATCAGATTGCAATTCAAAAAGAAAATCCTATCATCCAAAAAAACGCATAGATGGCCTCATAACCAGCAACAAAAAAAAAAAAAAAAAAAAAATGTCTTGGCAAGTATAGAGAGAAAGCTCGTCAAGGGGACTGAGCCACAGTACATCAAAATAGAAAAGCAAAAACTTTAATTACTTTCAGAAAAAACTTCAACTTTCATTAATAGAGGGAACCTCAGGAGTAGCGTCCACAATCTTGTCCAGGCTGTCTTGGGGAGGAAAAGTAGAGGCAGCTCCAACTTCCTGAGAAGTAGAAGCTTCCTTAACCACATCTCCCGCGGCTTCAGTCTCCAGGGTTTCACCCCCTTCAACATTCACCGTTTCAATGGCAACATCACTGTCCTGAGTCTTGCTTGCAGAATCAATTTCTTGGGAAACTTCAGTCGGAAGAACAGTAGGGGTGGAGGGAATCTTTGAACCCAAGGATCTTGAGGGAACTGGGACATCCTAAAACAGGGAAGAGCCTTCAGGAACCAAGGCAGCAACTAAAGCACTCGTCCAACCCTTTAGAAAGAGCTTGTCTCGCAGCACTAGCACCTCCTCTTTATAGGCAACCCCAGTCTCATCCCAACCTTGTTGCCAATGCTTGGCCTCTAACGCAGAACGCTTAGCAGCCATCACCGCGATAACGGCCTCCAGCTCGACCACCTTTCCTTCAAGTTGAGCCTGTGTCCCAATAGCAGCCTCCTTTGATTTTTCAGCTGAAGCAACAATCTTGTCCAAACGGAATGCCTCCCTTTCGACAGTTCGGCATCCTTCTTTCTCAGCCTCCAGGCTCACCGTTAGTCTCTCAGCGTTCATAGCGGCCTCCAGCACGGCCTTGTCTAGTTCTTCAGCGCGGGTGATGGACAGATGCATCCTCTGAATACACTGCAACGGATTACAAGGTATTAAAAGAAAGAAAGCAGTAACATAACACTAAAAGCAAGCAAAATAAGAAAGCACTTACAGTAGTCATCATCTGAAGGGTCCCCTTCAGAATAGGAATGTCGCGGGGTCCATTATGGTCAGCCATGTCAACCGGCATCAACAGAGTCTTGGTCAAATCAAAAGCAAAATCTTGGGAAGCAACAACCAAATCAGAGATAGAAATCGGCCTGCCTTGATGTAGCATCGGCGGTTCCCATTTCTCAAGTGCTTCGTCCTCAACAAGATCTTCATAAGCTTCCCCCACCACCGCCTTGCCAGTCTCTCCTCCTCTTTTTTGCCCTCGCAGCGACCGAAACGGAGGGCTCGGCGATAGCAGCGTGAGTCCCAGAAGCTCCCACCTCCAATTTTACATCCATGAGGCTCTTCGCCTCGGCCTTCAACAAAGAGGTCTCCAAAGTATCAGAGGCACCAAAAGCCTCAGCCTCCAAATCCACCAGCACTCTTCTCTTCGACACAGACTCACCCCCTGCGAAACTGGGGGCAGGAGAGGGCGTTCTCTCAAACGATGCACCCTGACTTCGGCGACAATTCATAACTAGAGGAGTGAGGGACGTATCAGTCTAAGTGTCAGAATCTAGAAGAGATACAGCAAGCCTCGCCTTCTTCGAAATGGTGATGCGGTAAGTCGACTGGTAATCCAACAGCTCGGGCGCAGATCTCTTCTTGTACCTTAGAGCAACTTTGATGGCCTTAGTATTTTCCCGGTTTGGCCTGCGCTGGAAATGGGAAGCCTCTGCAAAAAAGAAGTGACTCATTAGAGCAACATCCAAAACAAAGTAAGAAATACAAAAGACACTACAGGGAAGGACCTGAACCTAGGTGGCCATCCTTCTGAGGCATCCGTTCAGACTGGAATTCAGTCCCAGCAGGGAACTCCCAATTTCCACCAACTTACAGAAAATCGTCGTTATGCTTGTCCGAATCAGGCAACCCAGTCACCAGATGACAATCGACCGACTGAACACGCAGATAGTACGTGTTGTGGTCCTTGTTGTGCGAAAGAGTGTAGCAGCCTAAAATATCCCAGATATCAAGGTTTAAACCCATCCGCTTGTTGAGAGCGGACACACCACAGACAACACAGAACAGGTTCATAGACACTTGCATCGGGGTTAACTGAACTTGATGCAGAAATCGGCGCACCAAAGGGTCAAGGGGAAACCAAACCCCTCCTTCGACGATGGCCGCAATCGGAAAGGCGATGGTACTCCTAGTACCCATACGTTTGGCATCAACCTTTGCCAGCGAAAAGGTCACATCATTGGGGATATTATAATCAAGGAGGAACATGGCCATGGCCTCGGGGGTATCAACTAGTGAGCGGAACTTCCCCATTTAACAAACCTAATGGGACAGAGGTAGAACTCAAATAATAGAGTGTGGAACACAACGGCGCAAAGGCCAGACAAGATGATTGAAACAGAAAAAGACAAGAGAAGAAGGATCACAAAAGGACTTATAGAGATTAGAACAGCAGTAGCGAAGAGGCGGCGCTGAAGCAAGACTGGCAGCGAAAAGTCTGAGCAGAGCTCCAATGAGACTAGTTGTGACAACCCTCGCCACTGATTACTGCTAAACTGTGATTGAACATGATAAGTAACTGGTTAGACTGAAATTCTGAACTGATTGTGTGTGTATGTTGTTTTAGTGCATTTCTATCTGTTTGCCATTGATTTATCTGTTCATGTTTTAAGTTTCGAACTGTAAATTGAAAGCCTTATCGGCGGCCGAATCAAAAATTGATTGATATTTCATGCTAATTAGAATTTATGTGATTTTATGGTAGATTTAATTTAAATTTGATTTGGAACGATTAAATTAAATTAAATAATGTTAAATTACATCAGTTAAGTTTATTACCTTCTTGCCATTAGTGGGCCACTTTGTTAAACATTGTTTTGGAGCCTTTTGATACATTATTCTTCATTTCCTCTAGAGACCAAAAACGTGAGAGAGAGCTAGAGAGTTGGAAGACATTGAGTTCACCTAGATTGGCTTGGAAAATTAGAAGACTTGAAGAGAGATTGCATATTTGAGCTTCCATACTTGAAATTGAAGACCTAAGGTAGAGAATTCATCCTTTTAATTGTGAATTCAAGTTGGTTCTTGCATGGTTCATGAGTCATTAGTGATCTAAGTCAAGAATTGGTTTAAAGAGTTGATTTGAGTAGCTAAATCATGCATGCATGTACACATTGTTGAGTTTTGAGGTTGATTTCATAGAAATCCTCACATGCATGTCTATATTCTAGCTATGGTCCATGAATTAATCATGTTTTTTAGTGAATTGACTCATTTGGTCAAGTATTTGAAGTTTTGATTTCAATTGAACACTTGCATATTACATATACATTATGTTCATGAAGTTTTGTTTGGGTTTGTGTTTAATTAAACTACCTTTGGGCTTTGATTTTGCGAATTGATCTTTGAAACATGTTATATTATGAGTTTTAAAGTGTTTTCCAGAAAATTGGCCCAAAAGAATCGAATTTGATGCTTTAAATGTTGAAATTGAGCTTGGAGGTTCAATCTGGAAATTTCAGATTTTGGACCCACGCTCGAGCGTAAGACTTCACGCTCGAGCGTACACTCTGAGTACATGCATCCTGCTCGAGCAGGGAAAGTAACGCTCGAGCGTGAAATGCGTGTATCCAGTACTTTTCATATGTTTACAATCCACTCGAGTGAGAGAATGCACGCTCGAGCGAGGACTTGTGTCTCACGCTCGAGCGGAGGTCGAGCACCCATCGAGCGTGAATTGCATGAATCCAGTACTTTTGCTTGAGTTTGCAGTCCGCTCAAGCGTGGAAAGTCACGCTCCAGCGAAGCTCCTTTGTCTACATGTCCGCTCGAGCGTAGAAAGCCACGCTCGAGCGTGGACCCCTGTTTCAGCAAATTTTGAAAAGTGTTTTAAAGTGCATCTTTGCATCCTCTTTCTATCCTAGGCATTCCTAGGGCATGTTTTAGGCATCTTAAGGAGGATATTGATGTAGAACCACACCGAGTCAAGTTAGGGGTTAAGTTTTAAACCCAAATGTATAACTTAGTGTGTGTTCATTCTATAACTGTAGGGTTGGCATCCGAGGACGCGCACTAGCCTATATGTAGCCCAGTGCTCTGTGAGTAACAATGTTGTAAAGATATGTTCAATGATGATTATTTTCTGAACAATCAACTGCATCGCTTCAAGTAATATCTGCATCGCTCCTTTGAATGAATGTTTGTCCTATTTTATGAACTGTACTCGTGGCATCCATAGCAACTTACTGTTACTGTACTGTTATTGTTATAGAGATCTCTATCGGTTCCCATGCTTGGAACCATTACTGTTTATTGTTATGATGGCCATCAATCGATCGCTCGGCTCATAAGACCCTCTGCATCGCTTTTGCTATTGGATGTACCACATATAACTGCTATGGTTCTAAATGACTAATTTGACTGTTTAATGACTGAAAGGACATTCATTCTTAACCTCTTTACACAGTTGTTATTCACTGGGCTTTAGCTCACTATTTATATATATATAGGTGTCCAGGCACCAGACCGATGCTAGGAGCGTCAGGCTAAGCTCCCGTTTTGTCAAAGCCAACCATTGTGTCTCACTTCGAGGTTCCGAGTGCGTCAAAGCCAAGGCTGTTTTGGAGTGTTTTAGATTTCCCCTTTTGCCTCTATTCTGTAATAAATGTTAAGACTGGCACTGTACTGTTATGGTAGGGATTCGGTCCCTAACCTGAATGTCTGTGTATGATGTATGTATATACTGTCTTGGATTTGAATGTGAATATGTCAAGAAAACCTTTTTGCATACAGAATGTCACAGCTCATTGGACATCTTTTATTACTCTTTTGGCTTCTGTCAGCCCCTGTACTCTGTATTACTGTCCTTACTGTTGAAGCAGGCCTTTGGTAATCACGGATTACTGGCCGATTACGGTGCTAAACCCATAGGGGCGGTTTGGGTCGTGACACTAGTTCAGAGGAACGGGAAGGGTTCTTCTCTTTTCTTTGAAGCTCTCTAGAAGAACGAAAAAGTAGATAAAGGGATTTGGATTGACAGCCAGAGTATTTATTGCACCAGCCGGCGTGAAGGTACACGAAGCACGACCTTCGGTATGGAATCAACGCATTATCTCTACACACCTATCACACGTCGCCACGTGTCACACAAAAGGACGCGTGCAGGGGTTGTGTGTCAGGATTGAATCGTCACCAAGGCTGAACTGGGGCAGAATCAAAGCGACGCAACGTTTGGAGTACCGAATCGTAGCTCCCCCCAAGGGGAACCTTAGCGCGAGCTAGGGGGCAAATGAAGGGGTTAAATAAGAAATGGATCAGACCCAAGTCTTGGGCCGGTCCAATCACCTAAGCCCAAATTTAAATGAGCCAGACGAGCATGTGGGCAACCCAACTAAGCCCAACTCACGATGGAAAAGCCGGCCCAGCTGCGATACTGGGCTAAGGTCGAGTTGCACGTCTCACTCTATGGGCCGAACTGATAGGTCGAACCCATCATCAGAACCAAAGTGGGCCAAGTCCATACATAGATATTTGAATGGGCCAGCCCATCCCGACAATAGTCTTGCAAAAGGCCAAGCTGAAGCACAATGGTGCCGAAACCGAAGAACAACGGTACTGAGCTGAGGAAACCTTGCAGAGAAACGTGGAAGTTGTGAGTATGTGCATGTGCAAATTGCCACATCAGCTGGTCCCCTACACCTAGAATCACGGAAGCTGTTAAACCAGAAGAATGAAGTTTGTTATCAGCATGATTACAATGAGTATATGCATTCTATGACAACTACCAGGTGGTCCCCACCTTGGGCAATGCTAAAAGAAAACTTGGCAGCACCAGAGCTCTATGAAACCATCTTGAGCAAGCAAGAAACCCTATAAATACTACATGAACTTCACATTGAAGGTAATTGAACTGTTCCAAGCTGAACCCCATTCACTTACAAACTCAACTCTTCTTCTCCGATCACTGATTCCCACACCGGAGGGGTTATCTGGCCAACCCCGGCCGAGTAGCTCTTACGGTGCTTCTTGTGACAGGAACCTCAATCCTTGGATAGTTCAACCGAGTACGGAGCCCCGATCCACTTTCATCTAGTGCGGAATCCGGTACGCACAAAGAGCCAAAATATCATTGGTTTTATTTGAATGGGCCAAATACAGATTGGTTTGTTGATATGAATCATGTATTGTTTTATTATATTTTTTTTATTATTATTATTATTTGTTTGAATCTTGTATCATAAGATTTTTTAATAGCTTCAAAAATAAGTAAAAAATAAATATAGTTGTGAAACAAAAAAAATCTTAAATAGTTTTTAACATTGCAAAATTAAGGCTCATTGAATTAAACATATGTGCATATAATACTTAATGCATATAAAACCTATAGCGGAGTTGAAATATATATAACAAAAGATATAGCACTTCAATGCATTATTCTATCCTCAAAACAAATTTATTCTCAAAATTGATAAAGGGGCAGTACTCATTTTTCCTAATATTATATTTTAGTAGATACATTAGAAGAAAAGATTCACTAAGTTGTTTAAACATTAACTTTGTTTGACCACAGTTTCCCAACTATGTGTTTGCTTGATATACTCAAAACAATATTTCCATCATAAGAGGAAACTTGTTGATTAGTTCAGAAGATGGTAGGTCATGACTTGACACTTTGCCTACTGTACATTGTGTGTGTACACTCAGGCCAGGTTGGCTCAACTCGCAAAATTGGTGCCCAAGCTTATATGTAGGCTAACCTCGATAGGTTTTTTTCTTGTGGGACAGGCTAGCCAGAGCAAAAAATTAGGCCCAAGCCCTAAAGGCCTAGTGGGGTGGTCCAAAAGCTAAGCCCAATAGTTTGAGACTCGGGATAACCTTTTTTTTTCTTGTACTTTTTTCCTATTTTTTGCTCATGGATTAGGAGGCGGGCCAATTAACCATCTCTCAAGCACCAACGGGCCAAGGTATAACATGTAGGCCTAGTCCCAACCCAAGTCCTTTTTTGGACTTGTGCTACTGTACACTTTAATATCATATTTTTTTTTTTTTTGGAGAACATTTAAAGCAGTTATATTTTAAAATCAAAGCAAAACAACATACGGATAAAATAAAAAAAAATAAAAACCTAAATGGCCAAACAAACAGCCTAACAATTTAACAAGAACTACAAACAACAAAAAAACAAATCCACCAAAAATCAAATACTTCTACCATTTTTTCTGTTATGGTTTTTCAACATCTCTCCAAAATACTTATTATGAATAAAATTAATATAGGTAAAACCAAAACAATGAAATTCAAATTGCAATTTCATCCTAATTCTTATTCTTGCCCTTTTTTTTTTTTTTGGATTCACTTCCTATTTAAACTAATTCACCATAAAGTTATGGACAAATAGAGGAGAGCAAATGTTGGAGATAATTTGGAAAATAATTAATTTAAGCAAATAATAAATAATAAAAAAAACCAACAAAATTAAATCTTACAGTACTTCTGCAGATTGTTTATGAACAAGTTTTTTGTGATTGAGGTCAGTGTTTGAACACTGTGTCTTTAAGACAAAATTTTGTCCTCTCCAATGGTGCTTGAGAACAATGGATGTCCTGTCTCCAGGATACAACAATCACCATAAATGAAGAGAGCACACTCTTTGATTGTATAGCGAACCAAAATTTTGTTTTGCACTCACAAGAACTTAGACTCACGGATGAACATTGAATATATGAAAGAAAGGAATTTTCAGAATTTCAGAATAAATAAAACTAGAATCGGGTTGCCTTTATATAGGCTTGTTGGCACCTATTCAGTTTGAACAGAAAGGCACAAAGAAGGGATATGACCCTTGGATCACACCCTTTAAAATGAAGAGACACCATCCTTGAGTCACACTCTTTATAATGAAGAGGCACCATAAAGGGTTGCATCATTTCATTCGAATGAGGCTATTTCCATTCACTTCTAAATTTTTCAACAATCCTTTACATGAATGAAATTGACGAAACGATAAATGCAACAACATGCAGACTATGTGAGTACAAATCTGGAAATATGTTGCATAGGATATGTAGTTTTTGGCCTTGAACCTTCCCTTGTAAAAGACTATCGGATTTACTGGTTGATTAGTGAACATGATGTATTAAACTGTTCTGCCGTTAATGTAAACCGAGACAATAGCCTGTCACATAGTTTTATTTCCATACACAACTTGGTTCTATCGGTTGTGTCCATTTTAGCCCTGGACAATTTCTAGATTCATGAGTGCTTTAGAGAATTTAGCCTTGTCAATTCTCATAGAAGTGGCCCATTCGCACTCTTATAGGTGATCCTTATTTCGAGTCTCGTAAATACTCCTCTTGAAAGATATCCCTCTCAGTTTTTCATGATATAAGTAATCATTAAAAGCATAGCTTATCCTAGGTCCCCTGCATACAACACATGTTGTAGATATCACTCTCATCATAAGAATGGATATGTGATATACTCCCTTAGTGATTTATGGTGAGTCATACATAATTTGGTTGTCCCTTTGAACCTAGATTTTGAGATCTCCAATCAACTAGGTTGGGTTGCCATTATGGCGACTCAGAATTAATAGGCTTTAATAACATTCCCCTCCATGAACTTTTCCTTATTTGCTCTTTGGTCAAACCTTTTGTTAGTGGCCGCTATTTTTCGTTTGATCATCTTAGTTATATATAATTGAGTAATTAGTGGATCCACTATATTGTTCTTAGACAATATTTACAAGTGAGAGCAAATATCCTACGGTATTAAGTCTTCGATTATATCGAGACTTATCGTTACTCTATGTCAGTCCCATATCTAAAATTAATTAATAGACAGAGAGATGTTCCTTAGGAGTTAACAAATTCATTTTTGTTTCTCCTCCAGCTTTGTCTTAGACAAAGAATTAAGATCCTTTATAGACCTACCATTGGAACCGTTACTTTAGTAAAATCCTTCAAGCACCCCCCACATTTTAAGTATTCTAAGAAAAAAATAATTTTCCTTAATACATCCCGAAAATTATGATATAAAATAGAATATAACATTGATCGCTTGTTGATTATGGTGTGCTTGAATAACAAAATTCTAAAAAGAATTTATGAAATAAAGATAAATAAATAAATAAACTCAAAATAATTATGACTACACAAGTCGCAAATTCATGAGTTGACAAAATCATGGCCTTATAAAGATTTTGCTCAAGAACCAAATAATTCAAAAAAACCTCATTTGAATGCATTCAAGAAAAAGCTTTTGTACAATGCATTCAAGAAAAAGTACTTACACTGTAGTGGCCTGGGTTGGAAAAACCCCTTTCTTTTAGTTGTCGGTTGGGTCACGTGGTTGGCCGGTGTTTTGGTCTTGTCTGGTGGGTATGGAGGAGGGGGTATGCCTCAGTTTAGCTACTAGGTAGCAGCCCAGGGGTTCTAGGTTGGAGTGGTTGCGCCTGTGACCACTGATACCGCGCCTGTGATGTCGGTGACTTGATGGTCGCGCTCGCGATGAGCTGCAACCAAAACGCAACTTCAGGTCCATTGTATGGAAGCAAGGGTGCATGGGCCACGAGAGGCCACGAGGGGACCACAACCAGCATGGTCGCTCCCGCAGTGAGGGTGTTTGTGCCCGCAATTGTGCCACCTGGGCAGGTCGTGGCCGCGGGCCTGTGTTCACGCCCGCAATGCGACTGTTCTATAAATATCTGTTTTGAGCTCATCTCTCTCTCTCTCTCTCTCTCTCTCTCTCTCTCTCCTGTTTCTCCATTTTTGAGCTCTAAACCTTGATTTCATCTCCTTTAATACATTTGTTCCCCCTAGTACCTTAGAATTTATTGTAGAGGGAGTTGAGGGCTTCATTTTAATCTGAAAAGTTTAGGTTTTCGTCGACATTGAATTTTGGGGCTTTTGGGCTTTCTCCTCTTCTAAAGTTGAGGTAGGGATTTCTTAACGACGAGTATGTTATTTAGCTTTGTTATTTGTTATTTTTGTTAATTGTGGATATTTGGCAAATTAGATTTTGGGTTATATTTGGATTAATGCATAGTTTGGGGGGAAAACTCTTGTTTTCGGTTATGGTTTGGAATTGGGAAGCTAGGGGTTGTTGTGCTGTGAGTTTTTGGAAGAAATTAGGTTTTTAAAGGGTTTTCCAAAAGTTAATAGAAAAACTAGGATTTGGGTGTTTTTATGGAAAATGAAGGATTTGGAATTGTTGTGGGATTTCGGTTGAAATGAGGTTTGGTTGAGAAATGTTTTTGAATCATTTGAAAATACCGAGTGTTGTCACTCTTTTGAAATAGTGGTTTTGTTGGAAAACAATATGAACGGTTTTTGGAAAACTTTGAGTATTGTCGTTAAGATTCACAAGACTCGTGAGGAGTGTGAATGGATTTCGGAAATCATTGGATTTTGTATAAATCATTGGGATTCCGGTTTTGATGTCATTTTGGATATTGATGTTATTACTGTTGTTATTGTTATTTTTATCTTTTGTTATTGGCATTAGATTGTTTTGGCAACGGGTAGAGGGTTGTATTTATTGTTGTAGAAATTGCATGTGGATTAGGAAATTGAAAATGTTTACAAATTATTCATCGCATTGTGCATACCATGGGTTTGTAAACTAGAGCTTTCATGATTTCAAAATGTTATTTTGAAACACATGTATTGTGTTATTGAAAATGATATTTAAATGGTAAAGCTGTAAGGGGGTGAGGAAATTCATTTGGCATGTGTGTCCTTGGTGTAAGACCAGAAACTCGCACAGTAGGTGCCGATTCCATCCAGATAATCCCGGTAAAATGGCATAGTTTGCTTGTATAGCTACTATATTGATCATTAGCCCTAGAGATTTACCATTGTGTTGTTTTAAAAGAAAGTCTTGGAAATGAGATTTTTGGAACACTTGCATAGCATGGTTCCAAACGAGAAAAACGCCGGTTTTATCATGGCATTTCATATGCATTCACCCTATGGCATTATTAAGCATCATAAATGTCATTGAGATTATTTCTACTGGGCTTTATGCTCATCCTATGAAGGAAACCATTTTCAGGTGGACTGGTGTGCCTGCATCAAGGCGATGACTGCTTGAGGCTCGTATTTATTATTTTCTTTGTTTATTTTGTTATAATTTAATCCATGGGCTTCTTTGTATTGAGTTGTGACTCATTTGTTGTAACTGGGCAAGACCCTAGAAATTTGTAACCTTTAAGGCATTCACTTGTATAAAACAGATCTTATTTCATATTAATCATGTCTCAAAATCCCTATTATAGAATGGAGAGTTGTATAAACGCATGTTACTAGTGAGTTCCTGCATGCTTTATTAATATAATGATGGAGTAGAATGTCTATTTATTTTGGGGCATTGCATATACCTCCAAATTAAGATTCAAACTCTTAAATTTGAGTACTTTTGTTTGAGTTTTTGTGGGTAATTTTTCATGAAGCATGATTAGCAAACAATTATGCTTCTCACTTCCCACATTTGTGATAATATATAAATTACCACAAAACATTACTCATTTTCAGACAAGTGTCATTGGCACAACTAATAATTCATTTTGATAAATTTATCAAAAATATTAGTGACAAAAGAAAATTAAATTATCTCTTCAAATTCAAGAGATAAGCTCCTACATTTAGATCATGGTTCAAGGTTAAACCAATTCTATTGCACAAGGTTCATAATTTTGACTTAACCAACTATGTCATAAAACTCAAAAATCACTTCCAATTAAATGAAACAACACCACTATTTTATTTAAACCATCATGTTTGAACTTTTTTGGTGCCAACGATCGCTTTCATAGTGCAAAAATACTATGACCATATCAAATTAAAATATGATTTACACATGAAATATATTCTCACAAAACCTATATATATTTCATAACAAATTCATTAGTGGTTCGACCACTATCACAAATAATAAATACCATCCATTTAGGAAAATCCTCATGTCAACATACATATGCCCATGTGATTGTCAAACGTTATCATACTTATCACAAATGATTCAGTGGATAATCTCCAATTAAAATATATCATAACATAAATTTTTTTTCAATGATATAGAAAACATAAATCTAGTCTTAACATATTCAAATATGAATATCACAAAAACAACATTTTATTTTGTACAATAATTTGTTTTGATTAAACCGAAAATAAATAAATCGGCCAACGAATAAACCATACGGAGAACAAAAATAAAAATCGAATTCGATAACAGATACACAGTAAAACCAAATCCGTTTGAAAAATCAAAGAGACATGGTGATTATCAACACAGAACCAAAAAAGCAATGATATCCAATGAACAAAGTAGAATTCATACAAACATATTGTATCAATGCCTTTTATTATTAACTAAAAATGTACCAATAATTATACACCTACTTTACCCATAAGTCAATGCTTTCACAAAATAAACTTGAAAAGTTGCACCTTTTCATAAAAATGACATCACCGAAAGAATTAATGTCAAACAAATTATAAAACAAAACACTTCTCATAATAAATCGGCAAGGATATGTACAGAAACGAGATTTGTATAAGATAAATAAAAATCTGAAACAAAACCAGATTCTGCCTAGATTGAAACAAAAAAATTAAACTCGTATACTGAAATCACAAACTTGAAATCTGTAAATATCAGATCGCGAACTATGTTTCAAACAAATCAATTTTTGCTTGTATAATACATCAAAAATCCGTATATTAGAAAAATTTAAAATATTGTCCAAATAAACTAATATAATATAAATTAGGGGCATTTACATACAAGTTCCATTTTGTGAACTTATATTCCATTAAGTCCTAAATAAAATTATTTGCTCCTTCAAGTCCCATTAATTTTTAATACTCTAATTTATCCTTCCAAGAGTGAATCGTGTTTGGCGAGAGATCATCAGATCTGACTTCTCCACCACCTCCTTCTCATCATCTTCGTCGTGCTCGGCTTCAACAGCCGCTTGTGGCGGCGTCGTGTCATTGCCCTCGCCATCTTCGGTGGTAACTTCTCCGGCCAAATCCCTCCCGTCGTCGGCAACCTCAAATACCTCGAATCCTTAGTCTTCCGCAAACTCCCCAACCTCACCAGAAAAATCCCTTTTGCCATTACCAAACTCATGCACCTCAAAGAGATCAGATTGAGCTGGACAACCTCTCTCGTCCTGTCCCTTCATTCTTTGCTCTACTCAAAAACCTAACCTTCCTCCACTTGGCCTTCAACAACCTCACCGGTTCGATCCCTCCCGAGCTAGCCCAACTCACCAACCTCGGCGGCATTCACTTAGACGGGAACAAGCTCACCGGAACCATCCCCGAAACCTTCGGTGCATAGGTGTCCACAAAGTGGGTTGTTTGTTTCCTGAAATTGTTCCTGGGGTTTACATGCTTTGGTGTTTGGTAATGATGATGGGAATTTCTTTTCAGGTGAAGTGGGAATGAAGAAGGATTGGTAGAGGAAGTAGGATTGGCGAGTGTGGTATGGGTCTTTGTGAGAAGACGAATGGATATTTGAGACAGATTGGAGAGAGAGAGAGAGAGAGAGAGAGGGAGTGTTTTTAAAATTGAGAACCTTCTCAGTTATAATATTCTCAATTTTAATCATGAAAAAAATTGAGAAGATTTTCAAAATTGATAATTATAAATTTTTTAAAATATTCGTAGAATTATCTTTCTTTTCAATCCCATACTTTTCTCAGAAGCCAAATAGAAATTTTTTTAATTTTGATAATAATATACTGAAATCATTCTCTGTTTGAAAATTGAGAATATTCTCAGTTTTGAAATTGAGAACATTCTCAGTTTTGGGATTAAAGGACAAAACGTCTTTTTACCTATAAATGGGACTTATTGGTTCAAAAACTTTTTGACAGGACCTAAGCTACCACCAAATATGTAAACAGGACTTTTTGATAATTAACTCTATAAATTATTAGGACAACAATAACCAGAGTTCTACCGCAATATTAATTTGGGTAAAAGTTTTTTTTTTAATTTTTAAATAACGTTATAGTACAGAGAAATCAAACCAAAGTTTACTTTAAACAAAAAATCAGAAAGAAAACCAGTAAACCCAGGAAAAAGAAAAATAGAGTTCCATTGGAAAACTACTATGTTTAAAAGAAAGATGTAAGAATAGTATTCAATGTCCACAGAAAATTCAAGAAATTCCAAACGTATAACCAGTATAGGACTATACAAATAAAATCAAAATAGAGTTCCACAACAATAGAGATACGAGTAAAAATCCCAAATCATGTCTAGGGAAAAAAACTGAATATAGATATTGCAGAAAAAAAAAAAAAAACAGAACCAGAATTTAACCGAAAAAGAGTTATACTCAAATACAGATTTGGGTAAAAATTAGTAAACAAATGTGTAATAAATATATCAAAACAATATAAAACCAAAGTTCTAATAAGTTGTATATATTGAGAAACAAATTTGCTAAAATTAATTTTAACCAAAAACCAATATTGTAATACATAAAACAGTATATGAAATTCTGTCTTAAAATTGTTAGAGATACTTTCGGCAAATAATTAATTTAAGCAAATAATAAATAATAAAAAAAAAGAAATAAAATTAAATCTTACAGTACTTCTATAGATTGTTTATGAACAAGTTTGTGATTGAGGCTAATGTTTAAACACTGTGTCTTTAAGACAGAATTTTGTCCTCTCCAATGGTGCTTGAGAACAATGGACGTCTTGTTTCCAATATACAACAACCACCACAAACGAAGAGAGTACACTCTTTGATTGTACAATGAATCAAAATTATGTTTTGCACTCACAAGAACTTAGACTTACGGATGAACACTGAATGTATGAAAGAAAGAAAGGAACTTTCGGAATTTCAGAATAAATAAAATTGGAATACGATTGTCTTTATATAGGCTTGTTGGCACCCGTTCAGTTTGAATAGAAAAGACACAAAGAAGGGACATGACCCTTGGGTCACACCCTTTAAAATGAAGAGACACCACCCTTAAGTCACACCCTTTTGAATAATGATTTGTCCCCCTAATTTCCTTCCCCCGAATCCCCCTAATTTCAAAAGAGAGAGAGAGAGAGAGAGAGAGAGAGAGAGAGAAGAGAAGAGAAGAGAAGAGAGGGAAGAGGAGGAGTTCAGAAGAGAGAGAGAGAGAGAGAGAGAGAGAGAGAGAGAAGAGAAGAGAGGGAAGAGGAGGAGCTCGATCGTCGTCCTCTGCCCGATCGTCGTCTCTGGCAGCCCCCGCCTCTGCCCGATCGTCATCTCCGGCAGCCCCCGCCTCTGCCTCGCCTCCGGCCCCGCCTCCGCCTCCTCCTCCCTGTGGTTATGGCCCCCTCCAGTCCTCCTCCTTCCTCCTCCTCCTACTCCTCCTTCCTTCTCTTCTCTTCTCTTCTCTTTCTTCCTTCTTCTTCTCCCTCGTTTCTAATTGAACCAGGAAAAAAAAAATGCAGAAACGACGTCGTTTCTGGGATTAGGGGGATTTGGGGGGACTTTTTTCGAGCGACGTAGCATTACCGCACCCTTTTATAATGAAGAGGCACCGTGAAGGGTTGTATCCTTTCATTCAAATGGAGTCTATTTCCATTTATTTCTAAATATTTCCAATAATCCTCCATATAAATGAAATTGGCAAAACGAGTTTTGAAAATTCTTTTGGAAAACTACTTTTGAAAACTTCTATTGAAAACTTCTAACTAAACAAGTTTTTAATTTTCAAAACTCTAAAAATTATTTTCAAAATATACAACTCAAAAAATAGTTTCAAAACTCTTTTTAAAATTTATAACCAAATACGTTTTCAATATTCAAAAATCTTTATAAAAACTTATCTTTCAAAGTACAACTTAAAATTCTTTTGAAAAACTAAACAAAATGGAGTCTTCCATTGCCACATCTTCTAAAATTTAAATGTCATACCACAACAAATTTAAAGAAAATTCCAAAAATCTAATTTCAGTCGTTGTCCAAACATTTCTACAAACTTGTTATGTCATATTACTTCAAAACAAATAAACAAGCACAACAATTAAAAAATAAATCAAAATGCCACTTTTAAAGCATTGAGCCTTTTTAAATTTTTTTTTATTATTTATTTTTCAATGGAAATTCAAAGAAACCAGAGTTTGAAGTTAGGACAAATACATACATAAACTAGAGGTCTAGTCCTCATCTCACTAACTCCAGTTAAGTCATCTATAATTACAACCATCACTTTCTTATGTTGTATTTGATTGGGGGATTTGGAGATGTTAGGACCTTTTATTGTCAAAATCCATGGATTAAAACCAAGTTTGTATCGCATAAAGTTTTCCAGGTTTTCTCACTTTTGGTCGCCTCGCTCGAGCGGGGATTGCAAGTCCACAGCATCTCTGCACAGCCTGACAAAGTACTGGATGGTGTGATTCCGCGCTCGAACGGGGAAATGGACGCTCGAGCGGGAAGCCTATATGAATCACAAATTATGAAGTCTCCGCTCGAAAGGGAAGACCCACGCTCGAGCGGACCGCGCGAGATCAGATTCTATAAATTCGCTGGTTGGGTCTTTTTTTTAGATTTACTTTTCCTAGATCTTATTCAAGAGTCCTAGGGTTTTGTGTGAAGTTTTCTTCTGAAGTTTTTTTTTGTGAGTTTTCTTTGATGTTCTTGAGAGAGTTCTAAACTTATGAGTTGAGATTCATACATCAAAGAGTTTGATACTATATATTCAAGAGAGTTCTCTTCGGTGGATTCCGAAGATCAAAACGTAAAGTTTCAAAAGGTGTTTGATTCTACGTAGTCGTTAATTCGACAAGTGAAGTTGTGGATTCAACTTCGTGATCGGCGTGGTGAAAGAGTTACAGAAGATTCAGAGACAAATTGACTGGGTTGGGTAATTTGTATGTTATCTTTGTAATCTTTTAGTTCTTCAGTAGTGGATTGATTAGTGGTGGTTCGCCCATGGTTTTTTATTACAATTGAAGGTTCTTCAATTGTGGTTTTTCCACGTAAAAAAATCGTTTGTGTCGATTTATTGTTTATTCCTAAAAACAAACAAACTAAAATCACTCTCGTAAGTGCTTGATGATTTTAGATTGAGTGTTTTGGATTTTTGGGATTTGGAATATTTTAATCTTAATCTAATCACGAATCACGTAGAATTTTCAATTGGTATCAGAGCAGGTCACTCTTTGTTTTATCAAAAAAAACTTTGTTTTTTCAAAACTATAGGAGTGTGATTTTGTGTGACTAGTATTATGGATTCTATTCGTAAAGGTAACTCGACTCATAGACCCCCTTTACTAGATGGTACAAACTATTCTTATTGGAAAGCTCGTATGAGAGCATTTTTAAAATCTGTCGATGAGAAAGTTTGGCACTGCGTAATCTTTGGGTGGAGTGAACCTATTATCACCATTGATGGCATTGATATTCCTAAACCCCTTGATAAATGGGACACAACTGATTACCAGAACTCAAGTTGAAACAGCAAGGCTCTCAACTCCCTCTTCTGCTCTGTCACACCTGAAGAATTCCGTCGAATTTGCACGTGTGAAATAGCAAAAGAGGCGTGGGATATTCTTGAAACGATTCACGAAGGTACTACCTCTGTTAAAAGGTCAAAACTTCAACATCTCACCTCCGCCTTTGAAACCCTTTTTATGCGCGACGATGAGACGTTTGATGATTTCTATGCAAAACTCAGTGATATCGTGAATTCCTGTTTCACTCTCGGTGAAAAAATCCCGGAAGCGAAAGTTGTTGGAAAAATTTTGAGGTCCCTTCCCGAGAGGTTCCAATCAAAGGTGACATCCATTGAGGAGGCTCAGAATGTTGATAGCCTCAAGCTCGATCAATTGGTTGGAAATTTGCAGACTTATGAAGCCCACCAAATTTCAAAGAAAAAGCAAAAAGAAAGTATGGCTTTCACGAGTGCTCATGAGACTGCAAAACCTCCGGAGACTGAATTTAATTTAGAGTCTGAGATGACGGCTATGCTTACAAAACAGTTTAAAATTTTTTTTGAAAAAGAAGCCTAATTTCAGAGCCCCTATTTCAAAAGATAAGAGTAATGACAAACCCAAAACTTTTCCACCAAAATTTGCTCAAACTACTGAAAAGAAGATTGTAAGGGGGCCAGGGGTCAAGTGCTATGAATGTCAAGGGTTTGGCCATATGTCCCTTGAATGCCCTTCGAAAAAGAATCGGAAGAAAGTCTACACCGTAACTTGGGATGATAAAAGCGGGTCGGAGCAAGAACCCGAAGAACCTGAATCTGGTGAAGATGGGGATAGTGCTTTCATGGCATTTTGGGCCACGGTTTCTCAACCTCTTCCAAAGCCTTTGGAATCAGCTCGTGGTCAGAACTTGCATCATGCTCCCACCTTTGATGGGACTAACTATCTGTATTGGAAAATCAGAATAAGGGCTTTTCTGAGAGCTTTTGAACCAGAAGGTTGGCAAGCCATTGAAGAAGATACAGAAAGTGCAGATAATCCGGGCAATCAGAGAGCCCTGATCATTATTCGTGGAGCAATTTCTAATGAAGAACAGCAACGGGTTGTTCACTGCACCAAGGCTAAAGATGCATGGGAAATTCTGAGGCAATTCCATGAAAGAGAAGATTCACCTCCACCTCCATCCAGCAACTTGTCTGCCTTGGTTGCTAGATTGGATGAGGTCAAGGAGAATGAGGAGCAAAGAGAGGATGATGAAACATCTGAAGACATTGATGAAATCAATGGCGATGAACTACAACAAGCTTACGAGAAGCTGTACGAGGAATCTCTGAATTTGTCTAAAACCAACGACAAACTCTCTCTCAAACTCAAAACATGTGAGAGTGAGAATGTCCGGCTCAAAGGAGAACTCTTGACAGCAAAACAGAATGTCATCAAGATCTCAAGTGACAGGCAAGACTTATGTGGAAAACTCCTATCCTGTGAAACTGAAAGGAATGAACTTCTGAAGGTGTATTCCACATATGAAGAAAGGCTTGAAAGTCTTGAGTTGTCACAAGCTGAATTGGAAGAGAAAGTCAGTCAGAAAGATGAAGAACTCCGTATTGCTAGAGCAACAATTGCCATGTGGAACAAAGGTTCCAGATCTCTAGAAGACATACTTGGGTCTCAACAAATGGGTTCGGACAAAAGTGGGCTAGGCTATGGTGCGACGGCTCACAAAGGACAGGCCTCTACCTCACATAACCTGAAGACTCAAGCAAAGGGAAAATTGAAGGTAGACCAGGATGATTCCTCTCTCCATCTACCGAAAGCTGGTAAGATCAACAAAAGGGAGGTAAAACCTGTTTTTATTTGTCATCACTGTGGTAGGTATGGCCACATTCGTCCTTACTGTTTTGAATTGTTTGGTAAGGTGTCTCAAAAGGGTAGAAATTCTAATACTTTTTGGGTTAGGAGACAACCTTACATGTCTAGACGGAACACCAAGACTAAAAAGATTTGGGTAAGAAAAGATGATTTGACTTGTTTAGTTGCTCACACTGCTTTAAAAGCACGTGACTCACACATGTGGTATCTTGATAGTGGGTGCTCTCGTCATATGTCTGGTAACAAATCCTACTTCACCTCTCTTGAAAAATTTGAAGGAGGAATTGTTACCTTTGGAGATGGCGGCACTTCTAGAGTCATTGGTAAGGGCTCTATAAGTGTTGCTGGTCTTCCCAAGCTGGATAATGCCTTACTTGTTGATGGACTTAAAGCAAATCTTTTGAGCATTAGTCAAATGTGCGATTCCCATCATGAAGTATTGTTTTCAAAAGATAAATGTGAAATTTTGGATAAAAAGGGAAATACTGTCCTACATGGGGTTCGCACATCTGATAACTGCTATGGGATTCTTACTACTAATGATCTCACTTGTCACTCTGCCATCATAAGTAACATTGACTTGTGGCATCAAAGATTAGGTCACATGAATTTCAAAGACCTAACTAAGATAGCCAACAAAGAGCTTGTGAGAGGAGTACCTAAACTGGGTAAGAATTTGAGCCATATGTGTGGACCATGTCAGCTTGGCAAGCAAACTGTCACGACCCAAACCCGTCCCCATGGGTTTAGCATCAGAATCGCCAAGAATCCGAGATTACCAAGGCCCGCTAACAATAATACAAAGAGTCTGTAGTAGGGGCATGGCGGAAGCGAGCGATAAATAAACAATGTCCAATGAGTGTGAGGATACCAGTATGCAAAAAGATTTTTCATACATATAGACATTCAAGATGCAAGATGCACAATATTTACAATCATTCAAGAGGACTTAATCCCTATTGATCTAAGACAAAGTCGATCTATCTGATAATACCAATCGAATCTGAGGACAGATGGGGAGATTAAAACACCCCTAAGCCATAGCTTAAAAGGCTCGGAACCTCGCAGTGAGGCACAGTGGTTGGCTTGACGAAACTAAAGCTTGCCTGACGCTCCTAGCCGCGGTCTGGTGCCTGTACACCTACATATATATATGAGCAGTGAGCTAAAGCCCAGTGAATAACACAATGCGTAAAGGGGTTAAGAAAGAATGTCCTTTCAGTATTTTAAACAGTCGTTTGCCTCGGTAGATCAGTTATACAGTCGGTGGCTTATACTTCATGTCATATCAGTCATTTAGAAATCATAGTAATCGTACGTGGCACAACCGATAGCAAAACAGTACGGTGGTAGTAGAATGTCAAGACAAAGGTCAAGACAAAGAGTAGTAATGGTAAAGACAAAGACAAGAATAGTGCAAGATGGTAATAAAGAATAAAGAATAAAGACAAGAATAAAGAACGTAACAATAATAAAGAATAAAGAATAAAGCAAAGAGCGAGAGCAAGGATGCGAATAAAGAAGGTAACAATAACAAGAATAAAGAATAAAGACAGTTCTTATGGACTCAAGAGGTGTCTCGCACAGATTCTAGAGGTGGCTCACGCTGTAGCACTTAGGTCCATGCAGCACTTTGCTCCAGATTTCACAGATTGGCTTAAAGCCCAGTATGGACTCAAGAGGTGTCTCGCACAGATTCTAGAGGTGGCTCACATCAGAGCACTTAGGTCTGCAAAGACTTTGCTCCAGAGATATCTGTGTAGCAAAGATAAGAAACAAGATGGGTCTTAAAAGACCGAACAGTCAGTTGATGGCCATCAATTAGTAAACAGTAGTGGTTCCAACGAGGGAACTGACAGAGGTCTCTGTAACAGTAGCAATAATAGTAAACAGTAGTTGCTAAAAATGCCACAATGCAGTTCAGAATATAGGACATACATTCATTCAGCTTAACGAAATGTTCATAAAACAGTTAAACTTCAGAACAAAGATGCCAAGAAACAGCCTGAAGATAATCATTTTTGAACATATCTTTACACAATTGTTACTCACAGAGTTCTGGGCTACAGTAAGCTAGAGCGTCTCCTCGGTAAGCCAACCCTACACAGTTAACAGATTGAACACACACTAAGCTAAACAGTTGGGAAAGATAATAACTTAATCCCTAATTTGCCTCGGTGTGGTTCTACATCCATATCCACATTAAAATGTCTTAAACTAGGCCTAAGAATGCCTAGAATGGAATGAGGATGCAAAGATGCACTCAGAAAACAGTTTCAGAATTTTCAGAAAAACAGTTCCCCGCTTGAGCGCAGGTTTCCCTGCTCGAGCGGACATGCAACAAAGGTCCCCGCTCGAGCGTCAACTCCCCCACTCGAGTGTGTGACACAAGCCTCCGCTCGAGCGTACAATACCCCGCTCGAGCGGACTATAAAGCAGTGAGATGCTGGGAGCTCAATTTCCCCGCTCGAGCGGCACTTCCTCCGCTCGAGCGGACGACCAAAATCTGGAAATTCCAGACTTGAACTCCAAGATCAAAATCAACTTTCAATGTATCAAATTCGATCCTTTTGGGCTAATTTTCCAGAAAACACTTTAAAACTCAATGTACAACATGTTTCAAAGATCAATTTAAGAAATCAAAGCCCAAAGGTAGTTCCATTAAACACCATTTTCAAATCAATTTCATGAACATGATTCCAATTGAACATGCATGTACTACAACAACCCTCAAGCCTCAAATTCATGCCCTAATGAGCCAATTCTTTTCAAAACAAGATGAAATCATGGACTTAAACATAAATATGAGCATGCATGTGACATTTGCCATGAAAACAACTTCAAACTTATCAATACAAGCATGCATGCATGGAATGAGCTTCAACTCAACACTATTGAACCAATTCATGCCTTAGATTACTAAAGACCCATGAATCATGTAGAATAAACTCAAATGCACAATAAAGAAGGTCAATGATCTACCTTAGGTCTTCAATCACAAGACTAGAAGCTCAATTAGACAATTATCCTTCAATTTCTTCAATTCTCCAAGCAAAACTCAAGAAGGAACTCAATTCTCTCACTTCCTCTCTCTCTCTTGGTCGGTTGGGAGTAAGAAATGGCTGAGCAAAATGTTTTGTTTGGATGAAAAAGGCTCAAGAATGTTTTATATGAAAAGGGCCACTAGGTGGCAAAACGGTAAATAAGGCCAACTATTTGATTTAACTTATTTTATCTAATTTAATCATACCAAATCGATTTTCAATTAAATATACCATAAAATCACATAAATTATTATGATTACAGAACATCAATAAATTTTCGATTTGGCCGCCGATAAGGCCCTCAATTTGCAGTTTAATGCATAAGACAAGAACAGATAATTTGGCAGTCAAACAGATAGATTATGCATTTAAACGGTCACAGTCAATCAATCAGTCTCGAATCTCGATCGATCGATTCGATATTTTAATCAATTCAATTATCAATCATAATCGGTCTCGGTTTAGCAAAGAATCGAAGTAATCAAGATGCGATGGCGAGGTTGTTACACAAACCTGTGTTCCTCATAAAAAGGTGAACAGCTTTACAACCAAACGTCCTCTTGAATTGGTTCACATGGATTTAATGGGTCCTACTCGCACTGAAAGCATTGGAGGTAAAAGATACATTTTTTTAACTGTTGATGATTTTACTCGATTCTCATGGGTAAATTTTTAAGGAAAAATCGTCACGTTTAATGCTTTCCAGGCTTTAGTCCTTAAAATCCAAAATGAACAGGGTGTTTCTATTAGGCGTATCATAAGAATCCGAACTGATCATGGTCATGAATTTGAAAATAGTTCGTTTTCGGATTTTTGTGATATGCATGGAATTAAGCATGAGTTTTCTGCACCTATTACTCCACAACAAAATGGAGTGGTTGAGAGGAAGAACAGAGTTGTTCAAGAAATGGCTAGGGTCATGCTCCTTAGTAAGAGTCTTCCTCCAAAGTTTTGGGCGGAAGCCCTAAATACTGCTGTTTATGTCATAAATCGCGTGTATTTAAGGCCCGGCACTTTACAAACTCCTTATGAATTGTGGAAGGGTTTGAAACCTAATGTAAAATACTTCAAAACTTTTGGGAGTAAGTGTTATATCTTCAAAGATAGAGAGCCCTTGGGCAAATTTGACTCCCGAAGTGATGAAGGTATTTTTCTAGGGTATTCAACCAATAGTAGGGCTTTTCGAGTCTATAACTTGCGAACTTCATCATTAATGGAATCTATCAATGTGGTTATAGATGACACAAATTCACCTACTCCAGCAACAAATGAGGATAACAATGGTGAGTCTCCAATCTTGGATACTGAACCACAAAATCAAGGAGATGCTGCGGTTCAATCACAAGAAATTGTTACAGCACCATCCTCACAGGTAAGTTCAAGTCCAAAGAGTGCTCAAAGGGACATCACTCCTGTTGCTCCTGTCACCTCAAGTCCTGAACTTAAACCATCAGCAAGGGTGAAATCAATCATCCAAATTTCAACAGTGATTAGAAGTGTTTCGGATCGAATGAAAACCCGAAGACAGATTCGGGATGAGGCATCACATATGTGTTATGTTTCATTAATTGAACCTAAGAATTTTAAAGAGGCCTTGCTAGATGATAGTTGGGTCAATGCTATGCATGAAGAATTAGGTCAATTTGAACGTAACAAAGTTTGGACTCTTGTTCCCAGACCTAGAGACATGAATGTGATAGGTTCCAAGTGGATCTTTAAAAATAAATCGATGAGAATGAATCTGTTGTGAGGAATAAAGCTAGGTTGGTTGCTCAAGGCTACACACAAGTTGAGGGTATTGACTATGATGAGACGTTTGCCCCAGTTGCACGTCTCGAATCCATTCGTATTTTGCTTGGTGTTGCATGTTTTCTTGGTTTTAAATTGTTTCAAATGGATGTGAAAAGTGCTTTTCTGAATGGGTACTTAAAAGAAGAGGCATATATTGAGCAACCAAAAGGGTTTGAGGACCCTAAATGTCCTAATCATGTCTACAAGTTAGACAAGGCTTTGTATGGGTTGAAACAAGCCCCTCGGGCTTGGTATGATAGACTTACTACCTTTCTTCTTGATAATGATTTTCAAAGGGGTAGTGTGGATAAGACTTTATTTGTGAAACATACTAAGTCTCATATTCTTGTTGCTCAGATATATGTTGATGATATTGTGTTTGGTTCCACTGCTGATCATCTTGTGAAATATTTTTCGGATTGCATGACACATGAGTTTGAGATGAGCATGATGGGAGAGTTGTCTTATTTTTTGGGTCTCCAAATTAAACAGTCTCCTTCGGGCATATTTGTTTCTCAGTCTAAGTATGCTAAAAATCTTGTGTCAAAGTTTGGTCTTGAGTCTTCCAAGCATGCACGCACTCCCATGAGCACCAGTCTTCACCTTTCCAAAGATTCCTCTGGTATTGATGTTGATCCTACCCTTTATAGGAGTATGATAGGGAGTCTTTTGTATCTCACAGCCAGTCGTCCTGATATTTCCTTCAGTGTCGGTGTTTGTGCTCGTTACCAAGCCAGTCCTAAAGAGTCTCACCTTCTTGCGGTAAAACGCATCATCAAGTATGTTAATGGGACCTTGGGGTATGGGGTTTGGTTTTCCACTGATACTACAGCCGAAATTACTAGTTTTTCTGATGCCGACTGGGCAGGGTGTGCTGATGATAGGAAAAGTACGTCCGGGGGGTGTTTTTACCTTGGGAATAATCTGGTTTCTTGGCATAGTAAAAAGCAAAATGCCATTTCTCTTTCCACGGCTGAGGCTGAGTACATTGCTGCAGGAAGTTGTTGTGCACAAATGTTGTGGATAAAGCAAATGCTTCATAATTATGGAATAGGACAGAACACTCTCACTCTTTTTTGTGATAACACTAGTGCCATAAACATTTCAAAAAATCCTGTCCAACACTCTCGCACCAAACATATTGACATCCGTCATCATTTTATTCGAGAGTTAGTGGATAAAGGCCTTGTTGTTTTGGAACATGTTCCTACTGAGCATCAAAAAGCTGATATTTTTACAAAACCCCTTGATCTTCTTCGATTTGAGTTTCTTAGAAAGACCTTGGGTGTAATGCTCAGTAACTAGGTTGTTTCCTGTTTTTTTCATGTGAAGTGAGTGTGAGTGGTTGGCTTACTGTTCTTGGATGTAGTAATCTCATTGTTATTGAGTCCTGATATCTTTGCATCAAATTTTATATGAACACTACTCATGTTGCTTACAAGATCTTATTCATCTTTGTTCATAGCTCATTCTGAATGCCCATACTCATTTACTTCATGATCTCATTTTGTACACATCCTTGAGATAAACTGTTGCAGGGGTTTCCGCACAAGTGATCAAAGTTCTCTATGGACCACTGACAGTGTTTCTTGTACTCTTTCAGAGGAATTGACCTATACTGGTATATCATGGGTGACGTTAAGTCTCTTAACCATCTACCATCTTATTTCACTTCCATGGTTTCTCCCTCAGTACATGATTTCCGGGCATTAGGAAAAGGCTACCTCAGAGGCACCAACCAGGCCATCATTTTGATTTCCTTCTTCTCTGGTTTGGTCTCCATACTCTTGAGCGTGTATGCCACCAGTGAGTGCCCACAAGAAAGAAAAGTAAAAAAAAAAAAAAAAAAAAAGGGGATCATTGTCTGAGGCGGAGCTTCCGCATTTACTCAACAAATATCCCGTGATTCCTAGTGGTTTGACTTTTCTCTGTGATGGTCAGTTACTCTTGTTGGAGGTCCAGCCATCAGATCACTACGAGGATTAACTCTAGCTTTGTGGCTCTCAAGGATTGCACACACACATATCATTTAAGTGAGCTCTCATGTGTGTTTTTGAGTTATGCATTCTCATGATGCTTGTGGCTTTGATTTAATACTATCTGTTTTATTCATGAGCTGGTGTTTCATCTCTTTTCTCAAATTTTCAAGACTTATGATTGATGGATTCTTTTGTCCTTTTGGTATAGTCTGACACCTGGTCATCTTGCTTGTTATAGGACATCCTAGGTGTTTTTATTTTTTTTAAAAAAAAAAAAAGTTTTTTTTCTCTCCTCTCGAGCGGACTGTTCCACGCTCGAGCGTGGTTTTGAGGCTTCTTTGTTTTTTGCGATTACGAGGGGAGTTTTTCCGCCGATCTTCATTGTTCAACCGAGCGCCAAGATTCATGAGGTTTGTCTCCCACTCGAGCGTTAAACCATACGCTCGAGCGGACTGGTTTTGTATAAATTCCCTCCCTTCGACCCTTTGACTCATTTTTGCCTCTCAACTCCTCCTCGTCTAGGGATTTTCGGCGATTCATTGCCTCTCCTGCACATTGGGTTGGTTTCTTCTTCTCTTCACCTCAGGTATATCTCATCTCTCTTTCTTTTCTGTTCCTAAGTCAGTTTTTTGTCCCTTTGTGTTTTTATTCATGATTGTTAGGTTTGCTTGAGTTGGTTTTACATTGGGTCAGTGAGTTGTTTTAGTTTATGTTGCTCATGTTTTAGTTTTTTTTATTGTTTTGCTAGTTTCCCTTTAGTCTATCCCTCTTCCATTTAGTTTTTTTTAGGGTTTTCTAGTTTGGGTTTCTGGCTCTGTTTTGTATTGGGATTCGATTTGGGGATTTTATTTTTTTTATATATCAGTCTGCTGTGGTTTTTATGTTTTTCTTTGGTTTTTGTTACATTGGATGTCTACCCCTGTTGCTTCATCAGATATGTTCATAGCATTGTTTCTCATGTTCTTTCTTCATGCTATTTTCATATGCTATTTTCATCTTTGAGTTCATGTGTGGCTGATTTCTGTGTCCATAGTCCTCAGTAATAATTCTCTTCCATCTGGACTAGGGTTCTTGTTGATTTTGGATTTTTATCGGTTTATTGCATCCTCATATTCATCTTCACTTATCACTTTGTTGCAATATTATCCTGTGTTACTAATGTTTGTTTTGTATCTCTTGGCTTCATTGGTTTTGTTATTTGGTTTTGGGTTGGGGGTTTGTTTGTCTTGTTTAGACATGTCTACCCACAAACGCCGTAAGTCGACCGCATCTCGCCCTCCTTATAACACTGAGCGCTTCCCATCATCCGAAAAAGCCAAGTTATACCGTGAGTCTTACCATTCCCGTTCCATCCACCTTGAACGTAATGTTCATCCATCCACCTTTGAGTCACTTTCTATCCGGTCTTTCTTTGATCACCAGGGAGGTGATAAGGTTCTTTTGTTTTCTGGGCAACAAAATCTTACTTGGGTTCGGGAATTTTATTGCAATCTGGAAGGTATTGATAATATTGGACCGTCTTTTAAGGTCTGGGTTCGATCCAAGGAAATCAATGTAACCACTGATCTTATCCATGAGCTATTAGGGATTTGTGCGAGATCTCCTATCTATTACCCTTTTCCAGTCCCATCACGCCCCACGTGTAATTTTGATGAGGTTGCTAAGACTTTGTGTGGTTCTCCTCGCTCTTGGCCTTCCGGTTCTTTGATCAAACAGCATGAACTTCTTCCTCAATTTAGGTTGCTCAACTTAATCATGTGTGCCAATATCATTGTTACAACCCACAGTTCTAAGATTAAACAAGATCAAGGTTTTATTCTCGAGTGTATTGCCCACAACCGGCCCATCGACCTTGCCACTCTTGTCATACAAAAAATGGTTCCTGCTTTTGAGCGCAACAATCTCGGGTTACCATATGGCTGTCTCATCAACCGGCTCTTAGCCAAATTTGAGGTCCCTACCTTTGATGAGGACGACTTTGCTTCTCCTACACGCCCATTTACCAAGAAAACAATCTCCCAGAGTCAGTCTCACATTAAGGGGGTTCCTTCTGGTCGATCTGGTGCAGGTTCTAGTGCTGCTGCAGCCATGGCAGAGGAGGCCGAGTATGATGCTGTTGCTAGCGGCGATTTGGGTGAGGGGGAGCAGCATCCTCCAGTTCGTACACTCCGAGGTCAGCTTCAGTCCCTAGAGCGCTCCATTGGTTCCCGATTTGACCATCTTGAGGAGAGGATGGATATATTTGAGGCTTGCCTCACCGATCTTGAGACCACCTCCGCTGCCCGGTTCAGTGCTTTGGAGACTACTTCCCAGCGGATTGAGGCTTCTATGGCCCCGTCTTCCTCCCAGCTAGCTCAGATTTTGGCCTTGCTTCAGATGCAGTCTTCACCCCCGGCTCCTTGACTTTGGATCTTTTCTATGGTGTTGTTTGTTTCTCTTTGTTTTGTTTCCTCCCGGCCAAAAAGGGGGAGTGGTACAGTTTTATCTTTGGTGATTCATGGTACAGTTCTTTGTATTGTTGGTACAGTTCTTTGTTTCTTCTACTTCTATCCTTCTTTGGTACAGTTGGATGTTTTGGTACAGTTGGATACAGTTGGATGTTTTGGTACAGTTGGATGTTATTTATGTTTGGATGTTATTTATGTTTATCTTTGGATAGTAGTTTGTTTTTGGATGACTGCATATTTTGTTATTTAATCCAGTTCCACATCTTTGGTTGGCTTTTATGTGGTTGTTTTTTTTCTGGATAGTTGTTCAAGAACATAGATTGATTATTCAAGAGCATAGATTTGGTTTTTTTTTTTTGTTGTGAGTTGTTGGTAGTATTGAGTTTGTACTTTTGATAGGAAAACTGTTTTAGAATAGTTTTGTCCGGGATTTGACAAAGGGGGAGATTGTTAGGACCTTTTATTGTCAAAATCCATGGATTAAAACCAAGTTTGTATCGCATAAAGTTTTCTAGGTTTTCTCACTTTTGGTCGCCCCGCTCGAGCGGGGAAAGTAACGCTCGAGCGGGGATTGCAAGTCCACAAAGATCTCGCATACCTTGACAAAGCATCGATGGTGTGATTCCCGCCGAAGGGAAATGGACCCCGGAGCGGCAAGCCTATATGAATCACAAATTATGAAGTCTCCGGTCCGGGCGGAAGACCCACGCCGAGCGACTGCCATGAGATCAGATTCTATAAATTCGCTGGTTAGGTCTTTTTTCTAGATTTACTTTTCCTAGATCTTATTCAAGAGTCCTAGGGTTTTGTGTGAAGTTTTCTTTTGAAGTTTTTTTTTGTGAGTTTTCTTTGATGTTCTTGAGAGAGTTCTAAACTTATGAGTTGAGATTCATACATCAAAGAGTTTGATACTATATATTCAAGAGAGTTCTCTTCGGTGGATTCCGAAGATCAAAACGTAGAGTTTCAAAAGGTGTTTGATTCTACGTAGTCGTTAATTCGACAAGTGAAATTGTAGATTCAACTTCAGGATCAGTTCCGTGACGAAGGCGTGGTGAAAGAGTTACAGAAGATTCAGAGACAAATTGACTGGGTTGGGTAATTTGTATGTTATCTTTGTAATCTTTTAGTTCTTCAGTAGTGGATTGATTAGTGGCGGTTCGCCCGTGGTTTTTGATTACAATTGAAGGTTCTTCAATTGTGGTTTTTCCACGTAAAAAAATCGTTTGTGTCGATTTATTGTTTATTCCTAAAAACAAACAAACTAAAATCACTCTCGTAAGTGCTTGATGATTTTAGATTGAGTGTTTTGGATTTTTGGGATTTGAAATATTTTAATCTTAATCTAATCACAAATCACGTAGAATTTTCAGGAGAGAAATTTGAAAATGAAAAGAGAAAAAGTGTGTGAAACTAGGTGGTGTTTGGCAAGATTTTGGTTTGGTTTTTTTTTTTTTTTTCCATTAAAAGACAAAGTTTTTGCAAAACCAAAAAAAAAAAAATAAATTCAAACAAAATATCACATCTAACCTCATAATCATTTCACTTTTTCTCTCACAAACATCACATCCAACCACATAAAAACTCAACTATCTTTCCAAATATAAAAAAAAATTTCTCCAATAATATCCTACAACTAAAAAAATCTACATAAAAACTCACTTCCCAAACACCCACTAAATATGTTTTATTCACATTTTAGTTACTTTTTTCATTTCTCTTTATAAATCCCTATTCAAAACCCCCAACCAAACACAACATTATGATTTTCAAGTAACACTCATGTTAGCAAGTTTATCTGCACATTTGTTGTTGCCCTCTCTGACTCTGTGCCATAGTGAGCAATTACACCTTTTCGGAAGGAATTTGGCGTCTTCTATTAGAGCTTTGTATGGTGAATTGAGACATGGGCCATTTTCAATTTATGCCAAACAGGTATGTAGCAAAAGATTCCAATTACACAAAACAAATTACCTGAACCAATAAGTGCAATAAATCTTCACAAACAACAACATCAATATCAATTTCATAAAACTTGTTAATCAATAATAACAATAGAAAAATTTTAATACACATATTATATATATATATATATTTTTAATTATATTATTATTTTAATTTTTTTATAGCATTGTTTAATTATAAAATCGTAATGTTATAACAAGATATATTTCATTATTTCTTGCTGTGGTTCCCTGCAAGGGATTATGAGATTTTTTGTTATCTCTTAGGTTTAATAAAACTTTTTACATACATAACTGAGGAGTCGGGCATTGGGCATTTGACGGGTTGATCTTCGTCCGGCGGTTCAATCGGAAGTTCAACCGTCCAGAAATCGGTGTTTCATTCAACCCCATTTGGAACAAATCCATACATCCCCTGTTTCTTGTCTCTCTGCTCTCATCTACTATCACTGGAATTAGGGTTTCCTTCTTACCCTACAAATTCAGAAACAAAGAAACAACAAAAAACCCGTGCCCAAGAACACAAATTTTTTTTGGTATTATTTGCACAAAGTGGCTGTCCTCAAGTTTGAACCGACAATCTCAAGGTTGATATGACGAGTTTGAACTGCTGAACCATTTAATGTTGTTCATTTTGGTGAAATTAACTGGACGAATTCCAATTGATGTGTGTATTGTTGAGTAGATTTCAAAACACAGTTACGTTTCTTTGTTTGATTGTTTTTAATACATTTCATTTTTGGTGAGCATGGCTTCCCTCATTAAGAAGCTGTATACACTTTGAAAACACCATTTCTGTTTGATTTAGAGCAAGGGAGGGAAGCCCCTACTAATATTAATAATAATCCCCTAATAATAATAATAACATTCTAATATACCCATCTTTTAAAAGGTATATTATATGCATTTTTAACTATATTATTTTCTTTTTTAATTATGACATTATTTTAGTTATGACTAATAAAATTTTTAGTTATGTAAGTACTATTTAGTTATGAATTATTTTTTTTAATTATGACTCAAAAAATATATAACTAGTATATTCTCATAATAATAATAATGATAATAATAATAAATCAATGTCAATTTCATAAAACTTTAATTTATTCACTTATATTCATAACTCAAGTGTCTGGCATTGGGCATTTCACAGGTTGATCTTCATCCGGCGGCTCAACCGGATGTTCTACCGGCCAGAACTCAGTGTTGCATTCAACCCCATTTTGGCACAAATCCATACATCCCCTATTTCTTGTCTCTCTGCTCTCATCTACTACTGCTGGAATTAGGGTTTCCTCCTTAAGAAACAAAAAAACAGCAAAAAAAATTGGGTATTATTTGCACAAAGTGGCTATCCTCAAGGTTGATATGCCGAGTTTGAACTGCTGAAGCATTTAATGTTGTTCATTTTGGTGAAATTAACTGGACGAATTCCAATTGATCTGTGTATTGTTGAGTAGATCTCAAAACAAGGTTACGTTTCTTTGTTTGATTGTTTTTAATACATTTCATTTTTGGTGAGCATGACTTCCCTCATTTGTTTTGCTGTATACACTAACGTATTTTTGTGGACTTGAGCAGTTGTTTTTGTTGAATTCATTATTGTCTTGTATTGAAGATGCCTGTCTCTCTCCATATACCCCTAATTTTAACTTTTCTGGTTTCTTTCGGTACAAGGAAAACCATCCAAGGTTGTTCTCGACTCATTGGCTTTATTTGGGGTCTGATTCTTCCTGCCTTTTTTATTATTATTATTTTTTTTCATGTTCTTTGAGTTTATGAATTTGAATTACTACTTTCTTCTATGTTTTTGGCTGTTACATCTGTTGAGTACATGGATTTTTTTTTATTTTTTTATTCAAGAAGCTGTTTGAATTGCTTGATTTTTTTGTCACTTCAATAATTATGATGATGGATTACTTTCTAATTTGTGACTACTACTTGGATTACTGCATGTGCTAAGCTTTGGATATTTAGTATTCAATGTTGCAATAAAATTTGTCCATAGCTAATCCACAAAAGGTTGGATCACTTTGAGTTGATATGTTGCAATAAAATTTGTCCATTACCTTCTCTCTCTCTCAGATATCTTTGAGTTGTTAATGTCCTTTACTTTTCGAATTAATGTAATCTTTATTTAGTTACTAGTTGGTTGTTGAGCAAATAGGGGACTAATTCTTTGGGTGAAATGGCACATCTGTGGGATTTTGTTTCTTCAGTTTCTTTGTTATGAGGCTGCTTACCTTCTATGAATTTTTGCTATTTGCAGGCGGGAGCTATGCTAGGCGATGCTTTTCTTCATCAATTGCCACATGCTTTTGGTATGCAACGGGTCTGATGTCATTCTTTGGTACTTTAATGATGCTTAGTTTGTTTGTTTTTGTTTTTTTAATTAAATTTATTTATATTTTTTATTTACGTTTTGTATGTACTACTGCTTCTTGAACTTCTATCTATCATTGCCACACTAAACAGCTTTGGCTATTATTATTTCAGAAGAAAATTTTGAAATATGGTTTCAGTTGAAGTGTAAAAGTATGAAAAACTTAGATTAGGGTTAGAGAGAAAGAGAGAAGGAACAAGGAGAGGAAGATTTTTATTTAACATATGTTCTTAGGTTATTAAAATAAACCTAAAACAAATGGCAAATATTTATATAAAATATAATATGACCATATGACCATAGTACCCTCACTTAACACAAAAAAATAACAGATGACTATATATTCTAACACTTCCCCCCAAGCTGGAACATAGAGATTGAACATGCCCAGTTTGGTAGATAGACGTTGAAACGAAGAGCGAGCAAGGGGTTTGGTGAGTATATCACCTAATTATAGTGTACAAACGGTGTCACAAGTTGCTTGCGCAACAACAAATTCCGAATAAAATGACAATCAATCTCAATATGCTTCGTGCGCTCATGAAACACGGAGTTATTAGCAATGAAAATAGTAGCGTGATTATCACAACACATGGTCATTGGAGTAGGAACACGAATACCAAAATCCTGCAGAAGAGAACAAACCCATAACATCTTAAGGCGGTATAAGCCATGGCACGATACCTAATCACAGCACTGGAATGAGCAACAACCAATTGTTTCTCGCTACGCCAAGTAACAAGATTATCCTCAACAAATGTGCAATATCCAAATGTAGAATGACGGTCAACTACCGGCCTAATCAGCATCACTAAAGGCAGTGACAAACAAGGAAGGAGAGGAATGGTAGAGTAGACCGCGATCTGGAGCTCATTTTAGGTAACGCAAGATATGACAAACAACATCAAAATGGGGTTGGCGAGGAGCATGCATAAACTGACTAACAACGCTCACAGTATAAGTAATATATGGACAAGTGACAGTAAGATAAATTAACTTTCCAACTAAACGACGATACTGACCAATGTCAGGAAACAATGCCATAGTCTTACCATCGAGTTTAACCGAGGAGTCCATAGGAGTATCTCTAGGATGAGTGCCCAAGAGACCAGTCTCAAAAAGAAAATCAAGAACATACTTGCGTTGAGAAAGAAATAGACCCTGAGATGAGCAAGCAATCTCAATCCCAAGAAAATACCGACGATGGCCCAAGTCCTCATTCTGAAATTGCTTACCCAAATAAAGCTTCAAATCAGCAATACCAGTGGAGTCACTACCATAAATGATGATGTCATCCACATAGACAATGAGAAGAATGACCCCAGTAGATGAGTTGTGAACAAAAACAGAGTGATCGAAAGTAGAACGACAAAACCCATATGTAAGCACAACGGTACTGAAGCAATCAAATCAAGCACGAAAAGACTGCTTGAGTCTATACAAAGCCTTCCATAGTTGACAAACCATATTCACTACCAGGAACAATATAGCTAGGGGGCTGATCCATATAGACCTCCTCGTACAAATCGCCATGAAGAAAGGCATTCTTTATACTAAGTTGATATAAAGGCCAAGACTGATTGACGACACAACAGAAAGTAGAATCTGAATAGAATTAAGCCGAGCCACAATAGAGAAAGTCTCCAGATAATCAACATAATAGGTTTGAGTATAACCTTTGGGCACTAGATGGGCTTTGAGCCACTGAACAGTACCATTAGGATAAATCCAACGACAACCAATAAAAGGTTTCCCAGAAGGAAGACGTGTAAGTTCCCAAGTCTGATTTTGATGAAGAGCACTCATTTCCTTATCCATAGCATGTTTCCATCCTGACATGGACAGAGCCTGTTGATAAGAAGACGAAATAAAAAAGCAAGACAAGCAACAAACAAAGGAGTGAAAACTAGGAGAAAGACGAGTATAAGAAACAAAATGAGCAATAGGATGTTGAGTGCAAGTACGTTTACCTCGGCGCAATGCAATAGGTAAATCATTAGATGCCATAGGTCGAGGAGGGGCATGAGCCTCTGACAAAGATGAAGTAGCTGGGCCATAAGAAACAATGCGATGAGCTTGGGACCGTGATAAACTTGTAGAGGAGATGGTAGAGAAGAAACTAAATTGATGGAAGGGGAGGGAGAGGATGGGGAGACAAAGGGCACCGAAACAATAGGAGTGGAAAAAGATGACTCCCCCTCAAGACAAGAGATAAGATCATTTGACAACCGTTGACCAGAAAGGGAAAAAAAAGAGGACTAAAAAAAAGTAACATCGGCACTAACAAAGGACCGACGAGACTCAGGATGATAACACTAATAACCTTTTTGAGTAAGAGAATAACTTAAAAAAACACATTGTGAGCATGGGGAGATAACTTATCCAGTCTCGAATCAAGGATATGGACAAAGGCCATACAACTAAAAACACGAGGAAGAGGAAACGGGGAACAAGTGGGGTATAATTGAGAGAATGGAGACCGGTTTTGTAAAATAGTTGATGGCATGCAGTTAATAAGGGAGCATGCAGTAAGCACAACATCACCGCAAAATTGTTTAGGAACATGCATGTTGAACATTAAGGTCCGGGCAATATCTAACAAGTGGCGGTGTTTTTGCTTAGCGACACCATTTTGCTAGGATGTATGAGCACAACTAGTTTCATGTATAATACCATGATCATCACCAAAAGTATTCACAACAGATTACACATATTCTAAGGTATTATCAGACCGAAATATTTTAATACGTTTCCTAAGCTAAGTAAAACTTTCATTATAAAACTTAGAAATTATTTGAGGCAAGTTAAACTGTTGTAGTAAAAAAAATCAAGTCATTTGAGAGTAATCATTCAGAAAAATAACAAAATATGTCTGTATGGACTACATCAAAGGACGCAGACACACGACTAATACTACGACTAGAAAAGGAACTGCAGTGATATTTGCCAAGCTAACATGCTTCACATTCAAGCTAAGACATATGACTTAAACTAGGAATAGCTTACTTAAGCTTGGCCAAGGATGGATGACCCAAACAAAAATGCCATTGTAAGGGAGACATGGTAGCACTCAAAATAGCAGAAGTAGGAGGAGGAGAGCCATCAGTGTCTAGAAAATATAAGCCATCCTTCTCATGCCCCGAACCAATCATCTTCTTGGTCTGGAGGTCCTGCAAAACACACGAGGAGGGAGAAAAGGTTACAGAGCAGTGAAGAACTTTAGTTAATTGACTAACTTAGAGCAATTTAAATGGGAAATAGTTAACATAGAGACTAGAGGGTAAGGAGAGAGATGGAGTGGGCTGAAGTGTACCCTAGCCACTGATAGGTCGGGAGGATCCATTAGCTAGTATAATATTATGGGTAACCAGATAAAGAGTATGAAAAAGAGAGGAATTACCAGAGATATGAGAACTAGGTCCTGAGTCTAGAAGCTAAGGTTGGGATTGAGCTATGCATGCAATATTACCTGAACTAGCCAATGTAGCCGTAGAGGATGAAGGAAGAGTAGTATAAAGAGAATTGACTAGCTCAATAAGCTTGCTAATTTGAGTGGTGAGTGCATCATGAGAATCAGCTGGGAAAGCACTAGGACTAGAGGGAAAGGATGTCGATTGAGAGGATGGAACATCCATATCTTGATTCACATGATCAGGTTTACCATACTTCTGCCAACACCAGGGTTTAGAATGACCCAAGGAATCACAATGAGTACACTTTTGATCACCATGGGACGAGGAGCCAGTATCACGCCCACCACCACCACCACCACCACGAGAACCATGAGAATAATGACCACCACGAGAACTAGTATGGGATCCATGGTGACTAGAATTACCACGGTTAGTCTCACGGTCACCACTGCTCGAGATCAAGGCAAAAAAGGACAATGATTGAGAGGAACCAGATGTGGAAGAACTCTATCCCAAAGAAGAGCGCAATAGCTGAGAATAGGCATTAGCACCCAAAAATAAGGATGCCATCATAAATTCTTCCCAATATTTCTTCTGTTGAGCCAAATCATTAGTAAAAGGTCGGTGTTGCAATAATTGATCCCATAAGGTCTTAAGGCCATTGTAACATTCAGGAAGAGGATGGTTAGATTGTCGGGTAGCAAAGATCTGCTCATATAACTCATAAACACGAGTGACATTACTCTGACTAGAAAAAGAATCAGCAAGGGAGTACCAAATGTCCTTAGAGTTGTCACAAAATTCCATTGTAGTAGCAACATGAGGTTCCAAACTATGCCAAAGCCACCCCATAACACATGAATCCTCACTCAACCAATCATCATACTCTGTAGCATCCTTAGCAGGTGGAAGTTCAGTAAGAAAACGCGACTTCTTGCCATGCAAGAAAATCTTAACAACATGAACCCAAGCCAAATAATTTAGACCATTTAATTTCTTAATAGACTTAGGTAACTCATCATCCTTAGCTACTGAAGATTTCACATTAGGTTTTGGCTTGGCCATGATAAGGAAAACAAAGACCAGCAGCAAACAGAAGATTCAAAGGGGGAAAAAAAATGCACAAGGGAAAGCAGCCCACAGGAACAGAGTTTGGGAAAGAAATTACTCAATCACTAGCATCAGCAAGCAGCCAAAGATGAGCATAAATCAGCCAGAATGATCAAAGCAGGCAGAACAGGGTTGCCGAACCAGGGAAAACACCAAAAACCATTAACAAATCAACCCAGCAGCAGCAGTGAACCAGGAAAACACACAAAAATACCATAAAATCAACCAAACAGCAGCACCGAAGCAAAACAAAGTCAAAAAGAGCCTCCTAGGGCTATTTCGGATCCCAAGGAACGTATTTCAACAATCAAAAAATTCTAGGTAAGGAGCTTTGGCACATATTAGAATATTACCACCAAGAACTCGAAAAAAACACATTCAAAAATAGAAAACACACACTAGATGTTACCCAAAAGGCAATCCAAGAGGGGGGTGAATTAGATTTCTATAAATAAAAATTAACAATTACCCAATAAAACTCACAACTAGTACAACAAATAATTAACTAATGATAGATGGATGAATAACAATTAATGATCACGCACAATGATGAACTTAATAGTGAAGTAGCTTAAAGTTAATGCAGTGAATGATTTTTGACTTAACAGATTATGATTTAGATAAATTAGCAATGGATTTAACTAAATCAGGTAAGTAAAGATATTTTTAGATTTAGAACAATAATAGCAAATATTATAACAGTTATAGCAGAGACAAAGATGTAAAACCACTATCTTCTAACTTCACAAGGGTGCTAGCAATCTCTTCATAAATGAAGCAATCCTCCACAGATTTTACACAGACTGTACCAGTCTTCAAAATCTTGCAAACCTTTGGTGATTCACAATCACTCTCAAGGAATCAAGAACACTGAGTGTACTACACTCTTACAAGATTGAAATGAAGGTGCTTTTGCTTTCAAAGAAAGCTACAAGGATAATCTCTCAAAGATAGATACGCAATATTGAAGCTCAGAAAAAATAGAAACTCTCAGAAGTAGATAAGCATAAAGCTTAAGTTTAGTTTATGTGTTCTGAAAGAAAATGAAAACGCAGTTTAGGAATTCTTTAGAAACTCAAAGAGATGGAGAATATGTGATTGATGAAAGATGGAAAAATGTTTAGCACATTGTATATGTTGTTGTTTGTCTCTCTGTTGTGTCTGTGTCTTTGTATATAATAGAGATAGTGCTCTGTTATGTCTAACAAAGCCCATCCTCTTCTTCGCATTGAAGAGATGGGATGGTGATGGGTCGAGAGGTTGTAAAAACCATTGCTTAGATATCCCTTGACATAAATGTGTGTTTTGCCCATTGAATGATGGGTCATTTGATGCAAAAACATTTCTTTTCGCTTCTCAGCATTTGTCAGATTCAATGCGCATTGCACAGAGAGGACGTCCCCGGGATGTCCTGAGTGAAACTTTGCTCTTGGTGGTCGTCCACTCGGACATCCCTGGTGAAGCTTTGCACTTGGTGGTCATCCACCCCGTCGTCCACCCGGATATGTCTCGGACGTTTTGTCAAGTCCCGGTCGAGAGGTATGATGACTGCGGTTGTCGAGCATACTCTCTGGGACAGCTGGAGCAAAGCTTGGTGGTTATCCACCCGGACGTCCCTGTAGCTAGAATTCCTACTTTGCAGTTCTCTGCTGTTGCTTGCTGTTGCCTTGTGTTATACCTGTTTAATCTTCATTTTGACCTCCAAATAACATAATTAATGCAAAGAGAAGATACTTTATCAAATAATAAGTTTCCAGTGATAATCTACTCTTCAAAATAAATCAAAACAAAGAATTAAAAATCATCAAAATATATTATTTCTAACACTAGATGATCCCAAAGAATTCCAGAAAAATCACCATTAACATCAGGAGAGAGAGAGAGAGAGAGAGAGAGGACCTAGAGTGGCTCGACTCGTCCGTGCGGACTATGACGTCATGCTGATGTCATCGTATAGAAGATGATGTCAGATGTCGTCACCTCAGTGGAATCTCAGGAGTCTGATGAACACTTGACAAAGTCGAATCAATGCTATAATACCAAGTTGAAGTGTAGAAGAATGGAAAACTTAGATTAGGGTTAGAGAGAAAGAGAGAAGGAACAAGAAGAGAAAGATTTTTATTTAACGAATGTTCTTAGGTTCTTAAAATAAGCCTAAAACAAACAGAAAATATTTATATGAAATATAATATGACCATATGACCATAGTACCCTCACTTAAGTTAACACAAAAAATAACATATGACTATATATTCTAACAGTTTCTATTGGGATAAGTTTGATTTCATTGATGAAGGAACCATGCTTTCCGTCTTTTAGGAGTGGTGCTTTTGTTTTAACCCCTTGCCTAGTGTCAATTTCTGAGAGAGATGATTTACTTGGGGTTGGAGATAAACCTATTATACCTGGTGAGAATCTTAAAGGCCATTACTCCTTGTTTTTCCGAGTCTTGTCACTATGGTAGTATGTCGTAAATTGAATGTTTATTGTCTGATCATGGGAGGGGGTTAAGTCTTCCAGGTGTAGGAAACTTAATGAAAATGTGAAATGGTTGATTGAGTTAAAGAGGAATACGCATTCTCTTGATGAGGTGGGGCTGGGTGTGGGGGGTCAAGTCAGGTACTAGACATAAAGGGTTTGTCTTTGATCAAGTTAAGTGAAGAAGGTGAGAGGATGGATCAAAAGGGGATACGTGTTAGAAAGGGAAGAGGAGGAGGAGGAGGAGGAGGAGGAGGAGGAGGAGGAGGGGAAGAGAGAGAGAGAGAGGTAAGGGTAATTGTAGGAAGGGAATTAGGAATTGGGGAATTTGACTTCTTGAATTAATATGATGGTCCAGAAAATGAGATCATGGGTAGAAGTGGTTCTAAAATGAAGATTATAAGTTGGAATGTGAGTGGAGAACTGTAATGACCCCAAAACGTATGTCATACTTATCCGTAATTAAGTATGTGTTTATATGAATTAATTAGAGAATATCTGTTTGAATTGAAAAAATATCTGTTGAGGCTACAACTTCGGGACTGAAATTGATGACCATAATGGGTTCGGAAAACGAAATTGAACACGCTTATGTGTTACCGGGAATTTTTAGAACCATTTGGGACGTTTAATTGAGAACTGATTTTCGTCTGATTCGCTAAGCCATGTTTGGCTCAAGTTTTTGGCACAATTCTATTTATATAACTAAAGTTATAGATAAGGATCCTTGTTTGACTCATTGACTCAAAACAAAAGAGAAGAAAATATCTAAGAGAGAGAGAGAGAGAGAGAGTGAATTCGGGAGAAAGGGGAGAACCAAGGTGAAGAAGAAGATAGAGAAAGGGGAATCAAGCTCAAACCTTCTCCAATAAGTGATTAAGGTAAGAATCTCTTTCTAATGTTGTGAAATAAGGGTGATTCATCCATGTTTTCATGGTAAATAAATGGATTTAAGGGGAAATTATGTTTAATTGATCATATTATGTTGTCTTTGCATCAAGAAATCATTTGTGAGCATACATGGCATAAGATCATGAAATTCATGTTTATATTTGGCATATTTGAGGGAGACCTCCATGGATTTTAAGAAATGAAGCTTTTGTGTGCGTATTTATGATTTTTCATCTTAATTCAAGGTTTGATTCCTTATATGATGCATTGAATTTTATTTGGAAGTTATGAAGCTTAATTTAAGGTGTTTCCAAGTGTTTTGGGCCTTGAGTTTTCTGATTTGGAAGTTGATTTTTGCAAAAATGGAGACCCACGGTTTAACAGAAAATGGGACTGGTTTTCACTTAGATTTTTGAAGGCCGCTCGAGCGGGGGTTTTGCTGCTCGAGTAGGGATTTCGTGCATCCAGTATCTTTGTCACAGTTTACAGTCCGCTCGAGCGGGTATAGCCACGCTCGAGAGGGGACTTATTTTTCAGAAATTTCACCAAGTGTTCCAATGCATGTTTTGGCATCCTCATTACATTTTAGGCATTCCTAAGCCTTAATTAAGTTATGATAACGAGGTTATGAGATGGAAGCACCATTAAGAGATTACAAGTATGTGTTTACTCTATGTGTTAAGAAATCATGCTATAATGTTTGTATCTGTAGGTCAAACCTTGAAGACCGTGCAACCGGTTTTGGAAACCCACTGTGAGTAACATTTATGTAAAGATATGTTAATATGAACTATGTTCCAAATGTGATACGTTAAGTTATGTTTTTGAAATGTGATTTTGATTCTGTGAACGAATATCCTATTTGTGAATCTAATATGGCATCTACGGATAGTCCCAAGTCATAGGGACGACACATTAGTGCGGGTCCATGACATATACGTGATACGAGATCTCGTTAGCCACTTCATTGTGGTGATATGTGTTTAATCGGTATCCGGAACCGATTACTCTAGTCGGAAGACGTTATGTGTTATGTTCCGTGAGATGTACCATTATGATATGTTCTGATATGATTGATTATGAATGATTTGATTTATGGATATATGTTATATATGGAATTCGTTCACTACCCTTTTACTTTAATGTTATTCACTGGGTTTTAGCTCACTGTTTGTATATATGTATTTATGGGTGAGCGTTCTGGGAGTCAAGCCTAGGCGGAGTCTTGACCGAGCTGCCGTTTTGAAGCCTACCTAGTGTTTTGTGTGCCTCCGAGCTGGGACTAGGCCTGGAAGGCCGTTAGCGAGTTTTGTTTTGATGTTCATCTGTGGCATGTGCCTATGTTCTATGTATGATCTTTTGATACATGTTATGTAATGCTAGTGGGTAAATTAACATTTTTGGCATGTAAATATTTGTTCATATATATGCACAGCTCTTTGGACTACAGTATTCTGTCTTTGCTTCCGCGAGCCCCGATTATTATGTTTTGTACAGGAAGGCCTGTGGTAATCTTGGATTACTGGCCGGTTACGATGCCAAACTTTTAGGGGCGGATTTGGGTCGTGATAGAATGGTATCAGAGCACGAGTTAATTTACCCACACACGTGTCCATATGAGCTGGAGGGTGTCTTAGAGAAGAAATAGGGCATGGCATAAACATGTGTGCATGTGTGTGTGTGTTTTTGAATATAAAGGAACAAGAACTGTAATGATGAGACAGTAGAGGAAACACTATGTTGAGAATAAAATGTTCTACCTGCTATGGGTTCTATAGACCAATGGAGACCACCAATGCAAGGAATGTAGATGAGTCAGAATCTTCTAATGCCAGAATAGATCGATTGGAAAGGATGGTGGAAGCTTTAACTGGGTTGGTGAGACAACAACAAGAACAAAACCAACAACAACAGAGACAACCATTTCCGCCTCCTCCTCCGCCACCTGTTCAAATGGAAGCGATCAATAATGATGACATTATCAGTCTTACACAGAAATACAAGAAACTGAAACCACCAGAGTTCACAGGAGGTATTGAACCATTAAAAGCGGAGGCATGGGTACTTGAAACTGAAAAGATTTTTGAAGTGTTTCCGTGTACTGATGCGTATGAAGTTTTCTTAGCAACATTTACTCTGACAGAAGAAGCTAGAAGATGGTGGATGCTCGTTCGAGGTGAGAATAGGGACTTGACATGGGGTCGATTTAAAGAGATGTTTTATGAAAAATATTTCCCGCAATGTATGCGAGATATGAAAGTATCTGAATTTGAACAGGTGAAGCAAGGTACCATGTCAGTAGCGGAGTACGAAGCGAAATTTACTGAATTAGCCTGCTATGCTCCTCATATGGTTGATACAGATTACAAGAAGGCAAGAAAATTTGAGGGTGGCTTACATGTTGAGGTACTTGACCGGGTGAATGTGTTGAAATTGGAAAGTATGTTGATGTACTTGACAGAGCATTGATGGCTGAAACAAATATTGCTATCTTGAAAATGTCCAAGTCAACAACAATGACCGAAGGAGAAAGTAAGAAATTCAAGAAACAGAAAGTGGAAATGGTTAGTGAATCAATGACCTTCGTGAACGAGAATTTGAATTCAAGTATTAGTGATAATACAAAGAGGGGAAGTAGTGGAAGTGTGGGCATACCTACCTGTAAGGAATGTGGGAGGCAACATTGGGGCATTTGCCGCCGCATATCAGGAGCATGTTTCAAATGTGGACAGAAAGGACACTTAGCCAAATCTTGTCCACAAGCCTATCCAAGCAATGAAAGACCTGTTACTAGTGGGAATACATCAACAATGACACCGAAGACAACCACAACATCTACTCCCGAGGGGAACACCTTAAGGCAAGGGAGGGTTTATGCCCTAGTTTCAAAAAAGACGCAGAATATTGGAACAACGAATGCAGGTATGCTTTTCCTATATATTGTTATGCTGGTAATGTTACCTATGCGATGGAAAATATAGAACATGTGACTGTGATGGAACAAATTAGATTAAAAATTAGTTTACATATGTAAACCATGGTAAAACAATTGAATATGAACGACATGAAACAAATTGGCTATGACTTTTGATGGAACTGATTTGGTGGCCACATATGAACGACTTCTACAGTATCGGACTATATTGTTAAGGAAATGACAAATTAAAGCTGTGTTTGACCATTTGGACACATAGGAATTATATTACTGATTGAATCCGTGGATATTACCTTTGCTATGAATTGTTATATCTACGTTACTACCTTTGCATTGAACGCTATGGAGCTTGTTAGTTGACTTCAGTCTTATGTGCAAGATATATTCATTATGTGTTTGACTGCTATGATATTGCCTTCACTGCTATAATTTTTGAAACTTCAAGTGGGGGTCAATTTGTAAAAAACAAAAATTAAAAATCAATTGCTAACCTAGTTTCCAACTAAGAGAAGAGAAGAGACTGAGAGCAAGGCTCGTCGTTGGTCGTTGGTGACTCGTTAGTGGTCGGTTGTCGCTGGTCAGTGCTCGCTTGTCTCTGCTTGCTGTTCGTTGGTCGTTGCTTTTGCTGTTATCAAAGGTATGTTGCTCGATTCTCTTCTTCTTCTTCTTTCCATCTTCTTTGATCTTCTTCTTCTTCATTCGATCTTCTTTGATCTTCTTCTTCTTCTTTGCTCTCTCTCTGTCACTCTCTCTCTCTCTTTCTTCTGTTCTGTCCTCTCCTCTCTTTGACTTTTCTTTTCTTTGATGTTGATTCTAACCTCTCTCTCTCTCTCTCTCTCTCTCTCTCTCTCTCTTCTATTTTACTTTTTATTTTTCTTCTTCAATTTTTTTTTCTCTTAGTCAGTCTGTCTTATTTATATATATATATATATATATATTGCTGATTAGTTTTTAAGAACAATTTTTTTTTTAATTTTAATGATATGTATTTATTAATTTTAAAATTTTATGACATATAATAAATAAATTTAATTATGCATATTAAACGTGTTCCCAGCGTGTCATGTTCCCTATTTTTTTGAAAATTTGCGTGTCCGAGTGTCCATGTCGTGTCTCGTGTCCCGTGTCCCGTGTCCGTGTCCGTGCTTCATAGGGTATAGGAATTGGGTTTGTGGAAGATCTACTTCGGGAGAGGACTTGATAATTTGGGATGAGAGAGTGATTAGTGAATATGAAGTAGTTGTTGGGGAGTTTTTAGTGTCCAGTTGGTTTAGGATTTAGGAATAATGATAATAAAGAGTGGTGGTGTACGGGAGTCTATGGATCCGATACCCCAAAGCTTAGGGGATCATTTTGGGAGTTGCCTAGTTTGTTTAGGCTTTGGTCTCCAAATTGGTGTGTTGGTAGCAACTTTAATGTAATCAAAGTAATTTCCAGAACGCTAAAGGGGGATGAAGTCACTAGGAGTACGAGGGGCTTTGATGCATTTATGAGAGTACGAATTGGTTGATCCTCCATTGTCAAATGCTAGGTTCATTTGGTCAAACCTGGGGGTGAATTTTGTGCGTAATAGTCGGGATAGATTTTTTTATTCTTTAGGTTGGGAAGAGAGATTCCTGAATGTTAGAAAAGAGGTGCTTCCTAGAGCAATGTTTGATCATTATCCAGGGGTCTTAGAAAGTCATTTATCAATTGGGGTCCCACTCCTTTTAGGTCTGAGAATATGTTAGAGCATCACTTGTTTAAGAAATGTTACTAGGAATGTTGGGAAAGTTATAGACCTCACAAGAAGGGGAAGTTTCAAATTCACGAAGAAACTAAAATTTTATTAAATAGTAGTTGAAAATTTGGATCAAAGGTTTTTGGAGACTTGAAGAGACTACAAAGTAAAATTCTAATTAGGATCAATGAGTTGGATAGTCTTGAGATGAGTGGTGGTCTTGTTGAATCTCTTAGAAAGGAGAGAGATGTTTTCAAAAGTAAATTTGAGAAGGTGGTCTTTAAGTGAAGAAATTTCTTTCTCTAAAAAATGTAAAGCTTAATAAGTGGCTTGAGGAATGGGATAATAATTTCAAATTATTTCCTAAGGTTGCAAATGGAGATCAAATCATTAATGAGGTTTTTCTGTTTATTCCAGATTGTATTCTTTTGAGGGAAGGGTGAGTAGGTCAAGATTAGAAGGGTTGGAATGGTCCCCCATTGATTCTGAGAAGGTTAGTTGGTTGAAAGGCTTCTTGATGGATTGGAAGTAGGAAGGTGATTTTCAAGTGTAAAAAGGTATGGGTCCCTAGGGCTTAATGGCTTTCTTATGACCATTTTTTACATTTGTTGGGATATTGTTAATTTTGATTTGTTGAAAGTTTTTAATGAATTTTTTGAGAAAGGAATTGTTGATACTTATGTTTGATTCCAAATAAAGAGATTTTTTTAAGAACATGTGACTTTTGACCTATCTGTTTAGTTACTTATTTGTATAAAAGTTTGGCAAAAGTGTTATCTATGTCGTTGAGATTTGGTTTTGGGGGATTTCATTTCTCTTCTCAAGGTGCCTTCGTTGAGGGGTGTTAAATTTTAGATGTTATTTCATTTATCAAAAATAAAATAAAATAAAATAAAATAAAATAATTTTAGATGTTATTTTGGTAGCTAATGAGGTGGTTGAGAAGTATAGATTACCTAAGAAGCATGAACACGTACATAGACACGGGACACATGATACGGTGATTTCAAAAAAATGGGGATACGGACATGAACACGGCGGGACACGACAATAAAATATTTTTTCATATATTTTTGTTTCTTATGTAGGTTAATATTACATCCACAAACAATCAAAACTAACAAAAACTAAAACTAAGTTTATATTAAAAATTAAAAAAAATGAATTTATATTGACACTTATTGTTTATATCTTTTTTATGGATGATTTATTTAGTATTTAAATCTAAGCAAAAATGAATAAACATCCAACATCCATTAAATGCACTAAAGAAAGAGAGGGAGGGGGGGGGGGACCATTTGGGTTGTTTATATCTTTTTTATGGATGATTTATTTAGTATTTAAATCTAAGCAAAAATGAATAAACATCCAACATCCATTAAATGCACTAAAGAAAGAAGGGGGGGGGGGGTGGGAACCATTTGGCGTGTCCCGTGAAAAAAAAAAAAATTAAATGGTGTGTCCTTGCCATGTCCAACATGGGTATGGCACTTATTTTGAACTATCGGTACTTCATAGCAGATTACAAACAAGGAGGGTTATCTTTAAGACTGATTTTGAAAAAGCATGTGGATTTTTTTTTTTTTTGGATTTTTGTTTTTGGATTTTGTCATGCAAAAGAAATGATTTGGTGAGAGGAGGAGGAAGTGGATCAAGGGTTGTTTGTCCTCTGGTAGAGAGTTAATGTTTTGAGGAGGTTGGTTGATTGATCTTAGGAGGTGGGTTTAATGGAGGGTTTTGTCATAGGTTGGGGTAGGATTTCAGTTTTTCACCTACAGTTTGCAGATGATACTATATTTTTTCACCTACAGTTTGTAGCATTTTTTAATTGTTGGTGGTCATAATATGTTTTTTTATGATTATGTTATATTTCTAGGTGGTGAACACTCCCATTCACACGATCATGATGTGGACCATGCTCATTTTCATGTTCATTTTGGACATGAGCATTCACATCCTCTTAAACATGCACTTCCTTAAAAGATCTTTTTGTTGGCTTGTCCGTTTTGGGTAAGTTGAGAAACATGCAACGTGCATATGTTATTTCTTAATCTCAGTCACATGCTTTATTGTTTTGGAATATATATGTATGCATTATGCACATTCAACAATTATCTCTGTTTTATATATTCCTGTAATTTTACCTCTAATAATGTATAGAAAAAAAGTTACTTCTAATAATGTATAGAAAAAAGTTACTTTCTATCTGTCACATTTGAAAATTAATAATTCTGAATAATAGATAATTATTAATGGTTAGCAAAGTGATAAACAAATTATAAATGCACATTTATTGATAATCCAAATGTGTCACTGGAGTACATTGGATCACATGAATGGTTCAAGGCTTGAACACACCGCTGATGGTTAAAAGAGTACAATTTCGTTGATTGAGGTAATGGTAGTCATTCTTTTGGAAGGAATATCACCTTAAGAATATGAAAGGGTTGACAGAGTAAATGCACAAAGTGAAATTGAGAAAAAGTGGCCCTAGTTGATATATGGGACTCAAGAAAAGTGACACAGTCTGCATTATGGGTAATGCTAGGGAACGAGGAAGACCAAACTAAACATGAGTTAAGATAGCAAGTGTTAAGCATGCGTTTGTTTTATCATTAAGGGTAGTTTAGTCATTGTTAGCCTCTAGGGTTTTACTTAGTTTTCTTATATATATTTCTCTTGTAATCTTTCATTAATTAATTCAATAATACTATGGTTTAGTTTAAACCTAGTTTTCATGGTATCAAAGCCAGGTTTCAATCCTGGGACACAAGTTAATAGCTTCTTGTTCAACTAAAATTATGGATCTTAATCAAATATGCAAACTAGGATTCATCTATCCAACGCCAAGTAGTTGGTGAAGATTTGTGTAGTTGAGTTGATTTAATATATTTTTTCAGTTTGTGTGTTTCTTTAACCTTAAGGTAGTAATGTACTTAGAAAGTGGCTGTGCATAAACCACTTGTTGAATTGAACCACTTGATGTTAAGGTGATTGCTTGTAAGCATCTTCTCAACTACTTGTCACTAAAGTGGATGTACTTGGCACTTGTTTATCATTAAATGATTGCATGTAAGGCAGTTGTCACTTGCTTGTTATTGAGAGGCTCTATCTCTATGTAGCCACTTTTCACGTACTTGTCATTGAGCTTGTTGGCTGTAAGCCACTTTTAAACTAATTTCCAGTCGTAGCCTTCTCCTAAGAAGCACGGACATTTCTAAGAAGGTGACGTATCTGTGTCGTGTCCGTGTCGGACACCGACACTCTTTTGGACACGTGTCCGACACTCTTCAAAACGTGTCCTATTTTTTTAATTTTTTTAAAGACCCGGACACTCTTTGAACACTTGGAGGACACATATGTCAATCACTTAAATACACATGTCTATTGATTAGACACATGTGAAACTAATTTTAAGTTTGAACAAAGCAACTTAAGATACAATAATAATACAAAAATCATATAAATTTATAGGAATTAGTGTCATATTGCATTTTTTATTATTTTTAAATGATATATTCATAGATATAATATATAATAAATATATAAAATTATATATTTCATGCGTGTTCCCCACGTGTCGTATCCCGCATTTTTTGAAAATTAACGTGTCAGCGTGTCCGTGTCGTGTCGTGTTGCGTGTCCGTGTCCATGCTTCTTAGGCCTTCTCTATCATCATCATAAGAACAGTAAAAAGTTGAAGGATGACAATGACGATGATGACAAGATTCAGCAGCAATCTCTCAATGAAAAGAATGAAAGTGTATCAGAAATGTCATCTCAAGGGAAGGTTTCAGACGAAGGGTCTGAAAAGCAAAATCAGCCTGAATCTCTTCGGAAGGTAAGATGATTGTGATTTTTCCTGGCAGGTTATGATCAACTTTGAACTAGGTTGGTTTCTGGGCGTTTCGTCACATGTGGACCTAGAATTATAGTCAGGCAGCAGCTGGGCTAGACTAGAATTGTTGTTGGTTTTTTTTTTAAAAGAGTTGTCTCTAGCCACAAATGTATACAAACACATGCGACATATATCAATCTCTGATATGTATCTGTTACATGCAAAAGAGATTGTTTCTTCTTCATTCAAAATAATTTTTCCACAGTTCCTAATATCCTCGTGATAGAATATTCTAATAGCATGAAATGAAATATGGTTTGTTGCTTTTCTTATTCTTAATTTTAGTTTTCTGTTTGTTCAAGATAAAAAATAATGATTCGGACCTCGATAAGTTACAAAGTTTTGTGGCAAAGAAAGTCAAAAACATTACACATTGATAAACAAATGTATATATCTAGTGGGATTGTTCTGCTAGTGCACAACAATTTCATATCAAATATGTTTTGTTGACTGAAATGTTATAACATTTGATGAAGTATCTTATTTCATAGAAACATAATCCATTATCGAATCTTACTTTTTTGGTTTGAGGAACCTGAATGGGAACATGATGTCACATGGTTCTAATGTGTTGGGTAATTCAAATCACGAGGGTGGTTCTCTTTTGACCAGGATATAACAATGTATCGATATTATCAAAATGCAAACATTTTCCATCAGACTTGTGGATTTTTTACCCTTTCAAGTATTCGGGAATGGTTGGGATTCCTTATTGTTGGCTACATATTTTGTAAAAGCCAATTGCAGTTCGACACGTGGCAAAGCAAGGATAGTATGGGGAGACTACTCAAGTCTTCGATCTTGATCGTACACGTAGCAGTGAAAATTGGTTCTCACGTGATCTGAGTAGCACAGGATCAATAAAGAGATACAAAATGACGTGGCTTCAACGGTTGCTCATATTCAAATTCAAATACAAGAGGGAAGTTCAATGCAAGGAAAGTCATAGTGGAACTACTTCTAAGGTAGCATGATCAGCAATCATGGAGGAGCAGTTCGACAGTTTGAAGTGCAGTTCGATGGTCATCCTTGAGGAGTATAAATAGCAAGGAGGTCCCCAGAAAAAACCCCCAGACTCAGATCATACAAACCAGTCTTACTTTACATATTTTATTTTCCAGTTTTTTTACATTACCAGTCTTTACGTTTCTTGCACTTTAAATACCTGTTCTGCACTTCGATTCATAGGAGTAGTTTCAAGTAGATCATCACTGTAAACCTCTTCGAGGCTGAGTTTGGATCATTGTAAGTGTTCATTTTAATGAAATACTTCCGTTGTTCTTCATGTTAACTGTTATTTTCTCTTAATTTCTCCTAAGTCAAGCCACTAGTAAAAGTCCTCTTCATTGAGGCTGAAAGAACTAAAACACAATCGTTTGATAATTGGTTGGCAATTATAATTTCTGTAAGGACTGATTGATCCTTGCTGGCACGCTCGCATTTACAAAAATACCCTTCGAAAAGCCAAAAAGCCAACATATATTTTTGGCACGCCCAGTGGGACCTGTTAAAATGGCTAGACGAAGACGACAGAGAGAAAATGAACGCTTGGAAGAAGGCGTAGAATGAGAGGTAGAAATACCTAATCCAGAGGATAATGTGGTAACAAATCCTGTGGAAACTCCCATGTTATCCGAACCTATGGTCGAACAGACCAGTACTTCGGGACGAGAACCATATGTTCATAATATTGGACGAAACCAAGGAATTGGACCATCCACTGTTCCATCTACTCAGCCAACAAATCCATGGGATGGCTTAGTAGATGCTATGGGACAACAATTAATGAACACAATGGAAAGGTGGGCAACGTCTTTTTTGGATCGAATGAATAACCACCAACCAACAAACGCAAGACACACAGAGGAAGTTTTAAATGTCCCTCAGCAAAGATTGGCTAGAGATAAACAGCCTATGCAAGCTAATGGACATTCTAATGGTCAAGCTAGTAACCAGAACTATGAGAGACCATCACCTCATTCTTGGTATGAACCCATTTCGAGGCCTATAGCAGGCCAAAATGCCTCAGTACTTAACAATGAAGCCACACAAGTTTGTGGATCTGGGCAAGTACAAGAAACTGGCGTAAGAATGGTTACAAATCCCATGTTCGAAGCCATACCTGGCACTAGGGGATATAATAATCCCTTATTCGAATTTATACCCGGGGGGTTGGAAGGTTGGCCTGCAAATGGAAGGGACACAACACCTGTTCCAGCACCTTTCGCAGGACAGGCTCAAAGGGGTTACCTACACCCCAACAAAGAACTCCGCACCACAGGGGCAACCAGTCCCAAATGTACCACCTTATGGACCAAGAGGACCGCAAGCACAAGTTTGTCCACCAAATCCTGTGTTTATCCCTTCAGTAGTGGTTCAACAGGCACAAAATATGGTCCCCAGGGACCAAATTACTGATATTGTTAGGGAGATGTGTGGACCGATGGCTCGGGGGGTCCAGACTCCTGTATATAGAAAACCATACCCAGAATGGGTGGATAGGGTACATGAATACCCAAGGGGTTCAGATACCAGATTTTACCCTTTTCTATGGGACTGGAAATCAGTCAACAATAGAGCATATTGCTAGGTTTGCTGCTCAATGCGGTGAATTTACTAATCATGACTTTATGAAACTAAGATTATTCCCAAATTCTCTAACTGGAGGAGCGTTTGTATGGTACATCAACCTTACACCTGGCTCCATTCAAAATTGGCAACAAATGGAAGAGGCATTTCATGCCCAATTCTTCCAATCAGAGCCAGAGGTTTCTATGGCAGACTTGGCTAGATTGAGTCAAAGGCCTGAAGAAAAGGCTACTCAGTTTGTTGCCAGATTTAAAAGGGCTCGAAATAAATGTAGAGTCATCCTGCCAGAATCAGAATTTGTAAGATTGGCTCAAAACGGCCTAGAGTTCAGGCTTCGAAAGAAGTTTGACTCGACTAAATTCAGAGATTTGGTGGAACTGACCTATAAGGTGTCTAGATACGAAGCATTACTAGAGGAAGAGCAAGATCGAAATAATGTGTCGTACAAGACATATTATAGAGATCCTAATTATGAGATCGATGCAGCAGAGATTGTGGGCAAAGAACCTGTAATCTGTGAAGCATTAATTCATAAGGATACAACAATTGACCAGCAGTTTAAAAAGAAAGACTTTCACAGAAAATACTCTTTCGATTTAACAAAAGCAGATGACATCTTTGATCATTTGCTTGCGGCCAATTTCCTTAAGTTACCTAAAGGAGTAAAACTGCCATCTCCAGATGAACTTAAGGGAAAAGTATATTGTAAATGGCATAACTCTTGGTCTCACTCGACTAAAAACTGCATTGTTTTTCGAGACAGGATCCAAGAACAAATTCGGAAAGGGAGTTTGAAATTTCCAGCCAAAACAGAAAAGGTCATGGGGATTGACAGCAACCCGTTTCCAGAAGTTGGAGAAAGCACAGCTAATGTGGTTGTACCAAACTTCCAGAATCTATCTTTGCAAGAGTTGGAAGAGGTCAATGTGCAGATGCATATTGCCAACCAGACAACTACCAAGAAGGACACTGGAAACCCACCAGCCGTTGGACAAGGTTTCTCGCACCAGAAGGAACACTCTGATGAAGAAGCATTGGATGATGATTCCTTGGAAGCAGCTGTAATGCAGAGGATGTGTCCCAGGTGCAGACTGAGTTATAAATGGTTGAAGGGGCTTCCAATTGATGGGAAGCAATACTACAGGGATGTTCAGAGACGTCCTAAATCAACCAACGCTTACAACAAAAGGCCGTATCCGGCTAGTGATAGGCAGCGACCACCAGTGGTTGAGCCTACAGTGGACAAAATCCATGCTAAAGGCAAGAGGCCCTTACATGAATCCAGGCCACCTAACTATTACAGAATGGAGAGCAGTCATTCTGAAAGAAGACTGGAGAGAGGATCATTTCAGGGGATCAAAGCCAAGGATTGGCCCCCTAGACCAACCTCACGTAGGACAGAAAGTGGCTATCTGCATCGAAGGTCTGAATCAGGCTCAAAACATGAGGTTAGAGCCAAACACTTGCCTTCACAGCCAGCTTCGAAGATGGTTTCGAAGGTTGAAAAAAGCAGTTCAACATCTGAGTCAGCAAGTTCGTGGGTACCTGGGGTCCCAGATTGGTTTGTAATGCAGAACAAGCCTAGGGAGGTGCCTGCCCAAAGGGATGTTGAAAACCAAGGCAGGATGGTCAAGCCTCCATTGGTGGCTCCGAACAATTGGGTATTGCTTAAACACCCAAAGACAAAGGAACCAGATATGGTTCCAGTCATTTCAAGATCACAAAGGAGGAAGATTCAATGCAGGTACACCCAGTACCAGCAAGATCTGAAAGAAAGTGGAGAGAGTTCTTCACTGGTCAAGACAAAAGGAAAGAAAAATCCAAAGTCAGACCATGCTCCAAAGCCAAATCCACAGAACAAAGTGGTTGGCAGCAGAGAACAGTTGGCCAAAGTTCATTCTGAACTAAAGGCCAGGGAGAAGGCTAGCTTAGCAGGGTTGGAGAAGGCTCTGATGGAAAGTGATAGCGAGATGGAAGAAGAGATTGGCATAAGCCAAAAGAAGGAAATGGCAGAGGAAGAAATGTTCGAAGCCTTCATGGCTGAGCAAACATTTTTGGTTGAAAAACCAGTTGAGAAAGATCTTGCGAAAGAATCAGTTAGCGACGAAGTGCCAAAATGCAGCATGGAGGATGCTGCTGAAGTAACTGAACAAGGTGGCCAAGGGAGAAAGCAGGTACAGCCAGCCATCCAATTTGGCTCATTTCCTCCAGTATCAGTCAATATGGTACACATATTGCCTCATGAGTTCCAGGCTGGGGATGAGGACCAAGACATGGATCCTATTCCAGTCTCTAGTGAGGAATCGCAAGTAAGTATGGTACAGGATGAGTCTGAAATGGCTACTCCGATGGAAACTGAATGCGAGGGCGAGGAAGAGGTGAGCATCAACCTCTCATATCCTTTTGAATATCCCTCGAATTCTATGACACAACATGTGAAGCCTTTGTATATCAAGGCTTTCTTTGATGGGATACAATTGAATCGGGTCCTGATAGATAATGGGGCAGCAGTGAACTTACTACCGAAATCTTCTTTGAAGAAACTAGAGAAAAAGAATCCCAGGTTGATCCCAACCAGCACAACCATCGTTGGCTTTGCTAGAGACAAACAGATGGCTCAGGGGATTTTACCCATTAACTTGAGTTTGGGAACCAGGGACTGTATGACAGCATTCTTCGTGATCGACAGTAATGCTAAATACAATGCTTTACTTGGGAGAGATTGGATCCACACTAACAAATGTGTGCCTTCCTCTTTGCATCAGAAAATCATGATGGCCTTAGGCAATGGAGAGACAGAGGAAATAGATACAGATCCTCAACCTTTCATAGCCTGTGCAGACTTTGCAGAGGCAAAGCTGTATATTGAGGGAGTGACACCACTCAGTACACTGAGGAAAGCTGATGGCTCAGCCGAAGTGACGGCTAATGAGGAAGTGACACACCTGAAGCACTTAGTCCAAAAGAGTGTTGATGAAGAGATTGTCGTTAAAGATGACAATGATGCCTGGTTGTAGGCAAAGAGATGAAGAACAAGAAGCCAAGTCCTTGGCTCTGATTAAATTCTCAACATTGGATGTAAAAGCTATAGTCCAGAAAGTACAGGAGCAAGAAAGAGAAGCCATGATAATTGGCTGTAAACAGGAGTAGCAGCAAGTCAGAATTTTGACCCTTGGGAAATACTGTACATTGGACATTGAGACAAAAGTCCAGGAGATACAGGAAGAGGATGCCTTATGGACAGATTTTGTCTATGAGGAGGAGGGCAAAGATGTTGAACTAAAGAACCTGGGAGCAGAACAAAGCAAGAAGGTTGCTTCGAAGGTCAAAGAAACCAAGGAAGAAGCTTTAATAAGTTCTCAGACACAAGACCCCTTAGAAGAAGTAAATTTAGGGGAAGGTTCTATACAACAGCCCACTTATATAAGTGCTTGCTTGAATATTCTGGATAGAGGCCAGTTGTTGGTTGTTCTGAAGAAATACAAAGATTGTTTTGCATGGTCCTATAATGAACTACCAGGATTGGATAGGTCATTAGTAGAACATAGGCTCCCTATGAAGCCTAATTTCAAGCCATACAAGCAGAAACCAAGAAGAATGAGTCCAGAAGTAATTTAGAAGGTCAAGGAAGAGATTCTTAGACTACTCAAGGCAGGCTTTATTAGGACAGCCAGGTATGTTGAATGGCTATCTAATATTGTGCCTGTAGTCAAGAAAAATGGCAAAATGAGGGTATGCATCGATTTCAGAAACTTAAATCTAGCAACTCCCAAAGATGAATACCCTATGCCTATAGTGGATCTGCTGGTAGACAGTTCAGCAGGACATCAGATTTTATCAATGATGGATGGGCACTCTGGTTATAACCAAATCTGCATTGCAGAGGAGGATATCCACAAGACAGCATTCAGATGTCCTGGGAATATTGGCACCTTTGAATGGGTTAAAATGCCATTTGGTCGGAAGAATGCTGGAGCTACATATCAGAGGGCTATGAACACTATCTTTCATGACCTCATTGGAGGGTATTTAGAGTGTTATATTGATGACATTGTAGTGAAATCCCAGTCCATGGAGGAGCATCTGTTTCACTTAGAAGCAGCTTTTGAAAGAATGGGGAAGTTCAAGTTGAAGCTCAATCCTCTTAAGTGTGCTTTTGGCGTATCATCTGGAAACTTCTTGGGTTATGTGGTACACAAGAAAGGAATACAGATTGACCAGAATAAAGCCAAAGCCGTCATTGAAGCCAGGCCTCCATCAAGTAAGAAAGAATTACAAAGGTTCCTTGGACAGGTTAACTTTCTTCGAAGGTTCATTTCTAATACTGCAGGGAAAACTAAAGTATTTTCTTCCTTGTTAAGGCTAAAAGATGAAGAGGAATTTGTGTGGACAGCAGAGCATCAAATTGCTTTCGAAGGTATCAAAGCCTACTTGGCCAACCCTCCAGTGATGATGCCATCAAAAGGAAATAAACCCTTGAAGTTGTACATAGCCACAGCAGAAGATTCATTAGGAGCTTTCTTGGCTCAAGATAATGAAGAAGGCATGGAGCAAGCTATTTATTACCTTAGTAGGTTTTTAAATTCTTGTGAATGTAAATATTCAGCTGTTGAAAAGCTGTGTCTTGCTTTGTATTTTGTCGCAATGTAATTAAGATATTATCTTTTACCTACAACTGTCTTGGTAATTGCAACCACAGATTTGGTTAAATACATGTTATCCGGACCTATGTTGAGGGGGAGAATTGGCAAGTGGATACTAGCCTTATCAGAATTTCATCTAGAATATGTCCCTCAAAGGGCAGTAAAAGGGCAAGTTTTAGCCAATTTTCTGGCAGACCATCCATCTCAAACAGAGAGCCAAGAGATAATGGAGCTTGGTATGGCTAGTGTTGAGCCATGGAAGATGCGGTTCGATGGATCGAAAGCCAATGGTTTAACTGGAATTGGTATTGTGATTAAGTCTCCACAAGGGGTAGAAACCACACATGGTTTCAGAGTGGATGAAGCCACCTGTTCCAATAACCAGGCTGAATATGAAGCCTTAATAGTGGGACTAGAAATTCTTATTGGATTACAAGTATATGCAGTTGACATATTTGGAGACTCTCAATTGGTGGTTAACTAAGTGAAAGGGGTTTTCAAATGTCAAAGCATAAGTATTTTGCCATACTATGTTGTTGCATTGCATTTGCTTTCTCAGTTCCAAATAGCAAATGTAACTCATGTTCCAAGATTCTTGAACAATAAGGCTAATGATGTAGCTCAGAAAGCTTCGAACTTCAAGAGAAGGGATAATACCCAAAGGGACATAAGCCAAACAACATATCAAAGATTAATACAACCTTTGAATAAAAGGAATGTGGTCTTGGAAGTCAATCATAATGACTTACAAGAACAAGATTGGAGGCATCCAATAATGCAATACTTAGCTGGTCCATCTTCGAAGGCCAGCAGGAAAATCAAATTGCAGTCCATGCAATACATGATATATGGTAATGCTCTCTATAAAAGGGGGGGAGATGGTTTGTTGCTGGAATGTTTAGGCCCAAAAGAAGCATTAACAGCTATGGCTGAAGTTCATGAAGGCATCTGTGGTGCTCATCAGCCTGGTGTAAAGATGAGATGGTTGCTTCGAAGGCATTCCTACTATTGGCCAACTATCCTTAAAGACTGCATAGAATATGCAAAGGGTTGCCAGGCATGCCAAAAGCATGGCACAATAAGGCATGTGCCCATAACTGACCTTCATGCAGTAGTAAAGCCCTGGCCATTCAGAGGGTGGGCCATGGATATGATGGGGAAAATACACCCACCTTCTTCGAAGCATCATTGTTTCATTTTAGTGGCCACTGATTACTTCACTAAGTGGGTAGAAGCCAAGCCATACAAGGCTGTAGATCAGACAGAGGTCATTGGATTCATTAAAGATTTGATCCATAGATTTGGCATCCCACAAACCATAACTGTGGATAATGGGACTGTGTTTGATGGGAAAATGGTGAAGTCTTTTGTGGCAGAGTTTGGAATTAGTCTTGTTAATTCCACACCTTATTATGCACAAGCCAATGGTCAAGCTGAATCATCCAACAAGTCCTTGAAAAAAGGGATACAAAAGGTTGTGGAAGATAACCCCAGGGATTGGCATAACCTTTTGTTGGATGTTTTATGGGCTTACAGAACTTCCCCAAGATCAAGCACAGGAGTCACTCCTTATGCCTTAGTATATGGGAATGATGCAGTTTTACCTGTAGAAATTAATGTTAAATCTTTGAGGGTAAGATGCCAAGATCAGTTAGATCCTGAGCAATACCATCAAAGTATGTGCTTGGAGTTAGAAGGCATAGATGAAGCCAGAATTTTGGCATTAAATAGCATTCTTTTTCAAAAGAAGAAAGCAGCCAAGAATTATAACAAGAAAGTCAAACACATTGGCTTTGATGAAGGTGATTTGGTATGGAAAACAATACTCCCAATACGAATCAAAAGCCATAAGTTTGGCAAATGGTCACCTAACTGGGAAGGACCATATCAAATTCATAGAGTTCTGCCTTTTGGAGCATACCATTTGAGAAATCTGAATGGGTATGTACATCCCAAAAAGATTAATGGCAGATATTTGAAGCCTTATTTTCCAACCATTTGGGAAACACAAGGAATAAAATAAATATTAAATACAAAAACACAAGACTGCTCGAATGATAGACAAAATTTGTTCTTTTATAAAGAATTAAGTACATTGTGCCACAAATTGGCCCAGAAATCATTACAATGTCTTAATTGTTTTTGTACAATAGATTTCCTATTTCTAAGTGAGAGAACTAGTTGAATAGCTGTAGCCATGTCTTCTTTGCGATCGGCCTGTTCTTGGTTAGTGATTTGCAATTTAGTGTCAGTTCGAACCAAGGCCTGGTTTACTGCAGCTAACTCCTCTTCAAGCTGAGCTTTCTTTTCCAGCAGCTGGACTTGAAAGTGGGAAGCAGAGGAGTGTTGTTCTTTCAGAGTTGATACTTCGGTATGCACTTGGGAAACAAAACTCTGGTCGCCGGCCAGTTTCTCATCCGCATCTTTGGTAGCCTGGCAAATGCTGATGTAAAAATCGATAGTAGCTGCTGCCTGAGATAAATGGCTTGAAACGTCCATGCCTGACTACTCAGCAAGTCTGCAGCACTGGAGGAATCCATTTCTGATTGTAGGCCTCTGTAGAGCCTCGAAGGGAATCCTCGAAAATGAAATCAACAGTTCCAGACATGTGTCCAGGTCTATTGAAAGTGCAGAAGGCTTACTGCTGGAAGAAGAAAAACTCTCAAGAATTTCCAACAAAGAATCAGCCAAGACTAGTGGCTCAGCTTCAACATTGAATGTTGGAGAGGTAGAAGGTATGTCAAAAAGACTAGCTAGTCTTGCTTCGAAGACATCTACCTCATCCATAGACATGAGGGGTGCAGAGAGAGTTGTGGTGGAAGGCGTAAAGGACTGCATGGGGATAGGAGGAATGTATGAAGCATCTTTGGCAGCTTCTATGGTCTTAGCCACCAATGAATCAAGAGAAGAGGGGCTGGAAGTAGGCAAAGGTGATGAACTATGGGTTGGAAGACTACCAGCACCCTCTATAAGGGGATCAACTGCCATTAGAGATGGAGCAGCAGTTGGAGTTTCTGTGAAGGACGGAGGAAGAGCAAGGCTTGTAGGAGAATTGGATTGAAGTAGATCAAAGGTCAAGAAAGGAAGGTATGGGTCTAAACCAAGAAGGAGAGATGCAGGGATGCTAGGGCTCACAGGGGGTATATGAAATATGGGCCTAGGAAGTGGAAGTGTTACCTGAATGGCTTTCACATTATGCATTTCATCAACTTCGATTGAAATTGAGGGAGTCCCCATTGGAAGTATAGCTTCAGTGTTTGCTGCTGCAAAAAGGAAGAGATGTAAGGTTAAGCTCTAACGTCAGAATTTGATAAGGCAAAACAGTGGAAGCATGAGAGAAATTACTTGTTCCAGAAGCGCTGGCACTGATGGGAGAGCTGCGAAGAGAGTAATGTTCGGCAGTCTGTTGCCTTCTTACCATTTCTCTTTGTAACGCATCGGCAGCAGCAGCTTCCTCTCTTAAAATTTGTTGCTGCCGTCTCCTCTCAGCCCTTTCGAAGACAATTATGGCCTTGGAATGTTCTTGGTCTCTGACCTTGGCATTTGCCTCATGAATGGGATCTTCAACCAAGACGAAGAGTTTGTAGACGCCAGCGTGGCCTCGCCTCTGATTCGGACTCCTTTTGTTTTGTTGTGGTTATAAATCTGAACCAAAGAGTCCAACTCTGGAAAATCGTTTTTGAGAAAAACAAATTTTTTGAAAAGAAAAGCCAAACATGGACTGCTTTGCCAGATTACAGAGTCGCCACCTAAATATTTTTAAAATGGGAAATTTAGGAAACCCTGACTCGGTGACGAAGGCCACGTGTCCGTCATCACCAAATGTCTTGGCTCGGGAGCTTGGGTACGATCGAGGAAGGTCAGCTATGAGCACCCCCATTCGCCCGGTCCGAAGACCGGCCTCTACTAACCGTGATATCCAATTTTGAAAACATTACATGCTCTTATTCCAATTATTAGCCTAGAATTACTATGTTATGCGCACAGCAAACAAGTATAGACTAGATTGCCTAATTTGGAAACAAACATTGCATATCCGTTTGTTTCGGAATTTGCTACTCGCAAGTAGGCTAAAACACGGATTTCAATGAGTTTTCCCAACTCAAGCAACCCAACCTCCACCCACGGGCATTCAAACAGTTTATCTCATATAAGCACTTAGCCGCATGGTAAGCATACTGTCATGTTAGCATTCATACGCATGTGGTATGCTAAAGCGTAAATACTTACATTGTACTCCGCGCTAAAACAAGAAACTAGTTAGCAAACATGCATGTCCTAGTTCATGTTAAGATGACTAATGCAACACATACAGAGTGCGATTAGACAGACTCGGCTATCCTAAACATGGCATGTGAAATGCACGAGTAACACGTATTCAAGTTAGATTTGAAATACAATGCAGTTTGTATGATGTACCGAGCCCGATGTATGCCAACAAATGCATGGATGCACGCATGCATTGCATAAGGTATGCTAAAATAAACGTGCCCTAATCTACCGTCATAAGCGGGTAAATAAAAGGGAGAAAGAGATGGGGGTTGGAAGACATACACACACTCACCCACACTTATTACAAATTATGCCCTCACACGGAGGGACCAAAAGAATATATAGTCCAAAAATAATACAGTCCAAATACAGAATAAATTAATTATTACAGAAATTTCTAATTATCAAATTAAATGTTAACATAAGAGAAAGGGGCCTCAGCCCTGCCTCGGGATGCGTGAATGATGCATGTTCGATCCAACTTGCCCGGAAAGCCCACGCCGCACCACTGCTGCCTTTGTTTCCACTGCCCTGCCTTTCTGAAATACTCCCAAAGTCCCAGGACATCTTCCGAATGCACTGCAGTACACCACCGGCTAGAGGAAATGGCCACTGGCTGTTTATAATGACCATCGGCTGCTCTAGAGGCTATCGGCCAAAAATACAGTGCCGGTCGGCACTTTGTTCTGCCGACCGGCAGAAAGTTCCTGCAGGGGACAGTTTGACAGCAGCAGCAGAACAGCAATGCATGGCATGGGTTTTTAGGCATATTTATGCACGGCCATTGCTTCCTATCATTTTTGGGGGATCAAGGAAGCATGACCCTTGGTTCTTGGGCCATCAATTATGCATCTTGATGCATGATGGCCTAAAGAACCGAGGTTGCATTTTTAATGGGAATGCATGCAACAAACAAATGAGTGCCAAGACCCTATCATGTCCAAAGTCAAGGGCCCCGGTGACATGAGAATTGAGGTGTGTTTTGTCACTTGAAGTACAAACACCCCTCATTTCTCACACTTGGTTTGACACCCCAAACCAAGTAATGCAATGCATGTTATGCTAACATAGCTCAACAATACAACATGATGCTAAAATGCAAGGCATTCCAAATGCTATGCAACATATTAAGGCAAGCGTGCAATACTAGGCATGCAAAATATTAGAACATGCGAGATGCAAATGTCACGCAAAGATGCAACAAGCATATAATAAACATGCAATGATGGACTTAGCCACAATGGGGCAGCCCTCAAACCTCCCCAAAACAGTGGCAAAAGGTGCCCCAAAACATGAGCAAAATGCTACACAAACATGCAAGTAAATAGGCCCAAAACCAAGGGCACCAAAGAAAGCATCTAACTACCATCAATATGACCACTCATGGCACATATTGGACAACCAAAAACAATTTCTTAGCATGCAAAAATGCACCTAAATCCCCTTATATGGCAGTCCCAAAATGCCTTGAAACATGGAAGCATGCAAATGGCCCATTCCTAGGTATAACAATACAACATTTCAAAGCATGAACGAGATGGTAAATGGGAACTTATAGGCATGATACAAGGACTGAAATGTGATTAAAAATGATGCCAAATCATGAGATCAAGGTAGGCTAAGCATGTTAGGTGGGGGCTCACACATCCAAGGCTTATAAGCCAACAAGCAAGACAACAATATCAAACATGCCAAACATGGCAAAACAGTGACTAACAGCCCTTATACATAGCAATATGATGCTAATGCCCTCATGGAACTATGCTAAAACATGCAAAGAACATAGCTTAGATGCATGGCATACTTTTAAGCATAAGAGAGCATTTCAAAGCAAGTATGAGAGACATGCTAAGGGTCATAAATCCGACCAAAAATAGAGGTTAAACATGCTCCAAAACACTAAAAAAAACTCTGAAATGAAGCTAAAACCGACCATGCACACATGCTACTTTTTAGGTCAAAAAAAAAAAAAAAGGCAAACAAGGGACAAAGGGGAGAGGGGTGTCTCTCCCCTATATGAGACTTGAAACCATCTTCCTCACCACTGAAAACCCACTGGTTTTCAGTGGTGAGAAGGCCAAAAACACCAAGCAAACAAAGCCTAAAGAAAAGGCACTAAAAGGGCCAAAACAAGGCCTAAGAGGGTGAGTTCTTACTCAAATCAAAAGGTGACCTTGATGAAAGTTCTTAAGCGAGTAAAAACAAGATTTTTTTATGTTATACACAAAGCTCAAAACACAAAGCAAAAGGGGTAGAAACTAGTTGCAAGAATGGGGAAACTAAAGTAAAGAGTTTACCCTTGAAGATGCTTTGAAGAACAGGTGGTCCAGCCACTCTCTAGTGATCAAAGTCAGTCCAAAACCTCACAAAACAACCCTCCAAGTCTCTCAATCTCGAGCTAAGGTGTAAGGGTGTGTGTAATGGTGCAAAAGTAAGGTAAAACACACCTTTTAGGCCTAAAACACACACACAAGGATGAGAGAGAAGGAGATATAGATATATATGGATGTATATCAGAGATATAGAGATATATCTCTGGTTTTTGCCTTCAAAGTCTCTAACCTAGCTCAAGGGAGATGAAATGAGCTTAAATAGGCAACTAAAGCCAAGACTTAATGGCTAAGCAAGACCAAAAGGTTCAAGGAGGGGGGGCAAAGGTGTCTTGGCTTCTTGGGGAAGCCAAGACAGCTGGCCAAGCTTCTCCAAGAAGCTTGGCCAAAGGTGCAAGCTTCTGGAAGCTTAGAGGGTGCAAAGGGTGCAAAATGGCCACACCTGTGCACGGGGGAATGTGATGGTGCATTCCAGCTGGCACAGCTGGCATGCACCATATCCCAGGGGTTCAAAGGGTGCACACCGGCCGGCTAAAACACTCACCGGCACAAAAAAGTGCCGGCCGGCAATATATAGTGCTGATGGCTAAAAGGGAGTGCCGGTGGAGTTCAGGGGCAGCCGGTGGGCTTCAGGGATGGCTAACAAGCCTCCCCCTACTCTCAAATGCAAAAACACACAAGCCTTGGTGTAAAACCAAGCACAGAACAAACCAGTTGAGAGGTCCTGAGGCACGACGCACAGCCGGGACCTCCGGGAACTCAAAACGAACACAAACATGGATAATCACCGAGCGTTCCAACGGTGACGTCCAAGTCTTGAGGACGGTCGAAAATGGGGTGTCTACAGTTGCCCCTCTTTGACAGAACTCGAAAGTCATAACAATGACGGGAGTGAATGTCAAAGCCCAAAGACGACCCATTTTTGACAAGGCCGAAGACTTGGAGAAACAAAATACAAATGAATAAATGGTTGTACCCGCAGGCTGCCTACGTATCCCTTTGTAAGGAATCAAACCAGCGTAGTTCGGGGGCAGGATGCGAAGTGATGCACAATGCAAGTGCATAACTTATGATCATGCAAAGGATGCTATAATGAAGCAATTATGCAAAATAAATGCAACATTTTAAGCGAATGCTATGCAAACAAGTAAACATGAACCAAACTACATGTCATGTAGAAAGGATGTAAGAAAATTATACAATTCTCACGGCGTCTTGCGCGGAGAAGGCTAAAAGTGACTACCGAGAATACCCGGAGTCTCAAGCACAACATCTCTCAGCGTATCGTACACAGGAGAGGAAAGAGTAACACTTCTCAGCGTAGTACACGCGAGAGAAGAAAGATAAAATTTCTCAGCGTAGTACACGCAAGAGAAGAAAAATAAAATTTCTCAGCGTAGTACACGCAAGAGAAGAAGGATAAAATTTCTCAGCGTAGTACACGCAAGAGAAGAAGGAAAGGCAAAGAGAAACCTCATCAGCGTAGTACACGCGAGAGAGGAAAGAAAGGCAAAGAGAAACCTCTCAGCGTAGTACACGCGAGAGAGGAAAGAGAAAAAGCGAAAAGAAACCTCTCAGCGTAGTACACGCGAGAGAGGAAAGAGGAAAGCAAAAAGAAACCTCTCAGCGTAGTACACGCGAGAGAGGAAAGAGAAAAGCAAAAAGAAACCTCTCAGCGTAGTACACGCGAGAGAGGAAAGAGGAAAGCAAAAAGAAAAGAAACCTCTCAGCGTAGTACACGCGAGAGAGGAAAGAGAAAAGCCTCTCAGTGTGGTACACGCGAGAGAGGAAAGGAAAAAAGCGAAAAGAAACCTCTTAGCGTAGTACACGCGAGAGAGGAAAGAGGAAAGCAAAAAGAAAAGAAACCTCTCAGCGTAGTACACGCGAGAGAGGAAAGAGAAAATCCTCTCAGCGTAGTACACGCGAGAGAGGAAAGGGAAAAAGCGAAAAGAAACCTCTCAGCGTAGTACACGCGAGAGAGGAAAGAGAAAAGCCTCTCAGCGTAGTACACGCGAGAGAGGAAAGAGGAAAGCAAAAAGAAAAGAAACCTCTCAGCGTAGTACACGCGAGAGAGGAAAGAGAAAAGCCTCTCAGCGTGGTACACGCGAGAGAGGAAAGGGAAAAAGCGAAAAGAAACCTCTCAGCGTAGTACACGCGAGAGAGGAAAGAGGAAAGCAAAAAGAAAAGAAACCTCTCAGCGTAGTACACGCGAGAGAGGAAAGAGAAAAGCCTCTCAGCGTAGTACACGCGAGAGAGGAAAGAGCAACAATGCAAGTAAAAAGGCGCACAACAATGTGGGCGAAACATGCATGACAGCGCAAGTGAAATGAGTGCATAACAATGCAACTGGGATGTGCATCACGATGCAAATGAAGTGGGTGCCTAACAATGCAATTGGAACATGCAGCATAATGCAAGTGGGACGAGTGTGTATACACATTCTGTGCACAATAATCAATGCATATTCGATGCAATCTCAACAGTGTGTTTGAAATAAAATGTTGAATAAGGAAATACACGCCTTAACGAGACCAATTCAAACGCAACCTCCGATTTACCTCTCGGAGGAGTCACAATAGATTCCAAAAGGATACGACTCGTGCATGCAAACTGACAATGAGCTACACATCGGAGACATGAGTTGATATTTCTGCCGAAACATTTTGAGCTTGAGGTTGAGGCACACCCATACTTCGGAGCATTGACAAGACTTGACGGGGTGCATCCCACGGAATTTGCTGGAGGTGAAACACACTCAGATGCTTCGATTTTCCCTCTTTTCTTTTGCTTTGCAGTGTGGAACCTATATAGCTTCAGATAGAACCTGATTTTACTGTTCTCACATGACCTGGGTTGAACCCTGTAGTTTTTGAAAGAACAAATTCCTTTTTTTTTTGCACAAATGTAGAGAATGGCACAGCACTCTGAACACACAACAAATCATTTTTGAAATTGAGAAAATGAGTTCTCGACCGGGTATTGAGCCTACAACTGAACACAGCGAAAAAGACTCAACAACGGAAAACAATGGGTAAACAACCTAAACACATCGAGAAACACTCGAAACCACTCAAAACAAGAATCGAGACGAACAAAAACACACAACACTCAACTGTGTTACAAAGACAAGAGACCTTTCGATGCACAAGGAGCCAGTTTCTTCGGGTATTGTTTCCCACCCTTTCTCATTTGTGATTCTCACATCACTCTAGCACTCAATCTTTGTTTTTCTGAAAAAGCCCTTATCTCACTTTTTCTCTCAACGCACATCTCTCTATTCTTCAATCTCTCATTTTTATCCCTCCCCTGGGTGGTTGGTGGATAAACAAGAAGTTGTGGGCTCTTGTCCCTAGCATTCAGCTAGATTCTCTTTCTTCTGCTCACAACAGTGAGTTTCTCCCACAGAGGGGTTGCGCTACAATTGGGTGTATAGCGAATCTACGGCTGACATCGGTCGGGGAGTTTGGACATGGTTAGATCTGTCCAGATGAGGAAGTGGAACATTCTGATCCATTCCAGTTCGTGCTTCGCACTTGGCTTGATACCTCGCTGCTTGGAGGGCGAGAGAGCTTTCTGCCCTTTGTTGTTGACTTCAGTTGTGCCCTCGTCTGGCAGGTAGAGTGCCCTTCTTGGCAAGTATGTTGAAAATGGAGGAAAGACAAGAAGCCTGACTCCACTGTGCCCCTAGTTCATCATTTTGACCATTTTTTGCTTTTGCTTTCTACTAAAACAATTTTGACCAGAATCAGAGTTAGATTAACATGCTCGTGCAATTTTCTGATTTAAAATCATGCAAGTCAGGCTATGAGCACTGAAAAATTTTCCTTTTTTGGGTCCAAGAAATGGGTCCGGTTTTGAAAAAAAATGGAATAGTTTTCGAGAGAAGATTAGTCAACCTCAGTAAAAATTCTCAAAAACTATTTTGCAAACGGCCAATGCTCAACAAGCACGAAACCAACTCTTGAGATGCACAACCTCGGATCCCTAGCAATTGAAAATTGCCCCTTGTCTGAAGGACACTTCATGGCAACGGAAAGTTGCCCCTTGTTTGGATGGTACTGCAGCGCATTGAATGGCAACAGAAAGTTGCCCCTTGTTTAAATGGCACCGCAGCGCATTGTAGTCAGTCCTCCGAGCGATGATTGCGACCAAACTCTCGGATACAGAGAAGGCAAGGACGGTCAAAACCATTACATGGACATAGTCGAATTTGAATTGTTTTACGGCTGGACTTCAGAGTGAAGTTGCCTACGTATCCCAAACATGGGAATCAAGCCTTACGTAGTTCGGGGTTAAGGTACACTCGGGTATTTAACCTCTCCTTTTTAGGCTCTAACTTTTGCCAAGGCGCCTATTGCAGGTTTTCGACCTTGCGAGCTTTGTTCTTTTTTCTTTTCATTCTTTTCTTTTCATTTCCATTTCTTTTCTTCTTTTCTTTGCATTTTTCTCTTCTCTTTTTTTTGCTTTTTTGCTTTTTTGTATTTTTGTATTTCTTTTTTGTATTTTCATTCTTTTCTTCGCTCTAACTTTTGCCTGGGTCGCCCTTCTGGGTTTTCGGCCCAGCGAGCCTCTCAAAGGGTAAAAGTGTAACAAGTCCATGCCAAATGGTTTTGAGATTGAAGCCCTCTGTATCCAGGAGAATGGCTGTTGTATTGATTTGCAGAAGGATCCACCTTTGGCTCTTCGAGCACATCGGATATTTTTTGCCCCTAGTTCGAGGGGTGTTTCTGTTCTAACTTTGCAAGCTTCTTCTGATGAGGTCTAACCTTCTTGATCTGACTTTGGTGCCTCTTGTTCGAGGGCTGCTCCAACCGCCACAGGCCTTACATTGTGGTCGACCGTTGAACATTCTGAATGCCAGTTCAAGGTTTTAAAGCAAAGGGGGGTCGAGTCTCGAGGCTGAGAGCGATCCTAGGCTGCACAATCTCAAGAGCGATTCCACACAGGTCTTCGTAGGACCGCGTAAAACATTTTTTGACAGTTTTTAAGAAAGCGACAAATCGCTCACGCAGAAGATAGTGTGGAACCAGTCTGGATCGAACCAGGGTCCTTCTCAGTACTCACGCCGACAAGCATGATTTCATTCATTAAGGGCTTAGCACGCCTTTCTTTCTCTCAAGTTGATCAATTTTTGCAAAACCCGAGGAATTCCTTCCTCTTTGTTTTTACCACAGTATTCAAAAAGTTTTGAAAAACTTAGGTCATTACAATGACTTCAAGGCACGTAAAAGCGGGGGTTCCTACCAAATCGCTATCTCATTCAGAATTTCTGGCACAACTGGCACATGGCAGAAGCAAACGCGAGAGCGTAAAAATCACTGTTGTTTCATTCAGATCTTCTGGTGTAATTGGCTCCAAGGCAGAAACAGACTCAAAAGAAACTGAAAAGACAAACACAAAACAAAATGGTGATGCTCGAGGTAACACCCCCGGAATCACCCGACTCTAACAAAACAGGACTGACTCGATACAACAAGATAGACCCAACTGACTCAGTATGAAAGGACTGACTCAATAAAAAAAGACAAGACTGACCCAATACCCAAGTCAGAAAGCAAAATTAACAGCATTTGTACATTGCTCAAAATAGTGCATGTCGTCCACCGCATCTGAAGTAAACTGAATGCCGCCCGCAGGTGGTTCATCTCCTGATCACATCACATTATCCCCCACAAGTTCATTGATCAAGTGCCGATAGACTTTGCTGAGTCGGTGCGACAATGACCTTATTGTCAATCAGATCTTGTATTTCGTGGCGAAGACGGAAACACTTATCAGTGACATGGCCGACCTGCTGATGAAAGGCACAATACTTGGCCGGATCATGGGAGGGAGGAAGTTTATCTGGCAGTGGTCGCGGCTCCAGGGGTTTCAGGTACCCCTTTTTAATCAGGACCCTCAAGGCCGCTGATAGAGACATGTACAGTGGTGCGAACACCCTCTGGCCTCGAGGTGGGTATTTTGAGGTTTGTGGAGTTTTGCTGGATGCACCAGCAAAGGGATTGGCAGGCGTTGACTGGGTTTGCTGGTCTCTTCCGAGTACGGGGCTAGAGCTGAAAGGAATATTCCTGGTACAAAGGCCCTTCTCCCGACTTGCCCCTTGATTCGAACCGCCCCTAATTTGAGTGGCAAAAGTGTCATCCACAGTTTTTACAACAACTGCGAGGACTTGCTCTTCGTTCAGTCCCTCGGCTTTCAAAGCCTTAGCAGCCAACTGAAGATGTTCATGGGGACTAATGCTTGCCCCAGCCTTATTTTTATCACTGGCCTCCACTTTGCTAAGAGATTGGCCTTCTCCCCATGCAGCTCGTCCCAAGGTTAAGGAACCTTTCGATATGAACTCCCTGGTATGTGACGCAGTTGATGATGGAGCCAAAACTCCAAAGGCCAAATCTGCTACAGTTCTCTGAAGATCTTCGATCATCCTCATCAGCTCAGAAGTAGTGGGTTCACAGGTTTGAGATGATTGGGGTTCAGATGCACCCATCATGCATAAGTCCATGCTTTCTGGGATAAACACCTCTGGTTTGGGTAGATGGGCCGGGGTGATGTATATGCTGGGGTCAAAGGTGGATGGTAGTGTATGGATTAGGTTGAGATGTGGATGAGGTACTTGGTCATTGGGGTCTGAAGGTGGAGCTATCGTCCATTGTCAATGAGGTTTTGGATCTCATGACGAAGACAAAGCACACATCGATGTCATGGCTATTCGTGATGGAAGGCATGAGTCAATTTGGGTTATGTGAGGGAGGGGGTTTCTTTGGTAATGGTTGTGGCTCCAGTGGCTTCAGATACCCCTTTTTGATTAGGACCCTCAGGGCCGTTGACAGAGACATGTACAGTGGGGTAAACACCCTTTGGCCCTGAGGTGGGTATTTGGCCATTTGTGAGCTAGTTTCGGATGCACCGGTGAGTGGGGTGGTCATTTTTTGTGTGGTGGTGGTGACCATGCCCATGTCTGAAGTTATAGCAGCTGTGTCACCACTGGTGGTCGCATTTGAACTGTGGGTAAATGCCCTCCTAGGCTGCTCCTTCTCCTGGTCAACAAGGTCCTGCTTCATAGCGTCCTCGATCTGTACCCCTATCTCGTGTAGGTCTGCAAAGGTAGGAAAGGGTAAGACTATCATTTTTTGCATCATCCTGGGTTGGAGGTTGCGCACAACCATCCTTATCTGGTCTTTGTCAGAAGGCCTTGTAGTCATCATTGAGGCCTTTGATCTCCATCTCATCACGAACTCTGAGAAACCCTCCTTTAGTTCTTGGCGGGTGGCTTCGAGATCACGAGTTGTGACCTCGATCTGTGTGTTGTAGGAGTATTGAGCAATAAAGGCCTCAGCCAGCTCTTCCCAGTTCCATTTCACAGAGTCCTTCAATTTTGCGTGCCAGATTGCGGCTATCCCAGACATGGTTCGGCCAAAGAGAGACAACTTCTGAGCTGCGGTCAAACCCATTGGCTTCAAGATATCGGAAAACAGGTGGAGGTGCACCCTTGGGTCTCCAGAGCCGTCAGAGCGATCGATATGCGGCATTTTAAACCGCTCCGGCAAGATAACTGCAGATTCAATATACCCGTCCTCTAAATCCGGGATGGGGTTCACTCCATGTGCTCGTCTGAACAACTCCTCCAGTTTATTGACCTTAAGTGCAGTTGGGTCAACCTTAAATTCAAAGGGCGTGTCCACTGGATTAGCCGGTGCTTTGGACAACTGAGGTGGGGTTGGCAGTAGGACTGGCCATGTCGGAACATCCGTACTTTCCTGGACGTGAGCTGCCTCTCTGGGTATTGGAACCATAGGTGGGGGTGGAGCTGGGTGCGAAGCAGACACTCCATCTTGTTGGGGTTGCTGTTGCTGCTGAAGCTTGGTGAGTAAGCCCGCTTGTTGAGCCAGAACCTCTGCTTGGCGGGTGGTAAACTCTGCCCGACGAGCAGCATCCTGCTGCATGGCCTGCATGGCCTCTTGGAGTTGACGCACCTCTTCCTGCATATTAACTGAAAGCTGCGGATCCGAACAGAGGTGATGTGACTGGTGACTAACGGATCGGATGTCTGCCTTGCCTCAGCGAAGGAACACTGGTTGCCTTTGAACTGAATTCCTGACCTAACAAAGTCTATCAGCACAAGTCCGATAAACCTCGGGGAATATTGGAGCCTTCTGAAGCTATAGTTCCAGGACTACCTAGCAAAAGAGAAAACCGACAGCATCTCAGCTCAATTTCTCTGGAACGGATATAAGCATAGCAGAACGACTGTACTCATTACTGGTCGCTGTTCCCCAAATCACTGCCCCAAAACTGAATCTGATACCCGCAGATATAACTGATTCTCAAAAACTGTTACCGGTGCCCTCGGGCCGGATACCAAAACTTGCAAACTGATATGCGCATTCCCTGTAGAGATACACTCTAAAAGCACATAGCATGTAAAAGAGAGCCAATACACCCCTATGTTGGGGTAGGGTTTCCCTGTCCTATTTTGTCAGGAGCTAGGGTTTCACTATACACACAGCGGTTTCAAACAACCTATATCGGGTAAGCAACCTGTCCTAGTTTGGAATGGTCACTATGGATTTCGATATGCACTAGGTCGAATGGTCAAAAGGGGTGCCCCGGTAAAACTGGGATTTGTGTTCCCATACTGGCAGAGCCCGCAACCGGTCAGCCTTATGGTCATGCCTTGACAAGACAAGCCTCCAGCAAACCGCTCAGGAATAGCAGATGGCCAACACGGTGTCCTAGGCGCACCAATGCACATGCAATGCAAAGAGACACATAAACGAAATCAAAGTAGGATATCACGGGTTCGAGTCAAGCTCTCTAAACCTCCCCAGCGGAGTCGCCAGAAACTGTAGACGCGCCCGCGTGGGCCTCGCTCTACAGTTCGGACTCCCCTTTTGTTTTGTTGCGGTTCTAAATCTGAACCAAAGAGTCCAACTCTGGCAAATCGTTTTTGAGAAAAACAAATTTTTTGAAAAGAAGTGCCAAACATGGACTGCTTTGCCAGATTACAGAGTCGCCACCTAAATATTTTTAAAATGGGAAATTTAGGAAACCCTGACTCGGTGCCGAAGGCCACGTGTCCGTCATCACCAAATGTCTTGGCTCGGGAGCTTGGGTACGATCGGGGAAGGTCAGCTATGAGCACCCCCTTTCGCCCGGTCCGAAGACCGGCCTCTACTAACCGTGATATCCAATTTTGAAAACATTACATGCTCTTATTCCAATTATTAGCCTAGAATTACTATGTTATGCGCACAGCAAACAAGTATAGACTAGATTGCCTAATTTGGAAACAAACATTGCATATCCGTTTGTTTTGAAAATGTTTCGGAATTTGCTACTCGCAAGTAGGCTAAAACACGGATTTCAATGAGTTTTCCCAACTCAAGCAACCCAACCTCCATCCACTGGCATTCAAACAGTTTATCTCATATAAGCACTTAGCCGCATGGTAAGCATACTGTCATGTTAGCATTCACACGCATGTTGTATGCTAAAGCGTAAATACTTACATTGTACTCCGCGCCAAAACAAGAAACTAGTTAGCAAACATGCATGTCCTAGTTCATGTTAAGATGACTAATGCAACACATACAGAGTGCGATTAGACAGACTCAGCTATCCTAAACATGGCATGTGAAATGCACGAGTAACACGTATTCAAGTTAGATTTGAAATACAATGCAGTTTGTATGATGTACCGAGCCCGATGTATGTCAACAAATCCATGGATGCACGCATGCATTGCATAAGGTATGCTAAAATAAACGTGCCCTAATCTACCGTCATAAGCGGGTAAATAAAAGGGAGAAAGAGATGGGGGTTGGAAGACATACACACACTCACCCACACTTATTACAAATTATGCCCTCACACGGAGGGACCAAAAGAATATACAGTCCAAAAATAATACAGTCCAAATACAGAATAAATTAATTATTACAGAAATTTCTAATTATCAAATTAAATGTTAACATAAGAGAAAGGGGCCTCAGCCCTGCCTCGGGATGCGTGAATGATGCATGTTCGATCCAACTTGCCCGGAAAGCCCACGCCGCACCACTACTGCCTCTGTTTCCACTGCCCTGCCTTTCTGAAATACTCCCAAAGTCCCAGGACATCTTCCGAATGCACTGCAGTACACCACCGGCTAGAGGAAATGGCCACCGGCTGTTTATAATGACCATCGGCTGCTCTAGAGGCTATCGGCCAAAAATCTGATGCCGGTCGGCACTGCGTTCTGCCGGCGTGAAAAGTTCTGCGAGGGGCGGTTGACAGCGGCAATGACAATGCATGGCATGGGTTTTTAGGCATATTTATGCACGGCCATTGCTTCCTATCATTTTTGGGGGATCAAGGAAGCATGACCCTTGGTTCTTGGGCCATCAATTATGCATCTTGATGCATGATGGCCTAAAGAACCGAGGTTGCATTTTTAATGGGAATGCATGCAACAAACAAATGAGTGCCAAGACCCTATCATGTCCAAAGTCAAGGGCCCCGGTGACATGAGAATTGAGGTGTGTTTTGTCACTTGAAGTACAAACACCCCTCATTTCTCACACTTGGTTTGACACCCCAAACCAAGTAATGCAATGCATGTTATGCTAACATAGCTTAACAATACAACATGATGCTAAAATGCAAGGCATTCCAAATGCTATGCAACATATTAAGGCAAGCGTGCAATACTAGGCATGCAAAATATTAGAACATGCGAGATGCAAATGTCACGCAAACATGCAACAAGCATATAATAAACATGCAATGATGGACTTAGCCACAATGGGGCAGCCCTCAAACCTCCCCAAAACAGTGGCAAAAGGTGCCCCAAAACATGAGCAAAATGCTACACAAACATGCAAGTAAATAGGCCCAAAACCAAGGGCACCAAAGAGAGCATCTAACTACCATCAATATGACCACTCATGCCACATGTTGGACAACCAAAAACAATTTCTTAGCATGCAAAAATGCACCTAAATCCCCTTATATGGCAGTCCCAAAATGCCTTGAAACATGGAAGCATGCAAATGGCCCATTCCTAGGTATAACAATACAACATTTCAAAGTATGAACGAGATGGTAAATGGGAACTCATAGGCATGATACAAGGACTGAAATGTGATTAAAAATGATGCCAAATCATGAGATCAAGGTAGGCTAAGCATGTTAGGGAGGGGGGGGCTCACACATCCAAGGCTTATAAGCCAACAAGCAAGACAACAATATCAAACATGCCAAACATGGCAAAACAGTGACTAACAGCCCTTATACATAGCAATATGATGCTAATGCCCTCATGGAACTATGCTAAAACATGCAAAGAACATAGCTTAGATGCATGGCATACTTTTAAGCATAAGAGAGCATTTCAAAGCAAGTATGAGAGACATGCTAAGGGTCATAAATCCGACCAAAAACAGAGGTTAAACATGCTCCAAAACACTCAAAAAAACTCTGAAATGAAGCTAAAACCGACCATGCACACATGCTACTTTTTAGGTCAAAAAAAAAAAAAAAAGGCAAACAAGGGACAAAGGGGAGAGGGGTGTCTCTCCCCTATATGAGACTTGAAACCATCTTCCTCACCACTGAAAACCCACTGGTTTTCAGTGGTGAGAAGGCCAAAAACACCAAGCAAACAAAGCCTAAAGAAAGGGCACTAAAAGGGCCAAAACAAGGCCTAAGAGGGTGAGTTCTTACTCAAATCAAAAGGTGACCTTGATGAAAGTTCTTAAGCGAGTAAAAACAAGATTTTTTTATGTTATACACAAAGCTCAAAACACAAAGCAAAAGGGGTAGAAACTAGTTGCAAGAATGGGGAAACTAAAGTAAAGAGTTTACCCTTGAAGATGCTTTGAAGAACAGGTGGTCCAGCCACTCTCTAGTGATCAAAGTCAGTCCAAAACCTCACAAAACAACCCTCCAAGTCTCTCAATCTCGAGCTAAGGTGTAAGGGTGTGTGTAATGGTGCAAAAGTAAGGTAAAACACACCTTTTAGGCCTAAAACACACACACAAGGATGAGAGAGAAGGAGATATAGATATATATGGATGTATATCAGAGATATAGAGATATATCTCTGGTTTTTGCTTTCAAAGTCTCTAACCTAGCTCAAGGGAGATGAAATGAGCTTAAATAGGCAACTAAAGCCAAGACTTAATGGCTAAGCAAGACCAAAAGGTTCAAGGGGGGGGGGCAAAGATGTCTTGGCTTCTTGGGGAAGCCAAGACAGCTGGCCAAGCTTCTCCAAGAAGCTTGGCCAAAGATGCAAGCTTCTAGAAGCTTAGAGGGTGCAAAGGGTGCAAAATGGCCACACCTGTGCACGGGGGAATGTGATGGTGCATTCCAGCTGGCACAGCTGGCATGCACCATATCCCAGGGGTTCAAAGGGTGCACACCGGCCGGCCAAAACTGTCACCGGCACAAAAAAGTGCCGGCCGGCAATATATAGTGCCGACCGACCAAAGTTTTTGAGAAAACAGTGCCGATGGCTAAAAGGGAGTGCCGGTGGAGTTCAGGGGCAGCCGGTGGGCTTCAGGGATGGCTAACATGCCTCCCCCTACCTTCAAATGCAAAAACACACAAGCCTTGGTGTAAAACCAAGCACAGAACAAATCGGTTGAGAGGTCCTGAGGCACGACGCACAGCCGGGACCTCCGGGAACTCAAAACGAACACAAACATGGATAATCACCGAGCGTTCCAACGGTGACGTCCAAGTCTTGAGGACGGTCAAAAATGGGGTGTCTACATAGTTGAAGCAGTCACTTTCCTTCTCTTTTCTATTGCTTGGGCGATTGTCTCGGAATCAGAGTCCTTAGCAAAGTCAGAAGGAGAGATAGTAATCTTTCTTCTCTTCTTTCTTTGAATTGGCTTTGTCTGTTCCTCAGATGTCCTCTCAACTTCTGCAAACTGAGATTCGGATTTCCTAAAAATAAACTCCTTCTCTACCCCCCTAGCGGTTGTCTCCTCTTGAAACAAATCAATCACTTTTTTCCTTTTTGTCAAGGGTGACTCGTGCTCTTGGTCTGCTTCTTCTTCTTCTTCTTCTTCTTCTTCTTCTTCTTCTTGCACCTCAGTTATTTTCTGTTTAGGATCAAGCAGTCTTCTCTTCTTTTGCTGCTAACCACCTTCACAAAAAAATACATATAAATAGAAACAAAATAAGAATAAGACAATCAGCATCATATAGGGAGTCGAAGGAAAGAAAACAAAGGCATATACCTTTTCTTCGAAACAACCCGAGTGGCTTTAGGAGGAGTTGAGGTAGCAGGAATGGACTGGGTTGTAGGAGGCACAGTGGAGGAAGTGACAGTTTCAGCTCCCTTGGGCTTGGGCACATCTAACACCTCCAGTAGGTTTTGAGGTGAAATGGCTAAATAGATTTCCATATTGCTTACCCACCAATTTTGGTATCTCTTCAATACGGTACCTTCAGGAATGAAAGGGGTGTACTCAAAATTGGCCAAGTCATCTATGAATTTGAAGGTTGCCTCTTCCAGCCTCGACTTCCGAACCTTCAAATTTCTCCTGGTAAGGCTCAGCTTGGTATTGCTACAGAGAGGTATTGGGACCCCTTGTGTGAAGCCAAATTGTCTAGCAAATTGAGCAGGACAATAAGGCTCAGCTATACATTTATAAGCTCTGGGGTTCGTGGTCCTGATAAACAACTCTCTAGGAAGCAGAAGGGAAGCCCATATATCCTTGTGAATAGGCGAAGCACAGAGCCTGTCACTTAGGAAATGACTCAACCAAGTTGGACCTATGCTGGTTTCGAAGGGACGGAAACGGTGAATAGGAAGGGCAGCTGGTAGTCGATGGAAGAAAGAGAAATAAAAGGCAAAAGTAGAAGGATAGAGGGAAGCATTGGCCAGTCTTATGCCATGGGTAAGAGAGTGTAGCCCAGAAAATTTAAGGCATTTGGATTGTAATTCAATAAAATAGGCGAAAAGCCAAAGCTGAAGGATCCAGAATGGCCCCCCTTGATTAGCATCTAAGGGCTTCTCACAAAAGAGGGAACAAACTCTGTATACATGGCCTAGAATATATGGGGCTAAGGCTACCCTTTTTTGCAAAACAAAGGCTTTGACAAGAGGAGCAAATTCTGGCATGATTCTTTGAGAGGAGGTGCAGAAGAGGAATTTGCAAAGCCAATATAATAAGAAGGAAAAGAATTCCCTATCAGTTACTGGGCCCTCTTTTTTGTTCTCAGCTTTAACAAAATCACTGTAAGATGAGTTAAGAGAGGGGAGGGAGAAAGAGATTGCTAAGTCAGGGAAATCTGGTGTAATGAGGGTACCAATAGGGGGATACTCCTAGTAGATGGCAAATGTCAAGAACAGTAGGGGCCATCATCCCACATCTAAATTGAAAGAAATTGAAGATAGGGTTCGAAAAACATAAAGCAGCAGGGACTAGGAAAGGGTCCTCCGAGATAGTCGGAGAGCATCGAGAAGGCAGAGCTCTTGAAGGTCCAGTGTCCTAGCAGGGATGACCCGGTCGTACCATTCTTGCCACTCCGGTCTCATTGTGGGCCAACATCGGTGAGGGCGATTGATTCTCCAGTTCCTCCAATCGAGACCACCTTCATAAAGGAGACATTGGTGCTACAGACGAGGATATAAAGCTGGGAGCTCAGTAGGGATCTCCTTGAATATTGGTCCGAGCACGTAGTCTTGCTGCTCATGATGACGAGGGACAAAGATACGCCCGTCAATGGCGCTTTTCTTCTCAGCCTTGTACTTCTCACATTCTGCGTCAATGAGCCTTTTCAAGGCTACAGATGAGCTCACACGCTCTATGACTGGCACTTCTGGTGAAGAAGAAGCCATTGATAGTATGTTTTTTCGGAAAGCAAAGAAGGGAGTGAAGAGAAGCGGAAGACTGATGAGGGTTTGTGCGTTAAAAGAGCAAGTGATTTCAGAACATGAAGCAAGGGGGTTTTAAAAGCTTTTGTGTCTGAAAAATATATTGCATAAGTCGTTAAGTACTAAAAGTACGAATACGAGGAGTCTCTTCCAATATTGATAGTTTTTGGAGGGAAGAGCACATTCCGGATGATGATGTCAGCTTCGAAGCAAGATGTTTGGCTTCGAAGCCAAATTTTGGCGCCAAAAATCAAACAACAACGGCTTCGAAATGCAGGAGCCGGCTTCGAAGCATACTACATACTTAAAGATACTAGAATGCTCGAGTATTGGTCTATTTCAAAGGGTTTAAAGACCTGTTTGAAGGTTATTAATGAAAATAACGGCCTTCGAAGCAAAACTTAGGATTCTTTAAGGAGAATTGCTATTCAAAACATCAAAACCAATCGTTGGTTTTTTATAAGAAGGAGATTGTCTTTTAAACTAAAACAGCATGGACTGCTCTTCGAAGCAAAAGTGGTCAATTTAAAATTGACTGACTATATCAACCATGACCATGTATTGGTTATAATTAGTTTTGAAGGGTAAAGTTGTTAAATTCGAAACACTAATTCCAGATGATATCAACCAGAATTGTCAACTTTACTCCATAAATTGGAAAAAGACATGTTGGTTCTTTTTAGTGTTTCATTAAAAACAATTGAGTCCAAATTCGAAGGATGAGATTGTTCAATTCGAAGCTCTGAATTGGCTTTTAAAGACAAAAGGAAACAGGGTCAAACAATGTCAAATACAGAAAAACTTTGTTTGTATTCAAGCCAAGGCAATTACATCAAGTAACCCTATCTGGGTACAAACTCAAGGTCATAAAAATAAGGAATAGAATAAATAACAAGATCATAAAATTTGGTCCAACAGTGATCAATGAAATTTTGTTCTTTCTTTATTATATCCTCTATTTCTTCTAATGTTGGCTGCATGAGTTGATGTGCTCTCACTTCGTAGTAGAGCTCTTCAGCCTTTATTTCAAAAGTTTCCTCTCTCAATTTTTGTTCCATTTCGTCTATGACCAAATCATCCCAATATGTAGAATCTTTATTCTTGAAATCATCGAATTCTTCGATAAAGTTCTCTGCTTCATACTGGGCATGAATTCGAAGAGACGAAAGTTGGTCTAAGGATTGCGTAGTAGCCTTAGAATTTCGATGCTAGTAAAGGAGCAATGGAAGTTGGTCCAGGAACATATGAAGTTCTGCTTGGGCAAGGGGATTAAGGACATGGCTCCTAGTCAGAATATCACAAGCCCATTGAAAGTTCTTAAGAGGGACTGCGTCCTCAAGAACATTGAAAGGCAAGTGAGAGAAAGCTGCAAGCAGAAGTTGAGCTTGTTTCCGCTCAACTGGAGTAGGGAATGATGGAGGTTTATAAGGCGAAAAGACTTTATTCATGGGGAGTGCAAGCCTTAGTTTTTCTGTCCAGCAAAGAGTTGGTGGAGGAGAAGGTATAGATGCTTCTACTCCAAAAGATGGAGAAGAGGGTGTGGATGCTTCTATTATGGGAGATGGCACGGGGGTGGAAGGAACAAAGGCATTAATATAATCAAGCCAGTCAGAAGAACAAATCTTCGCCTTTTTGGCTAAGAATGATGGATTGTACCCTTGTGCTTCTTCTAGGTGCCGGGTAGCATGCATTATCTTTGTAGGCATGGAAGATGTATACCATGCTATAAGCAGATTCTCCTCCAAACTACATCGATGGTCAATGGGCACGTAGCGGTAGACCACTGAACTTCGAGCGTAAGAAGGAAATTCTAAAGGGTCAGTGAACTCAACAAAATGATGGTTGATTCGTTCCCTCAAATCCCAGGGCTCAGGTGTTGACCAGCTTGTCCAGTCAAAAACCCCAGAAGAGGAAGAAGTTGCAGCTTCATCCCATGCAGAGGTTTGCGAAGAGGAGTTTCCTGAGTCCATATTTGCAAATTGCCGAATCAAAGGCTTGAGAGCAGTTCGTTCGAGGTACAAGGAGAGATTAGAAGAAGAACTTCTTGTGTCTATATCTGCAACTTTTTGAATCGAAGGATTAAGGGCAATGTGCTCATAGTCCAAAGGTTGATAATTTGCAAAAGCTCCCATGACCTGAATATAGAAAGGCGGGTAAAGGTGGCTAGTGAATGCGTGGAGATTCTTTCGAGGGGAAGCAGCACTACTCAATGGCTCTTCATATGCTTGATCAGTAGAAAGGGAAGTTGATTTAGCCATGGTCTATTCGAATACTAAGGTATTGGGATGTTCGACAAATTGAAAGAGAGTTAAGGCAAATGATCACCAAACAGGTGACGGTTGTGTTTCCAGAATATGGATTCCATGCACGTTCTAAAAGAGCGGGAAAGCTGTGACCCACTAATATCACCAAGTATTGGGTATATTAGTGCGGGGGGTAATGTTGGCTACATATTTTGTAAAAGCCAATTGTAGTTCGACACATGGCAAAGCAAGGATAGTATGGGGAGACTACTCAAGTCTTCGATCTTGATCGTACACGTGGCAGTGAAAATTGGTTCTCACATGATCTGAGTGGCACAGGATCAATAAAGAGATACAAGATGACGTGGCTTCAACGGTTGCTCATATTCAAATTCAAATACAAGAGGGAAGTTCAACTGCAAGGAAAGGCGTAGTGGAACTACTTCTAAGGTAGCATGATCAGCAATCATGGAGGAGTAGTTCGACAGTTTGAAGTGCAGTTCGATGGTCATCCTTGAGGAGTATAAATAGCAAGGAGGTCCCCAGAAAAAACCCCCAGACTCAAATCATACAAACCAGTCTTACTTTACATATTTTATTTTCCAGTTTTTTTACATTACCAGTCTTTACCTTTCTTGCACTTTAAATACCTGTTCTGCACTTCGATTCATAGGAGTAGTTTCAAGTAGATCGTCACTGTAAACTTCTTCGAGGCTGAGTTTGGATCATTGTAAGTGTTCATTTTAATGAAATACTTCCATTGTTCTTCATGTTAACTGTTATTTTCTCTTAATTTCTCCCAAGTCAAGCCACCAGTAAAAGTCCTCTTCATTGAGGCTGAAAGAACTAAAACACAATCGTCTGATAATTGGTTGGCAATTATAATTTCTGTAAGGACTGATTGATCCTTGCTGGCACGCTCGCATTTACAAAAATACCCTTCGAAAAGCCAAAAAGCCAACACTTATATTTGAACAAAGCTTTATCATGTAAATTGGCAGGGCCTTCAAAATGCTCACTAGCTTACTTGGTAAGAAAAGTGGTAATAATATCAAATGCTTGGATTCAAGGTTCCAATAAAGCTAGGACTGTCTTCACGCCCCATTGGCGCATGCCCTCTTTTATTTATTTATTATTGTTAAAATCATTACTGCAACTTGTTTGTTATTGAAACTTACGTTTGATCCTCACTTTTGCAGAAAAAAAACTGGCAGTGGTGCTGGAAAAGATAACATTTCAGATGCTCCAAATGGCTCCACTCACCATGTAAAATCCGTGGTCGAAAAAGAACTTTCTCATTCTCCATCAAATCTTGTGTTTGGTTACCTTAACCTCTTCTCCGACAGTGTAGTATGTTTTTTTAATTTTTTTTATTTATATTATTATTTTTTAATTTAAATTTTCAATGGTAATGTTGTTTCTCTATGATTGGTGTTGCTGTCCATGAATATAGATTTAATGGACACACACATGTAAGGGTTTTACAATTCTATAGGGAATTTTTTTTTCATTTTTAATTGATGTATTTGACTGAAAACTGAAGCATTTCAATGTGACGTGTAACATTTCAGCACAATTTTACTGATGGGATGGGTTTGGGAATTGCTTTCCTCCTTTATGGATCAGTTGGTGGGTGGTCAAGAACTCTGTTTCTGCTTGCACATGAGCTTCCTCAAGAGGTTCGCTTCTTCCTTTTGTTCCTTCATTTTCTATGGAGATTTTAATAAAGAATAATGACTATTTAATTTTATGTCAATATATTGATATCAATTTCAGATAATAAGTTCTTTAGCTAGTTAATTCTAAAGATTCGAAATGGATCTTCATACAGTACATTGTTGTATTTGCATATTATAAGTGCGTATATATCGGTAATTTTGTGTTGTCACTAAATTGTCTTCCCTGCTAAAATTCTTCACTCTTGGCCTGGCTTAAGGATGCAAGCGTGCAAAGTGTCTTGTTTCCTATAAAAACATGTGAGTTGATGGGTTATTTTACTCTGTAACTAACTGCATATATTCTACTAGGCTTGATACTGACTCTTATGTATTGCAGCACCTTCTAAAATTATATACTATGAGTAGAAGTGCAAAATTAATTAGTCTTATTCGACGATCGTTGTTTCTGGTTCTTTTCTTATGATAAATATGATTGTTTACCCTTTGTCATTTTGCTCTCTATAATTTCAATCAACTCGATTTTGTCCCTTAATTTTAAATTTTGTGTCAATTAAGTCCAATTGAAAACGATCGCTACAATTTTTTATGAAAATTTCGCATGTGCTGCACACAACCAATTTCTAGGCACATAATGGTCCGTTCAACTGTCTCTCTCTACCCTGCACAATGATTGTTTCTTTTTCCCCAATAACCCAGCACAAACCATCCCCACCTTCCATCATCAATGTCGGCTATCTACACCATGCACACCACCTTTTTCCATCACTGCTGGCAATCACCACCATCTTCCACCCTCCCAAACCACCACTTCTGCCACCCAAACCCTCTTCTGCTGAAACCCCTCCACTGCCATTGCCACCAACTACCATCAGCTACCATCAACCACTCTGTCAACCATCACCAAAACCCCCTTTTTGCCACCCAAACCTTCTTCCACCAGCTTGAAACCCACCTCATCAACATCATCCAACAATCGCCTAGCAATAATAATAATAATAAAATAATCATTTAACAATCTCAACCCTCTCCACTGCCATCTCCATTAGTCACCATCAACAACCATCCCAACCACCAGCAAAGTCTCCCTCTACTACCCCATTACTGTGAAACACCTCATCTGCCAAATCACCCCCTTTCAACCACAGCAAACCCGCCTTTCTGCAAACTACTCCGTTTGTCAAATCAATTTTACCCTCCATCACAAATCAAAGAAAAAGAAAAGAGGGAAGATAAAGTGAATGGGTCAGAGGAATGGGGGAAAGGAGAGGAAGAAGATCGACTGAGATTGCCTTTGCCATTGTCATTGAAGATCTTTGCCTCTGCTGGAAGGATAGATTGCTACCTCTTCATCGCCATTGCTGCGCCGTGCTCCTCCTTTGTTGCATTCATCCTCAACACCCGTTCTCCATTGCCTAAAGCCCCCTTCCCCTTCGCCTTCCCTTACGCCCACCAACTGCTTCCTCCCTCTCTCTTTTTATATATATAATATTAGTTTTGAGCAAGTTAATTAAATGTAACAGGTTCTAAATGCAACTCATTATACCCCTAAATGAAATTACCAAAAATCCTTAAACCATACAACCATTTTCTACCATGCCTAGCTGGTGCCACTAGCAGCTCAGATAGCCACCCGAGCCCCCTCCCTCTCCAACTCCCCTCCCCACCCTCTCCAAGTCCACCCGCCACCCCCCAGTCACTCCCCACGCTCCATGCCCCCTCTCCACCCCACTCCCGCGATCGGCCCATCCTTTTTTCCTCACCTAGATGCCATTGCCGCCAGCCACACCCACCCTAGAGCTCTTCCCTGTCCTTGCTTCCTTCCCCTTCATTTGAAATTGTAGAGCACCGTCACCAAAAAAATGATGGTGGTTCAGATGTATACCACTAAACAAATAGTGGTGGTTAGGACACAAACCACCGAACCAAATTTATGGAGATCGCATCGGGTGGCGGCAGTCATGTCGGCTGATGGGGAAGGAAATTGAGAGGGGAGGTGGGGTTTAGGGGTATAGTTTGATGGTAAGGAAGGGAGCTAGCGTCGAGCTGCAGGGAGGGAAAGGGAGGCCGCTGCGCACTGTGGGGAGGGACAAGGAGATGTTGCTGGAGATGATGGGGCGGCGGTAGTGGTGTGGAGGTGTTGGGATGGATAGGGGTAAAGTTGGTGTTAACTAGGGTGCTCAAAGAAAAAGAACAAAATTTGAATTCAGGAATTAGGATGCTCAAAGAAATGAGATGTCCAACCACAAATTTGAGGTGCATTTAGAGACACCGAAGCATAACTCACAAAATTACTTGACCAAATTGACACGAAGGGTAAAATACAAGGACTATTGGTGCAAAACAAGTCGGGGTATGGGACACACTAGATGGTGTGTCCTCTTAATTAATTTATTTTCAGGCAACACGCCAGGGACACTTCGGGAACACACTAGGGACATTTTAATTTATCTTTTTCTCATTTTATTTAGTGCTTTTTGATAAATGTTGAACGTTTATTATTTTTTTCTTAAGATTTAAATACTTAATAGATCATCCATAAAAAAAAGATATAAACTGTAAGTGTTAATTTAAAAGTACTTTTTAAAAAATAAAATAAAAATAGAATTAGAGTTAGTTTTTGTTAATATTGATTGTTTATGGATGTAATATCAATCTAGATAGAATATATATATATATATATGAAAGCATATTTTATTGCCGTGTCCCCGCCTTCCACGTCCCCATTTTTTGAACTTGCCTTGTCCCATGTCCGCATTCGTGTCTGTGTCCACATCCATATCCGTAGTTATGCTTCTTAGTTGGTAAGATCCGGTTTCAGTCTCTTGAAAGCTCTCTTTTTAATTTCCTCTCAGCACTGGTGGCACTAGCAAGAAGACATTGGTTAGTATTGTTTTAGTATGGCAAGTTGAATCTTATTTTTTAATCCCAAAACAAATTGAAGAATTAATAATCACCTTTTACTATTATTGTCGCACAGGCTTTAGTCATGGGTCAAGATCAAGGACGATCATCTTTGATTGAGGTAAAAAATCGTAAAGAAATGATCCGAGCAAGCTCATTTTGACACTGAGGGTATCATACGCATTAGCATTAGTAAGAATCCCAATATGTTTTTGTTGTTTTTCTTTGTGTTTTTGTTTCTAGGATTCTTGGCTGGCGGGTTCATGTACATTGCAGTTGCTAAAGTGCTGGCAGAAATGAACAATGGCAGCAGCTCAGTAATAAAAAGTACTGTACTGTAATTAACCTCACTGATATCTGGAATGGCTGTCACACTTTGTATATCCCTTGTTGAATGAATATAAAACACCTTCTAATATGTGTTTAGTAGTTTTTAAGTGATGTATCATGCATGCAACCTATATGAAAAATAAAAGATACATTGTTAACTCAAATGCTCTGTTCCTCCCAGTTGAAGTGGCTGGCCAGCCATACCAAACACCTAAATCTGCTTAAACCAGGTGAATTTGAAGTCACAAACTCTACTCCATTTTTATATTTTGACAATAAACAAGACAGAATAATACTCCAACAATTTCCTCACAAAAAGTAGTTATATAATTTTTTGGGTGAATTCAATAGTTAGATGTTACAGACAAGCACTCACAAACAGTTATATTACATAACAAGCACACTTAACTAGCAATTTCTAGCGCAATCAAACACTCAATCTCTGATTGGTACATTTTCTCTGATGGCACCTTTGAAAACACCATTTCTGTTTGATTCAGTACGAGGGAAGCCATAAGCAAGACAATCTTCATCCTGAAACATGTTATCAAATTGGTTTTACATTTTCAGCCAAAGGATATACAAGTACTACCAAAAACAATAAAATTCCACTTGAAAAAATTAAAATTCACTGTGAAGTTGCATTCCTCATTAATCTTCCTGTGTGAAATCTTAAAACAAAAAAAAAGTTCAGAAAAGAAAAAGAAAAAGAACATGACAAAAAATAGAAACATCACAATAGACATAACATTATAAGATGTTTCAATGCGATAGCTCACAGGTTAGTCCAAAGTTTTCCACTAGTTAGATCAAGATCTTTGGCAAGTTGTTACCCATGCGGAATACCTAATCAGGATGAGAGTGAGACACGAAAATTGAAAGGAATAAAATAGGAATTATAAATTATACATTCACACAAGAACACAAGATTGAAAGTGGTTCATCCCAAAATTAGGCATATGTCCACAATGATTGCGGTTGTGCAACGATTAGAAAAAATACAACCAATATACAGAGGACTATGTATTCATAGTTGGATCTACGGTCGAGTGATAAATATTCAATACTTATCGTATCAACACTTCTCAACAAAGATTGGGTAACAAGCCAAGGATCAACATCTCCTCCCACCCTTTCTCGATTTTTCTCAAGGTTGAGCTCTTAAACTCCCATTTGGTAATGTTTATGTTTTAATCTTTTGTTTATGTTTTACAAATATTTTGAAAACGGGAAACAAAAACTTGTTTGGTGTCTCATTTTTTGTTTCCAAAAAATGGAAATAATTTTGAAATTTTACTAAAGTATACGAGAAAAAAAAGAAGGTATTGTTCTTAATACAAATAGCCAACACAAAATTGATAAAGGGGTACTACTCATTTTTTCCGAATATTATATTTTAGCAAATGCATTAGATAAAGAGATTCAGTAAGTTGTTTAAACATCAACTTCGTTTGAGCACAGTTATCCCAACCCCATGCTCACTTGATATACTCAAATCAGTATATCCATCCTAGAAGGAAAATTACTGATTAGATCTGAAGATGGTAGGTCATGACCTGACAATTTGCATTGTGTGTACACTCAGGCAAGGTTGGCTCAACTCATGAAATTGGTGCCCAAGTTCCTGTGGCTAAGCTCATTAGGTTTTTTTTCTAGTGGGCCACACCATGCCAAAGCCAAAAAATTTAGGCACAAGCCCTAAAGAGCTAGTGAGGTGCCTAACACTAACAATCTTTTTAAAAAAAAAAAAAAAAAAACATTTTTCCTATTTTTTGCTTGTGGGTCGAGCCAATGAGCTGATTGATCACCTCTCAAGGGCTAACTAGTCAGTCTACAACACCTAGACTTAGACCTAGTCTCAAACCAAGCCCTTTTCGGGCTTTGCCAGCCTACCCAAGAATATGGACCTAGCCGGGTCACTGGTCAAATGATGACCCTACGGTAGATTTCGATAGCATCTTAAAAACACAAACTTCTGTTTTTTCTTACATGTTTTTTAACATGTATCAAAACATACTTATTATGAATAAAACGAATACAGGTAGAAACAAAACAGTGCAATTCAAATTGCAATTGCATCTTGGGAAGTAAAGAAGCTGTTAGACACAAAGAAGAGGTAGGCGCAACATCTTTAGCTCTAGTTATATCATTGTATCAAAGGAGGAGGTAAAATAGGAATAGTAAGACTGATACCAGCTTTAGAGAAAGAAAAAGGAACAGAGGAAGAAGAGGACATGATCGTTAGCAAGAGGACTAGGATTAGGAGAAACAGAAACATGACTAGGAGAAGAAACAACAACATTATCTACTCCCTCCAAATTCAAACTTAATAATGTGTGGCATGTTCCACAAATTTCATCTATTTTGCTTTATGTTCATCAACTCACATCAGATAATGCTTCCACCATTACACTTACTAATAAATCATTTGTTATTTAGGACAAACACAACAACCAAGTTCTATGTAGAGGTCATCATTAGAATGGTCTCTATCAGTTTCCTTCCCTCTCATTTTGATCACTATTCAAAGGTTTTTTCTAGTATTAGTTCTCCAGCTGCCACTTGGCATAAGAGACTAGGGCATCCTTCTTCAGATGTTTTTCATCATATAGCTAAAACTTGTGGTTTTTCCATTTCTCATAAAGGCTGTTCTTCTTTTTGCAGTCATTGTTGTGTCTCAAAGAGTCACAAACATCCTTCTGTATTGACTAATACTAATTTCAATGTTCCTCTTACTTTAATTCACTCTGATACCATGAAGAGAGAGAGAGAGAGAGAGAGAGAGAGAGAGAGAGAGCAAAAAAGATATTTTCTATTATTTCATTATGAACTCAACTACACATAGAAGTCTTTGATCAATGTATACATGGAAACAAAACAAAGTATCTCTAGATTAGTTATAGATTCTAACTAACTAAGTTTGTTATAGAGGAGAGGATTGTGTACTACTAGCCTACATCCTTATGATAGTTTTATAGGTGTGTTATAGTTGTCATTGCAGCTTTGTCTTCAGTAGCCTTAGTTGTGGTTATGGTTCCTGAGGTGACAGTATCTAGGAGCCAGGTGCGGGGACATAATTTTCGACATGTCCATGTGGCATGACCTTGGCCTGAAGTGCCACATGGCAGAATGTGATTGGCCGAGGTATGAAAATGATCCATGTCTAGGCTGAAGTATTTGGCGAAAGACAAAAATCCTAGTGAATGAATGACTCCTAAGTTGGGTGTATTTAGGACTCTTTTGAGAGGTTAACCGTAACCTAACTGGGAGAGATGAATCATCTAGTATTATTTCTAAAAGGAATAAGTGTTTGACTTGATCACTACTTCTAGGAGGACACCTTTATATAAGCACCCCCATGTGTGAGAGGTACGTGAGTTTATGTGTGTTAATTTGAGTTACCGTTAGTTTGTCGAAATATCTTGGGATATTAATTTACTGACTTTATCATCGAAGTGCCCTCTCGGTTGACAAGCAATCGAGTTAGTTATTCTTCTAATTGTGCAGATGTGGATCTATATAGGCTGCGTGTTCTACAACTGTGTTCCCAAAATTCTAGGAGAAAGATCAGATATTGGTTGTGGTAAAATTTTAGCACACACATACTCCATACACTTTATTTTTTGATAATTTTTTGAATTACTTTTATATACTTATTAGATTACATGAATATTGTTACTCAATACATATATATCACATATTCCAAAAAAAAATTACAAAAATTAAAATTGAAAATGAAATATGAAAAAACATAAATGCTATATGCTTAGTTAAATTAAAAAATGAAAAAAAAATGAAAATGGAGTGAAAGAAACTATATTTTGTTCTGGTTAGGTTAAGAATATGAAAAAAATGAATTAGATAATAGTACAAAAATAACCATTTTTGTTTAATTAATTTAATTTTGTTTTCCCTGTAAACATTATCCAAATGTAGCATAAATATTAGGAAAATGCTATGGACCCCAAATAAATTACCAAATTTTCTACCAAACCTCTCACATGGGTGTAGGACCCACACAAATCATGTGTGTGGGTCCCACACCCATGTGAGAGGTTTAGTAAAAAATTTGGTAATTTATTTGGGGTACCTAGCATAACTCTAAATATTATTAAAAAATTTAATATCAATCTTTTTGTGCAATTATCCTAAATATATGTAAATAAAATATATGACTTATAAGGATAAATTACAGTCACCTCAATTGAGGTTCTTGACAATCACACTGATCTCCCCTTCTTTTTCTAAAATTACACTGACTTTCCTTGTGATTAACGGCGTTAATGGGAGGGTTAGTTTAGTAATTTTAACATTAGAGATATTTTTGTAAATAAACATTAAATATGCGATTATTATTTTGGCTATACCTTATGTTGTGTTTGGTTATGAGTCATTTTTTTTTAGTTATGACTGAAAAAATTTAGTTATAATATTTGTGGTAATCAACACCACAAATGTTATAACCTGCATATGTTACATATAAAATGGTATGTATTTTAGAAGAGCAGTGTTGAGTAGCCCGAGAAGGAGGTTGGCTCGAATGGCTCAAAATTCACCATTTCGATCGTCTGGGCGAACGTCCGGCCGGTCGTCTGGTGAGAAGGTTGACAGCCGCGGTCGACAAAGGTAACCGCGGTAGACAAGTGTTCACCCGGTCGTCTGGGCGGACGTTTGGCACACACCCATTCGAGCCATTCGTGCCCCTCATTTTCAGGCTCTCAAGCATTTTTGATTTTAGAATTACCTATTGTTACGACAAAAGTGATGATGAAACAAATTAAAAATTAATTATATAAATATAAGAGAAGTTATTTGGTAGTTTTTAATCAATACTTGACATCATACAATTTAGTTGTCTTAAAAAAAACAAGATAAAATTGATGAATCTTACTATCTTCTTCTTCATTTTTTCTTTTTTTTTTTTTTTTTTTGATGACATGAGTCTTACTATCTAAATTAATAAAAATAAAATTGGGACAACACTTGTATTTATTTGAATAGTATTAAATAATATTTTTAAATGCTCACATGGTTTAACTATAAATATATATATATATATATATAATTTATTGCATTACATACATACAAGTTCTTGTATTTTTCATTTGGCTTCAATAATTCATATTAATTTGTTTGCCTAAAAAATAATTAATTGATTTATTTTTATTTTTATTTTAATTTATAGATAATCACTTCAAATGTTATACAAAATAAAAATAAAACCCCCCTATGTAATAATCTAACAACTAATCACTGACTTCCACCAAAAAAAAAAGAAGAAAAAGAACAATTTCAATTAGTCAAACTAACAGTCAACTAACAGAAAGGGGGAATATGCAAATAAAAAATAAACCTCAAGGGAGGTCAGTGTAATTTCTGAAAAAAAATAGGAGAGGCCAATGTAATTGTCAGAAATCTCAAGGGAGATGAGTGTAATTTACTCACCTTATAATAGTTATTGTTTTCACTTATTTTTCAAATAAAATTTTTATTTATGAACAATGAATTGAAAATACAAAATTCATAAATTTTTAAGTAGATTACAAAATTACCATTTAGGTAAATTTTAAATACACGTAATTTTCTAATACTAGCTATAAGTTGAATGGTTCAACAAGTCTAAGACTGGTCTAAGCAGTTTAATTCAAAGATATTAAGGTCAAATTAGAATTTTTATCTATTTTTATCCATGATACAAACATTGGCTAACAAAATGATTTATATCAAAAAAAAAAAAAAAAAACTCTATACGTTTAGACAATATTTATAGATTTATATTTTTAATTATGTATAGATTGAATTCTCTTATATATATAATTAATTATAGCTAGAATATTTAAATTAATTAATTTTCAAACTAAAAAGTAAAAAATGTTGGTTTAGAGTGCTAGCTAGGACAAAGAAAAGATATTAAATGGAATTGGGTCAAGATAAGTTGGTACAAATGTTGTAATATTCAGTTTGTGAATATCTAAACTTGTGTCCGACCTTAGGTTCATATTTTAAGAGAATTGCGTATCAATGAGGTAAATTAAAAAATTTTGCACTATATATTCGTATTGTTTGGATGAAAGTCTAAACATAAAAGACTTGCATCAAACATAAGAAATAACTTGCACCAAACATAAGACATACTTGACCCCAATGAAAATGACATTTTTTTTTAGTCATTTTCTAATTGATTTGATATTTTCCCTCATATTCTTAATAGTTGACCTAACCATTCCATGTTTTTATAATCCATTCGATGAGATTATTTACAAGGGGTTAGTTTAATTAATGAGGATAAAGATCATAGAATATGGCTGGTATAGATTCTAACAAAGTTCACTTAGAGGTTGATTGTAGGATTGAAAATTGTCAGGGTAATTGGGGGAAGGGGAATAAAAGTGTGTCTAGGAAGGGAACTAAAACAAGAGTTGATAGTGGTTAACAAGAGGAGTGAAATGATTTAGAGGTGGAGCTTGATGTGGGTTAGAGATGACTTCATTTTGGATGGCTTGGGAAAAGGGGTTAATGCTTACTTTTTCTATAAAAAAAAATAATAATAATAAAAATAAAAATATTTCATTCTCCAATTTATTTTCGATTTTAACAAATTTTATTATGTAATTGTAAATTAAAAAATTTGGTTGTTATGTCATTTGAGAAAATCTAATATAAAAGTATATATTATTTATCTTGTATGCTAAATGGAATTTTTATAATTCATTCAATGTTTTTGCTCTAAAATGTTACTAATCCATGTAATGACATATATATATATATATCTATTAGTTAATACTTGAAATAAAATATTAATAACAACACAATTAAAACACGACTTAAGTGTAATTTAAATGAAAACAACTCATTCACATAATTTTAACTATTTTTTCCTTTTAAATTTTAAAATTATTACTTTAATTTTTAGGATAAAATATTAATTATTTGTTTAAGACTGTGCATAGCACGAGTTTTAGGTTAGTTTATATATACACAAGGTAGATTACTTTTATTTTATGTAGGGTTGAATCCAAAATGAGAAAAGAAAAAATTAAACATAAATATAGAAAAGAACGTACCTTTAGAAGTTGTATCATTACACTTTGACTCAAAGGGCCCAGGGATATTTCCTAATCAGCACTTTGAGCGAATTATTTCCAATGCTCTCTTGCTCTTCCTTAATTTTCCTGGCAGATTCCACAACAGTGGAGAGACAATAGTTCACCTCAATCATCTGCAGAGTGAGTATATCCCCAAAACTAGATGGTATTTCCTCGAGAAATATACACCCGTCCAACAACAAGTGTTGAAGGCTTGGAAAGTGAGTAGAGCAGGTGATCCATTGCTTGACATTGAGGTACTTCAGTTTCAAGAATTTGAGTCGAGGAAACCCACCATCAGTTGTTGCCCATTGCTGTCCCCAGGCAGCATTATTTTCTAATTTGAGAAGCTCAATGTTGGGTAACATCATCCCAAGGACTGATATCTCCTCCCACTCTATCCTCGTATATTTTAAAGTTAGCCTTTTAATATTTGCAGGAAACTTGACCTCTCCGAGAGTAACTGGGTATTCGGGGAAAAAATCGTTGCATAGCTTCAGAGTCTCAAGGTGTCTTAAAAATTCTAGGTTAAGAAACATCCAATTCTCCGAATCTGAAGACAGTTGTCCACAAATTCCCAGCTTTGTAAGAAAAGGAGTTCTTGCTAATAAATCATGGATAAATCCATAACAGTTTAAGTTCTTGATGGTTCATAGGTTTTCTAATATAGAGGGATGGTTGTGATCCATTATTGCTTCTTCAGAACATAAAGCAGCATCATATTTTGCTCCTCCTTTAGCATAAAGATGCCTCAATTTTGTAATATTCCAAACATTACATGGCAGAATAACCTCACTCAATGGTGTACAAATAATAATAATAAGTGTTTCCAGGTTTGAGAGATTGGATATTGATGGCGGTAATTCACAGTAATGTTCCAAATTAATTGCCAAATACCTCAAATTAACAAGTTGTGTTAATTCTCTTGGAAAGAAGGCATTGTTATAGCATATTTCGAACACTCTAAGAAGTTTGAAGGTCCAACAAATAAACGAGCACATATCACCAAACGAATTTTCGTAGCCAATTATTTTCTCAAACTCGTGTTTGAAGCACAATAACGATTGAACAACTGTTGGGGAATAAGACTGTAAGAGAATATGATCAAATATTGGTATGAAGTAAGAAAGGATGCACAGGCGGCGTTGCTTATTTGTTTCGTAATTACTTGAAGAAGAAGAAGCGTCGTTATAATTGTGAGTCCACTGCAGGAAATTAATTTCCCTGGCTTTCTTCAAGCATAAATCACGCAACAAATCATGCATACGACATGCTTTAATTCGATCATCAAACCTTTTTTGAGCAACAATTACCAGACTTCTTTGAATTAGATCCATTAAGTAACCCTCTGCTACTTCCTCCAAGCTTTTCTGCTCAATTTTTTATATAAACCCCTCAGCTATCCATAACCAAATTAATCTCTGCACCGAGATTTCTTGATCTTCTGGAAATGCTCCTAAATAGAGAAAGCATGGTTTCAAGTGGCGAGGCAAGTGATTGTAACTCAGTGCTAGTGTGTCCAAGTACTGGTTTGGATCACTAACAATGTATGAGCTTACACTTTGGGCAACTTTTTTCCACGACTTTTGTGTCTTGATGTTCTTTGCAAGAAGTCCTGCTATTACAACAATTGCAAGTGGAAGCCCTTCACATCTTTTCACTATTTGCTTCCCAATTTCAATCAGTTCTGGAGGGCAACTTCTATTTTGAAACACCTTCCGTTGTAACAACTCCCAACTCTCTTCTTCAGTGAGAAAACGCAGACAATGAGGATGGCAATCAGGTGAGGCATGCATAGACAACTCTTTGAGCCGACTAGTGAACATAACTCTACTTCCATTGTTGTCATTGGGGAAATACGTTTTAAGATCGATCCAGGTACCAATATCCCATAAATCATCAATGACAATGAGATATCTCTTGCCTTTTAATTGCTTGTACAACATTTCGCCTAGCTTCTCATTGGCCATGTTTTTGTCTTTGTCATCATCAGTAAGGACATTAAGAGAACATAAAATGTCCAACAACATATCTGTTTTTCTGGGTAATTGAGAAGCATAGGTCCATGCACGAATATGAAAGTAGTGTGTGATGTAAGGATCATTGTACAGTTTTCTGGCTAAAGTAGTCTTACCGAGTCCAGGCATCCCAACAATTGATATCATTTGTAAATTGTAGCTGCTTCTTCCCTCCAGCAAGTAGCTTTTTTATAGTCAACGCCTCATCATCAAAGCCCACTGTAATTTCTTCATCTACCATGGTTCTGTTCTCCATTGACATTGACGGGACTCCATCATTGAAAGACTGATCATCTTGTAGGAGTTGGATCTGATTTATATGTTCATAAAACTGCAGCACTTTTGCCTCGATCGTCTTAATCTCTTCCATGATATTTATGCCAATTAAAATATCAAAAAAACTGTCGCCGTTGTTGTTGCTGTCCCTCTGCCCTGGAACTTCAACATCAAAAAAACGGATGAGTTGTCTTGTCTTGCAGATCACATAATAAATTTGCATCGGCAGGTTTTTAGCTTCATAGTTCAGCTCATGCTGCTGCTACTTCTCCTCCATATCCTTGAGAATGATTGCTAGGAATCTGAGCCGATTGTAAAAAGAGTCGATATGATCAATCTCCCTCTCGAATCTCTCTCTATTTCTCCAAGACAAAATATTGTTCACCCATCTCCCTCTCGAATCTCTCTCTCTGTTTCTCCAAGACAGAATATTGTTCAACCATTTCCCTTTCCCTTCCCAAATTCCTCCCCAAATCCCCTCACAAAACATAGAGTTTATGTTTCTTCCAGACAGAAAACATCTCTTTCTGTTCCTCTAAGACAGAACAATTTTCACCCATAGCCCGATTTCGGTGCTCTGCCATCTCTCTCTCTTTCCATCTCTCTATCTTTCTTTCTCTTTCTCTTTCTCTTTCTCTTTCTCTTTCCATAGCCCGATTTCGGTGCTCTGCTATCTCTCTCAAGTTTTGTGTTCTGAAGATGGAGTTCAATCAGAAAAGACTTTGTGGGTGTTTTGCAGGAAAAAACTGGTGATTGAGCAGAGAATCTTGAAATGGGTTGGTGGTGGTGTCGATCCAAAAAAAAAAGTGTAAAGAAAGATCTTTCAGAGTGTAGAAGCAGAAAGAGCAAGTGGCTTCTGGAGTTTGGATCCAAAAGGAAACATTATTGAAAGCAGAATTGCGATGCCAAAAGTATAAAAGGAAATTTCATTTGGCTCCTTAAATTTTTTACTTATATTTTAATTTAACTTTCAATCAATATTAATTTTACATTTAAATTTTTAAAATTTTGATTAATTTAGCTCTTGTCGTCATATTGTGTCTACAGTTTGATGAAATATGCTGAAGTGATATTAAAATTTATTTAAAATTTCATTTTACCCTTAAAAATATATCATAAAAATAACCCCAAGGTAAGTGGCCGAATGGTAAAGTCTGGAGGATAAAATCCACAGGTCTCGAGTTCGAGTCACCCCTTGGGGCCACTGGAGGTTTGCCCGGTCGTTAAGTTCAGGGCCCTCAGGATTAGTCCTGACTTCCTTTGAAATCAGCGGATTGGGGATACCTGAGTGATCAAAAAATATATTTATATATATCATAAAAATCAATTTGCCCCTCAAATATAACAAAAAATTAAATTTAAATATTTAATAAATAATTTTTTATCTCAATAATGAAAAAATTCAATTTTAAATAATATATAATTTGTAAAAAAATAATAAAAAATATAAAAATTCTCATTTAGAATTATCTTGAGACTATCAAATATGGATAATTCGACAAACATGTTGTGCCCGTACCGGGTACTTACTGATTTATGGTATTTTTACATACGTACCGAGTACACAAAATATGTACTCAAATTTTTCCTTCTTAATTTTTGGTGTACCCAAACACATCTAGTATATATCCAAGCCATGTTGTACCCCAATTGAAACAATATTTTCTTCTACTACAAAGATAAAAATCCTTTTACTAGACTTCTTTTTCATTTTTAGTTTTGTGTTTAGTATAGTTTTAAAATTAAGTTATGGTTTGTAAATATAATGATATTTAATTTCGGTTTATTTTATACCTATACTTTTGACATTAAATGTCGATTGTATGTTGGATTTAACAGATTAAACCATTTAATCAATTTTTGTGTTATTCCAAATTAAAAACAAATATTTTTTTATAAACGTATTAAGCCGTACCCGTATCCTACTCTCTTTTTTTTGGCTTTTACAGTGTCGAAGTACGCATATCGTACCAATACCAATATTCATACACATACCTGTGATTCACAAGTCTCAAATTATCTTGAGTCGATCCTGGAAAAACTTATTGAGTTAAAAATTTATTGGCTACTCTATGTGTGTGTAAGCGCAATTGTAATTAGTTTATTACCCAAATTAATTTTAATAGAATTGATCAACTAATAGTAATTTCAAAATTGAGTGGGAAAAAATTTTCAAAATTCAGTCAGTACTTGGTACGGATACGACATGTTTGCCATAGTACCCATGCTTCTTAGTCTCAAGATAATTCTAAATGAGAATTTTTATTATTATTTTGCAAAGTATATATTGTTTAAAATTTAATTTTTTCATTATTGAGATAAAAAATTATTTATTGAATATTTAAATTAAATTTTTTTTTTTTATATATTTGGGGGGCAAATTGATTCTTAAGGTATAATTTGGGGGTAAAATAAAATTTCAAATGAATTTTGGCGTCACGTCAGTACATTCCATCCAATTATAAACGGAATGTGACAGTAGGAGCCAAATTAATCAAAATTTTAAAAATTTGGGTGTAAAATTAATATTAATTAAAGTCTAAGGTCAAATTGAAAAACGCGTGAAAGTTTGAGGGGCAAAACGATATTTCCTCTAAAACAAAAACAAATGGCTTTACTTGTATAAAAGTGAATCACCACCTTCTAGTCTTTGTGCTTTAAATAAATAAAGGAAAATGATATAGAGACACATTAGTTACTCATTTTCTAAACTCAATGATGTTGTTGGCTTTTTTGGCTTCAAGAGTTAATAGTGTAAATTTAAGCGTACCAGCAAGGATCAATTAATCCTTACAGAATTTATAATTGCCAACCAATTATCAAGTGATTGTGTTGAAGTTATTTTTAACCTCAATGAAGAGGATTTTTACTGGTGACTTGTTTAAGAGAAAATTATGAATAGTAACAAGTAAATATAATTCAGAAATCGAATTTCATTAAGCAAACGAAAACTTACAATGAAGTTACAATGACCCAGCCTCGATGAGGTTCACAGCAACAAACTATTGAAAAACTACTTCTAGGAATTGAAGTGCAGTACATGAATTGAAGTGCTGGAAATGTAAAGAATTGGAAATGTAAAACTGAAAAAAAAAAATATGAAGTAAATAAACTGGTTTCTAGATCTGAGTCTAGGTGCTTTACAATGTAGTCATGAATGGTTATTTATAGGCAAATATTTGTAGGAAAAAAACTTCCAGCAATAACTACCTAATAACTACTTAAAGCTACCTAATAACTACTTAAAACTACCCACTCTTCCATCTTCATTCCCACGCCACATATCCCTCCATGCCTTCATAACTTCCTTTAACCTCCAATTCATGCTCCATGTTCTCCACTTTGTCCTCCATGTTCTTCCACATTATGCTCCATTATCCTCTACATTCTCCATTATTCTTTCACATATGTTTAATGATTCATAATTTCTCATAACCTCCAAATGAGTAAGAGAATGCCACGTGTCCTGTAATTTATCAATAATAATAATAATAATAATAGATTTATGGAACCAGCATTACCCCCCGCGGCCCTTAAAAATAATGTTTACTTGAATTTTTGAAGGGCTAAATCAAGCACATGCCTAATCTAAGTAACAAAGTACTTCGAATAATATCAACAAAGTGCTTTGAGTGATATAATATCACCAATAAAGTGTTTCAAATGAGCATGAAATTATGACTAGATGCCTCGAATTATATATATATGCCTTGAAGGGATATTATATATGTGCTTCAAATCGGCATCAATCTTTTGAAGGGAATTAAACAATTTTGTGTTACTTGTACTTCAAACACTTAGAAAACTTGGAACGTTTTGAAGTAGGTTGATGTTGCTTGCACTTAAAATCATTTAGAACTTCATATTTTTAAGGCAAAGCCAATGATTCACCTTAACAAGCTGTTACACATGCTAAATAACAAGCTTTGAATGTGGTATAAAGGACCAAAAATCACCCTTTTTATGGTCTAAGTGTTTATAAATGACCAAATTCATCATTCGAAGGTCTTGTGGAAAAGCTTTGGATGATAATCTCATATTTTCAAGACAAAGCCAATGATTCACCTTAGCAAGTTGTTACACATGCTAAATAACCAGCTTCAAAGGTGGTATAGAGGACCAAAATCATCCTTCGAAGGTTGAAGGTGCCGACAAAGGACGAATTACATCCTTGGAAATACTCGGCAAAGCTTCGAAGGTTCACAAGCACCAATATTGTTTCTTCGAAGATATTGTTGGTGCAAAATGGAGTGCTTCAAAGCTTACAAAACTATGACAAAAGGGCTTTCGAAGCAACTTTTGGCCAACATTGTGGTTATTCAAATTTTGTATGTTCGGGTTCATACATAATTAATGAAAATACTAATTTTATGCTTTGAACCAATTATTAATTCTCCGAAGACACCAAAATCGCTATTCTTCGAACCAATTTTTGTAGAATACTAGTTACATTTTCATGTAACAAATAGCTATAAAAATGTTTATCAGTAAAGCCACTAATTATCATGCCAAATTAATTAATTGCCATTTTACATATATTTAAAGAGATGTACACATTTCGAAAGTTTTCTCGTCCCATGTTACATTTCGAAGGTGTTCATTAATGACAAAACCACCCTTCGAAAGTCACATATGTTACTAAAGGATCAAAGTCGTCCTTCGAAAGTACTCACGACATCTCTTCGAACCAAATCCAAAGAGTTGGATTAACAACCCTCACATGTTCTTAATAACATGTTTCGAAGTGTCTTGGGACATGCTTCGAATGTAACTACAAAACCAAATGGTGATGGTTTTATGGATCAACTAATAACTATATTTTTTGCCCAATATATTGCAATAACAAAATATTATTTGTTAGCCATTCCATCAAAGTCAACATTTGATCTGATCCACAAATCCAAAATGGATTTTGAACAACAAAAGTGATGGTATAGTGTGACTATGAAAATTCATACTTTTTGACACTTTGAAAAATGTCAAAAAAATTGAATTCATGAACAATGGCTTGTTCATTATTCTTGACCATGTTTGGTTTAAAAACATAACTTTAGCCAAATTGATTTTCATAATTATTTGGCAAAGTTGATTGTTTTTCCGTGTTAGCCATTAATGGCTTATGAAAATCCCTCATAGGTATGTTATTTTCATGACTTGACTCTGTAAAAATTGGATTTTGGGCCTCCCGAGCTATGTATAGAACATCACTCTTAGCCAAATTTGGCTCAAGAACATGCTCTTTCGTTATGTTAATTTCATAATTTTGCTCTTTAAAAACAAGTTCTCTAACCCCTCCAGCCATTGATAAAGTCAACTCTTTGCTTTTGCTATTTTCAATCAAGGAAAAATTCTAAAAAAATTCACCAATTCCGGCCATTAAAGCCTCAGTTAAAGACTTGGTAGTGAGAGTTGACAACTCATCATTCCATTGGTGAATTTCCATATCAAGTTGATGAATTTCTCCAATTAAATGGTGTCTTTTTTCTTCCACCAAATAATATTGTAAGGGATGAAAGTTTATTTTATCAAGAAAATGGATCTCTTCTTGAAAATCCAAATTTTTTTTCTAGGCTATCTGAAATAGACAAATCCAATTCATTTTTCATTTCTTACACTTGACGTCCCACTGGACGTGCCAAAAATTGTTGGCTTATTTTTCCTACGAAGGAAAATATCTTAAATGCAAGTTTGTCAGCAAGGATTGAAAAATCCTTACAGATTAAATTCAAGCCAATTATCGTTGACGGTTCTTTTGCCTCAACGAAGAGGACTTCAAAATTGCCAAGTGTAAAGAAAAGAAAAATTAAAAAAAGAAAGAGGAAGACGGAGAAAGATGATTGAGTGAACAATCAAACTAACTATTAATTTATCTCTACTCCTATGCTTTGAAAAGGAAATATATAAAATAAAGTGTAGAGAACTTACCTCTACTTCTATGCTTCGAAAATGAAGTGCATAAAATAAAGTGCGAAAATAAAGTGCAGGAAATATAAATGACAAGAAAAATAGAAATCAATTGTCTTGATTTGAGTTCTGGATCATTTACAATGTAGCCATGAATGACTATTTATAGACAAATATTTGTAGGAAAAAAATACCTAATAACTACCCTATTCTTCCATCTCTTTCATTTCATACTCCATGATCTTCCATAACTTCCTTCAACCTCCACTTCATGCTCCATGTTCTCCACTTTGTTTTTCATCATCTTTCCACATTTCATAACTTCTCATAACCTCCAAATGAGTAGGAGGATGTCACATGTCCTGTAATTATATAAATAATAAATAATAATAAAATTGCAGACTTATGGAGCTAACAGATGTGTAACTAATATGATTAATTAATAATTAGAGAATATATGAAAAAAAGTGTTACTTTTAATATTTTAATTGATTATCACATTACTGAATTTAAAAATAGAGTCTAATTTTTCATTTCGAAGAGCAATACTCATAAATAAATGTAATTACAAAGACCAATAATGTAATCTAATTTAAGTTCTCAATTCACCGACTATTTACTGGGCGTTGGTATAAACTTTTATTATTTTCGTAAATTTTTAAGCTATATCACGTAGAGAAAGAGAATTAGGAAATTATAAATATATATATATATATATATTTGCTTATTTTTATTAAGTAAAATTGTTGAAAAAAATATATTTTACTCATTAAATTCAATGTAGGTGTATACAAAATATCTAAAATACATATTTTTATTAAGTTTAATAACTAAAATATATTATTCTGATAGTTTTACTATAATTTAGATTAAAAACAAATAAAAATTAGAAAAAATTTTATTTTGTTATAAAGTTCAAACATTAATTAATTTATTTTTAAAATTTTTCTAAAAGAGAATTTAGGTAGCGTTTGGTAGAGTTTTCTAAATATGATTTGAGAATAGAATTGTATTTTGAGTTTATGAGTTTTGGAATTATGATTTGAGTGTGAAAATTTTGTTTGGTTATAAGTTTTGAAAAGAGTTTTGAATTGAATTTTGGAGGGAGTTTTGAGTTTTTGAAATTAGAAAAGTTATTTGATTAGTCAAATTTTTTTGCCTGGAAAGGAATTTTCAAAAGTGGATGTAGAATTATAATTTAAAAACTCAAAACAAACACTACACTCAAATCAATAGGTAAAAATATATTTAGAACACCTAACCAAACACAGCCCTTTTTAGATGGGCAAAAGAGAATTTAAACTATTCCTATAAATTTGTTTAAGGCACCAACCTGTATCATATGCCTAACTTTGACGAGTCTGGATCCTCTGTTGTGGTTGTCTGCGGTGCTTCCTGCGGCGGTCCAAAACGACCAATTTTTTTTTCCCCCCTTCTTTTGCTATTAAGCCTCTTTTTCTTCTCTCTCATCTCTCACCCAAACACACAGAGACGAAGATGGATGGCGAGAGAATGGATTCAACTCAGCATCATTAACAAAAATTGCAAAATTATCTGTCATGACCCGAACCCGCCCCTATGGATTAAGGTCATAACCGGCCAGTAATCAAGGGATTACCTACGGCCTCAAATCAGATTAGAATATACTCTATCAGAGTTAAGGGGCCAAACGGAAGCAAATTTAAAACTTTTGTCCATATGAGCTATGCTTATATGGCATAACAAAACATTTCACATATACTTAATAATAACTCACACCACATATCAGTAGTTAACATCTTGTATACCCAGGATCATTTAAACACATAGTCAGCTAAATCAAAAGCTTATGCACATAACCGGTCTATCATGACCAATAGAAATAGCAAAAGGAATACAAAAGATCATAAACAAAGCCTCTTGCGTGAGGCACCTGGGCTGACTTCACAAAACTCGGGTTCCTTTCTTAGATTCCACTAAGGCTGGGGTTGAACGTCCCTTTGCTCACCTACATACATATAAATGAGAGTGAGCTAACGCCCAGTGAATAATATCAAAATAAAGAGATTAATGAATGAGATTCGTTCATAAATGAATCATACTTATAATGTACATATTCGAACCACTATTCTCATTCACACCAGATTTACAAATCGCAACAAAGCAAAACGACCTTAGGTCCAACACATCACGTCTATATGCAAAACGACCTCAGGTCCAAGTCTTATACAAAACAATACGACCTCGGGTCCATCCATACGAAGCAACCTTTGGTCCAACCAACTCTCTATTCAAAACGACCTTTGGTCCAACCAACTCTCTATTCAAAACGACCTTTGGTCTAATTCTAGCATATCAAACGGCCTCGGGCCCAATTCAAATGTATCAAGCGTATTAGACGACCTAGGGCCTATTCTCTTTATATTCATATCCATGCGCATTTCATATTCATGATCATGATCCCTTTCATTCAAACGGCTTTTAGCCCGTTTCTTTCAAATGGCTTTCAGCCCATCACGGTATTCCAACATATCAAATGACATATTCAAACGGCCTTTGGCCCACCTTTGCATTCATGTCTAACGGCCTTTGGCCCAATCGTTCATGTCCAACGGCCTTCGACCCAATTATTCATGTCCGACGGCCTTCGGCCCAATTATTCATGTCCGACGGCCTTTGGCCCAATTACTCATGTCCGATGACCTTCGGCCCAATTACTCATGTCCGATGACCTTCGGCCCAATTACTCATGTCCAACGACCTTCGGCCCAATTATTCATTATGGTCAAACGTATCAAGCGACAAACAGCCTTAAGCCCAATTTAGATATATCAAACGTATTAAGTGACAAACGGCCTTAAGCCCAATTCGGATATATCAAACGTATCAAGTGACGAACGGCTTTATACAAAGTTAGGCATATAAAATACTCATTCATATTTTCAATCAACAAATCCATGAAGCTCATACAGAAGTAGTATTTGGAAAGTAACATACTTGAAAATATCTTTACTAAGATATTACTCACTGTGTTCTGTCGGTGGATTTGCCCTTGAGCTCGACCCTACACATTACATAACACATATGGGTCACAAACTATTCAATCTGTTTTTAATTCATACATCCCTCTTAGGCTTCTTTCTTATCCTTTTAACTTATTTATGATGCTCAATGCATGTCTAAGAGTGCTTAGAAATGAAAGAGAACGGAAAATGAAACACATAACACTATAACAAAATTTCTAAAATAGGGGTCCCCGCTCGAGCGGACCCTCATGGTCTGCAAAAGTACTGGTTGTCTCATTTTTACGCTCGAGCATGAACTCGGACGCTCGAGCTGAAGGTCATTCTACATGGCTCCCCGCTCAAGCGTGAACTTCCTCGCTCGAGCGTACATCCTGTCTACAAAAAGTTCTAGGAGCTCGAATTTCCCGCTCGAGCGGCGCCTTCCCCGCTCGAGCGGACATGCCAAATTCTGGAAAATCCAGAATTGTTCTTGAGCTTCAAACTTGCATTCAAATCAACATAGCTTGCATTTTATAACCCATAACTCTCACATACAACTACTAACATGCCACAAACACCAATTTACTACATTATGAAGCTCAAATCTTATGAATCAATCACATGCAAACCCAAATTATACCAAACTTACCTCCAATACATTAAATTCATGCATTCAAACTTCATATCTTCATCTATCATGCATGCATGTCAATTCTTGACTCCATTTCTATTACAAAATGATACAAATGGTGCTTATAACCATGAAACTCAACAAAACTATGCTTGCATGTATGATTCAATGCCCAATCTTTCATAATTAACATGTTACATGCTAGCTTATGCAAATTCATGGCAATTCTAAACATGTATGCATTCATTGACTCCAAATTCGACCATTACAACTTATTTCTTGCTCTTGGTTACATATTCTCTTTGAATTCACAACATTACAAACTTAACTTATGAATTTATGCTCAAATACTTACCTAGGAGCTTCAATCTTCACAAATTCTTGTTAATTCTTGAGTATAGCTTCCCAATCCACAATCTTTGAGTCAAAATGCACAATTATCCCTCTTTCTCTCTCTAAAATCGACACACTCTCTCTCTAGAGAGCAAATTTAGATTTTGAGCTCAACAAAATGAGGGACTTAAGTGTATATTGGCCTATTTATAGGCTTGCTTAATTATATTGATTAAGTTTAAGTAATGGCACTCTAATTAACCATTCTGAATCTAATTATTTTGATCCAAATCAATTTCTAATTAAATTTCACCGTAGGCTCTAAAAATTACGCTAATCACAATGGCGTAGTCAATTTCATTTTCTGTAGCTGAGAAGGCCTTCAATTTTCAGTTCAAAGCACAGATTCTAACAGATTTTCCTACAATGAACAGATAGAAATTCAAAACCACATATATTCATATAAATGGCACTCAATCATATCAAACACATAATCACAATCATAATCAAGATTAATTAGCATAACACGGATCAAGGTTATCACATTATCTACACCACTCCCTCTGTTATCCATCTCTCTCTCTCTCTCTCTCTCTCCCACACACACACACATATATATACAGATATATATATATGAAATTGTTTTCAAATATTGATATGAGTTTGAAATTGTATATGAATCTGATCTTGAAGTTTTCAAACCCACTTTGTTTTCAAATATATGTATATATCCAAAAAAAAAAAACTTCATGAATGAAACCCACAAAATATGAAATTGTTTTCAAATATTGATATTAGTTTGAAATTGTATATGAATCTGATCTTGAAGTTTGAAATTGTTTTCATTTCAAACCCACTTCGAAAACTTCATGAATCTGATCTTGAAGTTTTCAAACCCACTTTGTTTTCAAATATATGTAAAAAATAAAAAAATAAAAAAATTCATGAATGAAACCCACTTTGTATGTTCCAAAAAAAAAACATAGATCACACTTCATGAATCAAACCCACTCGATTTTTTATTTTTTTTTGGCAAAGGATCTTTGTCAATCTCTTCAAGGCGATGCAGATCGAAATAGATCTAAGACCATTGGAGCAAATCAGAGGAAGATGAAGTGAAAGAGAGGTTGAAAAGCTAAAGAGGAAGGAGAGAAAAAAAAAAAAAAAAAAAAAAAAAAAGAGGTCCAAAACGACGTCGTTTTGGACCGCCACAGACAATCACGGCAGATGATCCAGACTCAACTTTGACTGGGCCATATGAATGACTTTTTGTTGCAATCCATTGGGAGTGTTAATACAATTTTTTGTTTTTTTTTTTTTAAAGCGCCATCAATGTCTTGTGAATTTTTTTTATTTGATATAATTTTTGTTTACATCACATCAACATACTAAATTAAGTATTTTGATCTTCTCCATTTCATGTATATAATGAAATTTTTTTATTACAAATTTAATGGCTATGAAATAAAAATAAAATTTTATAATTATTTTAAATTAGAAAAAATCATTACACTCACCATTAGATGATATATAAAAGAACCTCTCCATTATAAATATGCAATAGAGAAGATCACAATTTCTAAATTAATAACCAACACCTCTAATTGTGCTTATAATTTTTGGTGCAATCTGTATAATATTCATTTCGTTTCAAATTATTTGTTCGGCATGGAAAATGAGAATTTTTTCATATCGAATTTTTTAATTTTTTTTCACCAATTAAAAAATCTTTTTAATTATTTTTACTTTATGAAAAAAATTAAAATTTTAATATAAAAATATATTATTTTTAAATTTTCATTTTTCATATCTGAGGTAGTATTTTACAACATGTATTTTTGACGGGTGGCACTAATAAACCCCACTTTTTTTCTAAAGACTCCCGCCGTTTAGTATTTTTTAAGGATGCTTGGATCAAAAATCAAATTTTAAATTTTGTTTGGTTGTTTCCACTTTTCAAAAAATACTTTTCAGAAAATTCTACTTTTTTATTTTTCGTATTTTTTTGTTTTTACTGAATTTTTTTAATATTTTAAGCAATTTTTTTTACTTTTTAGACACATCTAACATAAATATACCTAAAAAGTAAAAAAATTGTAAAAAAAATCTTTTAAAAATTCACTAAATACCAAAAATACAAAAAAAATACAAGAATTTAGTACATTTTTTGTATTTTTATGTATTTATTAATTTTTTAAAATATTTTTTTCACAAATTTTTTACTTTTTAGATACATCTAAGTAAGGTGCATCTAAAAAAATAAAAAAATATTTAAAATTTAAAAACTATTCACTAAAAACAAAAAAAACACGAAAACCAAAAAAGTTAGTTTTCAAAAAACTTAATCCAGAAAACTCAAACCAAACACACTGAATAGTTTGAGAGAGTTAGATTTAGAATTTTGGGAAAGGAATATTTTGATAATTTAATTTTGGGGTTTTTTTTTTAGGGTCCCTGGTATTAAGACCTTATAGTATAAAGAACATCTAATATTTTCATAATGTCTAAGGTCCCTCAATTTGATCCAGAGAAATTCTGCTCCAAAGAAATTCTGTCTAGAGAAATTTCAACCTAGAGAAATTTCCATCCAGAGAAATTTCAAACCAGATAAATTTGAAATTTTTCTGGTTTGTTCAATTTTTTTGATTTTGAAATTTTTTTAGGGTTGAATTTTCTCTAATTTTCTCACAAATAACTCTGTGATTTGCTGCTTTGCTTGCCTTCACTCTTGGTGTCAAGCAAATTATGGGAATTTCTTTGGCCTTTTCCAGAGAAATTCTCTCCCGAGAAATTCTCGAATTTCTCTAGATGAGAATTTCTCTGGAGAGAATGAGAGATGAAATCGAACAACATCAATATTACTCTCCTTCTCAACAAGAGGGTTTCAAAATTTGATTTCACAAACATTGGGTTTTATACAAATTAAGCATTCCAGGTTCCAGCTCGAAACCAAAGAATTTCTCTGGACCAACCTAGAGAAAATTTAGTTAAAAAACCAGAGAATTTCTCTGGTTTCAACCCAGAGAAAATTCAGTTAAAAAACTAGAGAATTTCTCTGGTTTAAACCCAGAGAAAATTCAGTTCAGGTGATCGTGATTTTCCATTTCTTTCTGATAATGGATCATCTGAATCAGCTTTGTGGTAGGAAATTATAAGATCTTGATCACTTGTGATATATATGTTGTTTGTGTTGCAATCAGGATGCCACAAGAGGTGATCCTCAAATGAAGTTACGAGCTCCTCACGGAAGTTCCAAACAACCACCATCTTGTTTCTGAATGTCAGGAACAACTGGTTCTCATATAGAAATATAAATGCAGATGGAGTCATAAATTCAGTTCTGCTAAATTTTGTTAGTTCAGAATTGCGAACCTGCAAATAACAAATATCAGATATTAAACGTAGATTAAAACAAATTATTTCAAAACCACAAGAAAGATCCTTACATCAAGAATCTGAAGATTCTCACTTTCTTGCTTGACGAGAAGCTTCTCGTTGAACTATTCAATGAAATCCACCTTCTTATTCTGATGAAAGAGATGTTTGAAAGTTTTGAGAACTGTACCATCCTCTATTGAAAGAATCTTAAGAGGAACATGGCCACTAGCTTTGGTAAAAATCAACAACATGATACCTGGACTGTTTTTCTTCTTGTGGGAACATTCAAAACATCAGATACCCATTTCGATTTGAAGGTGATCCAGAAAATTGCGAAAAAAAGAGATATGAACTGGCCTGTCACAACAATCGTCCACTGCTTAACTTATCATCCGCGGGTGATACTAAATACTATTACGTGAAGGCAATCAACTACAACAGCTACACAATCCGACTCGTGGATGTGGGCATTCAAAAAGGAAAGTGATCCTCCCTACCTCTTTATTCGTTATCCTCTCAAGACATTCCTAAACTTGACTTCTATGATAATTATTATCCATATAGTCCATATAGTCCATATGAGTGGCCATGGCCATGGGAGTTTCCCTGTCTTGAAGCTGTAGCAGTGTTGATGGAATGTGAAAATCCAGTGAATTCTACATTATACATGAACACCAATAATAGTGCTTATACTAGTTGTATTAATAAAACAGTCAAGTCTTCTTCACAAACCCATTATTATTATTCTTACTTTATGTTCGAGAACTTGAGAGCGTCGGATGTGGCAAACCTATGCAGAATAGATGAGATAGTTGCAACTACCTTGTGGTCTCCAACAGCAACAATAACAAATCGCAACTTTTCCAGTAACTTCATGGAATTCCACGCACAACTGGCCTCTGGATTTGAGCTTTCATGGGCCAATATTCTCTGTGAAAATTGCTCAAGAGGAGACAGTTCCTTCGTTGATCCTGCTACAAATTACACCGTCACTTGTTTGACCTTCTGCGATTCCCGATTCAATTTGACCTTTTTCTGTGCGTAAGATTTTTTGCACTTTTTTTTTCCCGATTCAATCTGAGGACGAAGAGTTCGTTGTGAAGCTCAAGAGTCTGGAGCACTGAGAAAGCTCACGAGGATGAAGGAAGAAGCTAGGGTTTGGGGTTGATGGAGAGAGAGAGAGAGAGAGAGAGAGAGAGAGAGAGAGAAGAGAGAGACCAAACTCAGTTTTTGAAACCCTTCCGTTTCTTCTTAAATTTCTCTGTGATATATGAGTTTGGGATTGAAGGATTTTAGATATCATAAAATAATATTATGGATCTCATCCATTATTAAAAGTGGGAGATAGACCTTAGACTAATTTTTCCTTTAATTTTAAGACAAAAATATAATAAAAAAATTATTAAATATGTAAAAAGAGATGAAGTAGTGTGTGAAAATAAAAGTTGCAACTGAATTAGCTTGTCCATAGCATAATGACCAAACTACCCTACATTCCGCTCATGCGTTTTATCTCTTCAGATCTCTCTCTCACAGTCTGAAGCCACGATCGGAGGTCCTCGACGTCTTTTACTCCGCCGTCGCCTCCTCGCTGCCGGAGGGCGGCGATATCATCATTGTCTCACTCTCTCACCGATCGCATCATCGTCCCCGATCTCCATCAATCTTCTCAGATCTGTGCACTTCAACCCTCAATTTCACTGATCCAGGGTCAGATCTCATCCCCACACAGTATTTCTTTGTTTGATTTCACTAATTTTGACGCTTCTTTTTAGTTTTAACGGCATGATCAGATCTGTCGTCGTCGCACCACGGCTTTCTTCCTACGGATCTCCCCATTCGCCGGTGGTGTCCTCATCGTCGCCGGAGGTATCTTTTGCAATGGAAGGTCTTCCATGGCTACCTCCAACTGTGCTGCAGAGAGAGAGAGAGAAATGAAAAATGTCCAGGCCAACCATGTGTATGTGTATCTTTATATATATATATATATAGAGAGAGAGAAGATCATAGGGTTTTCTAGAGAGAGGGAGGGAAAACAGCATAGATGGAGTGCTAGGTTTGAGATCTAGCATTAATCATTGATTTCCAAATTTTTTCTACTGTGTTTGTTTGCTAAAATAGTGTTGGAAAATAAATTTGGTTGACGTGAATCTTTGATTTTTGTGTGTTCTGGACATGTCGCTCAATTTAGGGAAGTTGGACTTTTTTGTTTGAGCTCCGATTCGTAGCTCGAATTCGGAGGCTCGAATTCGGCTCGAATTCGGCGCAGAGGAAGAAGAGAAGAGAAGAAGAAGAAGGAAGGAGGAGGAGGAGGGAGGAGGAGGGAGGGGAGGGGGCCATAAAAATGGCTGGAGGAGGAGTCGGGGCCGGAGGAGGCGGGGCTTCTGGTTCAACGACGATCGGTGATCGGAGCTTTTGGTCGACGATCGGAGCTTCTGGTTCAACGACGATCGGCGATTCTGGTTCAACGACGAGCTGCGGCCCTTCTCTCCTCTCATCTCCTCTCTCTCTCTCAACGATCGGCGGCGGCGTGCTGCTTGGTTCAACGAAGAAGAAGAAGAAGAAGAGAGAAAGAAAAGCAAGAGAAAGAAAAAGAAAAAAAAAAAAATTTGAGACCCAAAACGACGTCGTTTTGGGTCTCGAGCCAAAAATCGAGCCACAGATTCGAGCTACCAGGAATTTTTCTTTTTGTTTTTTTGGGAATTAAATCAAATTTGGATCCAAACAGAAATCCACAACAAACATACATACAAACAAATTTGGATCCAATGCTGGTTTCAGACAAGTAGCTCTCTTTCATTTTGTTTTTCTTTTTTCTTTTTCTCCACAAAGATGCCAAGTCTTCAACGGAGGTATCTAATGAGCAGTTAGCCAGATCTGAATCTGAAAGTGAAAGGTTTTTTCGGTGATGATATGTTGTTTGAACAGATAAAAAGCGAACATATAAAAAATTTGAACATAGGGGAATTTCAACATATAAAAAAAATTTGAACAAATTAAAAATTTCAACAAAAAAAAAAAATAAATAAATAAATAATTCAATAGATAAAAAAATTTGAACAGATAAAAATAATTTCAACAGATAGGAATAATTGCAATAGACAGTCTACAAAAAGTCAAATAGATAAAAAAAAAAAAAAAATGACAGGATAAAATTAGAAATAAAATGTTTTTCAAGACTTTTCAGTAAACTATTATACAAAGTTTGATCCTTTTATCAACAAAAAAAAATCTCTTGGGCCTAATGTTTTATACTCTCTTTATTTTGAATTTATCACCAATTAATCATTTTTTTAATGACAATTATAATCTCAATTAAAATTACTATAACAAAGACAAATTAAAATAAAATACCCACTCTCACAAAAACAACTCTTAGAATTGAACACCCAATCCCAATAAAACCAAATTGAACACCCACCTTTGAAAATCCAATGCACATGGGTCCATCATTCATAGAACAATAGGGCTGAACCAAACTGGTGGAAAAGATTAAGAAAAGTGGGTAATGAAGCCTGATCGAGATAGCGTGGAGGAGGTTCGAAGTGTATTGGTAATTTTTTTTATTAGAAAGTTCAATTATAATTGACAAGAAAGTAAAACTTAGCAAAAAAATTAGTTTACATATTTTTATATATTTCTTCATTGGCTTAGAATCCCAAACAGTGACTTGAATTTCTCTAACAAAATTTCATGAAATCAATCGCTTAGACTGTATTTGATTAAAAGATTTAAAAAATAAAAAAACGTAGGTGAATATTAGTGGCACTAGCAAGAACAACATTGGTTAGGTATTGTCTCAGTATGGCAAATTGAATCCTGTTTTTTAATTTATTTTTTAATCCCAAAACAATTGAACAATTAATAATCACGTGTTACTGTTATTGCCACACAGCCTTTAGTAACACAGGCTTTAGTCATGGGTCAGGATTCAGGACAATCATCTTTGATTGAGGTAAAAAATCTTCAAGAAATGATCGGAGCAAGCTCATTTTGACGTTGAGGGTATCATATGCATTAGCATTAGTAATAATCCAAATATGTTTTTGTTGTATTATTTTTATTTTTGTATTTGTTTCCAAGGATTCATAGTAAGCGGGTTCGTGTACATTGCAGTTGCCGGATTGTTGACAGAAATTAACAATGGCAGCAACTCAACAATAAAAAGTACTATACTCCAATTAACCTCACTGATATTTGGAATGGCCGTCACACTTTGTATATCCATTGTTGAATGAATATAAAGTACCTTCTAATTTGTGTTTAGTAATTTTAAAGATCAATGTAATCTAAGTTGTCAATAGACTATTATTAGGGGTGATATCAATTTTTGTTATTTTCCTAAATTTTATACTGTGTCATGTACTTTCAGTAATAGAAAGATAGAAATTAAAATATTAATTTGTATTTTTCTATAGCCACACAACATGTGTTCTTGATAAGTATAAATACACAATATAGTTTTACACCTCATTTGTTTTAGTCAAGATATCTATACGTTATATATATATATAGTTGTGACTTTGAAACTAATGTATTAGTAGTTGTGTTGGTGGTGGTGGTGAGTTAATGGATCAGCCAACACTCCCTTTAAGTGGTACATTAACTTTACTAACAAACTAACCGATCTAACTACATAGACTATTGACTAAAAAAAAAAGTAAATAAATAAATAAAAATACCTAAAGGCATTCTCCCTTTTGACTTTATTTTTCTTTTGTACCAAATGCTTGTGGTTTTTGGTAGGTGGTAGAAAATTTACTAACATAATATTAATGCATTTCATAAACAACTGAAATTTCGTATAATTTTTTTTGTATAGCATTATTCATTTTTGTCCGCAACCATTTTCCTGTGCAAAATCTATCTTAGCTAGTAGAATCTAAGAGAACATTTCCACATAAATGCCAGAAGTTTTGCCGGGGCTTTGATTGCTCAAATCGCTTTCCATAACCTCAACAAACTGTTTTCCTCTGTAGTTCCAACCATAACCTCATAACCTGAACCAACATTATACTCAACTTCATTGACGTGTGCCAAGTCCAATACGTTGCATTTGTAATTGATATAGGTATGCTCACAATGATATTAGACAGCTTATAGCATGACATTGCAAAAGTGGGTAAAAAGTGTACACAATCGACTCAAGTAACACCTCCTTCCCTACCAAAGGTAAAAATTTATCTTTCCATTCTGCACACCTCTCTTTAACCCTATTTGTGACAAATTTAAAGAGCTCCCTCTTTGACCCATCCATATCTAAAGGCAACCCCAAATATTTACCAAAAGATGCACTGACAGGAATGGATAAAACCGAGCTAATCTTTTGCCATCATTGATTTCTAAAGATTAATAAGCAGACCTGAAGATGGCTTATAGAAGGGTTCCTGTACAATTTTTTTGTCTGTATATCACCACTCAAAACTATTAATGCATGGCGAATAAGAGATGTATCATGCATGCAACCTATATGAAAAATAAAGGATATATTGTTAACTCAAATGCTCTGTTCCTCCCAGTTGAAGTGGCTGGTCATACCAAACGCCTAAATCTATTTAAACCATGTAAATTTAGAGTTACAAACTGTACTCCATTTTTATATTTTCACAGAAAACAAGTCATAGAATAATACTCCAACAATTTCCTCACAACAATAGAAATATATTACATGCAAGCACTCACAAGCAGTTATATTACATACAAGCACACTTAACTAACAATTTCTAGCACAATCAAACACTCTAATTGGTACATTTTCTCTGATAGCACCTTTGAAAACACCATTTCTGTTTGATTCAGAACAAGGAAGGGAAGCCATAGCAAGACAATCTTCATTCTGAAACATGTTATCAAACTAGTTTTACATTTTCAGCCAAAGGATATGCAGGTACTGCCAAAAACAATGAAATTCCACTTGAGAAAATTAAAATGCACTGTGAAGTTGCATTCCTGATTAATCTTCCTGTGTAAAATTTTAAAAGCATAAAAAAAAGTTCAGAAAAGAAAAAGAAAAAGAACATGACAAAAAATAGAAACATCACAATAGACATAACATTTTAAGATGTTTCAATGCACTAGCTCACATGTTAGTCCAAAGTTTTCCACTAGTTAGATCAAGATCTTTGGCAAGTTGTTGCCCATGCGGAATACCTAATCTGGATGGGTGAAACATGAAAATCAAAAGCAAAAGAATAGGAATTATAAATCATACATACACAAGAACATAAGATTGAAGGTGGTTCATCCCAAAATTAGGCATACGCCCACGGTCATTGCAGTTGTGCAATGGTTAGAAAAAATACAACCAATATACAGAGAACTGTGTATTCATAGTTGGATCTACGATCAAGTGGTTAATATTCAATGCTTATCAGAAAGATTGGGTAACAAGCCAAGGATCAACATCCCCTCCCACTCTTTCTTGGTTTTTCTTAAGGTTGAGCTCTTAAACTCCCATTTGGTAATGTTTATCTTTTAATCTTTTGTTTATATTTTACAAATATTTTGAAAACGGGAAACAAAAACTTGTTTGGTGTCTCATTTTTGTTTCCAAAAAATGGAAATAATTTTGAAATTTTACTAAATTATATGAGAAAAAAACAGAAGGTATTGTCCTTAATACAAATAGCCAACACGAAATTGATAAAGGGGTACTACTCATTTTTCCGACTATTATATTTTAGCAGATGCATTAGAAGAAGAGATCCATTAAGTTGTTTAAACATCAACTTCGTTTGAGCACAGTTACTCCATCCCTATGCTCACTTGATATACTCAAATCAGTATATCGATCATAGGAGGAAACTTACTGATTAGTTTTGTAGATGGTAGGTCATGACCTGACAATTTGCATTGTGTATACACTTAGGCAAGGCCGGCTCAACTCGTGAAATTGGTGCCCAAGCTCTCCTATGGCTAAGCTCAGTAGGTTTTTTTCTAGCGGGCCATGCCATACCAGAGCCAAAAATTTTAGGCCCAAGCCTTGACGAGCTAGCGGGGTGGACTACCTAACCCTAACAATCTTTTTTTTTTTTTTTTTTATAAATGTTTTTCCTATTTTTGGCTTGTGGGTCGAGCCAGTGGGTTGATTGATCACCTCTCAAGGGCCAACTAGTCAGTTTACAACACCTGGACCTAGACCAAGTTCCAAGCCAAGCCTTTTTCGGGCTTTGCTAGCCTACCCAAGAATATGGACCTGGCCGGGTCACTGGTCAAATGATGACCCTACATCACATTTCGATAGCATCTTAAAAACACAAACTTCTATTTTTTCTTATATGCTTTTTAACATGTATCGAAACATACTTATTATGAATAAAAGGAATACAGGTAGAACCAAAACAGTGAAATTCAAATTGCGATTACATCTTGGTAAGTAAAGAAGCTGCTAAACGCAAAGAAGAGGTAGAAGCAACATTTTTAGCTGTAGTTATATCATTGTATGAGAATTAAGAGGCAAAGGAAGAGGTAAAATACGAATAGTAAGACTAATACCTGGTGGAGAGAAAGAAAGAGGAACAGACGAAGAAGTACGACAGGAGACGAGACATGATCATTAGCAAGAGGACTAGGATTAGGAGAAACAGAAACAAGACTAGGAGAAGAAACAACAACATTATCTACTCCCTCCTTCAAATTCAAACTTAATAATGTGTGGCATGCTCCACAAATTTCATCTATTTTGCTTTATGTTCATCAACTCACATCTGATAATGCTTGCACCATTACTTTTGTTGATAAATCATTTGTTATTTTGGACAAACACAACAACCAAGTTCTATGTAGAGGTCATCAGAATGGTCTTTATCAGTTTCCTTCCCTTTCATTTTGATCACTGTTCAAAGGCCTTTTCTAGTATATTAGTTATCCAGTTGCTACCTGGCATAAGAGACTAGGGATTCTTCTTCAGATGTTTTTCATCATATAGCTAAAACTTAGGGTTTTTCCATTTTTCATAAAGGCTGATGTAGGACAAGATTTTCAGGACAAGATTTTAAGAATTTTTATATTTTTAAGTTTTAATATTTTTGATATATTATTAGGATTTTTGTAATTTAGTATAAATATTTTAGAATTGTTAGGTTTTTTAATTTTATTATGTTAGAATTAGATTTTGACTAGGATTTTAAATAGTTTAGAATTTTAGTTTCCTATGCTCTTAGGTTTCCTAATTTGTGATGATTTAAGTTTCCTAGTTTTAGAATTACTTTTCCTACAAGTATTAGGTTTAGTTTATTATAAATAGTTATGTAAGCCTCATGACAAATACAACTTTTATACAACTTTTATTCATTCATTCAATAATATTTCTCTTCCTTGTGGATTCAAGGTTCTATTTTTCTCATGGATTCGAGAGCCCCTTTCGTCTACTAGAACGATATCTAGTCCCCGTGTATTCCGCTGTGTCAAGTGGTATCAGAGCAAGGTTTCTCCTAGCTCGATGTCATTCATCGAAAGAGGAAGCACAAGCTCTATTGACGATGATCGTAGAGAAAGATCTAATAGGATTCGAGTCAAGGGACTTGCCCAAGGCCAACCTGTTAGTCACAACGTTAATAGGAACCGCGCTATGGGATTTGCCCAAGGCCAGCCTATTAACCACAACGTCTTGAGACGATCTTCTTGTTATCAATATGATAGTGAGGATGAATCTGAAGATGAGTTATTCGAGGATTATGGTGAATACCAGTCGGTGAGGCGACAACGAAGATTCAGTGATGTGTTCAATAGCAATAATTACATCAATCATGACTTTTCAAATTATCAAGTACCACTAGAAATTCCCTATTTTAATGCTTTTTGTCATGCCAAGGATTTTATTTATTGGTTTCGCAAAGTTGATAAATTCCTTGAGTGTATGGAAATCTCTGAAGAAAAGCAAGCCAAATATGTCGCACGTAAGTTACAAGGTTATGTTTCTACATGGTGGAAACAATTACAGTATGATCGAAGGCGACAATACAAACAACCTATTAGGACGTGGCATAAGATGAGGAAGTTGATAAGTTCGAGATTCCTTCAAACAAATCATGGGCAAATATTGTATCTACAATATCAAAGAAAGCTTGAATCAAAACAATTGTTCCAAGAAAATTTTGATTCACAATATTCTTCGCAATTCAATAATTATTATGGAATTGTGGATACAGATTATTCAAGAAACATGACTATGGTTCTGCTAAGTTTGGATCAATCAAGTCTTGTAGGTCAACAAATTTGTCACGCTCAACCACACATTGAAGAAGAAAAGATTTTGAGTATCACAATGTTTCAAAATTTTGAAGACCCAAACAAACATTCAATTGAAGTAGATAATCAAGTTGATTGCAACAATGGTGAGAACATTGAAATTGATAAAAGAGAGGTCACTGAAACTACTTTGATCAAGAAGTTTGAAGAAGACGATGAAGAGGTGAAGCAAGAGAAAAACGTTGAAGGTAACCAAGAGCTTCTAATGACGGAACTATCATCTCTTGATTATTATGATGGTTATGAGATCATAAAAGAAGAAGATCTAGTTGAACTCAATGAAAAAGAAGAAATAAAAGATGAGGTAATAAAGTTGACATGTGCACCAGAGAAGTTGATTGGGGATGCAATTGATGTTCGAAAGATGATAATTGAATGTCCAACTGAATCTAAGACAGAGCAAAGTCTAGAGAGTATCCAACATCAACATAAAATACCCTTCGTTGATTTTCTTGGTGTTGGGAAATTTAATTTAATTTTCAATACTTGTTTAATTGATCTTGTCAACTAGTTAAAGCGTATAGAAAATAACTTTCAGAAAGTAGACTTCTCTGCATATAATGTTCGGAAGAGGGACAAACAATTGAAGTATTCCAAGTATCTTTTTATTTGGGATGGACGATGGCAGATCTCTAATATGAACTCGAGGACGAGTTCTTTCAAAGAAGAGGAGTTTGATGTAGGACAAGATTTTCAGGACAAGATTTTAAGAATTTTTATATTTTTAAGTTTTAATATTTTTGATATATTATTAGGATTTTTGTAATTTAGTATAAATATTTTAGAATTATTAGGTTTTTTAATTTTATTATGTTAGAATTAGATTTTGACTAGGATTTTAAATAGTTTAGAATTTTAGTTTCCTATTCTCTTAGGTTTCCTAATTTGTGATGATTTAAGTTTCCTAGTTTTAGAATTACTTTTCCTACAAGTATTAGGTTTAGTTCATTATAAATAGTTATGTAAGCCTCATGACAAATACAACTTTTATACAACTTTTATTCAACTTTTATTCATTCATTCAATAATATTTCTCTTCCTTGTGGATTCAAGGTTCTATTTTTTTTTGTGGATTCGAGAGCCCCTTTCGTCTACTAGAATGATATCTAGTCCCCGTGTATTCCGCTGCGTCAACTGTTTTTATTTTTGCAATCATTGTTGTGTCTCAAAGAGTCACAAACTTCCTTTTGTATTGACTAATACTAATTCCAATATTCCTCTTGCTTTAATTCACTCTGATACATGAAGAAAAGAGAGAGAGAGAAAGAGAGAGAGAGAGAGAGAGAGAGAGAGAGAGAGAGAGAGAGAGAACAAAAAGATATTTTTCCATTATTTCATTATGAACTCAACTACACATACAAGTCTTTGTTCAATGTATACATAGAAACAAAACAAACTATCTCTTGATTAGTTATAGATTCTAACTAACTAAGGTTGTTAACTTGTTATAGAGGAGAGGATTGTGTACTGTTGTCCTGCATCCTTATGTTAGTTTTCTAGGTGTGTTATAGTTGTCATTGCAGTTGTGTCTTCAACAACCTTAGTTGTTATTATGGCTCCTGAGGTGATAGTATCTAGGAGCCAATTGTGGGGACATAATTTCGACATGTCCACGTGGCATGACCTCGGCCTGAAGTGCCACATGATGGAATGTAATTAGCCGTGGTATGAAAATGATCCATGTCTAGGCTGAGGTATTTGGTGAAAGACAAAAATCCTAGTAAATAAATGACTCCTAGGTTGAGTGTATTTAGGACTATTTCGAGAGGTTTAACCCAACTAGGAAAGATGAATCATCTAGTATTATTCCTAAAAGGAATTAGTGTTTGACTTGATCACTACTTCTAGGAGGAGGAGGAGGACACCTCTATATAAAGGCAGACATCCTATGCGTGAGAAGTGTGTGAGTTTATGTGTGTTAATTTGAGTTACCGTTACTTTGTCGAAATATCTTGAGATATTAGTTTATTGACTTTATCATCAGAGTGCCCTCTCGGTTGACGAGAAACCGAGTTTGATTTTCCTTTTAATTGTGCAGACATGGATCTAGGCTGCGAGTTCTACGGCTTTGTTCCCAGAATTCCAGGAGGAAGATCAGAGTGTTGGTTATGTGGTCAAATTTTAGCACACATACTCATACACTTTATTTTTTAATAATTTTTTGAATTACTTTTCTACACTTATTAGACCACATGAATATTGTTATTTAATACTTATGTATCACATATTCCAAAAATGTTTACAAAAATTTAAAAATAAAAAATAAAAACGAAAATGAAATATGAAATATGAAAAAACATAAAATGCTATATGCTTAATTAAACTTAAAAATAAAAAATAAAAAATGAAAATGAAATGAAAGAAACTATATTTTGTTTTGGTTAGGTTAAGAATATGAAAAAAATGAATTAGATAATAGTACAAAAATAACCATATTTGTTTAATTAATTTTATTTTGTTTTCCCTATAATCATTATCCAAATGTAGCACAAATATTATTCAAAAATTTAATATCAAGTTTTTTATGCAATTATCTTAAATATATGTAAATAAAATATATAACTTATAAGGGTAAATAACAGTCACCTCCCTTGAGGTTTTGGACAATTATACTAATTTCCCCTTCTTTTTCTAAAATTTTATTTTGAAATTATAAGGGTAATTAGGGGAAGGGGAATAAAAAAAGTGTCTAGGAAGGGAACTAAAATAGGAGTTGAAAGTGGTTAACAAGAGGAGTGAAATGATTTAGAGGTGGAGCTTGATGCGGGTTAGAGATGACTTCATTTTGGATGGATTGGGGAAGGGGTTAATGCTACTCTTTCTATAAAAAAAATAATTTCAATCTCCAATTTATTTTCGATTTTAACAAATTTTAAAGGAATATTGTTATGTATTGTAAATAATTTTTTTTAATTGTTATGTCATTTGAGAAAATCTAATATAAAAGTATATATTATTTATCTTGTATGCTAAATGTAATTTTTATAATTTATTCAATTTTTTTGCTCTAAAATGTTATTGATCCACATAATGACATACATATATATCTATATATTAGTTAATACTTAAAATAAATTATGAATAACAACACAATTAAAACACAACTTTAGTGCAATTTAAATGAAAAAACTCATTCACATAATTTTTAATATTTTTTTTCCTTTTAAATTTTAAAATTATTACTTTAATTTTTAGGATAAAATTTTAATTATTTGTTTAAGACCGCACATAGCATGAGTTTTATGTTGGTTTATATATACACAAGATAGATTACTTTTATTTTCAGTTCTGCTGGGTAGCTTGAAACCAGCTGGCCCAAATGGCTCGAAAATGCAAAACGACGTCGTTTTGCATTTTTTTTTTCTTCTTCTTCTTTCCGTCTTCATCTTCCTTCCTCCTCTCTTTTCTGTCTCAAACATTTGTGATCAACATTTGTGAAAGAAAATGGGTTGAACATTTGTGATCAACACTTTCTTCATCTTCTTCAACATTAGTGAACTGGTGTGATCAACATTTGTGAAAGAAAGTGGGTTGAACATTTGTGATCAACACTTTCTTCATCTTCTTCAACATTAGTGAACTGGTCTGCGCAGAAAAGAGAGGAGGAAACCCACTTTCTTTCACAAATGTTGAACATTGACAAAATTGAAGTTGAACATTTCTTCATCTTCTTCTTCCTCTACTTTCTTTCCCTAAATACTACCAAACCCATCACAAAATTGAAGCAAACCCACTTTCGCTCTCTAAAAACAAAATCAAAATCAAACCCACCCATTGATCAAACACAAAAATCAAACCCAATCAAACACAAAAATCAAACCCACCCATCGAGAGAGAGAGAGAGAGAGAGAGAGAGAGAGAGAGAGAGAGAGAGATCTTCCCAAGAGATACACACACAGATACAAGAGGGATCTTCCCCCTCCATCATCATCGACACACACAGATCCTCCTCTTCCTTCTCTCTTTCTCTCTCCTTCCTTCTCTCTTTCTCTCTGGGTTTGGTTCAACCGTTGAAAGGGAAAGAAGAAAAAAAAAACAAAAATTATCAAAATCAAAACGACGTCGTTTTTGAAAATCGAGCCATTCGGGGGAAAATGTTTCGAGCTACAAAACATTATTCTTTTGTTTTATGTAGAGTTGAATTCAAAATGAGAAAAGAATATGATAGAGAAAAGAAAAAAAATAAACATAAATATAAAAAAGAACATACCTTGTAGAAGTTGTATCATTACACTTTTACTCAAAGGCTCCACGGATTTTTCCTAATCAGCACTTTCAACCAATTATTTCCAATGCTCTCTTGCTCTTCCTTAATTTTCCTGATAGATTCCTCAACACAGAAACAACAATGGTTTACCTCAATCAGTTGCAGAGTGAGTATATCCCCAAAACTAGATGGTGCTTCCTTGAGATCTTGACACCAATCCAACGATAAGTGTTGAAGGCTTGGAAAGTGACTAGAGCAGGTGATCCATTGCTTAACATCGAGGTCCTTCAGTTTCAAGAATTTGAGTCGAGGAAACCCACTAGCAGTTGTTGCCCATTGCCATCCCGAGGTAGCATCAACATCTAATTTGAGAAGCTCAAGGTTGGGTAACATCCCAAGGATTGATATATCCTCTCACTTTATCTTTGTATATTTCAAGGTTAGCCTTTTAACATTTGTAGGAAACTTGACCTCTCGGAAATTGGTTGGGTACGAGAACTTATTCAGTAGCTTCAAAGTCTCAAGGTGTCTATTCTAGATTAAAAAACATCAAATGCCCTGAATTTGACAACAGATGTCCACAAATTCCTAGCTTTGTAAGAAAAGGAGTTCTTGCCAATAAATCCTGAACATGTCCACAGGGGTTTAAGTTTGAGATGGTTCGTAGGTTTTCTAATATAGAGGGATGGTTGTAATTTGTTACTGCTTCTTCAGAACATAAAGATGCATCATAGTTTGCTCCTCCTTTAGCATAAAGATGCCTCAACTTTGGAATCTTCCAAACATTACATGGCAGAATAACCTTTCTCCATTGTGTAGAAATAATAATAAGTGTTTCTAGGTTTGAGAGATAGGATATTGATGGTGGTAATTCATAGGAATGTTTCAAATTAATTGCCAAATACCTCAAATTAACAAGTTGTGTTAATTCTCTTGAAAAGAAGGCATTGTTATAGCATATTTCCAACACTCTAAGAAGTTTGAAGGTCCAACAAATAAACGAGCACATATCACCAAACGAATTGTCGTCGTAACCAATTATTTTCTGAAACTCATGTCCGAAGCACAATAATGATTGAAGAACTGTTGGGGCATAAGAGTTTAGGAGAATATGATCAAATTTTGGTCCGAAGTAAGAAAGGATGCACAGGCGGCTTTGGTTATTTGTTTCATAATTACTTGAAGAAGAAGGAGAAGCATCTTTATAATTGTGAGTCCACTGTAGGAAATTAATTTCCCTGGCCTTCTTCAAGCATAAATCACGCAACAAATCATGCATACGACATGCTTTAATTCGACCATCAAACCTTTTTTGAGCAACAATTACTAGACTTCTCTGAATTAGATCCATTAAGTAATCTTCCGCTACTTCCTCCAAGCTTTTTTGCTCAATTTTTTGTATAAACCCCTCAGCTATCCATAACCAAATTAATCTCTGCACCGAGATTTTTTGATCTTCTGGAAATGCTCCTAAATAGAGAAAGCATGGTTTCAAGTGGCGAGGCAAGTGATTGTAACTCAATGCTAGTGTGTCCAAGTACAGGTTTGGATCACTAACAATGTATGAGCTTACACTTTGGGCAACTTGTTTCCACGACTCTTGTGTCTTGATGTTCTTTGCAAGAAGTCCTGTTATTATAACAATTGCAAGTGGAAGCCCTCCACATTTTTTCATTATTTGCTTCCCAATTTCAATCAGTTCTGGAGGGCAACTTTCATTTTGAAACACCTTCCGTTGTAATAACGCCCAACTCTCTTCTTCAGTAAGAAAACGTAGACAATGAGGATGGCAATCAGGTGAGGCATGCATAGACAACTCTTTGAGGCGACTAGTGAACATAACTCTACTTCCATTGTTGTCTTTGGGGAAATACATTTTAAGATCGTTCCAGGCACCAATATCCCATATATCGTCAATGACAATGAGATATCTCTTGCCCTTTAATTGCTTGTACAACTTTTCGTCTAGCTTCTCATTGGTCGTGTTTTCAATTTCATCGGTAAAAACAACATTAACAGAACGTAAAATGTCCAACAACATTTCTGTTTTGCTGGGTAATTGAGAAGCATAGGTCCATGCACGAATATGAAAGTAGTGTGTGATGTAAGGATCATTGTACAGTTTTCTGGCTAAAGTTGTCTTACTGAGTCCAGGCATCCCAAAAATGGATATCATTTGTAGCTGCTTCTTCCCTCCAGCAAGTAGCTCTTTTATAGTCAATGCCTCATCATCAAAGCCCACTGTAATTTCTTCATGTCCCATGGTTCTGTTCTCCATTGACATTGACATTGACATTGACGAATGGACTCCATGATTGAAAGACTGATCATCTTGTAGGAGTTGGATCTGATTTATCTGGCCATAAAATTGCGCCACTTTTGCTTCGATCGTCTTAATCTCTTCCATGATATTTATGCCAAATAAAATATCAAAAAAACTGTCACCATTGTTGTTGCTGTCCTTCTGCCCTGGAACTTCAACATCGAAAAGACGGATGAGTTGTCTTGTCTTGCAGATCACATAATAAATTTGAATCGACAGGTTTTCAGCTTCATGGTTCAGCTCATGCTGTCGCTGTTTCTCGTCCATATCCTTGAGAATGATAGCTAGGAATCTTAGCTGATGGTAAAAAGAGTCGATATGATCAATCTGATCTGCCGTCAAATTGCACGCCTTACTGATCATTAGATGATTCAGTTTCTCCAAGACAAAATAATTTTCACCCATCTCCCTCTCGAATCTCTCTCTCTGTTTCTCCAAGACAGAATATTTTTTACCCATCTCCCTTTCGAATCTCTCTCTCAGTTTCTCTAAGACAGATCTCTCTCTCAGTTTCTCCAAGACAGATTTCTCTCTGTGTTTCTCCACATAATATTTATCACCCATCTCCCACTCAAATCTCTCTCTCTGTATTATCTTTCTTTTTGTCTCTCTCTTTCTTTCTCTTTCTCTTTCTGTTTCTCTTTTTCTTTCTCTTTCTATGTCTCTTTTCTTCTCTGTCAAACCACACAAAGACAGCGTTTCGATCACCGAACACTGTACTGGTTCCATATCCCAATCTCTTTCTCTTTCCATGTCATTATCTTTATTTTTCTGGTGGTGCTAGAGACCACTAACTTAGTGGTGCTAAACCCACCACTAATGAGGTGGCAAAGTAAAAAAAAGAAAAAAACAAACGAACACAATACAAACTGTGACAGGGTGGAACCTACTGTCATATCACTAATGATAGCTCTAATTAAAGCTCTCACTCATTTCTCTTATTTTTCTCTCTCTGTCTTTCGCTTTCGCTTTCGCTTTCTCTTTCTCTTTCTCTTTCTCTTTCCATACCCCAATTTCGGTGCTCTGCTATCTCTCTCAAGTTTTGTGTTCTGAAGCCGGAGTTTAATCAGAAAAGACTTTGTGGGTGTTTTGCAGGAAAAAACTGGTGATTGAGCAGAGAATCTTGAAATGGGGGTTGGTGGCAGTGTCGGTCCCAAAAAAAAAAAAAAGAAAAAAAAAAAAGAAAGAAGAAGTGTAAAGAAAGATCTTTTCAGTTTTGAGAGGTGAATAGAGAAGATTCATAATGAGAGAATTAATAATGAGAGAATAGTTAGTGAGGAGATTAAGTAAAATTATATTTGTTTTGATGATAGTTGTTAGTGTAGGAATTGTTAAATTATTTTTATATAAAATAATAAAGAAAATAAAAAAATATAAAAAAAATTAGACATTAATGTTAAAAAAAAAAAATGCCCAACATGTAAAAAAAAAAAAAAAAAAAAAAAAAATTCTAATCCCTTCACTATTTTTCTAATACCACCTCTACCTCCTCCATCCCAATCCTCATTCCAAGCTCCATCCTAATCCCCTTCTCCATCTCAATTCCTTCTCCAACTCTACAAACAAACACAACATTAAATAAATCCCACCTCCATCCTAATCCCACCCACCCTCTACATCCCAAAAATAAACGGGGCCTCCGAGTGAAGAAGCAGAAGGAGCAAGTGGCTTCTTGAGTTTGGATCCAAAAGGAAACATTGAAAGCAGAATTGCAATGCCAAAAGTAAAGGTAAAGATAAAACAAAGAAATTTCATTTTGCCTCTTCAATTATTATGTGGTTTTTTTATTTAATTTTCAAATTTTGATTAATATTAATTTTATATTTAAATTTTTTTAATTTTGATTAATTTGATTTTTGTTGTCACATTTTATCTATAATTAGGCAGAATGTATTGACGTGATACCAAAATTAATTTATAACTTCATTTTACCCTCAAAATTATACCTTGAAAATAAATTTATCCCCCAAATATAAAAAACTTAAATTTAAATATTTAATAAATAATTTTTTTATCTCAATAATGAAAAAAATTAAATTTTAAATAAAATATAATTTGCAAAAAAATAATAAAAAATATAAAAATCCCCATTTAGAATTATCTTGAGACTATAAAGTATGGATAATTTGACAAACATGTCGTGCGTACTTACTGATGTATGGTATTTCTGTATACGTATTGGGTACACAAAACATGTACTCAAAGTGGGTGTTTGGGAAATTGTTATTTTAGTAAGCTATTTTAGTTTTTGGCAATTTTAGGAGGCTAAAATTTTTGTGTTTGGAAAAATAGTTTGATTTTTTTGTAGTTAGATGTGATGTTTGTGAGAGAAAAAGTGAAATGATTATGAGTTTGATGTGATATTTGTTTTATTGGCTATTTTAGCCTATTTTGTCTTTTAGTGCTAGTTTAGCCAAAAAAGCTAAAAAAGCTTCTTCCCAAACACCCTCATTTTACTAAATTTCTTTTTCATTTTTAGTTTTGTGTTTAGCATGGTTTTAAAATTAAGTTATGGTTTGTAAATATAATAATATTTAATTTTGATTTATTTCATACCTGTACTTTTGGTATTAAATGTCAATTGTATGTTGGATTTAACAAATTAAACCATTTCATCAAGTTTTGTGTTATTCCAAATTAAAAATAAATATTTTTTTACAAACGTATTAAGCCGTACTCGTACCCGTATTCTACTTTTTTTTTTAGATTTTGCCGTGTCGACATACCTGTATTGTACTAATACCAATACTCATACTCATACCTATATTTCATAGGTCTCAAATTATCTTGAGTCGATTCTGGAGAAACTTATTGACCCAAAAATTTCTTGGCTACTCTATGTGTGTCTGGGGGGGCAATTGTAACTAGTTTATTACCCAAATTAATTTTAATAGAGTTGATCAACTGATAGTAATTTCAAAATTGAGTGGGAAAAAAATTTCAAAATTCGGTCAATACTCGGTACAGGTACAACATGTTTGTCGAAGTACCCATGCTTTGTAAATTCTAAATGAGAATCATTATTATTATTATTATTATTATTATTATTATTATTATTATTATTATTATTATTATTATTTGCCCAGCATATATTATTTAAAATTTATTTTTTTCATTATTGAGATAAAAAATTATTTATTAAATATTTAAATTAATTTTTTTTTTTTTTATATTTGGAGGACAAATTGATTCTTAAGATATAGTTTTGGGGGGAGGGGGGGGGGGTAAAATAAAATTTTAATGAATTTTGGTGCTACGTCAGTACATTCTATTCAATTGCAGATGGAATATGACAGCATGGGCCAAATCAATCAAAATTTTGAAAATTTAGATGTAAAATTAATATTAATCAAAATTTGAGAGTCAAATTAAAAAAACACGTAAAAATTTGTGGAGACAAAATAATATTTCCTCTAAAACAAAAGCAACGAGCTTTACTTATATAAAAGTGAATCACCACCTTCCAGTCTTTGTGCTTTAAATAAATAAAGGAAAATGATATAGAGACACATTAGTTATGCATTTCTTAGACTCGATAATGTATAAGTGATATGATTAGTTGATAATTAGAGAATGTATGAAAGAGATGATTACTTTTAATATTTTAATTAATTATCACATTACTAAATTTGAAAATTGAGTCTAATTCAATTCACCGACTATTTATTGGGTGTCGGTATAAATTTTTATTTTTTTCATAAATTTTTAAACTATATCATGTAGAGAAAGAGAATTAGGAAATTACATGTATATATGTATATATATATATATATATTTACTTATTAGTATTAAGTAAAATCGTTGAAAAAAAAATATATTTCACTCATTAAATTCAATGTAGGTGTATAAAAAATATCTAAAAAATATATATATATTTTTAAATTTAATGACTAAAATATATTATTCTGATAGTTTTACTATGATTTAGATTAAAAATAAATAACAATTTAAAAAAAATTAAAATTTATTTTTTTATAAAGTTCAAACATTAATTAATTTATTTTTTAAATTTTTCTAAAAGAGAATTTTAATTTTTTTTTTTAAATGGGCAAAAGAGAATTTAAACTATTCCAATAAATTTGTAGGGCATACGCCCATAAACCTGTATCATAGGCCTACCTTTGACGGGGCCATATGAATGACTTTTTTTGCAATCCACTGGGAGTGTTCATACAATTTTTTATTTTTATTTTTTTAAGCACTACCAATCTCTTCTGATTTTTTTTTTATTTATATTTGATATAATTTATGTTTACATCACATCAACATACTAAATGTATTTTGATCCTATCTATTTTATGTATGTAATGGGAATTTTCATTACAAATTTAATAACTATAAAATAAAAATAAAAATAAAAATTTATAATTATTTTAAATTAAAAAAAGATCATTAACACTCACCATTAGATTAATATAATAGAACCTCTCCATTATAAATATATAATGAAAAAGATCACAATTCCTAAATTAATAACCAATGCCTATAATTGCGCTTATAATTTTTTGTGCAATCGGTATAATATTCATTTCGTTTCAAATTGTTTGTTCGGCATAGAAAACGAGAATTTTCTCATATCATTTTTTAATTTTTTTTTTCACTACTTAAAAAATCTTTTTAATTATTTTTACTTTACCAAACCAAATTAAACTAAGTCTTAAGTCCCATCAAATAGGGTCGGCTACATAAATCTTTCTTCTCCACGTTGCTCTATCAAAGGCCATATCATTAGTCAAATTAAGTAGATTCATATCTTTATTTACTACGCTAGCCAATGTCAATCTTGGTCTACCCCATCCCCTAACACTTCCATCTACCGTTACTGTATCGCATCTCTTCGCTACTGTCTTTGTTGGTCGCTGTTGAATATGACCAAACCATCTTAATCTATTTTCTCTCAACTTATCTTCTATCGGTGCTACTCCTACCTATTCTCGAATATACTCATTCCTAATTCTATCTTTTTTAATCTTGTCACACATCCACCTTAGCATTCTCATCTCAGCAACACTAATCTTATCTACATGTTGTTTATTGGTTGCCTAACACTCTATCCCATACAACATCATTGGTCTAATAGCTATTCTATAGAACTTTCCTTTTAGTCTAGTGGGTACATGTCTATTGCACAATACCCCAGACGCATTTCTCCACTTAAGCCACCCCGCTTTAATTCTATGGACAACATTCGTATCAATCTTGTGATAATCGACCCTAAATAACAAAAACATTCACTCTTATATAGTTCTTGGTTCTAAATCTTCATTTTTCCTCTGCTTTCATTGTTACTGTTACTAAATTTCCACTCCACGTATTCTGTCTTAGTTCTGCTCATCCGAAATCTTTTAGATTCAAGTGCTTCTCTCTAAATCTCCAACTTTGTTTTAACTCATTCTCTAGTCTCATCCACTAACGCGATATCATCTGCAAAAAACATATACCATGGCACATCATCCTGAATATTTCTCATCAATTCATCCATAACTAAAGCAAAAAGATAATGACTTAATGTAGATCCTTGGTGTAACCTTATAGTAAATGGAAATTCATTTGTCACTCTAGCAGGAGATTTAATAGTGGTCATCACCCCTTCATACATATCCCTAATCACATCAATGTAACCTTTTGTCACCCCTTTCTTCTCTAACACCTACCAGATTATATCCCGAGGCGCTCTATCATATGTTTTCTCAAGATCGATAAACACTATATGAATGTCTATTTTCTTTTCTCTATATTTTCTATTACTCTCCTCAAAAGATAGATTGCTTCTATTGTTGACCTAGCAGGCATAAACCCAAACTGATTCTTTGACACCTCTGTTATATCTCGCAATCGATGTTCCATCACCCTCTCCCACACTTTCATTGTATGACACATTAGCTTGATTCCTTTATAGTTGTTGCAGTTCTGGACATCTCCTTTATTCTTATAGATTGGCACTAAAATACTCTTTCTCCACTCATCCGGTATGTTCCTAGTCAACAAAATCTTACTAAACAACCTAGTCAACCAAGCAATCCCCTTCTTACCCAAACACTTCCAAGTTTCAACAGAGATATTATTGGATCCTAAAGCCTTATTCGATTTCATCTTTTTAAATGCAATCTCCACTTCAAAGTTCCTAATCTTGCGAAAGAACCTATAGTCTTGATTTTCCTTATTACTGGCTATTTCCTCTGCTATTAACATACCTCCATGTTCTTCATTTAACAGTTTCTCAAAGTAGTTCTTCCATCTCTCCTTAATCTCTTCATCCTTCACCAATACCTTAGAATCCTTACTCTTGATGCACTTAACTTCATTAAAATTTCTTGTTTTCCTCTCCCTAATATTAACAAGTTTGTAAACCCTCTTCTCTTCCCCCTTAAAATCTAGTCTAGTGTATAGGTCATCATAAGCTTTCTGCTTAGCCTCTCTCACTACTATCTTGATGTCACGACCCCAACCCGCCTCCTAGAAGGTCGGCGCCGAGATGGCCAGTAACCCGAGGTTACCAAAGGCCTCTTACAAGAATTCACACACAAATCAGAGTAAATATATGGGGCTTACAAATGCGGAAGCGATAAAATGAGATTTACCAGTGGTCCATGAGAGCAGTGCTTAAGTTAAATGGAATGACATTCATCTCAAAATGGCTTTTATATACAACAAAATGGAGTACCAAAAATTACATCCTGACTAACAGGCTTCTCGGCCATCAATTACAAAACACAAGGAAATAACAAAGAAGCATGATCTTCAAGATGTTGCAAACAAAATACAAAACACGTCAGCAAGCACATCGGCAAACAGGTCGAGGCGTCTCCGCCGCCCTGCTCATCACCTACATATATATAGAGAGGGTGAGCTTGGATACTCAGTGAATGGCATAAACAATAAAGGGTTTACATGAATGATATCCGAGGTCTTTTAACAAAACAATACATAGTATAAATTAAGTTGGTCTGTCAAATCTTTCAAGCTTCAAGAGATGCTCATTAACATCAAAATAATACAAGAGGTGACATCTCGGACAAACAAGCCCACGCGGTAAAACCGTCAGTGGCAAGGCAAGACAAGAATGTGCTACCAATGCTTATAGTCCCCTAGCACGTAGGGACTTCCAACTTTGTGCTACAAGTGCTTAAAGTCCCCTAGCACGTACGGACTAGTGCCACAAATGCTTAAAGTCCCCTGGCACATACGGACTAGTGCCACAAATGCTTAAAGTCCCCTGGCACATACGGACTTCCAAGAGTGTCATCAAAACAAGATATAATGCTTGGCATACAAAATAGGGATAATCATTCATGCTTACAAATACTTTTCAAACAAGGCAAAACAAGACTTTTATCAAAACATTGCACATAGCTTTATTAAGAATGCCACTCACATAGTTCTTCGAACGTCGGGGTCAAGGCAAGTCCAAGTCCTACAAATACATGGCAAGTTCACTGAATACACTTTCAAACAAGTTTCACATGCATACAAATGATCTCGGCATGCTCCAAGACTAAGTCAAATCAAAACAAACACTGCCTCTTATTTCAGAAAACATGCTGGGCACCTAACCAGGTCTAGGCCGAGGTTCCACACCTCTTTGCCGAGGTGAGGTTCCGAGGCCACATTCAAGGGCAAATGAAGTCGGGAAAAACCTAGGTTTTCCCTCTGCTCAAGAACATCAAGAACATGATCATGAAGAACATGAAGAAATGGATGCAAAGATCATGACTTATCATTTACAAAATCTGAGTTTTCATGATATGAGTTTGAAAACAGGGACCTGGGCACCTATACTAAAAGATCTTGGTGAAACAAACACACAAGCATGGATTTCAATGCAAGCTTTCGGATCAAATCAAGACTTTTCTCAAGAACACATGAATGTTCATATTTTCTTTCCAAAACCAACTTTAAATCAAAGTATGACATTCAAAACATATTCAATCATGCAATGCAGCTAAGTGATCATCAAGAACAACAAAAGGAGGTGAAGATTCTAACCTCGAATCACAAACCCAACGGATCAAACACCAAGGATCAAGCTTGCTATCTAACTTCTCTCTCTAGAACTCTTCCTAGAGCTTCTCTCTCCTCAAGAACAAGATATGATACAAAATGAGACATTTCTAGATGTGCCGGCTGATATAACACTCAGCTCGGACACGTGGCAATGGTTGATTGGTTCTCCTCAAAAGGTGATAGATTGACAAGACAAGTCTATGACAAAGCGTGTTCAACAAGCTAGGCGGCAAGGGACTTCGGCAAGTAATGACATCGGCTAACAACAAGACTTCGGCAACAGGGTAACAAAGACATCGGCTAAGGACAGAACTTCGGCAAGTCAAAGAACAAAGATCTCGGCTAAGAAGAACAACACTTGACTAAGCTGTGCCACACCTCGGCCAGGGATGTGCCACACCTCGGTCTAGGTCATACCTTCCCAGGGTCAAAAGTCACTAAGTGTATAACATCTCAGCTAAGCAGTAGCACCTCGGCTAACCCGCTGAGGTGAAGATGAAGGTCGGACAAACCGCTCTAGAGGGGTTCTAGGTACAAGGATTCAAAGGTGAACTAGGCTCAAGATAACCTCGGCAACACACACACACCAAAGGAACATAATACTCAAGCATCACTTAATGCAAGACAAGTCAATAATGCAAAGCAAGTCAAGATTCAAATGCAAGCTTAACAAAGCAAAATCATACATAATGCATATGAGTATGATCAAAGCAGTGTGAGGGTTATTACACTTGACCTCCTTATTAGCCAATCTATAGCTCTTAAGGTTTTCCTCAGTTCTATCCTTCTGTCACTTTTTAAAGAACTCTTTTTTCGCCTTAACCACCGCTTGAACCTCTTCCCTCCACCACCAAATTTCCCTAGAGTTGGGTCCCTTTCCTTTCGACTCTCCAAGAACTTCCCCTACGATTCTCCTTATACAATTGGCCATCAAGTTCTACATAGTGTTAGCATCGTCTTCCAAGTCCCAAGTACCTTCCACTTTCCTTACTAAAAAGTAATCTATTTGGCTCTTAATTGACCTACTCTTAAAAGTTATCAAGTGCTCCTTCCTCTTCTTATACACAGTATTGGCCACCACCAGGTGTAGCTCGAATTTTTGTGCTCCTTTTAGAAACGACTAGCCCTACTGTTCGGACTTCCGTGGTTCTGAATTTGATTCCACAAGTGTAATGTGAAATAGATAAACACAAATGAGTCCAAATCTGATAATTCTTTTGGAAAATCGATTTTGAATCAAAATACCAAAAATGGACTACTTTGCCAGATACAGAGTCGCCACCTAAATATTTTTGGGAAATTTAGAAAACCCGTGACTCGTGCCAAAGGCCACGTGTCTGTCATTGCCAAAGTGTCTCGACTCGGGAACTTAGGTACGAGAGGGGAAGGTCATGAATTGAGCACCCCACTAGCCCGATCAAAGATTGACCTCTACTAATCATGATGTGATTCTTATTTACATTATATGCTCTTGTTCCGGTTATTAGGCTAACTTTACTATGTGACGCACACACAAGTATAGACTAATTTGCAAAAAAAATGGAACACTTTGATTTCATGTTTGTTTGAAAATGCTGTGAATGTGTCACTTGAAAAAGTGGGCTTATGTGCACATTAATCAAATTATCCCGATTTCAAGCAATTAGCCTTCATCCACAGGCATTCAAACAGTTATATCACGTAAGCACTTAGCCTCATGGAATCATGCTCGACATGGCAACAATCACACACATGCGATATGCTAAAACAATAAGTGCTCACCTAGTACTCTAAGGCAAGCCAAACAAAGCAAAATAATTAGAAAAACATGCAAGCTCCTAACTTAATACAAAATGACTAATGTGACTCATACAAGATGCAATTAATAGGCTCGGCTACTAATATGGCATATGAATCAATTTGATAGCATGCGATAAAACACGTATTCAAAGAAGTATTTAAATGACACTGCTTGTTAGCATGATGAACCGAGCCTAATGCATGCAAGACGCGTGAATGCAAATCATGGAAAATGCTAAAAGAAACATGATGCTCTAAGCTATCCATTATAAGCGGGGAAATAAAAAGGAGAAACATGTGAGGTTGGAAGACATACACATTATTACAATTTGGTCCTCGCACAAGAGGGTCCGAATAAACGAATCCTATCTAATTACTACGAATTAACTAACTATTACAAACCAAATGAAATAATTGGAATAATTAATTACACTAACTAATTATTACAACACAAAATTAACTAACTATTCTAACTAATTAATAATTACAACACAAAATGAATTAATTATTCTAATTAATTACAACACCAAATTAACTAGCCAGTTATTACATGTCCACAAGTTAACGGGCCACAAGAAGTGAGGGAAATGCTTATGCATGCACATGATTTGCTCCCTCGAGAATGCCTCTACACTATTTTTGCACCTCAGCCTCTGTTCTGTTCTGAGAGGAAAGTGGTACTGCCTGACTGAAAGAAGTGGTTGACAGGCCAGAAGTGGTGGTCAGCTGCCTACTAATGGTGGCCTGCCGTACAGAAAAGGTGGCCTGCTGGCCACTAATGCTGGGTTTCTCCTACTGCAACAGAAAACAAACAGAGCATAGATAAAGCATTCTCAAGGGATGTTTGTCCACCTTGCATTCTCAAAGGAGGGGTAGGCTCGGTTCGCAAGCCATCAATCGATGCAAGTTTATTGCATGATGGCTTATGAATCGAGGGATACAATTTCAATAAATGCACAATGAAAGACTCACGACCCTCTTCCCTATCATGACTTTGATCGAGGAAAGCGGTTGACATTGATTCTTGAACCATTTTCACCACTAACAAGTATGAAACGACTCAAGACTCAATGGGTTCAATTAATGTCCGATTAAACCCAAACCATTTTATTATCTTGCACCATTTTATTCCAATTTTAACACCTCTTTTAAATATCCTTCCATTCCTTAATCATTTAGTCCAAAAATGAACATTAAGTCCACTAATGGAGAGAAATGTCAAACAAAGGGTTGTTTTAGGCATGAGAGAGATGTCATGCCATTGGTAATCAACCTCCGAAAAGATTAAACTATTAAGCACAACGATCTCATCTCAAGCTTAAACAAACAATCGGTTTGAAACAACTCTCAAGGAAACAAAAGAAGCCAAGAAATGAGAGAGGAGTAGAGGTGATTAGAGATGATCACAAGTATGGAAAGCACTAAATAAATGCTATCAACTCAAATAAGTTGGTGTCTAAGGCCTAAAATACCAAACCTATGAGGATTACTACACTACAAGCATGCAATACAAAGCATAAATGAAACTAACACATAAAAAAAAAAAAAAAAAATCCTAAAACAGTCAAAAATAGCTCTGAAATTCACATGGAAAAGCTTGAAAAAGTTAGCTAAAATTATGAAGAAATAGAGCTAGTAAACAAGCACAAGGAGGGGAGGCTAACCCCTCCATTTTTGGGACCTCAAAACCACATTGTAGCCTCTGAAAATCAGTGGTAAAAAGTAGGAGAAAAGTTAATGAAGGGATGGGAAACACAAGGGGAAAGGCTTAGGAGACAAGGTACAAAGAAGGGTGGTCCACCCCTCTACTTTTTATAGCCTTAAACCCCAAGCTTCAGCCTATAAATACAAGGAGAAAACAGTATAAAAACAACAATAAATGATGGAAATAAATAGGGGAGAAAAGCTTGGAGTTATACCTCTTGAAGAGGAATGGTCCCCTTGAATTATAAACCACTAGTTTCACACCTTTAAGAGCTTAAAAGCAAGCTCAAACACCTCAGCAAAGAACCCTCTAGGTTTGGTTTGGAGAGTGTAGGTCAAGAGTATGTAAGGTGCAAGAGAGGGAGAGAAATGTAGAGAGAGAATATTTTTTCACTTTTCTTCACAAAATTTTCTTCCCAAATTTTCTAACCCCAAAACAATGAGAGAGGGTCATATATATATTGAAATATACGAGAGATCCTCGGAAATATCCATACAAACACAGTTGGAATGGTGCATGTATTTGCGGGACAGCTGGCCAAAAAATATATGATTTTTACATAAGTGGCCGGCAGACCGCTAATATTGGGCGATTGGCCACTAATAGTGGGCGGCAGGCCATTAGTGGGTCTGCAGGTCCCTAGATGATCAGGCTTGAAAAACTACTGTTTTGCTAAAAAAAAAAACAGGACACAAGGTTTGTAGGTTTTTTGAGGTTCAAAACCGAGGTTTCCTGCTGAGGACATCGAGCATTTGACAAGCGTATACATTTATCATTGGGTGATCAATCAGTGGCGCCCAAGTGTAGACACCCCATTTTTGACCGACCTTAAGACTCAGACGTCACCGATTGAGCGCTTGGTGATGTCGCATATTGTGCTCGTTCTGAGGTTGCGGAGTCTCGGCTGGGAGCCTTGCCTCCGGACTTCCAGACTCTTTTGTACCTTGCCTCGGTTTGCAAACCAGGTCCCATTTTCTTCGTTTTCTCTCCCCAAAGGGAGGAAGAGGTCTCGTAGATCATCTCTCAATGGCCATAGGTTACATTTTGTGGTCGTAGGCTATTTTTCCCGTTTGGAGCCCGATTTTCAATTTTTCGGAGCCGTCGGCCGTGTGCCTCGGTTCAGGACCGCTTAACCACCTCTGTTTGATCCGGTTTTTGGCATACGCCTTATTTACTCCCTTTTGAGGGACACTGTGGCTCGAGAGACCAACTTCGTGGTTGAACGCCACCTCCGATGCTTAACATCTTGTTTTCGGGGCCCCGGGCCGCGCGTTTTGGCCCCCGAACCTTCGTTTTACATCGGTTTGGGCTCGTTTTTCGTGGAGGCCTTATTTTCATTGTTAGAAAGGTTGTAGAAAGGTGGGAGGGCAGCAATTGTTCTGGAGACCAGCTTTATTCCTTTATCGCACTTTATCGCCCGTTTTCTTCGCTAGAAAGCTGACTTTTCCCATTCCCGGGCCACTTTTTCTGACTTTCCTCCACACCATTGTGTTGTACACACCTGGGAGGCCGCCAATATGGATAGGCCGGCCATCAACTCTTCCTGACCCTTTTGAACCCCTCTAAAAAGTTGATTTTTCTCTCTCCTGGGTTACATTTTCTGGGTTTTGACCATACAGCTGTGTTGTACACACATGGGAGGCCACCTTTCTGGGGTGGCCGGCCACCTGAACCTCCTGAACCTGGCCGGCCAGATTCCTCTCTCCTGGTTCCTTACAGCTGTGCCAGCTGTTTTGACCCAGACCCCTGCTCGGGGATCTGCCCTTTTGGGGGGGAAATTTGAATTTGATTTCCCTCCCTTTCCCTTGGCCTCTCCTCTATAAAACCAGCACCCCAGCTCCATTTTGAAGGGTTAAAAAAATCCATTGGAGCTCTTGCATTAAAGCCTCCCTCTCTCTCTACTCCAAGCCTCAAAATACCCTTGCTCCTACACCATTTCTACACCAACTCATAGCCTATCAACCCACACTCCATTCCAGCAACTTGGAGGCTATTTTCAGAGGTTAGGAGCACACTTTCTTGGACCAAAAGCTGCTGAAGACTTGTGCTACAAGGGTGAGTCTCCTTTCCCTCTTTTTTTGCCCTATTTTGCATGCTATCTTAGCTTTTGTTGCTTACATTTTTGGGCTCCGACCTGAACTGTAAATAGTCATATTTTGAGCTCCCCTCCATGTTTGATCAAGGACCTCTTATTGTTTGAGGTCTCCTACTACCTCTTGTCTCTCTATCCCTCTTTTAGGCCTATTTTTGCATGATATATTAGCCTTGTTTTTGGGCATTTCTGGGCTCCAAGCCAAACTGTAAAATGTATTTTTTTGAGCCCCTCTTAAACTTTGTTGAAGGGCTATCCTTTTTTTGAGGCCATCTACTACCACTTGTCTCCTATCTCTCTTTGTAGGCCCATTTTTGCATGATAGTTTAGCCCTACTTGTGCTCATTTTCGAGACTTGATATAAAATGTAAAGTGCCTTGTTTTTATCCCCTCTTCAACTTTGTTGAAGGGCTCTTTGCTATTTGGGGCCAGCTAGTGTCCCTTGTCTCTAATCTCTCTTGTAGGGCCATTTTTGCATGATAGATTAGCCATACTTGTGTTCATTTTTGAGAGTTGTCATAAAATGAAAAATATCTTGTTTTAATCTCATCTTCAAGTTTGTTTAAGGTCCCATTTTTGTTTGAAGTCATATGCCTCCTTGTATGCTTGATTGTCTCTTATTTTGAGCCTTACACCTAAGCTCTTATTGCATGCTTCCACTGAAATCCAGTGGATTTTCAGTGGCTAACACACTGTGTTGAGCCTCCAAATCAGAGGGGGATGACCCCCTCTCACCTTGACTTGTTTGATGGTCATTTTGGCCTTCCAAAGGGACCCCTCTTTGCATGCTTCTTAGCCACTTTTCAGGCCCAATTTGGTGAGTTTTGGAGCTATCATATTTGATTTTCAAAGTTGTTTGTGCCATGCTAAGTGTCCACCTTGTATGTGCTTAATAACCCCTTTGTATGCCTTCTAAAAGAACCCATCATTTGCGCATGTGTTGGCTGCATTTTAGAGGTTAGTTGGGCATGTTTTGGCATGCTTTATTCACTGTTTTTTGCTGGTTTGATGAGTTCTCACTTGCTTCATATACATGCCATGTAATCCATGTTTGATAGTCAAAATTGCATGCTATGTTAGGCCATCTTGCTAGCATCTTTTGGCCATGCTTTGAACTAGAAATGTTCATGTTTTGGGACTGTCTTGGTTCTGTCTTTATGCTTCATGATCAAATAATGCATGCTTTATATAGCTATATGTCAACACATGTGCCTAGTTTTGTGTTTCGGGACCATTCCATGCATCGGGTGCCTTGTTTCCATGTTTCGGGATCATTTTGCATCACATTTCAGTGCTGGAACTTGCATGCTTGTATGCCATATTTCATGCCTTGCCATGCCTTGTTAGAGTGGCATTTATGCCTTAGGATCGGTCCTCGGTTTGCGTGCATGTGTGCACGTATCTCGAGTGTCTCATTTTCATCTTATGGCCGCGAATGTGAGTGTGGCTGAGGTCCACTCATGTTGGTGTAAGTCCATCATGCATTGCGTATGTCATTTCAATTCATAACATTGCGTATGCTAGGTTGTATGTTAGAGCATCGTGTATGCCATGTTACATCGTGCATTGTGTATGCCATTTCATAGCATTGCATATGCTAGGTTGTATGTTAGGATTGCATTCATGCATGTCATGCATATTGCATTGTGTTTGGAATAGGAGTTAGCCCAAGCACGGGAAACGAGGGACGTTTCGTACTCCGAGTGACGGAACGTGTCTCAATTCCCTGTCGCCGACACTCCGGATTATCCATGATGGAGTCTAGGCCTTGTTGTGTTTTCATGTGCATTCATTCCACATTGAGTCATGCAAATCGACTCCTCGGCCATCATGCATCGAGATGCGTGATTGGTGGTACGAGGATCGAGGACTACGCTCCCTGAAGAGTAGTCATGCATACATATGTGAAAATACTTTGCCATGCCCCTTTGTTGATCTCTGTTACAGCAAATCAGAAATCAGCAGTCTTTTAGAGCTTCGCGCAATATTCCGGGCTTAATTGTAAAGAGAGGCTAATTGGGGCATCACAATGGATTTCTGCGCCAAGCAACCTGAACATGCATCATTCATCATCTGGAGCAGAGTTGAGGCAGTCCCTAGCTTGCATGCTAATTTACTGCTTTCCTAGATTAATTTGTTAATTAATTAGGATTTTGTATTTATTCGGACTGTAATTATTCATTTGGGACTGTATATTATTTATTCGGACCCTCCGAGTGAGGGCACAATTGTAATAAGTGTGCGTGCGTGTGATGTATGTCTTCCAACCCCATGTCTTTCTCCCTTTTATTTACCAGCTTATGATGGTTAGAATAGGGCATGTTTCAATTAGCATACAGTATGATAGCATGTTTGCATTCATTCATCTGTTTTGCATGCACCGGGCTCGGCGCATCATACTCACTGTATTGTATTTCAATTCCGAGTTGAATACATGTTAGCTGTAGCATTCCATATGCCATGTTTAGAATAGCCGAGCCTGCTATAGTTGCATTCCTGCATGTGTTGCATTAGGCATTTCTGTATAGTTAGGATCATGCATGGATTTCTAACATAGCTTCTGTTTTGGCTTGGAGTACTCGGTAAGTTTTTATGCTTTAGCATCCTTGCATGTGTGTGAGTGACTACCACGATAGCATGCTTACCATGAGGCTATTTGCTTATGTGATATAACTGCCTGAATGCCTGTGGGTGAAGGTTGGGTTATTTGGATTGGAACAATGCATTGACCGTGATTTTTAAGCCCACTAGATAATGGCAAAACCATCTTTTCTAAGCCCACCTGAGGGTGGCAAAATCTGTATTTTAAGCCTACTTGCGAGTAGCAAACCATCTTTCAAAAACAAACATGAAATGTTTTGTTCCAATTCAGGCGACCCGGTCTATACTTGTATGCTGTACGCATCACGTAGTAAATCTAGGCTAATAACCAGGAATAAGAATGCATAATGTTTTCAAAACTAGATATCATGGTTAGTAGAGGCCGATCTTTGATCGGGCGAGCGGGGGTGCTCACGAAGTGACCTTCCCCAATCGTACCCAAGTTCCCGAGCCGAGGCAACTTTGGTGATAACGGACACGTGGCCTTAGGCAACGAGTCAGGGTTTCCTAAATTTCCCAAAAATAAAATATTTAGGTGGCGACTCTGTATTTGGCAAAGCAGTCCATGTTTGGTACTTCTTTCAAAAAAAAAAAATCTGTTTTCAAAAACGATTTGCCGGATTTGGACTCTTTGGTTCAGATTAAGAACCGTGACATTTGAGTCCTGAACTGTAGTGAGGCCCAAGGGCGCGTCTACACCAAGTCTTAAGAGCCGTAAAAAATGGGGTGTCTATAGTTGTCCCTCTTTGACAGAGCTAGAAGTCATGCAATGATGTGAGTGAATGTCAAAGCCTAGAGACGACTCATTTTGACAAGGCCGTAAGACTTGGGCAAACAATCAAGACATAAATTGAATTGGTTGAGCTTGAAAGCTGCCTACGTATCCCTTTGCAAGGAATCAAACCAGTGTAGTTCATGGGCAAGATGCAAAGGCTATGCATAGAGAATATAGCTGAAAACTAGACTTACATGCTTTGCGAAGTCGGTCATTTTACAAATCCAAGATCATGCAATGCAATAAGTAATAACAAGATAACAGTAATCACAAGAAGTCTAACCACATTTCACATAGGAAGAGATACACTCTAATCACGCTGAAATCGTGAGAAGAGGAGAAAAAAAAATGGCTCAAGGTTGTGTTTCATGTGTCCTAAGATACTTTAATCATGCTGAACTCGTGAGAAGAGGAGAGAAAAAACTGCTCAAGAATGCATTTCACGTGTCCTGAGATACTCTAATCACACTGAACTCGTGAGAAGAGGAGAAAAACCACTCAGGGTCTTGTTTCATGTGTCCTGAGATACTCTACCCATGCTGAACTTGTGAGAAGAGGAGAAAAAACCACTCAGGGTCTGGTTTCACGCATCCTGAGATACTATAATCATGTTGAAATCATGAGAAGAGGAGAAAAACTGCTCAGGGCAGCATTTCATGCGTCCTAAGATACTCTACGCACGTCGAACTCGTGAGAAGAAGAGAAAAAAAAAAACCGCTCAGGGTCACTTTTCACGCATCCTGAGATACTCTAATCGCGCTGAACTCGTGAGAAGAGGAGAAAAAAACCGCTCAAGGCCACGTTTCACGCGTTCTGAGATACTCTAATCACGCTAAACTCGTGAGAAGCAGAGAGAGAAACCGCTCAGGGTCACGTTTCACGCGTCCTGAGATGATGCGATAGATGTAAAAAGGTATGAGATTGCGTGATAGATGCACAATGTAACAAAAGTGTGCGATAGATGCACAAAATGAGCAAAAATGTGCGATAGATGCACAAAGTGAATGTGAGTGTGATAACCAATATAATACCAACGCATGTTCTATGCAAGATTACAAACAACCGACATATGGTGTTAAGTGAAAGCATGTTCTATGGAAGAATCGAAAGCATGTTTGCAAAAGAAGGCAACGAATATGTAAATTGACAAAGCGAGCAAAAGCATGTTCAACAAAAACCTCCGACTTACCCCCTCGGAGACTTTACAAAATGCGCAAAAAAGGATAGACCTTGTTCATATTTACAATTGGGGCACGTTCGCGTGCCAGAGCACAACGGGGCATTGGAACGGCGCAACCGGAACACATTTCGAGCTCCTTGAAAATCAATGCGGACCCAAAAGGGAACCTCCCATGCACTGCTAGGGAAAAAGGGGAAAAAACCAGCACCAGGCCACAAACAAGGACTGCAGGCCACAAATGAGGCCTGTCGACCATGAATAGTGTTAGTGGCCTACTGGCCACTAATGCAATTCCGGGGGCAAAAAGGGGATTTCGGCATGGATCTCATTAAATATACCATCACATCTCATTTTTTCATTCCCACATGACTGAAATCACTCTCCCTCCCTCTCTCTCTAGGTGCTTTCTCTCTATAGATTTGTGCTTTACACGCATTTTCCAACACCCCACACAAACTTTATTTGTAAACCCTCTTTGGCCCTCTTCACTTTGAACCGATTAGATTTTGGTTTTGTTGATTTTTCCAAGTTTTCAACACTTTGGGCTTGTTTCCCTCGAGTTTCTCTTGGGTTTTGTGAACTTTCCCAAGTTTTGACTTTTTCTTCCATTTTCTCTCTCCTAGGGTTGACTTTTTCCAAGTTTTCTCTCTTTTCCTTATTTTCTCCACTATTCTCCCACTTTTCAGATGGCAGACGACATTTTGCATGATGACGCCCCTCCCGAGGTTCCGCTTGCACTTTCACCCCTTGCTGAGATCGAGGAGCCAACGGTTGTTGAGGTCGGCGGGGCGGCAGAGGACATTGCCGCCGATTTCGAGGCAGAGTTCGCTCTAGGGCTTGAGCCTGAGCTACTACCATTGAGAGTGAGGCCCTTTGATCTGACCACTTACCACCCTTGCATACACATGATGGTGCTTGGAGGTATCAGGCACTTTGATGATTTTGCTGATGGCGTGCCAGAGGATATCTTGCTGAGGGAGCCAGACTCCCACCTTTCCTACGGTGGTACAAAGGTACAAACTTTATTTTTATGCTTTCCTGCATTTCATTTGACTCTATTTCTTGCACTGCCTTTCATCTAACTCTTATTTTGTCATGGTCTTTCCTCTGATTTACTCTTCTTTCTTTGCCACAAGAGGACTTTCGTTCCTGTAGGGGTTATAGAGCAGTGACAACCAGGGATTGGTATGACGAGCTCCCGCCCGAGGTCTGCGACCTTGTCAATGAGGCTAGCTTTGGTTTACTCTGCATCAGGCTCACGCGCCATATGGCTAGCCGGGCCCTACTCGGAGCATTAGTGGAGAGGTGGTGGGATACCACCAACTCCTTCCACTTCTCTTCCGCTGGGGAGATGACGATAACTCCCTACGACTTCTCGATGATTATAGGCTTAGGAGTAAGGAGATCCGACACCCTTTGACATGGATATCTGCGAGTGAGAGGTGGCCTGGATCTACCTGCTTAGAGTGAGTCCACCTTTATACAGGCCAGCTATGGTTAGATACAGTTGTTCTCTGAGCACTTCCGCGGGAGTCAGCCGGAGATGCAGGAGGAGGTAGAGTAGTATGCCCGGGGCTTCTTGATGTTCCTTCTCGATACCACCTTGTTTGCGAACAGGTGGAACACCGTGGGTTTGTATTTCCTGAGGGCCCTTGTGACCCTGCCCGGGCGAGGTTTTACGACTGGGGTGGGGCTAGCATTGCTACACTCTATGGCTATATGAGTCCCACTTCCCGTATAAAGGGGGAAAGAGTGAGAGGCTACTAGAGAGCCTGGAAGGTATGTACTGCACCTTCAATTTTGTTACTTATGCTTTTTTCTTTGTATCTTCTGCTTAATATCTATTCATGCATTGTGCCTTCTGCTTTGTACTTTCTGTATCTGTTCATGCATTGTGCTTTCTGCTTTGCACTTTCTGTTCAAATATCTGTTGACGCACTGGTGACAATATTGCTGACCTTTTCTTGTAGTTGTGGGTTTACGCTTATTTCTCGGCTCTTGCTCCAGAGCCAATGGATGAGATTGCTCTGGCCGTGCCCTACTCACGACGGTATGACGGCAGGTGCCGCTGGCGGAGCCGTGACGACATGACATTCACCTTCTATCATCGCTACTTCGACACTGTGGTTGCTCATGAGGTAATCTGAAACTCAGATTCATCTTCGCTTTATTCCTATTGCCACTGTTCTGATTCATATCCTGACAAGTGACAACAACTAACAACCGACACAGTCTCTCTGTGCATATCACCTGGCAGCCCTGGGCGATGATGCCAGCCGAAGTTAGGGACCAGTATGCCGAGTCCTGGGCCACTTCTCGATACCAAATTTTGCTGGATGGCCCATTCTATACAGCCTGGTTCTTAGGAGAGTGGTTTATACGCCAGACGCCAGGTTTGCCCGCCTCGGTTGTTCCTATGCCACCCTCAACATCCATGTGGATAGCTGATAGCCTCTCAGCTGAGGCCATTATTTAGTATAGAGTGGGACTGGACGCCAACTACTTCTGAGGGGACAGAGATTATATAACCTTCATTCGGACTCATCTCATGCCGTCCCTGACCGGAGTTCGGGTAGACGACGCAGCAGGTGCTCCGTTGGCTGGTAAGGCTGCTCAGGAGGCTGAGGCTAGCATTGGAGGGGCCCCTCCCGCTGTGTAGGTTGCCGGTTGGCCGACGATCCCTACTGCGCTTACGTATTGGTGGCCGATCGGGTCAGCCTATTAGATTTTGATAAAGCCACCTAAGCCACGGCACGGATATGTCAGAGCTCTAGGCACATCACAGGTATGGATCACACTACACATGTTGAATTCCATAGTTCCCCTTTTTCAAAGACTGATTATTCAAATTCACTTGCAGACACCCACGGAGTACACAGAGGGCCTCCTCCAGCTGGTTGCTTCTCTAGTCAGCATGGTGCAGAGGAGAGAGACGCTACTAGGTCTCCACGGTATTCAGGTATTTTTTTTCCTCCCTTCATGCATTGCATCCCACACTGCATTGACATGCATTTTGGCACTGCCCTCATACGATATTGACACACTGTACTCATACTGTATCTGGCTTCTGCATGATACTCATACCACATACTACACTCATTTCACATATTATATTCTACTACAATACATACATTGTATCTAATATGCTAACGCTTATTTTTTCAGATCCTACTTGCATAGAGGGTAACAGCAGCACCAGCACCGGTGGCATCTCTCCCATCGGCAGGGATGAAAGGTAGATAGGCCCCAATAGGCGGAAGAGATGACTAGTGAGGTCGAGGCAGAGGTAGAGGTGCTTAGGGTCGGAGCAGCGCATCCGAGCCAGTTTTGAATGAGGATGATACTGAGACTAGCGACTCCGAGGAGGCAGTGAGCTAACGCTTTGAGTCTGAGAGCGGGGACGATGATGCTGGCCCAGGGTCAGAGAGTGGAGATAGTGATACTAGCTCTAGGTCGGAGTCTGATTCTGATGGCAGTGACGTTGGTGGAGACAATGCCCCTGAGACCCCTCCAAGGAAGAGAGCGAAAAGGGCCTCTTGAGCTTGATGCGACTGGCGCAGATTTTTGTACTCTTTTGCTTAGTTTCTTTTATTTGGTAGTTTAGCACATGTATAGCTTCAGATAGGTTTTTACTTTTGTTTTTGAAAATTTGTACTCTTTTTTGTAAAAACTATGATCGGGGGAAAACCCTGTAGTTTTATGAAAAGAGTTATTGTTTTTTGCATTATGGGCACCACATTTGCAGAATGAAAATGGAGTTAAATTTGGAACTAAAAATGCTTGTATTAGAACAATGTCCTTACTCGGGTAATGAGCCGACCAATGACAAAAATACAAAATACAACTCGATAAATGAAAACAAAGCAAAAACAACCTAAACACAGCTAGGACATGCAAATGACAAATAAAAGACTCAAAACAAGACGTCGAAACACAAAGATTGGGACAAAACCAAAAGTGCGCGGTGACCACAAAAATTGGGTGACGGCCATTAAAAATTGGGCGCTTTGTGGTGTTCCACCAGATGGTTGACAGCTGGCCTCCACTCACAGCCCTATCTTCTACAAAAGGTCTCTCTTCATGATTTCTTCACCAGAACCTCATTTTTGATGCTGTTTCTTCCACAAATGGAGATATTCCTTGTTGAGAAGCTCATGGATTGGATAGCCACTTTGGATGGCACGAAAAAGGCAAATTTTCGAGGTTTCGGTATAAATGCACTTTTTTTCGTTGAGTCATACTCCACATTGTTTCCTGTTCCTCTATGTCGCGGTCCAATGTTGGGACCCAATTACACATGTATTTCGCTTCGGAGCATAGGAAATATGTCCAACTATTGAGGAGTTTCAAGCATTGATGGAATCCCAACGCGACGAGGAAATCATGCCTCAACCCCATTTTGGCCATGCCCAAGCTTTGGGATGGATGTGTGGGCTTACTTTGCACGAAGCTCGATCTTTGGCTCATGACGGGGAGCTAGATATACCTGGCTTGATTCATCGATTTTCTAACATCGGCAACAGAGGCGACCTCCTCTAGCGAGGCTTTCAGCAATATGCCCTCTGTTTAAGTATGCTCACATATTTCCTTCTTGCCCGTAGTTACGGTGGAGCCAGCATTAAGCTGATTGAAGTAACCTAATATCTAAAAGAGGGTAAGAGTTGCATTGGTTTGGCACTGGCCGAGACCTTGATGGGTTTAGATGCTTTTCATCGACGAGAGACCACTAGGTTTGCGAGAAGTCCATTGGTTCTTCAGGTATTATTTCCCACCCTTTCTTATTTAACTCTCACATCACTTGGCACTTACGCTTTATTTTTCTCTCAAAGCCCTTTTCCTTATTTTTCTCTCAATGCACATCTCTCTATTCTTTAATCTCTCTCATTTTTCATCCCTTTCCAAGTATGGCTCATGGATAAACTGAATGTGGTCGACCAGTGCCCCGAATATTCAGCCCGAGCTTACTTCTTCCGCCAGTGACTAGTGGACTTTCCTAACGAGAGATGGTGGTGCAACTGGATGTGCAGCAGATTTGCAACTGACATAGCTTGGCGTTGCCCCTGGCTTAACTTGGCTGAGATGAGCTACAGCATGACCCGACAATCGGGCATACAGTTGATTAGCCTCACACATGGCGTGTTCTATTTTCCTTTCCAATTTAGACACCAGTTTGGACATAATTAGACTCATCAAGGTGAGGGGGTAGAATACCTGGCTCCATTCCCAATTCACGCTTCAAACCTAACTCGGTACCTTGCTGCCTGGAGGACGAAAGAGCTTCTGGCCCCTGCCCCTAGTTTTCGTTGTGCCCTTTCTGGCGAGTGCTTGGCTTGGCTCGAGGATGAGGCACAAGTTAGGTCAACTTTGGCGGCAAAGACCTCAGCAAGTACGAGTAGACGACGCAGGAACACTAGACTCACCTATGCCCCTAGTTTATTGTTTTGACTTTCCTTTCCAGTTTTATTATGTAAAAGCAACTTTGATTTGTATCAGAGAGTTGGATAATGGATTGAAGTCAATGGAATTAAAGTTGTGAGAACTAAATTTTTTTCTTTTGGTTGAAAAATGGTCTAAGTTGTAAAAGGTAAAATTCTGAGAAAAACCAACTTTTATTAAAACTTTTTAAAACCATTTTCGGAAATGATCACCACCTGACACGCACGGAATCAACCCTCAAGATGCACAAACTCGAATTAAAAGATGCCCCTGATGGCATACCACTTTGTATTGTAATTGGTTCTCCTGCCCCTTGTGGTATTTATGCTTTGGACATGGCAACACAAACATCCGATAAAAGATGCTAAAGCAATAAAAAGCTCACCTAGTACTCCGAGCCAAAACAGGTGAAAGAGTTAGAAAAATATGCATGTTCCTAATTTATACGATATGACTAATGCAACGCACACATTATGTATTCTATAGACTCGGCCATGAGCATGGCATATGATTTCATTCAAGACATGCGAGAGAGCACGTATTGAAGTAAATGAATTCGGACATTTGGTTAGTATGATGAGCCGAACCTTGGGTGCATGCAAGACAATGGATGCAAAGCATAAGAATACTAAAAAAAAATGATGTCCTATACTAACCATAGTAAGAAAATAAGTAAAAGGGAGAAAGACGTGGGGTTAGAAGACATACACATTATTACAATATTTGCCCTTGTGCAAGAGGGTACGAATCAAAGTCTGAAAAGTTTGAATTAAACTAATTATTACAAAACTGAATGAATAAATAAGTGAGGCTAATTGACTAGTTAACTGTGCTATTACAATAAGGATAACCAAGATAAATTAACTAGCTATCTAAGCTAATTAACTGCAACAATTACAAATAAGCAATAATAATTAATGAATGAGACTAATTACAATAAAAAAAATTAAATTAAATTAATTACAATGATCATAATGTAAGCGAGGATGCGCAAGAATTGCTTGCATGCACATGCATGGTGTTCAAGAATAACTCTGTCTACCCCAGGCTTGAATTGGAGTCTAAAATTGTTCTTTGCTTCAAGAGGTATACTACTTCCCTTTTAAGCTTACTTAGTATACTTGTTTCTCTATTTCTTTCCACTATTTTTGAACCATTTTTGAGTCGTAAAAATCTTTATTTTAATGGGCTGAAATTGGTGTTTTAAGCCATTTAAGATTAAGGGGGTGTCTCATCATTCTTTATTCCTTGCTTTTAAGGCTTTTGCACCTTTGTTTCCCATTTTAAACCAAGTTTTTTTGGGCTTTTAACCACTAAATTTCAGAATATTTTTAGTGGCAAAAAACATGTTTTGAAGTTCAAAATTGGAAGGGTTAGACTCCCCTCCTTGTGTCTTGTTTGCTAGCCTAGTTAGTGCAATATGTTAGCATGATTTTCTAGCTTTTTGAAGCTATATTCCAGCATATTTTTGCCTTTGTTTTAGACTTCTTTAGCTCTTTTTTGGGTTGTTTGGGCTAGTTGAGTCTTGTTTTGTATGGTTGTTGTGTAAAGGTCCTCACAAGGGTGGTGTTTTAAGCCATTAGACACCCCATGTTTGAGTTGATTGCATGTTTTAATATCATTTTGCACTTTATTTCAGCATCTAAAGCTCTGCAACCTCCCTCATTTCTTCACTCTTTAATTTGCTTTGGGGGTTGTTTCAAGCTTGGGATTCTTTAAGCTTGAGATTGAGGTCCATGATTAATGGTTTAATCCTACTTTGAGGGTTCATTACCAACGCCATGAAGCTTCTCTCATGCCTTAAACCACCCCTTGGTTGACACTTCTTTCACTTTAGAAAACTCTCACCAATGGACTTAATGGATTAAGTAATGGTTGGTAACTAAAATGAGTAAATAAAAGTGGCAAGTAAAATTGAGCAAGATAATAACTTGTGTGCTGTCTGTTCAATCGGACGTTAATTGAACACAAGAAAAATTGGGACATTTCATACTCAAAGTAATGAAATATGTCAAGTTTCCTAGGTCTCCATTGCCCTTGATCATGCATGATAGGATGATGGTTCTTGTGTGTCTTGATTTGCATTTATCAAGCTTGCACACCTTGAATCACAAGCCATCATGCAATGAAATTGCTTGGATTGGTGGTTTGTGGCTTAAGTTCACCTTTCCTTGGATTTGTTCATGAAAAGGAGGGGTGAGCTGTGCAGACAATCTGTGAGAATGCCTTCCTGTTGCTCTGTTTATCCTCTGTTGCAGCAGGTGAAACAGTGCATTAGTAGCTGGCAGGCCACCATGGATGGCCGATACCTGGCCGGCATCATTCATCCATGGCTGGTTGGCCATTGATGCAAACCTTAGTAGAGAAGTGGTAAGGTGCAGTAAGATTGTTCTGGAAGTGTTCAACTGTGCAAACAGAGGCTTTCGAGAGCAGAACATAGGTCTTTTCGGGAGCAAACCGAGCATGCGCATGAACATCTATCCTTTCTCGAGGCAGGATAGCAGATTAGCCTAGTTTAATTAGTTTAGTTTAATTCATAGTTGCAATTGTTTTATAATTATTTAATTAAGTAGATCATTAGCTAGTTAATTAAAAATGTTGTAATAATTAGTTAATTAGTTTAGCTAGTTATTTATCTTGGTTTGTAATAATTAGCTTAATTAGTTTAATTAGCTTAAATTAGCTTAGCTTAGTTGTTAGCTTAGCTTAGTTATTCATTCAGACTTTTCTTTGTGAGAGTGTAATGTAACAATGTGTATGTCTTCCAACCCCACGTCTTTCTCCATTTTATTTAATCGCTTTTGATGGTTAGATTAGGAACATATTTCAATTAGCATACCTTATGCTTGCATCCATTTATCTTGTATTGCATGCACCGAGGCTCGGCGCATCATTCAAACAGCATTGTCATTTCAATACCTTCTTGAATACGTGCTTAGACCGTATGTTATCGAATCGATTCATGTGCCATATTAGTAGCCGAGCCTATTAATTGCATTATCGCATGTGTTGCATTAGGAATCTTGTATAGTTAGGAATCATGCATATCTTTCTAACTCATATCTTTTTGGCTTGGAGTACTAGGTGAGTTTTTAATGCCTTAGAATTACTTGCATGTGTGTGAGTGATTGCCATGACTAGCATGCTTGCCATGAGGCTAAATGCTTACTTGTTAAACTGCTTGAATGTTTGTGGATGAAGGCTTGTTGTTTGAATTGGAACGATTCAACGAATGTACCTTTTAAGCCCACTATGTCTAGTGGCAAATTCATGGTTTTTAAGCCCACTATTGTTAAGTGGCAAATTCGCAAACTTTAAGCCGACTTGAGGGTGGCAAATTCAAACCCTTTTTGAAAAACAAACATGAAATTGAATTGTTCCAATTCTTGCAATTTTAGTCTATACTTGCTTGTACGTATCACATAGTAAAGCTAGCTTAATAACTGGAATAAGAGCACATAATGTTTATAAAAATCATATCTTGATTAGTAGAGGCCGATCTTTGATCGGGCAAGCGGGGGTGCTCAATTCATGACCTTCCCCTCTTGCACCTAAGTTCTTGAGCCGAGGCAACTTTGGTGATGACGGACACGTGGCCTTTGGCACGAGTAATGGGTTTCCTAAATTTCCCCAAAATAAAATATTTAGGTGACGACTCTGTATCTGGTAAAGCAGTCTAATTTTAGCATTTTTGAATCAAAATCATTTTTCCAAAAGATTTGCCGAATTTGGACTCTTTGGTGATTATCAATTTCACATTGCACTTGTGAGATTAGATTTAGAACCGCAGGAGTTTGAACTGTAGGGCTTCTTTCGAGCTTCCGAAAGGGGGCGCGAAAAAGTCGAGCTACAGTTTCTAGTGACTCTACTGGGGATTTAGGGAACTTGACTCGAACTTACGATATGACATTTTATTTACAGTTATGTGTTCATTTGCATTTGCATTGGTGTGCCTAAGTCACTGTGTTTGCCATCTACTATTCCTGAACGGTTTGCCGGAGGCTTGCTTGGAAAAGCTTGCCAAAAGGCTGATCGGTTGCGGGCTCTGCCACGATGGAAACACAACCCTTGGATCTAGACTACCGTTGTACCGTTTGATCCTCCTTTCATTTCTCGGTGTTTGGTGTGAGAGGCATATTAGGTAGTCTTGTTGAGGTACCCTTTTTGACCAATCAGCCTAGTTGCATTTCGGAAGTCATAAAGACTGTTCCAAACTAGGACAAGTTGCTTACTCGAATGTAAGATTGTGTGAAACACTTTGCTTGAATAGTGAAACCCTAGTTCCTGACGAAACTAGGAAAGGGTAACCCTCCCCCATCACGGGGGTGTTTTGGCTCTCATTTGCTTGATATGTGCTTTTAGAGTGAAACTCTATAGAAATGTATGTATCAGTTGCAAGTTTGGGTATCAGATTTGGGAACAGAGATTAGTATTGAGTACAGTGTTGCAGCTTTTGATTACAACTATGTCTCGTTCATATCTGAGCTGAGGTGCTGCGCGGTTTCTGATTTTTTGTTTTCTTTTTGCTTTATTTCTTTTTACAAGGTAGTTTACCACAATTGCTTCAGACGATTCTATTTCCTCCCAAGCACTCTGGACCCGTGTGAGAAGACTTTACAGATCCAGCGATCTTGTTAGCGGACAACCAGTGTTTTCTTTGCTCCCACTGGTTACGAGACAGAGGAGGGTTAGGCATAATTCACCAGTTCAGCAATCACCTACACCAAGTCAGGGACAACCTTCTACACCCAAGCTAGTAAGAGACCACTTGTCTATTCAGATGGCCCAGTTTCCTTCAAGAATGGAAAACTTGATCCATAATCTCCAGCAAACCATTGAGGCCATGTAGCAAGATGCTGCCCGCCAAGCTGAAGTCACAACCCACCAAGCTGAAGTCATAAATAGGCTACAACAACAGTAACCACCATAAGCAGCGGCTTCTGTTTCCTATGCAACTCCAGCAGGTATCCCAGTGCCAGGAATCACCGTCAATGCTCAAGAGAATTTGGGCAACCCAATAGACTCTATCGCACCACAAGCCTCTAAGGCACCAGTGTACGAAACTGAGGCACCATTTGAATCCGAAGTTGACCCCACTGCACTGAAAGTCAACAAGCTAGAAAAGCTTTTCAAACTAGCACATGGTGTGAACTCTATCCTTGATATCGAGGATGGATACACTGACTCTACGGTAACTCTGCCGGACAGATTCAAGATGCCACACATAGACCGCTTTGATGGCTCTAGGGATCCTATAGTCCATTTATGGTTATTCTCAGATATTTTGCGGCCAATGGGCCTCACCAGACTTCAAAAGCTGTCACTTTTCGGCCGAACCTTGTCAGGGATAGCGGCTATTTGGTATGCAAAACTTGAGGACTCCGTGAAATGGAATTGGGAAGAAATGGTTGAAGCCTTCATCGCACAGTACTTCTACAATGCCCAGATTGAGGTTACGACCCGCGATTTTAAGGCAAACCGATAGGAGCCAAAGAAGGGCTTCTCGGACTTTGTAACTAGATGGAGGGCCAAGGCCTCGATAATGACTACTAGGCCGTTTGAGAAGGATCAAATCAGAATGGTGGTCCGCAATCTGCAAGGAAAGTTATTGCAGAAGATGATTGTCTTGCCGTTGTTCACATTTACTGAGCTTTACGAGATAGGAGTTCAGATTGAGGATGCAATGAAACAGGGGTTGATCACCGATGAAAAGGATTACCTAAGAGGCCTTTCACACGCAGTTCCAATGCAACCATGAGTGGAACCACAACTGCACGACCATCGGATGTGAGTACCATCACCACTACAGTCAAGACTGCCGACCCCTTTTCCAATACAAATCCACAAACCTCAACCTCAAACAACCAAGCTCGAACCCAAAGGGTTTTTACACTGCTATACATGTCCTTATCCAAAGCCCTAGGGGTGCTGATCAAAAAGGGGCATCTGAAGCCGTTAGAACAACGCCCATTACCCGATCCGTTCCCGCCTAAACACAACCCAACCAAATACTACGCTTTTCACCAACAGGATGGTCATGACACCGACCAATCTATAGGCTGCGTCATGAGATTCAAGATCTCATCGACAATAGGGTGATAGCGCCCCCCCAAAAGCCAAATGTCACCACCAACCCTCTTCCACCACATAACCAAGTCCCTCTACCCCGACGTGGAAACCTCATCCACACACTGGCCATCCCTTATGACCCCAATATATACATAACCTCTTCCCACCTACCTAAACCGGTGTTGTTCATCCTTGAGAGCACGGACTGGTGCATGATGAACACGTCTACACTCCAGCCTGAACCCATAGTGGTGATGATGGTAGATAAAGGGAGGTTGGCCTTGGTAGAAAATGTCAGTCTGTTGCCTGAGGGCTCTGAGGACTTACCTGAAGGGGTGTACAACCCGTACTGCTATATTGTGCCAATGAATCAAGCCAAGCCAGAAGTGGTGTTGTCGGCTGGGATGGAGGTCAGTGTAGTTCAAGAGGATGGCCCAAGTAAGGGATTAGATGATTTGGCCGACCTAGAGGAGGACATAGAAAATTTGTAGTTCTACGATGAACAAGATCAGGGGGATGTGCATGTTGATGGGTTTGATCTGAATGGGTCAACAGATAATTCTAGGTGGCCTAGTGATGAACCTGACCAGGAGCAGGAAACTGAACCAAAACTTAAAGAAAAGGGAGTAAGAGTAACGTCAGTGGCTAGAATGGCCGAAGGCAAGGGAAAGTTTCCGGAGAGCACCGATATTAAGAATTTAGGTCAAGAACTGGGTGCCGTAAATGCTGCTGATACTGAACAAGAAGTCGCGTTGAAATGGTTTGTGTAAGAAAGGAATCAAGGTAAACAGGAAGCTGGAAAAGCTTAATGCCCTACGAGGGACACTTCCGATGAGAGAATGATCAGAATGGAACCAGACAATTGCTTGTTAGTTGCCGGTGGAATATGGTGGGAAGATGATGATTTAGATATCGCTCACATTGATAAGGATTGAGGTGGAGACTTGCCAGACAACACTTGGTATATGGAAGAGGTTGACCATATGACAAGAAGTGGCCGATACTTTAATCCCCCACATTTGGACCAAGCTGAAGCCTCCGGAAAGGATAAAGAGGTAGAGAAGCAGAGGGAAAAGTAGCTGGAAGAAGAAGCGGTGCTGAAACAGCTGAAGAAGATTCAGGCCGACATTTCAATATGGGGTCTGCTCATGGTTTCTAGCGTGCACCGACAGGCTATGCTATCGGCGATGGACAAAGCCAAATTGTCCATTGACATAACACCTGAATAGCTCATGGGGTTGGTTTTCCCCGGAGGTGCAGTGCCGACTTTAAACTTTTTCAGACAAGGAATTGCCGCCAGAAGGCTCAGCCCGTAACAAGCCTCTGTACATTTCGGTGGAGTGCAGAGAAAATTGGGTGCCAGTGGTGTTAGTTGATACTGGGTTTGCAATCAACGTCTGTCCATCTCGTACAGCGTATGCCATTGGTTTGAAGCCAGCAGATTTTGTGCCTACGGCCCAGGTGATTCGGGCGTATGACAATACTAGCAGAGAGGTGATGGGCACAGTACAGATTAGAGTTCAAGTGGGCCTGACTCAACAGGATATTGAGTTTCGCGTCCTGGATATGCCAGCCACTTTCAATCTATTGCTTGGAAGGCTGTGGTTGCACCAAGTAAAAGCTATCTCTTCCATTATTCACCAAATGCTAAAATATCCCCATGGGAAGGGAGTGGCTATTGTATTCGGGAATTCATCCATTCATCCTCCACTAGAGGTCACTTTAACTGTGCTGGAGATTGTGCATGGTGAAGAGGATGTTTTCCTTTTTGGATTAACCCTAGCTGAGGCCCAGGCAGTGTAAAACATCTTGGTAGTTGATGAGGGCTTGTATGTCAGTGCCCAATCAATCTACTTCATGAACAAGCTCTAGCATATGCCAGGAATGGGTTTGGGAATGAGTGGTCGGAAGGGTGTTACTACATTGGCTGATGTGCCATATAACCCGCATGCCTTTGGTCTTGGCTATACGCCCACCAAGAGGATTGGGTTAGGAAAGGAAAAGAGATGGCCGGAAGAGCCAAAGCTAAGCAAACCAGGAAGTGCTATGAACTTGTGCCTAGACCATTTCGGGGAACCTTGAATGGTCATTTTGTTAGGGGTGAAGACTTCCCATTTTGTGGTTTCCCCAAACCCTAGTTGAACTTAGAGAAATAACGGGTTCCCGATTTTGAGATTTTCTTCGACTTGCAGCTGCAAGACAATGATACGGAGGAAATGGCTGAATTGACTGCTAAAGATGCAAAAAGTACAGAAAGTGATTCCAATAGCAGCAAGCTTAAAGTAGGAGCAACACTGGCATGTCTCCTTTCGGATCCTCCGATCAACTTAGAGAGCTTGGGGGATAACCTGGCCGTTTCCATGATCGGGGTCCAACCGGGTGTCGACCCTTCTAACAGCATCCTGGATGCATCTGAAGCACTGTCCCTGGTTTGGCAGCTGGAGGAGGGCTACCTGTTTAGCAGTTCTAAGTCGGGAAGTGAACCAGAATCTGATTCCACACGGTCTGAGGAGTCGGAATCAGATTCCAGTTCTTCTGAGTCTGGGTCCAGTATTTCCTAGGGTTGATAACCCGGATGACGAGGTTTTGTCTAGGTCATCCTTTTCTTTTTCCTTTGAGTTGGTTGTAACCGAGGAACTGGATGAGCTTGACCTTGTGAATGAGAATGCCACTACAGATTCTGAGTATTTCTGTGTGCCTCTTGTTTATTGCATTGATCAGGATTTTCAAAATTTTTAATGAAAACAATGAGGAAGGAATTCCTCTAGTTTTGAAAAATTTGATTAATCGAGAGGAGGAGAGGTTTGCAAAACCCCTTGCTGATGAAATCATTCAATTAATGTGGGTACTGAGAAGGATCCACGTCTGGTCCAGATTGGGTCCACATTGTCTTCGGAGGAGCGCGAGTGCTTAGTCGCTTTATTAAAAGATTTCAAAGATGTTTTCACGTGGTCCTACAAAGACATGTCTGGAATCGATCCTGAGATTGTACAGCATCGGATCCCTCTCTATCCCGAGGCCCGACCCATCAAACAAAAGTTGCAGAGAATACGCCCGGATTGGGCTTTGAAGATTAAGGATGAGGTCACCAAGCAGATAGACGCAGGGTTCTTGCTAGTATTTGAGTATCCAACTTGGTTGGCCAACGTCGTCCCAGTGCCGAAGAAAGACTTCAGAGATCTGAATAGAGCCAATTCGAAAGATGACTTTCCTCTACCGCACATTAATGAATTGGTGGATTTCACCGCGGGTCATGCTTTGCTGTCCTTTATGGATGGCTTTTCCGGGTATAACCAAATTATGATGGCGCCCGAGGCCAAAGAGAAAACTGCATTCACTACGCCGTGGGGAACCTACTGCTATCGGGTGATGCCGTTTGGGTTGAAGAATGTCAGGGCTACCTATCAAAGGGCTATAACCACAATTCTGCATGATATGATCCATAAAGAGGTCGAGGTGTACATGGACGACATGATTGTCAAGTCCAAGGAAAGAGAGGGTCACTACACCGCCTTGAAGAAATTCTTTTAGCGGATTCGAGAATACAGACTGAGGTTGAATCCACAGAAGTGTACTTTCGGCGTAACAGCAGGGAAAATGTTGGGTTTCTTGAACACGCAGAGGGGCATTGAGGTAGATCCTTCCAAAATCAAGGCCATCTTAGAAATGCCACCACCAAGGACTGAAAAGGAGGTGCAAGGCTTTCTGGGTAAAGTGAAATTCATAAGATGGTTTATTTCTAAATTAACCTTGACTTGTGAACCACTTTTTGGTCTCCTGAAGAAAGGACAGAAATTCCGATAGGATGATCGGTGCCAATTTTCTTTTGAGCAGATGAAGTAGTACCTTCAGAATCCACTCGTGTTGTCATCGCCAAAGCCGGGAAGCCCTTGATTTTGTATCTGTCAGTAGCAGATACAACAATAGGATGCATGCTTGCTCAGGAATCTGAAGATAGGGTGGAGAAAGCCATCTATTACTTGAGCAAGAAAATGCTGGATTATGAAACCCGTTACACCTCGCTGGAAAAAGCTTGCTTAGCCTTGGTATGGGCTACCAGGAAGTTGAGGCACTACTTGTTAGCTCATTCTGTAATTCTGATTTCAAGATTAGATCCCATCAAATATCTCTTTGAGAAACTAGCGCTTACTGGGTAGGCTTGCCCGTTGGCTGCTTCTTCTCTCCGAATTTGATTTGAAGTATGTTACTCGCAAGTCTGTGAAGGAGAGAGCGGTAGCAGAGTTCCTGGCAGAGCACCCAATAGAAGGGGATGGAGTGGTAGAATACCTGTTCCCAGATGAAGTTATTTTGCAAGTTGAGGAAGAGATTTGGACAATGTACTTTGACGGAGCGTCTAACCAGTATGGTTATGGGATAGGGGTCTTACTGATAGCACCCGACAATTCCCATATACCTTTAGCCTTGAAACTATGATTCAAAGTATCCAATAACGAAGCGGAATACGAGGCGTGTATTGCTGGTTTGAAAGCCGCCCTGGAACTAAGGGTAAAAAGGTTGGACGTCATCGGGGACTCGGACCTAGTTGTGTCTCAAGCAAATGGAGATTGGAAGGTCAAAAAAGAAAAGATGAAGATCTATCACCAAACCCTGGATGTTCTGATTCCTAGGTTTGAGAAACTGACTTTCACGCATCTACTAAGAGAGAACAACAGGTTCGCCAACGCCTTATTAACTCTATCTTCCATGATAGACATCCCGCTTGGAGTCCAGATGCGTCCGATCATCATTGAACAGAGGTATACCTTGGCCTACGACACTATTGCTGTAATAGATGAAGTGCAAGATCAAAACCCTTGCTTCTACGATATCTGGAACTTCTTAGGAAATGAGGTTTATCCACCAGGGGCAAATGCCAAAGACAAAAGGGAAATACAGTGGATGGCCATTCAATTTATCATCTGTAGAGGTAAACTGTACAAGAGGGGTCATCTGGGAATGCACAAGTTGTGTGTTGACGCAAAGGAATCAAAGCAACTAATGGAGGCCATCCACGGGGGAGAGTGCAGAGCGCACATGAACGGAGTAATGTTAGCCCGGAAGATTCTCAGGCAAGGTTACTACTGGTCTACCATGGAAGAGGATTGTATCGATTTCATTCGGCGATGCCACAAATGCCAAATTCATGCTAATCGCATGAACATCCCGCCGTCGAAGATGTACAAAATGACTTCACCATGGCCTTTCTCAGTCTGGGGAATCGACGTCATTGGGGTAGTCACACCAAAAGGGTTGAATAGACATGAATACATTCTGGTGGCAATTGATTACTTTACAAAGTGGGTGGAAGCTCAGTCATATGAAGTGTTAAAAGCAGTGCATGTGGCTAAGTTCATTCGGAACAACATCATTTGCCGTTATGGAGTCCTAAATGAGATCATTTCAGATAATGGTTCCCATTTCAAGAAAGAAATGATCGACTTGTTAGAGAAATACAATGGGGCTTTTCAAAAGTCATCTACTTACCAGCCGTAAACCAACAGAGCTGTTGAGGCCACCAGCAAGGACATCAAGCATATTCTATAGAAAATGGTTGAGACCTACAGGGATTGGCTAGGCAAATTGCCGTTTGCACTCTGGGGTTATAGGACTTCAATCCGGACGTTTACTGGGGCAACTCCTTACTCTCTTGTTTATGGGATGGAAGCTGTTTTGCTGATCGAAATAGAAGTCCCATCACTACAAGTTATGGCTAAGTGTCAAATAACAGAGGCGGATTGGCAGCAGAGCAAGTTCAAAAAACTAATGCTATTTGATGAGAGAAGGCTGAAAGCATTGTACCATGCTCAAGGTTATCAACGCAGGATTGCTAGGTCTTTCAACTAGAAGGTTAAGTCCAGGAATCTCAAAGAAGGGGATTTGGTGTTGAAAGACAACCGAGCTCCCATCCATGACCCAAGGGGCAAGTTCAGACACAATTGAACTGGTCCTTACATCATCAAAACTGTCTGGTCGGGTGGAGCTGTAATTCTCATGGACCTGGATGGCCTAGAATTTTCCCAACCGATCAACATGGACAAGTTGAAGAAATATTATTCCTGAGAGGCTCGCTAGGTCGAAAACCCGGAAGGGCGACCTAGGCAAAAATTAGAGCACAAAAAAATTAAAAATAAAGAAAAACTAAGCTCGCAAGGTTGAAAACCCTAAACGGCAGCCTTGGCAAAAGTTAGAGTGCAAAAGGAGAGCGTTAATACTCAAGCGAACCTGAACCGAACTACGTAAAGCTTGATTCCCATCTTTGGATACTTAGGCAACTTCATCCTGAAGTTCGGCCGTAAACACCTCCAAATCAACTGTGCTGTTCATGTGCTTGATCAGGTCATCTTTGTCTATTCTTTATCTAAAAGTTCGGTTGTGATCTTTATTTTGAGAACTGGTTACAGTGCTGAGCAGTGTTATTCAGTCAAGGGGCAATTTGTGGTCTTCGGATATGGGGTTGTACATCTTGAGGATAGATTCCGTACGTGTCAAGTGGTGATCCTTATCGAAAATGGTTTTGAAAAGTTTTGATAAAAGTTAACTTTGTTCAAATATTACCATTTACAACTTAGACCATTTTTGGACCAAAAGGAAAATTTTCAATGCTCACAACTTTAATTTCATTGATTTCAATACAAAGTTCTCCAACTCTCGATACAAATCAAAGTTGCTTTTATTACATGCATAAAACTTGAAAAGTAAATATCAAAGCAATAAACTAGGGGCATAGATGAGTTAGGTGCTCCTGCGTCCCCCGCTTGCGTTTGTGGAAGCTTCTAATGCTAAAGTGGGCCCAGTTTGTGCCTTTTCTTTGAGCCAAGTCAGGCACTCGGTAGAAAGGGCGTAACTAAAACTAAGAGCAGGGGCCAGAAGATCTCTTGTCCTCCAAGCAGTGAGGTACCTAGCCAAATGTGAACCTCGAATGGGGAATGAAACTGGGTACTCTACCCCATTCTCTGGACAAGTCTGATTATGTCCAAACTGACGCTTAAACCGGAACAGGAAGTAGAATACTCAGTGTGTCAGACTGATCAGCTGAATGCCTGGTTGTCAAGCCATGCTATAGCTTATTTCGGTCAGATCAAGCCAGGGGCAACGCCAATCAATGTTAGTAGTAGACCTGTTGCACATCCAGTGGCACCACCATCCTTCATTCGGGAAATCCACTAACTGTTGGCAGAAAAAGTATGCTCGGGCTGAGTATGTAGGGCAAGAGTCCACTGCCTTCAGCTTGTCCATTAGCCATATCTGGGGAGGGATGAAAGAAAAGAGAGATTAAAGAATAGAGAGATGTATGTTGAGAAAAAAGTGAGAAAAGGGCTTCGAGAGAAAGAAAAAAAAAACAGATCATGAGTGCTGAGGGATGTGAGAAACACATATTAGAAAGGGTGGGAAACATTACCTGAAGAAGTAGTGGACTTGCTGCGAATTTGGTTGTCTCTCGTCGATGGAAGGCATCTAAGCCCATCAAAGTCTCGGCCAGTGCCAAGCCAATGCAATCCTTGCCCTCTTTCAGGCCTTGTGCCACCTTAACTAGTCGAATGCTAGACTTGCCGAAACTAGGGGCAAGAAGGAAATGTGCCAACATGCATAAGCAAAGGGCGTGTTGTCGAAAATCCTGCCAAAGAAGATTGCTTCGGTCACTGACCTTAGAAAATTGATGAATCAAACTAGGAATATCTAGCTCTCCGTTGTGGACCAAGGATCGAGCCTCGTGTAGAGTAAGCCCGCACATCCGTCCCAAAGCTTGGATGTGGCCGAAACGGGGCTGAGGTATGATTTCCTCATCGTGCCGGGATTCCATTAACACTTGAAATTCTTCGATTGTAGGGCATATCTCTTGTCTCCCAAAGCTAAAGACGTGTGTAATCGGGTTCCAGCATTTGGAAAATAAAGCGAAGAATGACTTAGCGGGAATAGTGCATTTATGCCGAAACCCCAGAAATTCACTTTTTTCGAGCCATCCAAAGTTGCAATCCAATCTGAGAGTTTTTCAGCAAAAAATGGCTCCATATGTGAAGAATTTGCAACTGAAATGAAGAAATTATGAGGTCCAACCTTTTGTAGAAGATAAAGCAGTGAGTGGAAGCCAGGTGCAATAATTTGGAGGTCCTGTACATCGATGGCCGGCAAGGCTCATTGATGGCTGGCAGGCCACCTCTTATGGCCGGCACGTGGCCGGAAACCACCATTCATGGCCGACAATCTCTCACTCTGACCTGTTGTCCTTCTTTGTGCTGAACAGTGTTTGAAGCATGTGTTTTGTTCTGTTCTTTGTGTGTTTTAAGGCCTTGTTTTAAATCCTTTCAGTTTTGTTGTTGTGCAGTTTTGTTTTTCTTATCGAGTTTATTTTATTCTGTTTATCAAGTTGTTGTTGTGTTGTTCATCGAGTTGTATATCGTTTTTCATTTTAGTTGTTAGTTGGTTCATTACCCGATTAAGAACGTTGTGCCAATACAAGTGTTCGTTTTTTATTATCAAATCCATGCTGAGTGGTGCTCATGATGCAAAGTACAACACTTTTTTCAAATAAAACTGGTTTTCATTCCGATCATGGTTGTTTTTACAAAAGTGCAATACAAGTTTTTAAAGCAAATAAAACCTGTCTGAAGTTGTACAACATGCTCAAGCTATAAGCCAAAAGAAACTAAGCAAAAATACAAGAAAATCAGCGCTAGCCATCTTAGCCTTGAGAGGCCCTCTCCATCATCTTCTTGGGCGGAGACTCAGAGCTGTCTCCATCAGCACCGCTGTCTGACTCTCCCTCTGAACCAGAGTCTGAACTAGAGCCATCTCCGCTCTCCGCCTCAGAGCTCGCCTCGGCATTGCCCTCGCTCTCAGAACCCGAGCTAGCGTCATCATCTCCACTCTCAGATGACTCTGAATGCTGACTTGCCACCTCCTTAGAGTCACTCGTCTCATCATCATCATTATTCAGGATGGGCTCTGAAGGGCCACTCTTGGCTCAGGTGTCTCTAGCTCTGCCTCGGCCACGTACCGGAGCCAGTCTCTCTTCTCTCCCTGTTACTAGAGGAGGTACTGCTGGTGCAGGTGCCGCAGCTGGCGCCGGTGCGCCCGGGATAGGTGCGATCTGAAAAAGATTGCTATGTATCAGTCATAGCAGGTTAATCAGATGCGAGCATAGTATGCAGAATGAGTATATGTAGAAGTCAGATATAGTGTATGAATACAGGATGTCAGTGCAGTATGTCTGATGCGGTATGAAGATGCAATGTATGAGTGCAATTTGGGAGGTTTTCAGTTGAAATGTTAGTGTTAGTGGGTGTCAGTGGAAATTTGATGCTTGGAATGTAAAATTGGAGAAATTACCTGAATACCGTAGAGGCTGAGCAATGCCTCTCTCCTCTTTACCATGCTTATCAGGGAAGCTATCAGCTCAAGAGCCCTCCCCGCGTACTCTGTGGAGACCTATAAATGCATTTGAGGTGATCAGTATCAGCAAATGAACATATTTGAAATGAAGTATGAGGTGCAAAGGTGCATAATATGATTCATACTTGAGTCGGGTCTCGAACCTCGACAAGCTCATGACCAGCCGCAGCAGGCTCAATTGGGACCTGATAAGGCTCCCCAGTGTGCCGCCAGCATGTCAATGCAGTCGGAAGCTCTGGCTAGCCAGTGCTTTGCCCCGCTCGAGGAGCCCCTCTGCCACGGGCTCTATTTGCCTGGGTCACTCTGGGCCTCGCTCTTGCGGCAGGAGCTCTCGTCTCCTTATCTCCACGAACACCGGTCAGGGGTGGCATCAAGTGTGTCTGGATGAAAGTTGTGTAGTTGCCCTCTGCTCAAAAGAAGTTAACACCAAGGCCCACTATAAACTAGATGACCTCCTCAATAGATAGACTCTCTGTAGACCGCATGGACTCTGGTGGAGCCATAGGGACAATCGGGTCGGGCATGCCCATAATCTGGCACATGAAGCGCTCACCCAAGAACCAGGCCCGACAGACCGGTCCCTCAAGCAGAATGTAGTAGCAAGAGATGGCCCAGGCACCAACAAACTGCTTCCAAATCCCCCCTGGCATCAAGGCCCACGGCTGCCATGTGATCTGTAAATTAGTTGTTGTCAGTTGCTAAATGTGTAAAGCAGAATAGTTTCAAAGTAAAAAATGACTGTGTTTTTTATTACCTCACGGGTAGCTACTATGTCGAAGTACCGCCTGAAGAAGGTAAAAGGCTCCCGAGTCCTACGGCGAAGCTGATCGTCGTTTTCCCGTGAATAGGGAACCGTCAACGGAAGCTCCACTACAGGCTCCGGGGCGAGAGTCAGAAAGTATGCGTATACCCATAGTTGCAGGGAAAATGCAATGATATGTGATCAGTACAGTATCGAGCAGATGCAGAAAGTGTAAAACAGAAAGCAAAGTGTATGCACAGTGTCTAAGCAGATACAGAAATGCGAAGCATAAAGCATGTATTGAAATAGATGTAAAGTAGAAATTGTAAAGAAAATATAAAGTGCAAAGATAGAGTTGAGATGTGTACCTCCCAAGCTCGCCAGTAGCCTCCGATCAAGTCTCCCCGTAGACGGGAGGTAGAGCTCATATATCCGTACAATGTGGTGAGACCAGTTCCGCCCCAGTCGTAGAAGTGAACCCGAGGAAGGGTCACCAAGGCACTCAGTAAATACAGGCCAACGGTGTTCCACCTATTCGAAAACAAGGTGGTACCGAAGACCAATATCAGGAAGCCCCTGGCATATTGCTCGGTCTCCTCTATCGTTTTGGGCTCAGTCCTTCTGAATCACTCTGCGAACCATATGTACCTGACCATCCTCGTTCGGTGTATAGGTGGGTATGCCCTCAGCAGCTCGAACCAAGCCGCCTCTCACTCCTCCATATCTGTATCAATTGGGATCGGATCGCCCCTACGTCTAAGCCGGTGATCATGGAAAATTCGTAAGGAGTCATCGTCATCTCCCCTACGGTGGAAAAGTCGAAGGAGTTGGTTGTATCTCACCACCTCTCCACCAATGCTCCCAGAAGGGGATGACTCGCAGTGACCTAGGTCAGGCTAGAGTAGAAGAGGCCGAAGCCCGCCTCATCGATGATGTCTCGAACTCCAGCTGGGAGCTCATCATACCAGTCACGAGCAATCATAGCACCATAGCCTCTAAAGGCGTAATACTCGCCCTGTGGCAAAAGACAAGTGAATTAGATAAGGGCTGTGCATGAAATGCATCCGATAAGGGCAGTGCATCAAATGCATTAGATGAAGGCAGTGCATGGTCAGATACAAGGCAGTGTGTGAAATGCAATCAAGTGAATCTGACAAGGGCAGTGCAGGAAATGCGAATAACTAAAGGCGGAAACACATGGAAAACAGGGTGCTTACCTCAACGGCAATGGCCGACAAGTGAGACTCCGGCTCCTTTAACAAAAGGTCCTCTGGTGCATCGCGGGCAAACTCGGTGAAGCGTCTGATGCCTCCAGAAGTGGGTAATATGTGTGTCTATAGGTGATATCTCGTCGGCTCAAGCCGTACCCTCAGTGGTAGCGGCTCTGCCTCGACCTCAGGATCGAACTCCACCTCCAAGTCAGCCACAAGGCCAGCTATCGGCTCCTTTACCTTCGTTACAGGTGGAACTACTAGAAGGATCTTCGGAGGAGCCTCGTCATATGGAACATCGTCCGCCATCTGAAAATAGGTGTGAGATGGGTGAAAAGTGTAGAAAAATGAGAAAAAATGATAGATTTGGAAGAAGTCAAACCCTAGGAGAGAGAAAATAGAGGAAAAAGTCAAAGCCGGGAAAAGTATACCAAACTCGAGAGAAATTCGAGGGGAATGAGCCTCAAGTGGTGAAACTCCAAGAAAAAGTATCGAAATCAAATTTCAATCGGTTCAAAATGGAGGAAACAATGAGGATTTAGTGAATAAACTTCGTGTGGAGTGTTAAAAAATGCGTAGAAAGAGCGTATCTAGAGAGAAGAAGCACCTAGAGAGAGAGGAGAAGCAATTTCGGGCAGGGGGTAATAAGGAAATGAGACCCCATGCCCTATTCTTAAAGACCCGAGGCTAATAGTCCAATTTACCCCTGATCTGCCATCGATGGCCAGCAAGGCTCATCGATGGCCAGTCAGGACCATTGTTGGCTGGCACCTAGCTGGTGGCCCTCCCTCACGGCCGGCAGGTGGCCGACAGCTTTCCTTGGGTTCTTGATGATGTTTTGTGTCATTGGTTTCCAAGAGTTGACGGGGTTGTTCACTGTTTGATTCAGAATGTCTCTACGGGAGTTTAAAATTGTGTTTTCGGTTCGCGATGTTCGTTACTTGTCAACGTGAACGAGGTGTATCCTTTAGATACATTGCAATTCTTCCGATAGGTGAATTGGAAGTTCCCTTTGAGTTTGTTTTTCATTGGATCATGCTTTGATATCTTGCATAGAACATGTATTTCCTATTTGTTGTTGCATGGAATATGAATCATGCATAGAATGTGCATTCGCTCTTGAATCATGCATGGAATATGCATTTCACATGTGTTGTTGTAAGATGTGCATCTCACGGGAACCGCCAGCATGTCTTGCATTCATTCTCGAAACACGCATAAAATATGCTCTTGTTTTTGTTTCTTGCATAGAACGTGCCATTAACATTGTATCTTGATTGTTTGTCTTGCATAGAACATGCATTCGTACTGTATTGCCCTTGGTAAGTCTCTCTCCTACATATGCACGATATTGTATGTACGATTCATTTAGAGGAGTTCCAGGCAAAATCATTCGTGCCCTTTGGATCACATCCTTTTACTCTTTCCTCCTTTGGCATGCGACGCGTTAGGATTACCCTCATTCGGTTAAAAACATTCGGGTGCATCCTGGTGTTCACACCACCCCTTCGGTTAAAAAAATTTGGGGGCGTCTCGGTGTTCACACCACCCCTTCGGTTAAAAACATTCGGGTGCGTCTTGGTGTTCACACCACCCCTTCAGTTAAAAACATTCAAGCGCGTCCCGGTATTCACACCACCCCTTCGGTCAAAAACATTTGGGTGCATCCCGGTGTTCACACCATTTCGGTTAAAAACATTTGGGTGCGTCCTGGTATTCACATCACTCTTCCTCCTCTTGTGTGAGGCGCGTTAGGATTGTTTGTATCAGTTAAAAACATTTGGGTGCGACCCGGTGTTCACACCATCCTTTTTCTTCTTCCGCGTGCAACGCGTTAGTAGAGACCTCAGGTGCGTCTGCTGGTTATGTTTCTCTTTCCCTTTCCTACGTAACGCGCAATTAGGCTTGCATAATTTTCTTCCATCCTTTCTGCATGCAATGTGGTTTGGCTCATGTTCCTCACGCGTGGCATGTTTATTTACTTATTTCTTTCAATGATTGGAATTGTTGTACCTTGTTTCAGTTGTTTACATAGCATTTGCATTTAAATGTTTCATTGTATAGCCTCATTGCATGATCATAAGTTATGTTCTTGTATCATGCATATCATTTGCATTTTACCCCAGAACTATGCTGGTTTGATTCCTTGTAAAGAGATATGTAGGTAGCCTGCGGGCGCAACCATTTATTTCCGTTTTGATTGTTTGTCCAAGTCTTACGGCCTTGCCAAGGGCTTTAACATTCACTCATATCATTTCATGACTCCGAGTTCTGTCAAAGAGGGGCAACTATAGACACACCATTTTTGACGGCCCTTCAAGACATGGATGTTCTTGCAAGTACATTTGATGATGAGTCTGTTTGCTCGCTGAGCGCTCGAAGTCCTCAGCGGAATGCCACAGACTGTGAGCCTTTCAAACCCTACATCCATTTTGTCTCATTTTTGGACCAGGCCTTGGTATTTCTTTCTTGCAATCTCTGGTGGCCTGCCGACCACCCTTGGAGGCTACCGGCCATGGCTTCTTGCCTGCCGGCCATTGATGTGCCTTCCCTGCCATCAATGAGCCTTGCCGGCCATCATTGATGGCCGGCTGGCCACCAGTGTTTTCTGCAGATATTTTATGCCAACTGTTTCCAGCTATTTGCATAGATGCTTGCATCTATCCACATGTGGAGGGCTGGATCTCCTTGTATAGAATTCATGTTTTTTATATATAGGGGGGCTCCTCCCCCATTTTTGAGGGTTAGAAATTTTGGAGCAAAAATTCTCTCTCTTTCTCTACATTTCTCTCTCTCTCTCTTGAAATTTTGTGCTTAGTTGCTAGATACACTACACTTTTACATATCAACCCTTAACCATAATTGATCACCTTTCAACTGAGGTCCCTTGAGGTCTTGTTGGAGCTCTTGAAGGTGGTTTTGACATGAATTTGTGCCTAAAATTGTTCTTTGCTTCAAGAGGTATACTACTTCCCTTTTAAGCTTACTTAGTATACTTGTTTCTCTATTTCCTTCCACTATTTTGGAGCCATTTTTGAGTTGTAAAAATCTCTATTTTAATGGGCTGAAATTGGTGTTTTAAGCCATTTAAGGTTGGGGTGGTTGTCTCACCCTTCTTTATTCCTTGCTTTCAAGGCTTTTGCACATTTGTTTCCCATTTTAAACCAACTTTTTTTGGGCCTTTAACCACTGAATTTCAGAGTATTTTCAGTGGCAAAAAACATGTTTTGAAGTTCAAAATTAGAGGGGTTAACCTCTCATCCTTGTGTCTTGTTTGCTAGCCTAGTTAGTGTAATATGTTAGCATGATTTTCTAGCTTTTTGTAGCTATATTCTAGCATGTTTTTGCCTTTGTTTTATACTGCTTTAGCTCTGTTTTGGGCTGTTTGGGCCAGTTGAGTCTTGTTTTGTATGGTTGTAGTGTAAAGGTCCTCACAAGGGTGGTGTTTTAGGCCATTAGACACCCCTTGTTTGAGTTGATTGCATGTTTTAGTATCATTTTACACTTCATTTCAGCATCTAAAGCTCTGCAACCTCCCTCATTTCTTCACTCTTTAATTCGCTTTGAGGGTTGTTTCAAGCTTGGGATTCTTTAAGCTTGAGATTGAGGTCAATGCTTAATGGTTTAATCCTTCTTTGAGGGTTCATTACCAACGGCATGAAGCTTCTCTCGTGCCTTAAACCACACCTTGGTTGACACTTCTTTCACTTTAGAAAACTCTCACCAATGAACTTAATGAATTAAGTAATGGTTTGTAACTAAAATGAGTAAATAAAAGTGGCAAGTAAAATTAAGCAAGATAATCACTTATGTGTTGTGTTCAATCCGACGTTAATTGAACACAAGGAAAATTGGGACATTTCATACTCAAAGTGATAAAATGTGTCAAGTTTCCTAGGTCTCCATTGCTCTTGATCATGCATGATAGGATGACGGTTCTTGTGTGTCTTGATTCACATTTATCAAGCTTGCACACTTTGAATCACAAGCCATCATGCAATGAAATTGCTTGGATTGGTGGTTTGTAGCTTAAGTTCACCTTTCCTTGGATTTGTTCATGAAAAGGAGGGGTGAGCTATGCAAACAATCTGTGAGAATGCCTTTCTTTTGCTCTGTTTATCCTCTGTTGCAGCAGGAGAAATAGTGCATTAGTGGCTGGCAGGCCACTTGTAGACGCGCTCCCGGGAACTCTCCGATATCCGCGCGCCTGCGAGGGCGGCACGAATCTCGTGTTGTTCTGAGCTACTACAGTTCGGACTCAAATGTCACGGTTCTGAATCTAATCTCACAATGTGCGATGTGAAACCGATAAATCACCAAAGAGTCCAAATCCGGCAAATCGTTTTGGAAAATAGATTTTTATAAAGAAGTGCCAAACATGGACTGCTTTTCCAGATATAGAGTCGCCACCTAAATATTTTATTTTGGGGGAATTTAGGAAACCCTGACTCGTGCCGAAGGCCACGTGTCCGTCATCACCAAAGTTGCCTCGGCTCCGGAACTTGGGTACGATTGGGGAAGGTCATCTATGAGCACCCCTGCTCGCTCGATCAAAGATCGGCCTGTACTAAACATGATATTTTGTTTTTGAAAACACATGTGCTCTTATTTCGGTTAATTAGCTAGTCTTACTATGTGATGCGCACAGCAAACAAGTATAGACTAGATCGCCTAATTTGGAACAAAACATTGCATATCTGTTTGTTTGGAAAATGGCTTGAAGTTTGCTACTCGCAAGTAGGCTAAAACGAGGATTCAATGAATTGTCCCAATTCAAGTAATCTAACTTTCACCCATAGGCATTCAGGCAGTTAATCACATAAGCAGTTAGCCTCATGGCAAGCATGCTTTCATGGAAACATTAACACACATGTAGTATGCTAAAGCTTAAACACTCACAGTGTACTCCGAGCCAAAACAGAGAACTAGTTAGAAATCATGCATGATCCTAGTTCATGTTAAGATGGCTAATGCAACACATGCGAGAACACAATTAAGATAGGCTCGGCTATCCTAAGATGTCATATGAAATGCAACTTGATAACATGCTGTTGAACACGTATTCAAGTAATGTATTGAAAGTACAACGTAGTTAGTATGATGCGCTGAGCCCGGTGCATGCAACATAGATGAATGATGCACACATGCGAGCATAAGGTATGCTAAATGAAACATGCCCTAAGACTAACCATCATAAGCGGTTAAGTAAAAGGGAGAAAGAAATGGAGGTTGGAAGACATGCATCACACACATGCACGCTTGTTACAACAATTGGCCCTCTCGAGGGAGGGACTGAATAAGAAGCTAACTAGCTAATCTAAGCTAATTAAACTAATTATTACACAACAAATTAATTAACTAACCCTAGTTAACTAATCATTACAAAACAAATTTAAATAGCTAAACGCATTAACTATTAAAGGGTACAGACCAAAGCATAAGCTAGCTATCTAAGCATGGCAGCTAAGGAAAGCAGTAAAACAGGAGGTTCTCGGAGGGAGAAGACTGGATGCATGCTCGGTCGCCTCGTTCGGAAATCCAATGCGATGCCCCAATTTGCCTCTGTTTTCAATTGTTCTCAGAAACTTGCACCAAGCTCCAGAAAGATGAAACTCCACCTTGGGAACCCTGTGGGAGGCTGGCCGACCACTTTTGGTCTCCCCAGCCACCTACCGACCACTTTTCTTGTAGAAAGCCATAAAAAGTGGTCGGCCAGCTAGTTTTTCTGGCTGGCCGACCAATTGTTGCTGCTGAACTGCAATTTGCTGCAATAGAGAGCAAGAAAGGGCATGGCAATGTATTTGCAAGATATGTGTGCACAACCACCCTCCCTATCATGTCATGAACTCAAGGGAGTGTAGGTTCTCGACCCTCGGGCCACCAATCGCGCATTTCAATGCATGATGGCCGAGAGGCAAGTTGCACAATTCAATATAAAATGAATGCACAAGTAAACACATAAGGCCTAGAACTCTATCATGTATGATAAAGAGCGTCGGCGACCAGGAATTAAGGCACGTTTCATCACTTTAAGTATGGAAACATCCTCCTTTTCCCGTGTTTGGACTAACACCTATTCCAAACACAATGCAACACATAACATGGCAAACATGCAATGCAATATGAACAACCTAACAAGGCTAATGGCATGCACAATGCACAATGCTAAGAACAACTAGCATACACAATGCAAATGACAATTAGCATGCACAATGCGATGATGTAACCTAAGCATACACAATGCAAAGTATTAAGGCATACATAATGCGATGAACATGGCATACACAATGCGACGTAATATAAGCATACTCAATGCTCAAAGGCATGCAAACAATGCTAACACATGCATACACAATGCAATGCTACAAGGGCAAACTAGCAATGTTAGGGCCATGCATACACAATGCAAGGAACAACTTGGCATGCACAATGCAAATAACCACATGGCATGCACAATGCAATGTAAGATGGCATGCTCAATGTAATGAAACAATATGGCATAATCAATGCAATATACATGGCATAATCAATGGACTTAAACCAAAAGGGTTAGACCTCAGTCATGCCTAAATTAGTGGCCATTGGTGAGAAAATAGAGGCACAAAAGGGAAGGTATGCATGCACAATGCGTTGGCCATCCAACTAGGCCCAAGAGCACAACCCTCAAGAAGGCTCAAAGAGTGATAAATGTGCAAGTGTGACAATACTAAGTGCACTGAAATGAGGTAAGAAATAATGCCAAATCATTCAAACAAAGCAAGCATGGCATACTAGCTAAGCCATAAGTAAGGCAACAATGCACAACCCTTAGAGGCACTCAAAGGGTGAATGAAGTGAGAACATGGCAAGTCTATATGCTCTGAAATGTCATGTTAAGTGATGCCAAATCGTGTACACAACATAAATGAAGCATGCTATGGTGCTCAAAGCTTGAAGCAAGCAAGAGCACTTGTACTACAACTATAAAAAACATGAAGCATGTGACCAAGGCGACCCAAAACAGTCCTAGAACATGTTAAAATGAGTCTAAAACATGCATGGAAGGAAGCCAAAACATGCTAGCATGAGGGGCATAAGACATGATGCATACAAGGCAAATAAGGTGGATTACACTACACCTATTAAGACCAAGCATGGGATGACTTAAGCAACAAAAATCAGAGTTATATCATGGCATAATAACCCCAAATAAGAACTGAAATGATGGCTCGCAAGCTAAGGCATGAAGGCATACGCAATGGTTCATGTTAAGGCATAAAGGGGCAAACCCTCCAACGCATTGAATGAGCAAAAAATGCAAGTGCATGAGCATGAAACATGGACTAAAATCACATAATAAATGATGCCAAATCATTCAAATAGTCCAAGTAAAGCATGCTAGTGGACTTGATACACAAAGCTATCAAGCTAGATTGAACCATAGCTATGCAAAGCAAGTCATGCATGACCAAGACAACACAAATCAGACCTTAAACATGCTAAAACATGAACAAAGTCTTCTTAGAGCTGAGCCAAAAGCATGCTAAAATGACATGTCAAAACATGATGCATGTTAGGCAATTTCATGGGATTGCACTACAAGTGCATGGAGCATGCAAAGGCTAACCAAACCAAACCCTAACAGAGGTATGACATGGTAAAACAACACCTAAAACATGCTGAAATGGAAGGAAAACAAGCTAGAATGACATGCTACTTCATGAAGCATACACGACTAGTTTGTGTGATTTACACTACAAGTGTATAAACCATGCATGGAGTGACCAAAGCAAGTAAAAATAGTGGCACCACTAAAAATCCTTTGGATTTCAGTGGTAGAGAGGTCATGCAAACGGTTCAATAAGAGCCTAAAGGGATGGCTCAAAACAAGGCCTAACAAGGCCTAAGAGGGGGTAAACCGCCCCAAATGAAAAAGTGACCTTAAACAACTATTTTAAACATGCAAAAACAGAACTTTTTCTAGTAGGAAGTTAGTCTTAAAACAGTATGCAAAAGGGCTCAAAAGCTTAAGCAAGAAAGGGGGATTTAAAGGTCAAATACTCACCCTTGAAGACCTTCTTTATAACTACAACTCCAGCAAGTTCTTTGAGCTTAAACCAACCCAAGAACACCAAAAACAACCCCTTAGCACCTCAGCAACCCAAGGATGGTGTTTGAGTGTGTGTTTGTGTGTTAAACTAAGACAATCTACACTTTTGAAGCACAAGAATGAAGAACGAAGGCAAGATAGATACAAGACCATATCTATAACTCAAAGCCAACTTTTCTGAACCTAGAGGAGGGAGGAGGAGCCTCCCTCTTATAGAAGACAAAAGCTAAAGCTTCTCAAGGAAGCTAAGCTTCAAGGGAATCCCTCCATACACGTGTATGGAGGATGGTCTCAGTGTCCTCCAGCTGTGCCAGCTGGAGGAAAATATATCCAAAAAGGTGACAAAAAGTGGTTGACCACTTAAAGTGGTCGGCCAGCTACTTAAGTGGTCGGCCGACCACTTTAAGTGGTCTTCCAGAACACAAATTGGTCGACCATGGGTGGGAGAGGTCCAGAGCATGAAAGCAAGCTAGTGATGTGGTGGCCGACTAGAAAATGTGGCCCAAAGACCAAGAAAGCCAGTTATCCGACCAGAAAATTGGCTGGTAGAAGGAAAAGTGGTCTCCGAGGAGAAAAATTGGTCTCCCACCCTTGTACCACCTTCCAAACAAGGAAAACAAGGTTTGTACCAAAAACAAACCAAAATGGATGCAAGACGAGAGATCGGGAGGCAAAGCACGTGGCCGAAAGCCTCGAAAACTAGTCTCCAGGCATCAAAAGTGGTTTACGACCACAAAAGTGGTCTCCCAAACCAAAGTGGCCCTCTAGGCCAAGGAAACAAGGTGTGGTCCAAAAACCACGCCAAACTGAGAACGTTAAACGGTCCTGAGACAAGGCGCGCAGCCGAAGGCTCTGAAAATCGGAAACTAGTCTTCAAACGGGAAAAGTGGCCTACGACCACAAAAAGTGGTCTACGACCACAAAGAGATGGTCTACCAGACCAGTCCCTCCCTCCAGGGAAGAGAAACAAGGCCTGGTCCGCAAACCGAGTCGAAACACGAAGAGTTCAGAGGCCCGGAGGCAAGGCTCTCAGCCAAAACTCTGAAACCTCGAAACGAGCACAACATGCACTATCACCGAGCGCTCAATCGATGACGTCTGAGTCTTAAGGTCGGTCAAAAATGGGGTGTCTACAGTTGCCCCTCTTTGACAGAACTCGAAAGTCATAAGTGACGGGAGTGAATATCAAAGCCCAGAGACGACCCATTTTTGACAAGGCCGAAGACTTAGACAAACAGGCAAGATAACAAAGAGATGCGCCCGCAGGCAAGGGCAAGATGCAAAGGACAATGTAAGATGCCGAACATAACTTATGGTCATGCAAAGAAAGCTATAATGAAACAAATATAGACAATAAATGCAACAGTTTTAAGCAGGCGAATACAATTGAAACTACAATATATGCAGAAAGGATGCAAGAGAATTCTACAATTCTCACTACGTCTCACACGGAGTACATACAATACCGTGCGGTTCGTCTGGTTGCGCCAGCTTCAAATGAACTGTACATACAATATCATCTGGTCCCACCAGCCTCAAATGAATCATACATACAATATCGTGCCTGCAAAGGAACGAAACTTAACAGGTACAATATCATTATAAACATGCATAACAATGCAAGTGAAAAGTGCGTGACAACGCAGTTGGAGGGGTGCATGACAATGCGACCTAAGTGTGACGCATAACAATGCGGATAAAAGTACGCATAATAACGTAAGAAAAACGAGCGTGTCAACACAAGTAGTGAGTGCATAACAAAGCAACAAGTGGTGTGCATAACAAATGCAAGAGAGGAAAGTGTGCATAACAATACGAGAGAAGTGCAACTTCAATAGCATGATCGAAACAAAATGTTGAAAATACAAGCCACAACGCGAGCGATTTAATCGGAACCTCCGAGTTACCTCTCGGAGGGGTCACGACGTACTCAAAAAGGATACGTCTTGCTCTTGGCGAGTAACGATGAGCCACGCATCGAAGACTTGCATTTGAAGTTCCCGCGGGGACAATAACACGCCAAAAAGTGTACTTTTCTTGTATTTTCCCGAGAGACAAGAGCTCCAATCATCACCAAAACACACAGAGAGAACAATGGAGCTCTGAAGATCACCCAGGAGGATGGCCGACCAGTTATACTAATGGCCGACCAGTTGTTGCCAACCAAAGTGGAAAGCCGACCAGAAAAACTGGCTGGCCAACCAGTTTACAAAATTCGGGGCAATTTTGTCTTTTCATGCTCGGTTCTTTAAGTACACAACTCCAAATCAGTTTTGCTCACACCTCCAAGGATGAAATCAGCTTCTCTTCCTCCCTAGACCCTTTTCTCTCTCAGATCTACACTTTATACACGTTTTCTAACGCCCCACGCGAAGTTGTTTTGCGAAAACTTTCGATTCTCTTCGTTTTGAACCGATTAGAATTTGTTTTCGGAGCTTCTTTCTCCATTTCCACCACTTGAGGTAAGTTTGTCTCGAACTTTGGCACCTTTTCTCAGGCATTGACTTTTGTTGACTTTTTCTCTTCCCGAGAGTTGACTTTTGTTGACTTTTTGCAATTTTGGCCCATTTCGCTCATTTTTGCTCATTTTTGCATATTTCTTCAGATGGCTGACGATATTCCGTATGGCGGGGGTTCTCCATACGCAGAGGACGAGCTTGACATCATACCGTTGCCTCCGAGGGTACGACCGTTTGACCCAGAGGAGTACGACCCGCAGGAGCACATTCTACCTCCTTGCACCTTCTATCACTTCACGGACTTCGCGCGATGGGCGCCCCCGAAGTTGCTGCTATGGGAGCCTGAGTCCCACCTATCTCATCACGCGTATGAGGTACGTACTTTACTTTAGCTTTCTGCGATGTATTTTAATTGCTCATTCTGAACATATTGACATACAGAGTACTTCGCTCATTCTGAACACACAGTTCATATATAGCATTCTGCTGACTTGGCACACAGCTCATAACACTGCTCAATCTGAAAACGTAGTTCATAACACAGCATTCTGTTTAGTCGGCACACGGCTCATAACACTGCTCAATCTGAACACGTAGTTCATAACACAACATTCTATTTAATTGGCACACAGCACATAACACTGCTCAATCTGAACACGCAGTCCATAACACAACATTCGGTTTAGTTGGCACACGACACATAACACTGCTAAATCTGAACACGCAGTTCATAACACAGCATTCGATTTAATTGGCACACAGCACATAACACTGCTCAATCTGAACACGTAGTCCATAACATAGTATTCGGTTTAGTTGGCACACGACACATAACACTGCTCAATCTGAACACGCAGTCCATAACACAGCATTCGGTTTAGTTGGCACACGGCACATAACACTGCTCAATCTGAACACGCAGTCGATAACACAGCATTCAGTTTTTAGCACACTGCTTAATCTGAACATGCAGTCCATAACGCAGTACACTTTTCACAACATAGCACACCGCTCAATCTGAACACGCAGTTCATAACACAGTATTCGGTTTTTTAGCACACTGCTCAATCTGAACATGCAGTCCATATTGCAGTACACTTTTCACAACATAGCACACCGCTCAATATGAACACGTAGTTCATAACACGATATTCGGTTTTTTAGCACACTGCTCAATTTGAACACGCAGTCCATAACGCAGCACACTTTTCATGACATAGCACACCGCTCAATCTGAACACGCAGTTCATAACACGGTGTTCGATTTTTTAGCACACTGCTCAATTTGAACACACAGTCCATAAAGCAGTACACTTTTCACAACATAGCACACCGCTCAATCTGAACACGCAGTTTATAACACGGTATTTGGTTTTTTTTAGCACACTGCTCAATCTGAACACGCAGTCCATAATGCAGCACACATTTCATAACATAGCACACCGCTCAATCTGAACACGCAGTTCATAACACGGTATTCGGTTTTTTAGCACACTGCTCAATCTGAACACGCAGTCCATAACGCAGTACACTTTTCATAACATAGCACACCGCTCAATCTGAACACGCAGTTCATAACGCGACATACTTTATAGCACACTGCTCAATCTGAACACACAGTCCATAACGCAGTACACTTTTTCATAACATAGCACATCCCTCAATCTGAACACGCAGTCCATAACGCAGTACACTTTTCATAACATAGCACACCGCTCAATCTGAACACGCAGTTCATAACGTGACATACTTTATAGCACACTGCTCAATCTGAACACACAGTCCATAACGCAGTACACTTTTTCATAACATAGCACATCGCTCAATCTGAACACACAGTCCATAATGCAGTACACTTTTTCATTTTGAGCACACAGCTCATACTTTTCAATTTGAACACACAGCTCATATATTTCATTTCTGAACACGCAGCTCATACTTTTCATTCTGAACACGCAGCTCATACATTTCATTCTGAGCACACAGCTCGTACATTTCATTCTGAACACGTAGCTCATACTTTTCATTCTGAACACACAGCTCATACATTTCATTCTGAACACAGCTCATACATTTCATTCCTGAACATGCAGCTTATACTTTTCATTCTGAACACACAGCTCATATATTTCATTTCTGAACACACAGCTCATACATTTCATTCTGAAACTGAATACATTTGTTCATTCTGAATGCAGGTGTCTGTTTCACATGGGGTTACGGGTCTATTATTGCTAGGGAGTGGTACATGGAGCTCCCAGATGTTGTTCGCCATATTGTGGACGAGGTAGGATTTGGTCCTTTCTGTACGGGATTATCACGTTATCCGGTGAGTAGGACCCTCCTGGGGCCACTTGTTGAAAGATGGTGGGACACCACCAACTCCTTCTATTTTTCAGCTACTGGGGATATGACGATGACCCCATTTGACTTCTCCATGCTGACGGGCCTTGATGTGGCAGACTGGCCGATCCCATACGATGCAGATATGGATGAGTGGGAAGCAGCTTGGATTTACCTGCTTGGAGCCCGCCCGCCGATCGACAGATCATCAGGCAAGGTTAGGTACACCTGGTTCTCCGAGCGGTACAGAGGGACCACGCTCGAGACCATTGAGGCTATACAGCAGTATGCTCGGGGATTTTTGGTGTTCCTCCTCGGGACCACTCTATTCTTCGACAGGGGGAACACAGTTGGGCTTTATCTGCACAGTGCTTTAGTAGACCTCTCACAGGTCAGTCAGTATGATTGGGGTGGCGCTGGCCTCGCTACCCTTTACTGCTACATGAGCGCGACTTCCCGAGAGTGAGGGACCATAGTAGGCAGCTACTGGCGAGCCTGGGAGGTACATTCTGCTCTCTTGATCTTCATTTCTGCTTTTCATCATTTGCACACTGCACATGGCGCACATTACATTCTGTACTCTACCTTCTGCACTCAGCATTCTATACTTCCTATACATTCTGTATACTGCACATTGCACACAGCATCCTACACTCAGCATTCTGCACTCAGCATTCTGCACTTAGCATTCTGTATTCTATACATTCTGCATTCGCATTCTGTATTCTGACAGCTACTGCCTTGCCTTTCGCAGTTGTGGGCTTATGCATACTTCCCGACATTGGCGCTTGAGCTCGAGGTCGAGGCAATTCTTGAGATCCCCTACTCACGTAGATTTGAGGGTCGGTCGGCCTGTGCCTCGAGACTCGCCTACCTCGGCGCTTCTTTGATCTTCAGACGGCGGCAGAGGTAATTCAGAACTCTCAGTTCTTCATGCTTGCAACTTTGATTCATCTTGCATATTGATGACATCTGATCAATTTATGCACTTGTTACCCGCAGGTGACCTAGCAGCCTTGGATCGATATGCCATGGAATCATTGATTTTTGTTTATTTGGGCATGGGGTACCTCGTGATACAGGGTTATGCTTGAGGGACCGGTCGGGAGAGCCTGGTTCTTGGGAGAGCGCTTCATGCGCCAGACGATGGGCAACTCCGATCAGGATGTCCCCTCACCGCCTCCACCGGAGATGCGGTCGGCAGGGGATCTTACACCCCGGAAGACAGAGGACCTTATGTTGGGTATTGATGCGGTTCTTTTCCTGGAGGAAGGGGATTACACGACATATCGCCATACATACCTGATGCCTTCGCTGTCAGTCATCCACACCCCCAGGAGGAGAGCTGCTGTTATGCCTTCCTCGAGTCGCGCCTGAGCCAGAGACATTCCTTCGACCAGCGAGGCTAGCACATCGAGGGGCGGGACTGGAGGGATGCCCTCGACTTGGCAGTATGCTGGATGGCCAGATCTTCTGATCGAGCTGACGGGCTGGCAGTATGGGACTTCTTACCAGATTCCACTGGAGCCTACGATGCCCGACCGTCGATATGTCAGTGACCCTGACTCACCACCGGTATGTTTTACAGTTTTCATTTATCACTCAGATATTTAGACATTCATTCATTCACTAATGACTTGAACTTGTGTGTACAGCCTCCCAGGGAGTATACTGAGGGGTTACTCGGAGTGGTGGCTTCACTTGAGGGCATGGTTCTGCGGAGGGAGACGATGCTTTGTGCCTCCGGCGTTCAGGTACTTTTCAATTTCCTCGCATTTATCATGCTTCTGATGACATATGGAAACCGAATATTTCACTATATTGATTCATTGCATGTGTAAAGCACATCTGACACATCTCATTCACACACTATATTTGCATGCACCCACTCTATGTATCATTCACACATTTGCATTTGACATACATACTGGCTGATGCACCAAAACTGTCCTTTTCAGGTCCCGCCTCTGCGGACTGGGCCATCCAGGCCTTCTCGAGCAACTAGGAGAGGAGTCTCGGCACGCGGCCGAGGGGAACGCAGGGCACCTGTTAGACAGGTTGACGAGTCTAGCGAGGAGGAGGAGGCGGCACATCCACAGTCAGAGACATCTGCAGGCAGGGATGAGGACTCTGGTTCCAGTGCTGAGGGCAGAGGCGACGCCGAGGAGGACTCCAAGGACGGTGACTCCGATTCAGATGGTGATGGCGCAGAGACTACTCAGCCAAAGAGGACGAAGAGGGCCTCTCAGTCTTGAGCTTGATAGCACTGATGCAGATGTTCTTGCTTTGTTTTTCTTTTTACATGTAGTTGTAGCACATTGTACATCTTAGGTAGTTTTGTTTTGTTTCTTCAAAACTCATACTCTTTTGTAAAATGCTGTAAAAAGAAGCTATGATTGAATGAAAATGACTTTTTGTTCAAAAGTGTTGTACCTTACATACTAAGCATCGCATCGCACCATTTTGCATAAAAAAAAGAAAGGAAGTGAATAGAATTTGAACATCGTGTATTACCAAGTCAGGTAATGAACCGACACAACAAACAAAACAACTTAACTCACTAAGAAGCCACAAAACCTTAGCAAGTTTACAACTCGATAAGCAACAAACTACAACTCGATAATCAAAGAGCAACAACTCGATAAGTAAAACTTAACAACTCGATAAGCAAATGCATTTTGGACAAATAGGGCGGCAGAACGCATCCGAAACAGAGGTAATCTCGAACCTTCAGTACTCTCATCACACAGGAAGGTTATAGACTCCCTTTTGGAGACAAGGAACAGCTGGAGACCAGCTTTTTTGCACATGGCCGACCACCATAGGAGCTGGCCGACCACTTTTTTCTACTGCAGGCCAAAAAAGTGGCTGGCCGACCAAAAAAAGTGGTCGGCCGACCACTTAACCTGGGAATCTCTAGTTTTCTGACACTTGTCCTCTAAACAGTGTCTTATCCTTTATAAAGGCTCCAGCTTCGTGGTTCCCTCATTCCAACTCAGTTTTGCACCAAAATGGAGGCGTTCTTCATCCAAAATCTCACAAATTGGATTGATTCCTTGGATGGCTCGGAAAAGGTGAATTTTCGAGGCTTCGGCATAAATGCACTATTCACGTTGAGTTGCACCCCGCTGCATTTTCCGTTTCTTCATGCCACGACAAGGTTTTGGAATCTGGTAACACACGTCTTTAGCTTCGGCGGACAAGAGGTATGTCCCACATTTGAAGACTTCCAAACTTTAATGGCATCCGAACATGATGAAGAAATTTTGCCGCAATTTCACTTTGCCCACATCCAAGCCTTAGGACGGATGTGCGGGCTTACTATGTATGACGCTCGGTCTTTGATCCGCGATGGAGCATTGGACATCCCCAGCTTAGTTCATCAGTTTTCTAATGCCGGTGACTGCGGAGATCATCACTGGCCGAGTTCTCGGCGACATGCACTTTGCTTATGCATGCTATCTCATTTCTTGTTTGCCTCAGGCTCCGAAGGGTCTAGCATCCATTTGATTGAGATTACCGAGGGCTTGAGAGAGGGCAAAAGCTGCATTGCCATGACACTGGCTGAGACATTGATGGGTCTAGATGCTTTTCATCGCTGAGAGACGGCTAGATTTGCGGGGAGTCCACTACTATTGCAGGTAATGTTTCCCACCCCCATCTCACGTATATTCCTCACATCACTCGGCCATCAAGCTCAGTTTTTTTCTCTCAAAACCCTTTTCTTACTTTTCTCTCAACGTACACCTCTCTATTCTTTAATCTCTCATTTTTTATCCCTCCCTAGATATGGTTGATGGACAAATTGAAGGTTGTGGACTCATGCCCAGCATACTCAGCTCGCAGCTACTTCTTCCGACGACGTCTGGTCGATGCCCTTGATGGGGGTTGGTGGTGCGAATGGATGTGCAGTTTGTCCGCAAACGACATTGTTTGGCGCTGTCCTTGGCTCAATCTACCGGCGATGAGTTACAGCATGTCCCGGCAGACCGGGATTCAGTTGATTGGCCTGACATATTACGTGTTTTACTTTCCTTTCCGATTCCAGCGTCAGTTCGGACATGATCAGACTTGCCCGGCAGAGGGGATAAAGTATCCTGCTGCATTTCCTGTCCGAGGTGCACAGCTGGCTTGGTATGCCACGGCATGGAGGACTAGAGAGCTTCTGGCCCCCGCTCGCACTTTCAATTGCACCCTCTCTGATGAGTGCACAGCTTGGCTTGATGAGGAGGCACAGGTTAGGCCCACTTTGATATCAGAGGCTTCAACCAGCTCTGGGAGGGGGCGCAGGAACACTTGACTTATCCATGCCCCGAATTTATTGCTTTATCAGTACTTTCAAGTTTTCTTTATGAATGTAATAAAAGCAACTTCAATTTGTATTCAAGAGTAGGAGAACTCTGTGTTGAAATCAATGAAATTGAAGGTTGTGGGTACTGAAAATTTTCTGTTTGGTCCAAAAATGGTCTAAGTTGTAAAAAGATTAATTTGAGAAAAATCAACTTTTATTAAAACTTTTCAAAGCCATTTTTGATATGGATCAGAACTGGACACGCCTGAGATCTGTCACTGAGATGCACAACCCCGGATTCCAGCAACTGGAAAGTTGCCCCTAGTCTGAATAGCACTGCACTGGAGATCACAGCCGAGCTCTTGGACGCAGAATAGACAAAGATGATCAACATGATCACATGGACAAAGTTGATCGGGGAAGTGTTTATGGCTGGACTTCAGGATGAAGTTGCCTACGTATCCCAAAGATGGGAATCTAGCCTTACGTAGTTCGGCTTGGGTTCGCTCGTGTATTAACTCTCTCCTTTTGCGTTCTAACTTTTGCCAAGGCCGCCCTTTCTGGGTTTTCAACCTTGCGAGCTCAGTTTTTATTATTTCAAATTTTCTGTGCTCTAACTTTTGCCTAGGTCGCCCTTTCGGGTTTTTGGCCTAGCGAGCCTCTTAGGGATAATATTTCTTCAACCTGTCCATGTTGATCGGCTGAGAGAACTCTAGGCCATCTAGGTCCATTAGAATGACAACTCCACCTGACCAGATAGACTTGATGATGTAAGGGCCAGTCCAATTAGGTCTGAACTTGCCCCTAGGGTCGTGAATGAGAGCTCGATTGTCTTTGAGCACAAGATCCCCCTTTTTCAAATTCCTGGACTTAACATTCTTGTTGAAAGCCCTGGCAATTCTTCGTTGATAACCCTGAACATGATATAGTGCTTTTAGCCTTCTCTTATCAAACAGCATAAGTTCTTCGAACCTGCTCTGCTGCCAATCTGCCTCAGCTATCTGACACTCAGCCAATACTCGTAATGATGGAACCTCAACTTCAATAGGCAGAATAGCCTCCATTCCATAAACCAAGGAATCCGAAGTCGCCCCAGTAGAAGTTCGAATTGAAGTCCGGTAGCCCCATAGAGCAAAAGGCAACTTATCTGGCCAGTCTCGGTAGGTTTCCACCATCTTCTGCAGAATGTGCTTGATGTTCTTGTTGGCGGCCTCAACTGCTCCGTTGGTCTGCGGCCGATATGTAAATGACCTATGAAAAGCCACGTTATACTTCTCCAACAAGTCGATCACCTCCTTCTTGAAGTGAGAGCCATTATCTGAAATGATCTCATTCGGGACCCCGTAGTGGCAGATGTTGTTGTTCTTGATGAACTTAGCAACATGCGAAGCCTTCAACACCGCATAAGATAGGGCCTTAACCCACTTTGTGAAGTAATCTATCGCAACCAAGATGTACTCATGCCCATTGGACCCCTTCAGAGTGACAGCCCCAATCACATTAATCTCCCAGACTGAAAATGGCCATGGCGAAGTCATGTTGTACAGCTTCGACGGCGGAATGTTCATGCGGTTTGCATGGATCTGACATTTGTGGCATCGCCGGACAAAGCCAATACAATCCTCCTCCATGGTGGACCAGTAATAACCCTGTCTAAGGATCTTCCGGGCTAGCATCATCCCGTTCATGTGCGCTCCACACTCTCCTCCATGGATGGCCTCCATCAGGCGCTTGGATTCTTCAGCATCAACACACAGTTTATGCATCCCGAGATGACCTCTCATGTACAGTTTACCTCCACAGACGATGAACTGAGCAGCCATTCTCCTGATTGCCCTTTTATCTTTGGCATTTGCCCTTGGTGGATACGTTTCCTTCTCCAAGAAGTTCCAGACGTCGTAATGCCAAGGATTCTCATCTTGTACATCGTCTACGGCGGCGATCAGCTCGTAGGCCGGCATAAATTTCTGTTTAATGATGATCGGACGCATCCGGACTCCGAAAGGAATGTCTATCATAGAAGATAGAGTTGCTAATGAATCTGCGAACCTGTTGTTCTCTCTTAACAGATGGGCGAAATTCAACTTCTCAAACCGAGGAATCAACACGTCCAAGGTCTGGTGATAAATTCTCATCTTTTCTTCTTTGACTTTCCAATCTCCTTTAGCTTGAGATACAACAAGGTTCGAGTCCCCGATGACATCCAACCGTTTTGCCCCTAGCTCTAGGACGGCTTCTAAACCGGCAATACATGCCTCATACTCTGCTTCATTGTTCGATACTTTAAACCGGAGTTTGAATGCTAAAGGTATGCGAGAATTGTCAGGTGCTATCAGCAACACCCCTATCCCATACCCATATTGGTTTGACGCCCTGTCAAAGTACATCGTCCAAGTTTCGTCTTTGACATGTAGAATGGCCTCATCTGGGAATAGGTACTCAACTACTTCATCCTTTTCAACTGGGTGATCAGCTAGGAATTCCGCTACTGCTCTCCATTTTACTGACTTGCGCATCACATACTTCAAATCGAATTCAGAAAGCAGAAGTAACTAACGGGCTAGCCTACCCGTAAGTGCTAGTTTCTCGAAGAGATATTTGATGGGATCCAATCTCGAAACTAGTATTACGGAGTGAGCTAACAGGTAGTGCCGCAGCTTCCTGGTAGCCCATACCAAGGCCAAACAAGCCTTCTCTAGAGGAGTGTAACGGGTTTCGTACTCCAGCATTTTCTTGCTCAGATAGTAGATAGCCCTCTCCACTTTGTCCTCAGACTCTTGCGCGAGCATGCAGCCCATTGTAGTTTCAGTCACTGAAAGGTACAGAATCAATGGTTTTCCCAACTCAGGCGGTGACAACACAGGTGGGTTCTGTAGATATTGTTTGATCTGTTCGAAAGCAGCTTGGCATCGGCCGTCCCATTGGAACTTCGTTCCTTTCTTTAGGAGACCAAAGAGTGGTTCACAAGTCAAGGTTAATTTAGAAATAAACTATCTTATGAATTGCAATTTACCCAAAAAGCCTCGCACCTCCTTTTCAGTCCTTGGTGGTGGCATTTCTAAGATGGCCTTGATTTTGGAAAGATCGCCCTCGATACCTCTCTGTGTGATCAAGCACCCCAGCATTTTCCCTACTGTAATACCAAACGTACATTTCTGAGGATTCATCTGCAACTGATACTCTCTGATCCGTTGAAAGAACTTCTGCAAGGCGGTGTAGTGGCCCTCTCTTTCCTTGGACTTGACAATCATGTCGTCCACGTACACCTCCACCTCTTTATGGATCATGTCGTGCAAGATTGTGGTTGTAGCCCGTTGATACGTAGCTCTAGCATTCTTCAGCCCAAACGGCATCACCCTATAACAATAGGTTCCCCGCGGGGTGGTAAAAGCGGTCTTCTCCCGGTCTTCGGGTGCCATCAACATCTGATTGTAGCCTGAAAACCCGTCCATGAATGAGAGCAACGCATGCCCAGCAGTAAAGTCCACTAACTCATCGATATGCGACAGAGGAAAGTTGTCCTTCGGACTGGCTGTATTCAAATCCCTAAAATCCACACATACCCGAATCTTGTCATCTTTTTTCGGCACTGGAACTATGTTGGCCAACCAAGTTGGGTATTCAGATACCAGCAGGAACCCTGCGTCAATTTGCTTGGTGACCTCTTCCTTAATCTTGTGAGCCCAGTCAAGGCGGATCCTTCTAAGCTCTGCTTAACAGGTCGGGCCTCTGGGTCAAGAGGTATCCGATGCTGTACAATCTCAGGATCGATTCCAGGCATGTCTTCGTAGGACCATGTGAAAACATCTTTGAAATCTTTTAATAAAGCGACTAAACGCTCGCGCTCCTCCGAAGACAACGTGGACCCGATTTGGACCAGCCGCGGGTCCTTCTCAGTACCAACATTAATTTGGGTGATTTCACCAACCAAGGGTTTTACAAACCTCTCCTGCTCTTGATCAAGCAAATATTGCAAAATCAGAGGAATTTCTTCCTTGTCGTTTTCATCAAAAATTTGAAAATCCTGATTAATGCAATAAATTAAGGGCACAGAAAAGTATTCGAAGGCCACAGCCGCACAATTCTCATTAAGTACTTCCAAGTCGCCTGGTTCCTCTGTTATAACAGACTCAAAGGAAAAAGAAAAAGACGACCTAGACAGGACTGTGGCATCCAGGTTGTCACCCCCAAGAATACCGGACTCAGACTCAGACGAGCTGGAACCTGATTCCGACTCTACGGACTTAGTGGAATCAGATTCCGGCTCACTACCTGACCTGGTGCTACTCGATAAGAATCCTTCCTCGTATTGCCAGACGAGGGAGGGTGCGATGGATGTATCTAGAATGTTTGAAGTTGGGCTCGCAGCCATTTCATTCCCTATCATGGACACCGAGAAGTTATCCCCCAAGCATTCATGTATGATCGGAGGATTTGAAAGTAGACAAGCCAGTGCTACCCCCATTTCAATCTATGTTCTCTCAGAATCCTCCTCCCTACACTGCTCAACCTCAGCTGGTGGGTCTGTCTGCTCCTCAGCAACATTATCCCCAGACAAGTGCAAGTCAAAGAATATCTCAAACCCCGGCAAACGCCTCCTCTCTGCATTCAACCATGGCTCTGGGAAACCACAGAACGGGAAGTCCTTCCCCCCCACAGACAAAACGTCCGTTTAGGGTACCCTGGATAGGCCGGTGCACCAACTCATAAGGCTTCATGGCTCGCTTTGCTTTGGCCCTTCCGGCCATCTCCTTGCCTTTCCTCACCCAGTCCTCTTTGGTAGGCAGATAACCTAAGCTAAAGGTATGCGGGTTATGCGGCACTTCGGCCGATGTCGTAACACCTTTCTGGCCACTTTTCCCTAATCCCATCCCGAGGATGTGCTGGAGTTTGTTCATGAGGTACACAGATTGTGCACTGACATATAACCCCTCGTCAATAGCTAGTAAGTTCTGTACAACCTGAGCCTCAGCTAGGCTAAATCCGGACAAGAACACATCCTTCGCGCCATGTTCGATCTCCAGAACCGGCGTAGACACCTCTGGCGGCGGATGGATTGACAAATTCCCAAAAACTATAGCCACCCCTTTCTCATGGGGGTACTTTAACATCTGATGCAGGGTGGAAAAGACTGCCTTTACCTGGTGCAGCCACGACTGCCCTAGGAGTAGATTGAAGGTCGCAGGAACGTCCAAGACATGAAAGTCAATATTGTGTTGTCCTGGACCGACCTTAGTCTGAATCTGCATAGTCCCCATCACTTCTCTGCTAGTATTGTCATATCACCTGGGCAGTGGGTGCGAAATCCGTGGGCTTCAACCTGATCCTCGACGGACATACGTTGATGGCGGATCCGGTATCGACAAGAACTACTGGTATCCATTTGTCTCTACACTCCACAGAGATGTAGAGTGGTTTGTTATGGTTTGAGCCCTCAGGCGAAAACTCCATATCAGTAAAGGTCAGCGTCGGGGAAGCTCCTCCCGGAAAAACAAATCCTACCAGCTGCTCAGGCGTGGTATCGATCGAAAGTTTAGCCCTATCCATTGTGGAAAGGACAGCTTGTCTATGAACTCTTGAAGCCATGAGCACTCCCCAGATGGAGATGTCTGCTTGTATCTTCTTAAGCTGTTTCAACACAGCCTCCTCTTCAAGTAACTTTTCTTTCTGCTTCTCCGCCTGTGTGTCCTTTCCGGATGCCTCTGGTTGATCTAGGTGTGGGGGCTTGAAATACCGCCCACTCCTGGTCATGTGGTCCACCTCTCCAATATACCAGGTATCATCCGGTTGGCTGTTCCCCCAATCTTCGTTTGTGTGAGCAAGACATAAGTCATCATCTTCCCACCACATGCCATCGGCCATCGACAAACAGCTATCCGGTTCTGTCACAACTGTTCTTGTGCGCACAGCACATTCCATTCCCGTGCTCACGACAGATTTTGTCCCCACAGGGGCTTTGGCCTTTCTAGCCCTCTCCAGATCTTCGATCTTTTCCTGCCCAAACTGTTTCAACGCAGCCTGCTGCTCAGCATCTTCTGTACTCAAACTGTTCTGATCCTAAGCAAAATTCTTATCACCAGCACTCTCCGGCGGTCCATTCTGATTCCCGGCCATTCCGGCCACCGTTGATGTCCCCGTTTCTGACGGTCCTTGCTCTGATTGATGTACCTCAATAACATCCGGCTCGTCGCTGAGCCATCTGGTAGCTTCCGCTAACCCTTCCAGATTGAACCAGTTGACAGTCACGTCCCCTGAATCATGTTCTTCAAAGAATTGCAGATTCGTAATGTCTTCTTCTAGTTCCGCTAGGTCATCTAGCCCCTGATTAGGTCTATCCTCCCTAACTACACTGATCTCTGTCCCGACCGGGAGCTCTACTCTTGGTCTAAACTGACCCGTTGAAGTAATATAACCACTCAGGTTGTACTCAAAGTTTGCAGACCTTTCAGGCTCTGACTAATCATTCCTGTCTACCTTAACAATGATCCCGATTCCATGTTCGATGGTCACCACCACTAGTTCAGGTTGGGTTTGGGAGATATCCAACATGCACAAGTCCGTGCAGTCGGGAATGAATACCTTTGGCTTGGGTAGGTGAGAAGGGGTAATATATATACTCGGGTCATATGGGATGATCGAGGTTTGGATGAGGTTGATGCGTTTGGGAGGTGGAGCTTGGTTATGTGGTGGGAGAGGGTTGGTTATGACGTTCGGCTTCTCCGGGGGCATAATGACCCGGTTGTCTATGAGATCCTGAATCTCATGACGTAATCGAAAGCACTGGTCAGTTTCGTGACCATGCTGTTGGTGATAGGCGCAATACTTTACCGGGTTATGGGTAGGAGGAAGTTTTTCTGGCAATGGTCGCGGCTCTAGGAGCTTAAGTGCCCTTTCTTGATAAAAACCCCCAAAGCCTTGGACAAGGGCATGTATAGTGGGGTGAAGGTTCTTTGGCCTCTGGGCGCATATCTGGTTGTTTGCGAACTACTTCCGGACATACCAGTAAAAGGTGTAGCTACAAGGGTTTTGGGAGGGGTGGTGGTGACCATTCCCACATCTGAAGATCTAGCAGCTGCTGCACTGCTTGTGCCTGCATTCGTACTATGGTTGAATGTCCTTCTGGGCTGCTCTTTTTCATAGTCAATCAGACCTTGTTTCATTGCGTCCTCGATCTGCACCCCAATCTCATGTAGGTCTGCAAAGGTGGGTATGGGGAGAACGATCATATTTTGCATGAGCTTGGGTTGGAGGTTGCGCACAACCATCCGAATCTAATCTTTGTCAACGGGCCTGATGGTCATCATCGAGGCTTTAGCCCTCCAACGGGTCACAAAATCAGAGAAGCTCTCCTTCGGTTCTTACCTGGTGGTCTCAAGATCACTAGTTGTGATCTCGATCTGAGTGTTATAGGAGTATTGAGCTATGAAGGCCTCAGCCATCTTCTCCCAACTTTTCTTAACAGAGTCTTCTAGTTTTGCATACCAAATGGCCGCTATACCCGATAGGGTTCGGCAAAATAGAGAAAGCTTCTGGAATCAGGAGAGGCCTATTGGCCTTAGGATATCTGAAAACAATTGTAGGTGCACCATAAGATCTCCAGACCCATCAAAACGGTCGATGTGCGGCATTTTAAATCGGTTCGGCAGAGTCACGGCCGAGTCGGTATATCCATCCTCTATATCCAGAATAGATTTGACACCTTGAGACTTCCTGAAAAGCTTTTCTAGCTTGCTCAGTTTTAGCGCCGTTGGATCCACCTCAAATTCAAACGGTGAATCAACTAGATTGGTGGGCACTTTAGATAGCTGGAGGAGGATTGGGGTCGGAGCTAGCCCCGTTGGAATGTCCGTATTTTCCTGGACGTTGGGTGTCTCCTCGAGTATTGGAACTCTCGGTGGGGGAGGGGGTGCGTGTGAAGCAGAAGCCCCGGTTTGCTGTTGTAGTCTGGCAATTAACTCTGCCTGTTGGATCACTACTTCTACTTGACGCGCAGATACTTCTGCCTGATGGGCAGCATCTTGCTGCATAGCTTGCATACTTTCCTGGAGGTGTCGCATCATCTCTTCCATACCTGCCATACTGTGCTGGTCTATCTGAACAACCGGTATATTTGCCTCTGTAGTAGAAACTGAGACCTCAGCCTGACTATTCAAAGACCCCTGATCTAGCGACCTCTGAACTGACACACTGCACCTTTTCGACCTCCGCCTAGTAATTGGGGGTAAAGAAAGAAACACTGCTTGTCTGTCTATCAGATCCCTGGATCGATTAAGTCTTCGACCTCTAACCCAGAGTGCTCGGGGAATATCTGCCTGGTCGGATGCAATTGTGATAAACTACCTTGCAAAAAGATAAATAAAGCATAATAAATAACCAGCCCGAAAGTGCAGTGTGCTATGTTATGAACTAGATAAATTAACGACAACACACAGTTGGCCGGACAACACGCAGTCGATATTTGTAAGCTGAACACACTGTTTCTCAAACACTGATCGCTGTTGCCCAAATTGCTATGCCAAAACTGATATCCTCGGATAAAACTGATTCCCAAACACTGATGCCCTCAGGCCTGATGCCCAGACTTGCAAACCGATACATGCATTCCTTGTAGAGGCACACTCTAAAAAGCACATAACAAGCAAATGAGAGCCAAAACACCCCTACGTTGGGGTAGGGTTTCCTTATCCTATTTTGTCAGGAGCTAGGGTTTCACTACCCACACAGCGGTTTCAAACAACCTATGATCGGGTAAGCAACCTGTCTTAGTTTGGAATAGTCACTATGGATTCTGATATTCACTTGGTCGAATGGTCAAAAGGGTGCCCCAGTAACAACCGGGGTTTGTGTTCCCATCGTGGCAGATCCCGTAACCAGTCAACCTTATGGCATGCAGCCTCAGGCAAACCGTTCAGGAATAGCAGACGGCGAACACGGTGACTTAGGCGCACCAATGCAAATGCAATGCAAAGAGACACATAAGTGTAGTCAAAACAAGATATCATGAGTTCGAGTCAAGTTCTCTAAGTCCCTAGCAGAGTCGCTAGAAACTGTAGACGCGCTCCCGAGAACTCTCCAATATCTGCGCGCCTACGAGGGCGGCGCGAATCTTGTGTTGTTCTAAGCTACTACAGTTCGGACTCAAATGTCACGGTTCTGAATCTAATCTCACAATGTGCGAGGTGAAACTGATAAATCACCAAAGAGTCCAAATACGGCAAATCGTTTTGGAAAACAGATTTTTATAAAGAAGTGCCAAACATGGACTGCTTTGCCAGATACAGAGTCGCCACCTAAATATTTTATTTTGGGGGAATTTAGGAAACCCTGACTCGTGCCGAAGGCCACGTGTCCGTCATCACCAAAGTTGCCTTGGCTCGGGAACTTGGGTACGATTGGAGAAGGTCATCTATGAGCACCCTCGCTCGCCCGATCAAAGATCAGCCTATACTAAACATGATATTTTGTTTTTGAAAACACATGTGCTTTTATTCCGGTTAATTAGCTAGTCTTACTATGTGATGCGCACAACAAACAAGTATAGACTAGATCGCCTAATTTGGAACAAAACATTGCATATCCATTTGTTTGGAAAATGGTTTGAAGTTTGCTACTCGCAAGTAGGCTAAAACGAGGATTCAATGAATTGTCCCAATTCAAGTAATCCAACCTTCACCCACAGGCATTCAAGTAGTTAATCACATAAGCAGTTAGCCTCATGGCAAGCATGCTTTCATGGCAACATTAACACACATGCAGTATGCTAAAGCGTAAACACTCACAGTGTACTCCGAGCCAAAACAGAGAACCAGTTAGAAATCATGCATGATCCTAGTTCATGTTAAGATGACTAATGCAACACATGCGAGGACGCAATTAAGATAGGCTCGGCTATCCTAAGATGTCATATGAAATGCAACTTGATAACATGCTGTTGAACACGTATTCAAGTAATGTATTGAAAGTACAATGCAGTTAGTATGATGCGCCTAGCACGGTGCATGCAATACAGATGAATGATGCACGCATGCGAGCATAAGGTATGCTAAATGAAACATGCCCTAAAACTAACCATCATAAGCGGTTAAGTAAAAGGGAGAAAGAAATGGAGGTTGGAAGACATGCATCACACACACACACGCTTGTTACAACAATTGGCCCTCTCGAGGGAGGGACCGAATAAGAAGCTAACTAGCTAATCTAAGCTAATTAAACTAATTATTACACAACAAATTAATTAACTAACCCTAGTTAACTAATCATTACAAAACAAATTTAAATAGCTAAACGCATTAACTATTAAAGGGTACAGACCAAAGCATAAGCTAGCTATCTAAGCATGGCAGCTAAGGAAAGCAGTAAAACAGGAGGTTCTCGGAGGGAGAAGACTGAAAGCAGTAAAGGGATGGCTCAAAACAAGGCCTAACAAGGCCTAAGAGGGGGTAAACCACCCCAAATGAAAAATGACCTTAAACAACTATTTTAAGCATGCAAAAACAGAACTTTTTCTAGTAGTAAGTTACTCTTAAAACAGTATGCAAAAGGGCTTAAAAGCTTAAGCAAGAAAGGGGGATGTAAATGTCAAATACTCACCCTTGAAGACCTCCTTTGTAACTGCAACTCTAGCAAGTTCTTTGAGCTTAAACCAACCCAAGAATACCAAAAACAACTCCTTAGCACCTCAGCAACCCAAGGATGGTGTTTGAGTGTGTGTTTGTGTGTTAAACTAAGACAATCCACACTTTTGAAGCACAAGAATGAAGAACAAAGGCAAGATAGATACAAGACTATATCTATAACTCAAAGCCAACTTTTCTGAACCTAGAGAAGGGAGGATGAGCCTCCCTCTTATAGAAGACAAAAGCTAAAGCTTCTCAAGGAAGCTAAGCTTCAAGGGCATCCCTCCATACACGTGTATGGGAGATGGTCTCAGTGTCCTCCAGCTGTGCCAGCTGGAGGAAAATATCTCCAAAAAGGTGACAAAAAGTGGTCGACCACTTAAAATGGTCGACCAGCAACTTAAGTGGTCGGCCGATCCCTTTAAGTGGTCTTCCAGAACACAAACTAGTCGGCCATGGGTGGGAGAGGTCCAGGGCATCAAAGCAAGCTAGTGATGTGGTGGCTGACCAGAAAATGTAGCCCAAAGACCAAGAAAGCCAGTTATCCGACCAGAAAAATGGCTGGCAGAAGGAAAAGTGGCCTGCAAGGATAAAAAGTGGTCTCCCACCCTTGTACCACCATCCAAACAAGGAAAACAAGGTTTGTACCAAAAACAAACCAAAACGGATGCAAGACGAGAGATCGGGAGGCAAAGCACGCGGCCGAAAGCCTCGAAAACTAGTCTCCGGGCATCAAAAGTGGTTTATGACCACAAAAGTGGTCTCCCAAACCACAGTGGCCCTCTAATCCAAGCAAACAAGGTGTGGTCCAAAAACCACGCCAAACGGAGAATGTTAAGCGGTCCAGAGACAAAGTGCGCGGCCGAAGGCTCCGAAAATTGAAAACTAGTCTCCAAACGGGAAAAGTGGCCTACGACCACAAAAAGTGGTCTACGACCACAAAGAAATGGTCTACCAGACCACTCCCTCCCTCCAAGGAAGAGAAACAAGGCCTGGTCCGCAAATTGAGCCGAAGCACGAAGAGTTCAGAGGCCCGGAGGCAAGGCTCTCAGCCAAAACTCCGAAACCTCGAAACGAGCACAACATGCAGTATCACCGAGCGCTCAATCGATGATGTCTGAGTCTTAAGGTCAGTCAAAAATGAGGTGTCTACACCACCATGGATGGCCGACAGGGCACCATGGATGGCTGGCAGGCCATTTCCATGGCCGACACCTAACTGGCAGCATTCATCCATGGCCGGCTGGCCACTGATGCAAACCTCAGCAAAGAAGTGGTAAGGTGTAGTAAGATTGTTCTAGAAGTGTTCAACTGTGCAAATAGAGGCTTTTGAGAGCAAAACGGAGGTCTTTTCGGGAGCAAACCGAGTGTACGCATGCACATCTGTCCTTTCCCGAGGTAGGACAGCAGATTAGCCTAGTTTAATTAGTTTAGTTTAATTCGTAGTTGCAATTGTTTTGTAATTATTTAATTAAGTAGATCATTAGCTAGTTAATTAAAAATGTTGTAATAATTAGTTAATTAGTTTAGCTAGTTATTTATCTTGGTTTGTAATAATTAGCTTAATTAGTTTAATTAGCTTAAATTAGCTTAGCTTAGTTGTTAGCTTAGCTTAGTTATTCATTCAGACTCTCCTTCGTGAGAGCGTAATGTAATAATGTGTATGTCTCCCAACCCCACGTCTTTTTCCCTTTTATTTAATCGCTTTTGATGGTTAGATTATGGACATATTTCAATTAGCATACCCTATGCTTGCATCCATTCATCTTGTATTGCATGCACCGAGGCTCAACGCATCATTCAAACTACATTGTCATTTCAATACCTTCTTCAATACGTGCTTAGACCGCATGTTATCGAATCGATTCATGTGCTATACTAGTAGCCGAGCCTATTAATTGCATTATTGCATGTGTTGTATTAGGAATCTTGTATAGTTAGGAATCATGCATATCTTTCTAGCTCATATCTTTTTGGCTTGGAGTACTAGGTGAGTTTTTAATGCATTAGCATTACTTGCATGAGTGTGAGTGATTGGCATGACTAGCATGCTTGCCATGAGGCTAAATGCTTACTTGTTAAACTACTTGAATGCCTGTGGATGAAGGCTTGTTGTTTGAATTGGAACGATTCAACGAATGTACGTTTTAAGCCCACTATGTCTAGTGACAAATTCACGGTTTTTAAGCCCACTATTGTTGAGTGGCAAATTCGCAAACTTTAAGCCCACTTGAGGGTGTCAAATTCAAACCCTTTTCGAAAAACAAACATGAAATTGAATTGTTCCAATTCTTGCAATTTTAGTCTATACTTGCTTGTGCGCATCACATAGTAAAGCTAGCTTAATAACCGAAACAAGAGCACATAATATTTATAAAAATCATATCATGATTAGTGGAGGCCGATCTTTGATAGGGTGAGCGGGGGTGCTCAATTCATGACCTTCCCCTCTCATACCTAACTTCCCGAGCCGAGACAACTTTGGTGATGACGAACACGTGGCCTTTGGCACGAGTCATGGGTTTCCTAAATTTTCCCAAAATAAAATATTTAAGTGGTGACTCTGTATCTGGCAAAACAATCCAATTTTTGCATTTTTGATTTAAAATCATTTTTCCAAAAGATTTGCCGGATTTGGACTCTTTGGTGATTATCAATTTCACATTGCACTTGTGAGATTAGATTCAGAACTGTAAGAGTCCGAACTGTAGGGCTTCTTTCGAGCTTCCGAAAGGGGGCGCGAAAAAGTCGAGCTACAGCACCTATATTAATGACAATGATTTCATCAGTACAGGGCTTAACAAACCTCTCCTCCTCTTGATTAATCAATTTTTTCAAAGCCAGAGGAATTTCTTCATCTTTGTTTTCATTATAATTCTGAAAATCTTGGTCAACGCAATAAATTAGCGGCATAAAGAAGTACACAAAATCTGAGTGATTTCATTCAAAAGCTCTGGCTCCTCAGTTACAACAGACTTAAAAGCAAAAGAAAAAGAGGACCGAAACAGGACTTTGGCATCCGGGTTACCACCCTCGGGAATACCAGAATCAGACTCCCCAGACTGACTTGAATATGATTCCGACTCAACAGACTCAAAGGAATCAAATTCTGGCTCATCACCCGATTCAAAACTAGAAAGATAGCCTTGCTTTAGTTTCCAGGTAAGAGATGGTGCCTTCGATGCATCCAAAATTCCACTGATTGGGTCCACACCCTGTTCTTTCCCGATCATAGAGACAGTAAAGTTATCCCCCAAGTTCTCTAGGTCAGCAACGGGATCAGTAAGGATATTGGCTAGTGCTGCCCCTACTCCAGGCTCGCTGTCGTCTGAGTCATCTTTCGTGTTTTGGCTAGCTTTGATGTTTGGTTTAGCCTTTTCCTCATCACTGTCTTGTAGCTGTAGATCAATGAAGATCTCAAACCCGAGGACGTGCTTTTTAGAGGAATTTACCCACGGCTTAAGAAAGCCACAAAAAGGGAAATCCTTTCCCTCTCAAACAAAACAGCAGTTTAGCGTCCCTTGGATTGGCCTGTGGACAAGGTCATAATGCTTCCCAACTCTCTTAGCCTTGGTTTTGCACTTCATCTCTTCTCCCTTTCTTAACCAGTCCTCTTTGGTGGGCACATATCCTAGTCCAAAGGCATGCGGGTTATGCGGTACCTCTGCCAGTGCTGTAACACCTTTTCGACCACTCTTTCCAAGCCCCATTCTCGGAATGTGCCGCAGCTTGTTCATGAAGTACATGGACTGGGCATTGACGTACATGCCTTCGTCCACGGCCAGTATGGTCTGCACTACTCGGGCTTTAGCCAGAGTGAATCCCGAGAGGAATACATCCTCATCCCCATGGTCAATCTTCAGCACTGGCGTAGTTACTTATGGTGGTGGGTGGATGGAGGAGTTCCCAAAAAACAGTGCCTACTCCTCCTTCATGAGGATACTTCAACATCTGATGGAGGGTGGAAGAGACAGCTTTCACGTGATGTAACCACGGCCTCTCTAACAATAGGTTAAAGGTAGCCGGTACATCCAGGATGTGAAACTCGGCCTCTTGCTCTGACGGGCCCACCTGAACTCGCACTTTTACCGTACCCATGACCTCTCTACTTGTGTTATCATATACCTGTATAACCTGGGTTGTGGGAATAAAGTCTGCCGATTTGAGGCCAATTGCGTAGGCAGTACGGGATGGACATACATTAATAGCAGAATCAGTATCTATCAACACCACCGGCACCCACTTCTTCCTACATTCCACAGATATGCATAACGGCTTGTTGTGAGCCGAGCCTTCTAGCGACAGCTCTTTATTATAGAAAGTGAGCATTAGCTTGGCTCTATTTGGGAAGGCTAGGCCCACAAGCTGCTTAGGCGTTGTGTCAATGGACAATTTATCTTTGTCCATTGCCGACAATACTGCCTGTAGGTACACTCATGAAGCCATGAAGAGCCCCTAGATAGGAATATCCGCTTGAATTTTCTTGAGCTGCTTCAAAACTGACTCCTTCTCTAATTGTTTCTCCTTCTATTTCTCGACCTCCCGGTCCTTTTCCGATGGCTCTACTTGATCCAGGAGCGGTGGCTTAAAATACCATCCACTTCTTGTCAGATGGTCTATCTCCTCAGTATACCATGTATTATCCGATGCAAAATTTCCCCAATCTTTGTCAGTATGGGCTAGATGCAAGTCATAGTCATCCCATCACTAGCCCTCAGTGGCCGACAAATAGTTATCCGGTTCTGTTCGAATCATCTTCACAGTACAAGTGCCCCCTTAGGGCGAAACGCGGTTATGGTTTTCAAGCTGTCTTCAACTTTTTCTCTCTCAAACTGCCTCAGTGCAATTTCTTGTTCAGTATCTGTAGTGTTCACAATTCATACTTTTTGGGTTGCGTTTCCCATGCATGTGCCGTTCGGCAGTTTCCCTTTTTTATCAGCCTTTCCGGCTACTGTAGCTACCTCTGCTTCATTTCCCTCTGGCTTCATCCCAGTTTCTTCTTCCTTGTCTGGGTCATCACTTAGCCATTTGGTATTATTGGTCGATCCGTTTAGGTCGAACCACCCGATCTATACATCTCGCTGATCGTGCTTATCGAAAAATTACAGATTGTCCAAATATTCTTCTAGGTTTGCCAATTCATCCAACCCTTGGCTCGGGCTATCCTCCCTAACCACATTGATGTCTACCGAGATTGGTAGCACCACTTTAGGCTTGATTTGGCTAGTTGGTACAATATAACAACCCGGGTCATATACCCTCTCAGATAAGTCCCCAGGACACGCCGACAACAGACTAGTACCTTCTTCCGACGCCAACCTCCCTCCTATTGTAAGTGTCATCACCACAGGCTTGGGTTGAGGTTTGGACGTGTCCATCATGCACAGATCTATGCCTTCCGGAATGAACAACGTCGGTCTTGGTAGGTGGGAAGAGGTAATATATACGCTGGGGTTATAGGGGGTGGCCAGTGTATGGATAAGGTTAAGGTTTCGCGGTGGAGGGACTTGATTATGGGCTGGGAGTGGATTTGTGGTTACATTTGGTTTCTGAGGTAGAGCGATCACCTTGTTGTTAATGAGATCCTAAATCTCATGATGTAATCGAAAGCACTGGTCAGTATCATGACCATGTTGCTAATGAAAAGCACAGTACTTTGCAGGGTTATGCTTGGGTGGAAGAGGATCAGGAAATGGGCGAGGTTCTAAGGGTTTTAGGGCCCTTTCTTGACTAGCACTTGCATGGCTTTAGATAAGGTCATGTACAATTGATTAAAAGTCCTCTGAGATCAGGTAGGGTTGGATGATGTTTGTGAGCCTGTGTTGGCAAAATGGTCGGCAGTCTTGGTTGTGGTGACAACGCTTACATCTGATGGCCTCGTAGCTGTGCTACCACTGGCAGCATTGGAACTGCGAACAAATGGCCTTTTGGCTGGCTCCTTCTCCTCAGTAATAAGTCCTTGTCTCATAGCATCCTTAATTTGAACCCCTATCACATGAAGCTTTGTGACTGTAAACAGAGGTAGAACAATCGTCTTCTGCAGCAGCTTGCCATGCAGGTTTCGGATAACCATTTGTATTTGATTCTTTTCTGATGGTCGAGTGGTCATCATTGAGGCTTTGGCCCTCCATCTTGTCACAAACTCAGAGAAACCTTCCGTTGGCTCTTGACGAGTTGCCTCGAGATCACAAGTTGTGACCTCGATTTGCGTATTGTAAGAGTACTGAGCCATGAAGGACTCGGCTAATTCATCCCAATTCTGTTTTACTATGTCTTCCAACTTGGCGTACCAGATGGCCGTCATACCCGACATAGTCTGACCAAAAAGGGATAGCTTTTGCAACCTAGTCAAACCCATTGGCCGCAATATGTTCGAAAACAACCGTAGGTGAACCATTGGTTCCCCAGATCCATCAAAACGGTCAATGTGTGGCATCTTGAACTACTCTGGTAATGTAACTACTGACTCAGTGTATCCATCCTCTATGTCTGGGATGGAGTTGACCCCTTGCGCTCGTTTGAACAATTTCTCCAGTTTCTTGACCTTGAGTGCAGTCGGATTAACCTCAAACTCGAACGAGGCCTCGATTTGATAAACCGAAGCTTTGGAAGCTTGTGCTGGGATGGGTTCTGCTTGGACTAGAAAAACTGGATTGCCCTGGTTTTGTGGATCTTGAGCATTAGCAATATTAACAGTGGCACCAGGCACAAGAGTAGCTGTGGTGGGTACATGGGATGCAGAAGTCACAGCCAGCTACGGTTGCTGTAGTCTGGTTGTGACCTCGGCCTGACAGGGTATGACTTCGGCCTGACAGGCCGCATTTTGTTACAGTGTCTAAACTGTTTGTTGCGACTGGACTATTATTTCTTCCATATTGGCTGGGGGATACTTTGCCATTTGGATAGGTAACCGGTCTTGAACTGGACTGGAAGTGGATGGTTGCTTTTGAACTGGACTAAATATAGGCGAGTTGAGAGGTGACTGCTCTAAAAACTGCACTGGTGAACTCTACCTAATCCTCATTCGCCGTACAACTGGTGATAATGAGGTAAACATAGGTTGTCCTCCAACAAGATCCTCGGCTTTGCACAGTCTTCCGACTCGAGTCCAGAGTACTTGGGGGATATCCGAACCTTTTGAAGCTGTGGTTTAAACTACCTAGTAAAAGAAATAAAGCAAAAGCATAATAATCAAAAACCGCACAGCACCTCAGCTAAGATGTATCAACACAGACATGATCAAAGTTGTAGGACTATACTCCACACTGAATTCTGTCCCAAAACAGATACCAACCTTGCAACTGATATGCACATTCTTGTATAGTTTCACTGTAAAGCACATACTAGTTAAGAGAGAGCCAAAACACCTTTATGATGGGGGGTAGGGTTACCCTATCCTAGTTTTGTCATGAACTAGGTTTCACTATTTCAATCAAACGGTTTCATGCAATCCTGCATTCAGGTGAGCATCTTGTCCTAGTTTGGAACAGTCACTATGGCTTTACTATATGCAGCTAGGCCAAATGGTCAAAGAGGGTACCTGAGCAAGACTACCTAATATACCTCTCACACCTAACACTGAGAAGTGAAAAGAGGATCAAGCGGTACAACGGTAGTTCAGATCCAAGGGTTGTGTTCCCAACATGGCAGAGCCCATGACCAGTCATGCCTCCAGCAAACCGTCCAGGAATAATAGATGGAAAACACAGTGACTTAAGCGCAACAATGCAAATGCAATGCAAAGAACATATAAGTGTAGATAAAATTTCACATCATGAAGTTCAAGTCAAGTTCACAATTTCCAAGCAGAGTCGCCAAAAACTTTAGCTCGACTTTTCGTTCTCCTTTCGAAAACAACTAGCCCTACAGTTCGAACTCTCGTGGTTCTGAATCTGATTCCACAAGTGCAATGTGAAATAGATAAATACAAATGAGTCCAAATCCGGAAATTCTCTTGGAAAATCGATTTTGAGCCAAAATGCCAAAAATGGAATGCCTACATATTTTTGGAAAATTTAGGAAACTAGTGACTCGTGCCAAAGGCCACGTGTCCGTCATCACCAAAGTGTCTCGGCTCAGGAACTTAGGTACGAGAGGGGAAGGTCATGAATTGAGCACCCCACTTGCCCGATCAAAGATCGGCCTCTGCTAATCATGATGTGATTCTTATTTACATTATATGCCCTTGTTCCGATTATTAGGCTAACTTTACTATGTGACACACACACAAGTATAGACTAATTTGAAAAAAAATCAGAACACTTTGATTTCATGTTTGTTTGAAAATGTTGTGAATGTGTCACTTGAAAAAGTGGGCTTATGTGCACATTAATCAAATTATCCCGATTTCAAGCAATTAGCCTTCATCCACAGGCATTCAAATAGTTATATCACATAAGCACTTAGCCTCATGGAATCATGCTCGAGATGGCAACAATCACATACATGCGATATGCTAAAACAATAAGTGCTCACCTAGTACTCCAAGGCAAGCCAAACAAAGCAAAATAATTAGAAAAACATGCATGCTCCTAACTTAATGCAAAATGACTAATGTGACTCATACAAGATGCAATTAATAGGCTCGACCACTAATATGGCATATGAATCAATTTGATAGCATGCGGTAAAGCACGTATTCAAAGAAGTATTTAAATGATAATGCTTGTTAGCATGATGAACCCAGCCTAATACATGAAAGATGCGTGAATACAAATCATGGAAAATGCTAAAAGAAACATGATGCTCTAAGCTATCCATTATAAGAGGGGAAATAAAAGGGAGAAAGACGTGGGGTTGGAAGACATACACATTATTACAATTTGGCCCTTGCACAAGAGGGTTCGAATAAACGAATCCAATCTAATTATTACGAATTAACTAACTATTACAAACCAAATGAAATAATTGGAATAATTAATTACACTAACTAATTATTACAACACAAAATTAATTAACTATTCTAACTAATTAATAATTACAATACAAAATGAATTAATTATTCTAATTAATTACAACACCAAATTAACTAGGTAGTTATTACAAGTCCACAAGTTAACGGGCCTCGAGAAATGAGGGAAATGCTCATGCATGCACATGATTTGCTCTCCCGAGAATGCCTCAACACTGTTTTTGCACCTCAGTCTCTGTTCTGTTTTGAGAGGAAAGTGGTACTGCCTGGCTGAAAGAAGTGGCCGGCAGGCCAGAAGTGGTGGCCGACCGCCCACTATTGGTGGCTTGCCGTACAGAAAAGGTGGCCTGCCGACCACTAATGCTTGGGTTTTCCTGCTATAATAGAAAATAATCAGAGCACAGACAAAGCATTCTTAGGGGATGTTTGTCCACCCTGCCCCTCCTTATCATCAGACAGATCAAAGGAGGGTTAGGCTTGGTTCGCAAGCCATCAATCGATGCAAGTTCATTGCATGATAGCTTATGAATCGAGGGATACAATTTCAATAAATGCATAGTGAAAGACTCACGAACCTCTTCCCTATCATGACTTTGATCAAGGAAAGTGGTTGACATTGATTCTTGAACCGTTTTCACCACTAACAAGTATGAAATGACTCAAGACTCAATGGCTTCAATTAACGTCTGATTGAACCCAGACCATTTTATTATCTTTCCCCATTTTATTCCAATTTTAAATCCTCTTTTGAATTACCTTCCATTCCTTAATTATTTAGTCCAAAAATGAAGATTAAGTCCACTAATGGAGAGAAGTTTCAAACAAAGGGTTGTTTTAGGCATGAGAGAGATGTCGTGCCATTGGTAATGAACCTCCGAAGAGATTAAACCATTAAGCACAGCGATCTCATCTCAAGCTTAAACAAACAATCGGTTTGAAACAATTCTCAAGGAAACAAAAGAAGCCAAGAAATGAGAGAGGTGCAGAGGTGATTAGAGATGATCACAAGTATGGAAAGCACTAAATAAATGCTATCAACTCAAATAGGTTGGTGTTTAAGGCCTAAAACACCAAACCTATGAGGATTACTACACTACAAGCATGCAACACAAAGCATAAATGAAACTAACACATAAAAAAAGTCCTAAAACAGTCAAAACTAGCTCTGAATTTCACATGGAAAAGCTTGAAAAAGTTAGCTAAAATTATGGAGAAATAGAGCTAGTAAACAAGCACAAGGAAGGGAGGCTAGCCCCTCCATTTTTGGGACCTCAAAACCACATTGTAGCCTCTGAAAATCAATGGTAAAAAGTAGGAAAAAAGTTGATCAATGGATGGGAAACACAAGGGGAAAGGCTTAGGAGACAAGGTACAAAGAAGGATGGTCCACCTCTCTACCTTTTATAGCCTTAAACCCAAGCTTCAGCCCGTAAATACAGGGAAAAAATAGTACAAAAACAACAATAAATAATGGAAATAAATAGGGGAGAGAAGCTTGGAGTTATACCTCTTGAAGAGGAATGGCCCCTTTGAATTATAAACCACTAGTTTCACACCCTCAAGAGCTTAAAAGCAAGCTCAAACACCTCAGCAAAGAACCCTCTAGGTTTTGTTTGGAGAGTGTAGGTCAAGAGTATGTAAGGTGCAAGAGAGAGAGAGAGAAATGTAGAGAGAGAGAAATATTTTTTCACTTTGCTTCAAAAAATTTTATTCCCAAATTTTCTAACCCCAAAACAATGAGAGAGGGTCATCTATATATAGAAATATATGAGAGACCCTCGGAAATATCCATACAAACACTGTTGGAATGGTGTATGCATCTGTGGGACAGCTGGCCAAAAAATATATGGTTTTTACACAAATGGCCAACAGGCCACTAATATTGGGCAATCGGCCACAAATAGTGGGTTGCAGGCCACTAGTGGGTCTGCAGGTCATTGGATGATCAAACTCGAAAAACTATTGTTTTGGTCAAAAAAAAAACAAGGCACAAGGTTTGTAGGTTTTTTGAGATTCAAAACCGAGGTTTCTTGCTGAGGACATCGAGCATTTGACAAACATCTACATTCATCATTGGGTGATCAATCAGTGGCGCCCAATTCTTAAGAGCCGTAAAAAATGAGGTGTCTACACCAGGTCAGAAGCCAAGGCAAAGTCTAAAATACTCTCTCTAGCCTCATTTCTATCAACCAAACCATATCCACCATGCACCATTTCATAGCCTATTTTATTTACTCATACATGGCTGTTGAAATCTCCACCTATAACTAGGTTCTCTCCTATGGTTATCTCTTGTATGATCTCATCCATTTGCTCCCAAAAATCCTTCTTAGTCTGATCATCTAATCCTACTTGGGAAGCGTAAGCACTAATAATGTTCACTATATTCCCTCCAATATCTAGTTTAACTAACATAATCCTAACCCCTTTCCTAAGGACCGCCACTACATTTTCCACAAGACCCTTGACAACTATTTTTCTATAGTGATTCTAGTTTAGACCCGGCCCATTTGATAATCTGGATTCGGGTTTCATTGTTTTGTATTGTTGTTCATGTCTTATTCCTTCTTTCTTTCATTGAGTTTGGCTTTTGGGTTGTGTTCTTTGCGATTGGAACAGGTAGGTAGCTTGTTTTTCAAACCTTAGTAGCCCAGAATTTTTCTCCTACGCTTGAGCGTCACTTCCTGCACTCGAGCAATCTTATCTTTTGTGTTTGTACGCTTGAGTGTCACTCCTTACGCTCGAGCAATCTTTGTGAACTCTCAGTACCTTTGCAGGTCTGCAAAACTACTGAGAAGTAGTATTCTCCGCTCAAGCGAAACTTCTTGCGCTCGAGCATTGGTCTTTTGTCTGTGAAACTACTGGGAGTTTGTATTTCACGCTCGAGTGACAACTTCTTGCGCTCGAGCAGTGACGCCTTTTCCTTGTGTCTTGGCACTCGAGCGTCACTTCCTACGCTTGAGCGGTCATATCTTTTGTGTCTGAACGGTGGAGCGTCACTTCTTGCGCTTGAGTAGGCTACACGTATATCAGTTCGTAAAAGTCACTTGTTACATCACTTTTTCATCTCTCTATCTCTCTCTCTCTCTAAACATTTTAAAACCCTAGATCTAGACTATCTCTCTCTAAAACTCGCATTCTCTCTACAAATACACCTAGATCTATTGATTTCTCTACCCTACTCCCTTTGTTAAAAAGGTAGAGCTCATCTAGAGCTTCGTTTTCATCCTAATAGAGTTGGGTTTCGACTTCATCCGAGTTTCATCCATGTTTATCTCGTTTTCTAGCTTTGATGTAGGGATCCTCTACACTCTTTTATGATTTTTAACTTAGCTATTTGTTTTATAAAATAATCTTGTGATTTTGGAGGATTTTGAACAAACCTAGGGTTTTGGTTTAAAATCAAAATAGGGGTTTTCAAATGGATGTATTGAAAATGGTTGTGCGAGTGCAAATGAGGTTGAGTTGTGATAAAATTATTGATTTTGATACTTGGAATGGATTTTGGAAGAAAATGGGATTTTGCCATAAATGTCTCAAATGCTTATTTCATATAAATAAATGGAATTGATGTTGGAAATGTGAATTGGATGGATATTGATATGGATGGTGGAGTTGGATGCGTGTTATCACTCACATCTTGAAATTTGGAAAGTTAATTTGTATTGGAGATTTTATATTTGTTTAGAAATATGTATTTTGGGCTATCGATGGAGGATATCTATGATTGTCGTAGAAATTGCATAAGGATTATGTGAATTGAAACTAATTTCTCATCCATTTACATTGAGCATTATCACATCTTGATACATTGTACAAGTATAATGTTTTTCAGAAAAGGAGTGAATCTGGGAAGGAGATGTATTCTATTAAATTAAGTTGGCCTGTGTGTCCAAGGTGAAAGTCCTAACAACTGCGCATGTACATGGGTTCCGATTCCCGTGGACCAAACTTTTGTGAAATGGCAGAAGTAGTACTTGTATAGCCTACGTTTACATGGGTGGACGAAATATCTGTGAAAGATTGTACTTTGAGATTCCCGGAGTTGTGATCATGGCCCTATTTTCTAATGTAAAGGAAATAAATGATGAATTGTGATATAAACCGGACTTTGCATGATTTTTGGAAAGAGAAATGAGGCATTTTGGTCACGAGCTTTTTATATGCATTTCATCCTTATATCTTTGTTAGGATTCATATATTGTGTTAGATTATTTCTACTGGGCTTTGGCTCACCTTATATGGGAAAAACCATTTTTAGCTGTTGGGGAGATGTCTCCGCCAAGGCAGTAGCTTGGAAGGATTGGAGCAAGAGCTTCATTTTGTTTACTTGTTGTAATTATTTTGTACAAGCCTAGAGCTTTATATGTATTGGATTTAAATCTATTTTGATGTAACCAAGTACAGTCTTGGTCTATTTTGATGTAACCAAGTACAGTCTTGGAAAGCTGTAGCCTTCAGGGCATTTCAATTATCTATTTAACTTCTATTTCATATTTTTTCTATTGACACATGCTATAGATTCAGGGTTAGGACTTATGAATGTATATCCGCATATGTCACCATTTTGTACAACTGAGTCTTTGTAATGGAAGGATATTATACTTTGATTTATATTGTTATTTAGTTATCGTCATGGATGGCTTATTATATTTATTTCGGGGCTTTACATATTCAAACCTCATTCTTATCTCTAATCTTGCCACTATAATACAGTTTAAATCCGGTATCCTCAATTTCCCTAGCTTTGTCACTCGTCCACTTAGTTTCTTGAACGTATGCTATACTAACTCTCTTCCTAATCATAACATCTACCAATTCCATAGTCTTACCAGTTAAAGTTCCTATATTCCATGTGGTTACCCTAAACATATAGTCTTGGACTAGCTTCTTGACCCGCGCTCGTCTAGAAAAATGAGGAAACCCTTGCCCATTTTTCATTGCACCCAGGCATCGATGCAATGCCCTTTGCTCACTTTTCAAAATACTCAGAGGCAGGCGCAACGCGTTACTTGTGGGGAACGACCTCGTATTTAATCAATTCAAAGTAGGATTCATTGTCATAAGGGATCTGAGCAGCTTTTTTTACGTGTTAGCTGTCAACTACCTAACACACAACCCTTCTCATTTACTCGGGCTTGGGACCGGCGAAGTTGTTAAACAATCCCGGTGGAGTTAATTATTTTTACTTTATGAAAAAAATAAAATTTTAACATAAAAATATATTATTTGCAAATTTTCATTTTTCAAGTCCAAGGTAGTAATTCACATGTATTTTTAACAAGTGGAGCTAATAGCCCCCACCTTTTTTCTAAGGACTCCTACTATTTGGTATTTTTTTAAGGACGCTCGAGCCAAAAATCCAATTTTAAATTTTGTTTGGTGAGAGGTCTAGGTGCTGAATTAGGTTTTCCATAAGGACAAGCTCTTACAAAATAACCAAACTATACCCTATATTTCCTCTCATGCATTTTATCTCTTGATTTTCCCTCTCTTTCGATCTCATATCTCTCTCCTTTCTCCTCAGATCTCTCTCTCACAGTCCAAAGCCACGATCGGAGGTCCTCGTCCCCTTTTACTCTGTCATCACCTCTTCCCTGTCGAAGGGCAGTGATCTCATCATCGTCTCACTCCCTCACCGATCGCATCATCGTCCCCGATCTCCATCAATCTTCTTGGATTTGTTTACTTCAACCTTCAATTTCACTGATCCAAAGTTAGATCTCATCCCCACACATAGTATTTCTCTGTTTGATTTCACTAATTTTAACACTTCTTTTTAGTTTAACAGCATGATCAGATCTACAATGCATGATTAGATCTGCTATCGTTGCACCGCCACTTTCTTCCTACGGATTTCCCCACTTGCGGGTGGTGTCCTCGTCATCGCTGGCGGTATCTTCTACAGTGGAAGGTCTTCCATGGTTACTTCCAATTGTGCTGCAAAGAGAGAGAGAGAGAGAGAGAGAGAGAAAGAGAGAGAGAGAGAGATGAAAAATATCCAAACTAACCATGTGTGTGTATATAAAGATATATAGACACAGAAAGACAAGATTATGGGCCATGTTTGTTTCGCGGCTTGAGTGATCAGATTGGACTATCATGGCTGTGGGTCCTACCTACAACATATTTGGTAGTCAAATGAGAGGGAATATTGATAGTTCAAAGGGCTTAGTAATCCCCTTTAGTAGGAGGATTAGCTTGGGAGGATTTTGGGTGGGATTAGAAAAATAGTGAGGGGTTTAAGTCTATTTTACAGAAAATTTTATTTTTTTAATTTTTTTTTATCGAGTGTACCTATTTGTTTTAATATTTGTCTTAGTTTTTTTAATATAAAAATAATTGATTTATTTATTTTATATAAAAATAATTTAACAATTTCATCACTAATCATCTATCATACTATCATCAAAACAAACACACTTTTATTTAATCCCCCCACTAACAATCCCAACATTAACAATCTCTTTACTAACCATTTTCTCATTAACAATCTCATCTAACCTAATCTGCCAAACAAACGTGACCATAGGATTTTCTAGAGAAAAAAGTGAGGAAAATAGTGTAGATGGAGTGCTGGGTTTGAGATCTAGCATTAATCATTGATTTCCAATTTTTTCTACCGTGTTTGTTTGTTGAAATAGTGTTGGAAAATAAATTTGATTGATGTGAATCTTTGATATTTGTTTGTTCTGGACATGTTGCTCAATTCAAGGAAGTTGGACTTTTTCATTTTTTTTTGGAATTAAATCAAATTTGGATCCAGGGATCCAAACACAAATCCACAACATATATACATACAAACAAATTTCGATCCAATGCTGAGTTTCAAACCAGTTACTCTCTCTCATTTTTTTTTTCTTTTTTCTTTTTGTCCTCAACAATGCCAGTCTTCAATGGAGGTCTTTGATGAGCAGTTAGCCAGATCTGAATTTGAAAGTGTAAGTTTTCTTCGCTGATGATTTGTTGTTTCAAGAAATAAAAAATGAACAAATAAAGGACAAATAGATAAAAAAATTTGAACAGATAAAAAAAATTTAACATATAGGAATTTCAACATATAATTTTTTTTTGAACAAATAGAAATTTCAACAAATAAAAAATTTGAACAGATAAAAAAAATTGAATAGATTAAAAAATTTTAACAGATAAAAATAATTTCAACAGGTAGTCAACGAAAAGTCAAACAGATAAAAAAAAAAAGATAAGGGGTAAAATTGAAAATAAAATGTTCTCTAGGACATAATGCCTTATACCTTCTTTATATTGGATTTATCACCAATTAACCCAATAAATTATTTGTAGAAGTTGCACTAAACAATTTGACACAGACTCTTAAATTAAAATAAGTTATAATCACATCTTAAAAGTTGAGGCTTTTTTTTGAATATTCTAAAAAAACAAACTATTTAGCGAATTGACTCACTTTTCAAACTATTTGGGAAAGTAACCCAGTTTTGAAATCGCATCTTGAACATGCACTTTCAAATTGAAATCGCATCTTGAAAATGCACTTTCAAATTGAAATTGCATTTTCAACATGCAATTTTAAGTTGAAGTTGCTTGTTGAAAATGCAATTTCAAGTCTACATGGACAAATTTGAAGTATAAGTTTAAAGTCTACGTGGACAATGGCTTCCTGATGTGGCTTGAAATTGCATGTTGAAAATGGAATTTCAAGTAATGAAATTGCATGTTCAAAATGCAATTTCAACTACAGATTTCTCACTTCGAAATCGCTTCAGATGATACATTCAGATGATACACCTCTGATCTCTATCACGGGAGAGAGCTATCTTCTTTCACTTCGACGCCCGACTCCCTCAAATCCTCCACTTCACTTGGACGCGGTACTCTGTCTTTCCCTGGACTCCAATGCCTGACTTCCGACTCTATCTATATTTCCATCTCATTCGACGAAGGACGACTTAAGAGGTAATGTGGTATATATTTATATATCTGTGTATATATATAGTTGTATATTGAGTATATATGTATCTTGTATATATATATTAGCCCTTGTATATATATATGCCCTTATATATATATATATATATATCTGTGTATATATACATTCAGATTTAGGGCTTTTTTTTTTCTTGTTTGGACGAGGATTTAGGGCTTTTGACAATCTGATAAATGTTGTGAAATGTTGGAATTTGGGCTTTGGACAATCTGATAAACAATTTGAATGTTAGATTATGGGCTTTTGATTTGGGAATTGAGTAAACTTGACTTACCTACCACCTGCTCGATGAAATTCCTTAACCAAATTTCCAATCCTAAACTAAGTGTTTATTGCCTTGAATTACAAATTCTGTAATGTTAAATGGGTTTTTCTTTGTTTGATTGGTTTGCTTCTTGAGAATGAGTGATTGTGTTTGATTTCAACATTTCCTGTTCATTGGTAAATGGGTTCCTTCTGTTTGAAAAATATTTTTAGTTAATTTACTCAAATGCAATAAATTGCAACAATCATTTCGGAAAAAAAAAATTCATCGAAATAAATGGATTGTAAATTTCGAAATTAAATAATAGTACAAGGCAAGCCATCTGAACCTTTCAATCCAACAATCTATAAAATTTTTACTCTAGATTTGAACCAAACAGGCTCTTTAAAGTCCACTTTCACCCATTTTTCAAAGACTTCCAGGGTGATACAACCTAGGGCTCCCAACATTGCCCATCCTCCATGGATGACCTAGATGTTCAGTAATAATTATGTTATGGTCTGTTTGGCTATTCGGAAACAGAAAAGAGAAGGGATTTCTTTAAAAAAAGAAAATAAAAATATGTTATATTTCGTTCATTTTTTCACTCCTAATGAAAAAAAGTTCCACGTTTAGATTATTGGGATATAGGAGAGGGGATGTTTTTAACTTCCAAGTTTAGATTATTAGCTTAAAGTTGCACCAAACGTGATTGTAGTAGTTATTTGTTTATATTTTTGGTAAATAAGGTAGAGAATGCCAATGCACTTTGCATTGCCTAGTTAATTCATTTCATAACAAAACTTTCAGGTTCAATGAAGAAATTAACAACTAGATCGGCAGATTTACGTCAAGAGCCTTGTTCTTGGATTTTTGGCTGTTTTGATTAGTATGGGTTTAAAAATTGTGTAATGTTAAATGGATTTTTGGCTTGTCAGATTAGTTTTGTTGTTGGGAATGAGTTCTTCTGTTCATTTGAACAATTCTTGGTTGTTCATTGTGAAATGGATTTATTTGTTCTTAATTTTATTGATTTTTAGTTATGTTTTTTTATGATTGTGATTGTGTAGGGTTTCTTGTGCTTAATCCTTAGTTATTTTTAGATGGGTTATGTTATGAATCTGATTATGTTATGATTTTGATTCGTTGTTTTGTTTTGTTTTGTTTTGTTTTTTTTTATTTATTATGATATGATTTTGATTATGTTATGTTCATTTGTGTGACCATGAACTGTTATTTTTATTCTTTTATGTTAATTTTGAGTTTGTTATTGTCGTCGGTGTTATTTCCATTGTGATCATTTAAATTTAAACCCTGATTCGTAGAGTTTAATGATGGTACATGCTTTTTTAGATGTCAAGTTCAAGTGTCAATGGTAGTAGCTCAGATCGGTTGACATACTTGAACAAAAATTGTCCTAGATGTAATAAAAAGGCCAGTATTCGAATTTCTGAGACCGATCGAAACAAAAACAAGTTATTCTACTCTTGTAATGATTGTGGTAGTTTCATTAGATGGTGCTTGCCTATGAATTCACAATCTAGAGGTCATGAAATTCCAAGACAAGCAGAAAGAGAACTGCCAACTAGCGCCGAACAACTTCGATGTGCGACCGAACAACTTCGAGCTCTGACCGAACAACAAAGATGTATGGCAGAACAACTTCGAATTCAGAGCGTAAAGATGCAAAGAATAGAATTTGTGTTGTTTGTGTTGCTTGTGATTGGTGCCTTATTACGTATGATGTAATAATATAATGTTTTACTATGGTGCCTTATTATTTATTAATATGATGTAATAATAGTAGAGGTAGAAGTAGAAGTAGAAGTAGTGTGAACAATATTGTATGGTACTATGATGTTTTATAGTGAATTATGTTTTGGTGTGTATATATATATGTTTTGTTGTGTTTTTACATGAATATCATACTGGTGTTCGTGATGAGGATAATACGACCACCCTAGCTTCCTAGGGATTCAAATTTTGTTCATCGAAATTTAGTTCCTCCACTTTCTTCCTTTAGTGAGCTTTTTCAATGTCCTGGAAAGGTTGCAATTAATTTTATGCACATTCCATCATAGTTATATGATACAGGCATATCTACACACACTAACAGATGTAGTTATTAGTTATATCCTTGCTATTTTAGGAAAATCATCTCTAGTAGGTCCAAAACATGAAGGTAGAGAGGTAAAACACTTACGACATCTGAACAAGGACAACATAAGTAAACAATCATAATTACTGCCAGACTGCCAGTCATGACCTATTTTAAAATTTTAGGATTCAATGAAGTAGAATCCAAATTTTGAATCAAATGTTAGAAAAGCTCCAAACTACAATAAAAAATTTTCTTTTTCTTTACCTGCTTCCGTACAATCATCAAGAGTTCATTTGCAATGGAAGATCCAAATGACTCTTTGCTAGACCATGCAGACAGTGCTAGGAGGCTAAAAACTTCATAGACCTAAAGAATGAAAATTGATGAATAATTGAAATCCATAATAGCACACGCATAATACCAAAACAACTCATAAAGCTACGATTAGAACACTTAATAGTTACATAGACAAATATTAGACAGAAAATGTGACAAACTCATTACCGAAAGACTTAGTTTAACACACACATTACATAATTATGGAGAACCTAATGTAATTTGGTACAAACATAGAGAGCTAATTAGCACTTAAATCGGCAATCTCAAAGTCCGAATAATCTGACAGCTCAGGGTCAAAGACAAGTGCAGGATCCTCCATGATAGCCTTGATAGACGCAGCATTTGGTTCAGTTCCGTTCTTCTGGGCATTGTTTTTAATTATATATAGATGCATATCACAAGCTAACCTACGGTGCATTTGAGAAATCTCACGTTGTAGTCTTTTACACAGTTGATCAACATTATCAAGATCTGCCTTTTGGATCTCAACAGAGCATGCTTTCGGCACCTTAAGTCAATTTTCCCAACTTAAGGTTTCCATTTGTACTCGCTCTATAAATAGTGCAGGCCACTTGAGAAGAACAGCGTCAGCTAACCATATCCTATTTGATTGTCAGATGGATCCATACATTAACCTCCTTGAACTGGATAATACTTGGGCATCATAAAATGTCTCTTCCCAAACCTATCACGATAACCACAAGCATAATCTAAAAAAGGTTCAGTTGTTTCGTCTTTAGCATCGCCACGTCCCCTCCTCCTTCTTCTCCTCATCCTCCTCCTCGTGAACTCTCACCCCTTTGCAAGTTCCTACCACCTTTGCGATTTCCATTACTTCCCATGAATCATGTAGCCATGTAAATTTTTTAAAATAAATCAACGATAATAAAGGAGGGTGAACTGAGTTGTAAGGGTGTGTCTTGACCTTCACTCTTTTATATAGTTGTTTATGAACATTGAATTCATGTCATTTAGAAATGATGACATAACACATATTCCATATTCCAACACGACAATGAGAAAGACAATGTGAGAAAAAAATGAAGAAAATAAATGCTTCTGCAGAAAGTCACATGACATGACAATCCCACATATACCAACAAACGATGAGTTATCACTGTAAGGAAAAAGCAAAGAAAAAAAAAGCAATTGCACAAAGTCACATGACATGGCAAGCCATTTGCATATACTAACAATAGACGAGTTGTCATTGTAAGGCAAAAACAAAGAAAATTAACGCCTTTTCCCAAAGTCACTATTGGCATGTGACTTTGTGAATTTAATAAAAATGGAGAGGGGTGTTACAAAGGCAACTAAAATTTCATGAAACATAACTCACTCACATGTTCGATGTGACTACTCACTGTACCAAAGAAGCATAACTTTGTCCGAAGTTATAATAGCCATGCCAATGGAGCATGTCATTGTGGAATGAGGGGTGTCTGAAACGCCACTATATGTCTGTTAAAGTAACTGCATCACTGGGTCATGTGAATAGTTAATTGCACGACTTGACAAGTCAATACATGTGGACAAGTCATGAACCACTATAACATTTACCTTATACCCTCGTTCGTTTGATTTTATGAGTGAACTTGTAATTTTTTGGAAACACCATTTTCTGACCGCGATATCATCACATCAAAGTGACTACTCACTGTATGAAAAAAGCAAGCATGCGTACGAAGTTCACTGTGCCCATGTAAACTTCACCAATTCGTAGCGGGATTAAATTATTAAGTCTGTTAGAAGTCACTACATCAGTGAATCATTTTGGACAGATCCGTGCACAACTTGACAAGTCATTGCATGTTGACAAGTCACGAACCATTATAGCATTTTATCTTCTACCCTCCTCCGTTTGATTTTACAATTGAATTTATAATTTATTGTTAACACCATTTTTTGCCTGCGATATTGTCACTTCGAAATGACTACTCACTGTAGCAAAAAAGTACGAAGGGTATCGACGTTTACTGTGCGCATGTAAACTTGACCAACTCACCATTAAATGAATTTATTAAGTCTGTTAAAAGTCACTACGTCACTGAATAATTTTGCACGACTTGACAAGTCATTGCATGCTGAGAAGTTAGGAACCATTAAATGAGTCATAGACCTGCACAAGTTTTCATATATGAAATCGATATCCAATAACAAAGAAATTCACTAAATGGCATACATATGCTAACTACGGAAGAATACGAACTGCAACAATATCACGAGTATACAAACTACAAAAACTCACCAACAACAATTTCGAAGGGTTACATCAAATGAATACGTTAAAATAATATCACCAGTGTGTGTTCTTCCAAAGTAACCCCTCATTTGAATTACTGTAACCATGACATCTCCTTTGCATGTCTATAAATAGCAGTATCCCAACTACGATCATTTTCCAGCCCATCTGAATAGTTATTTACAACCCATCTATTTAATTTAATTTTCATGTATACGAGAAATGTCTTCATGGGGTGCAGGTAGTTCACACCATCGAAGCCTTCCAAAAGTGTGGCTACTACCTCCATTTAGTTATGACTACATGACCGAAAAATACTCTAGCCTGAAGGATTATTACGCTGGAATTCGGGCAGAATGGGCGTTCAAGGTAACGGAGTAAGAGAGATTGTTTAATAATCTACGTAACTTAGGGGCATCGATACCTCATCATCGTTCATTGAACATGCCTAGACGAAATGTGGGTGACTATGAGCAAGCAGTTAGCAGAATTAAAAAGGAGAATAACATAATGTTGTTGCGGAGATGTCGACATTTCATGCTTCAACTAGCCACCGAAATGACGGAAGCAAGCAACAGAGAATTGACTGTGACAGAGCGAAATAATGTCTTAAACAATGAAAAATGTCTCTCTGACTACTACATGTCAGATGAGGAATGACAAATCAAACATCTAAGTGGTCTTTTTCAATATGTGTATGTCGTATCGGGTCTATGTTGTTGGGGTGTAAGGCACTGTTGTTGTTCAACTATGTTGTTAAACGTCCATTGCACTAATTTATGAAGCTTAAGTTTATGAAAAGACAACATTTATTGCTGAGGTTACATATAAAAATTACCTGCACATTTCTTTTTTCATTTGTAACTCCTGGATAGCCATTACAGTATATCTTATATCTTTTTGTCATACATCCAACGAAGTTCATTCATTATCATCATTATTAATTACTATGACAACGTCAGGTTGGTTTATTATTTGTTGAAATAATGTTCCGTAATCAATTTTAGGGAAGCAAAAATTAAAATGTTTGAGGGAATAGCGAACAAACGTATGAGGTCTGATAAATAACCACATATCCCATGAAAGTATAGACCAATTTTATCTGTAAATTATGGATGTAAATCAGAAAATAAAATGATAAACAGTTACAAGGGGCATTAGAAAGGGCATACGCCATATGATGATCTTCATAATAATGCAAGACAAATAATGGTGTGTATTTTAAGTGAAACCATTAGCGAAGTCGTAATTGGAAACAATATAGACAGTTTGTATGACATTGTAAATTCTCTTTTTATTGATAACTCATGGTTAAGCATTACAAAGCCATTGCAAGAGAAATCGTTCGGTCATACATCGAAACAATTTCATTCATTATCATCATCATCTGACATCTCAATGTCAGACTGATACATAGCATCCATGCTCTAAGAGAAATATTGTTGCGCATCATTCATTAAACCATCTTTGGTACGCTCATTCGTGGTCTTCTGAATTTCAGACCTTTGCAAACGTTGGGTCATGCAATTAACTTCGTCACGAATACAATGCAATGCCCTTTGCAACAACTGTTGAGTGTCAATTGGCATACGCATGGCTAATCGTCGAGGAAATTTAATATGAACTTCACAGCATAGCTCAACAAGAACACTTGCTCGAGTTATGCGAAATTCCCACTAAGCTGTCATGGTATTGACGGTGTGATGTGAGTAATGCAAATTTGGATTTAATGGGTATTCAAATTCATCTCTATCTGCAACCCAATGGCAACCCATTGCTAAATATAGATCAACCACCGTATATCTCATGATGATATCTCTTATTTTTTCTATAAACATGTAGGTCTGGTATGGTGTGATACTTATACTAGTCACTGGGAAAAGTAGTTCCAACATGCAGAATACATAAAATGGAGATGGACACGATTACTCATGACTTCGCAATCCGATACGCTGACAATGACTTGTCGTTATAGTAAACTACACATGAGAGTAGTATGTTTTAAATGGTTGTAAGAGCGTTTTCATGTCGACCATTACGACGTGAAAAAATATGCATCAACTTTATACGAGTTGTCACTGCCACAGGAAGTGACTAGTCAGTCTATATTGGAGGGTTTGAACTAGATAAGTTTCACGTGATAGCTGTGTTTTAAAAGTTATTGTAATAGCATTGTCACGTCAACCTTTATGACCCTGGAAAACCGTGCTTCAACATTGTAGGAGTTGTCAATTTGACAGATTTTAAATCCACACAATTTAAGAGGCTTTTTAGCATATTTAAAATCCACTACTCAAACTTTTCAAAAGAACTAAGTATTTACCAATATAAACTAAATTTCAAAGAAATGACTTTATTGATAAAATGACCTTCCCTCACGTAATGAATTTTTTTAAAATAGATAAATAGCTTACTAGCTAACAAAATGTGGCAACACATTGAATATTACATGCATGGTGAGTTTGACATTATCTATGTGGATGACATTATATTTAGTGGTACTAATCAAACCTGAAGTAAGGAATTTGCTAAGTGTACGCAAGGTGAGTTTGAGATAAGCATAATGAGGGAGCTAATTTATTTCATTGGGCTTCAAATCAAACAATCTAGTAAAACAGAACAACCATTTGACAAGTATTTTTTTTAAAAAATATATTAGGGCCGTCAAATGAGTTTAACAATGGTAGGCACATATGATGAGTTGAAATGTAGTGGCGCTGAGTATTTTAAAAAAATGGGGACAAATAAAATAATTTCAGGTGGTGTGTGATGGACCAAAAAAATGCTAGTTGTAAGAACCTATAAGAGCCAAAAATAAGTAAAACAATGAGGGCTCAAAAAGCCTACATTCATAAATAGATATATATATATGTTTATGAATACATATATGGAGGCAAGGTATACACGACTAAACCACATATCTAGCACAAATATATATTTCAAAAAAAAAATAAATAACTAAGGAACAACAATCCATGCTATTGTAAGCAAAATATTCAAGTGGTAAACAAAGATGATGGAATGAGTTCACTATTTTCAGTTTTGAAAGAAGATCCACAATAGATATATGGCACAAGTCATGCTCCCCCTAAATAATTGGTCATACTAGATACACAAGTCAACACATTAGCAATAAATAAGATTTTAAGCAAAGGCATGATATGAGACTAACATATCAAACCAAAGATGTTCTAACATAACAGTTTTCCAAAACAAACAACACGATTATAAAAACAAGTTTTTCTACATTAGTTTTCCAAATTGCTGAATCATTTGTTGTCCCCATGCGAGGCGTTGATTGTAGCGGTCTTGTTCTAGAGCCAAAAAATCCATCCAATAAGCAGGAGGGGGTTGCTGGGGTGGTGGCATGGCCTCAACTGGGGGATTATCTTCAGGAGCCTCCATGGGAATGTCAGAAGCAGCCATACTGGCTAGTAGAACATCAATTCCTCCAGCACGGGTGATGGTATATTCACTGATAGTAGAGGCAATAGGTAATTCGGGCTCTTTTGATAATTTGACTTTGAAGTGTTTAAAGATCTTTGTCAATAATGCGCCAAAGGCTAAAGATTTGTCACGCGAAGAAGAAACAAGGTCCATTTCTCGCATGATTATGTAGCATAGATCAAGGGGGTACGCAATCTCAAAGCAATAAAGGAGATAGGCATTAAAAGGAGGAACTGCATCAAAATGAGCAGCTTTGGGTGTGAAATTTTCTAGTATAAAGCGGTGGAGAATTCAGAGATGGGGTTTAAGGTGTTTGGCTTGGAGGTGGGACCTAGTGGTTTTGCTAATACAGATGGTTGTATAAACTTCAGTTACATTACCCACAATTTGAGCCATTTGTGCCTCGGTTTGGAAATAAATTTGGTGAGGACTCGTGTCAACATTGAGAATAGTGGCCAAAGTGTTAACATTAAACTCAATATAAGTGTTGTTCACATAAGAGCTACAGGTGCATGCTTCCTCGTCAATAGCAATAGCTTGAAGGTGTACATAAACTAAGGTGACAAAACGAGGATATACCTTTTTCGGCAAATTTACCAAATTTTGCCAACCCATTGTTTGAAGTTTAGTTATTTGGAGAGCATCATACTTGGGGGCAAGAGTAACTCAACGACCTATAATGATGGAATGGGATGACATGGCACCAAATGCTTGCTCTCTGACTGGAGTGAGGAAGTCAGCAGTTGGATATTCACGTGCAGGGTGTAAAGACTGACCTTCCTCTCTGGCTCGAGGTTTCTTAGTGCGAGGAGCCATATCTGTGTGAAAAGAGAACAGAACAACCATTTTGGCAAAAATTAAAAAATATAGGGCAGTCAAAAGTGGAAAGCATTGAAATCCAGTGGTGCGGAGGATGTAAACATAATAAAAAAAAAAAAAAAAAGGACTAACTTTATGGCAGGTTATGTTAAAAAAAAATTGTGTTGCAAGAGTCCGAGAGCCATATAAGAACATAAACAATGTAGAGTATTTTTTTTTAAAAAAAATATCAGGGTTCATAGACTAATGGATAAAGAATAATACAAGTTTAAAAAAAAATGCAAAATATAGAAGCAATGTCAGAATTGATTGTATAGGCAGACTGTGTATTTTAGATTGTAAAGCCAAAAAATGAATTTCAGAAACATGAGAAGATCCTAATCATATAGGTAAATGAATAGAGGCATACTTTAAAAAAAAAAAATGAATTCATGTCAAAATATGACATAGCAAAACTAAAGGGTTTATACAGAGGTTGTGCACAATCTACATATTAATACAGAATGTGACCACAATGTTTTTTTTGTTTTGTTTTTTTAAGTCACGGGTACTGCAGGTCAGCCGCAAACATCTAGATATAAATATATAGAGAGATATACATAAATATATATATATATATATATAAGTATAAGAGATACACAACTTATACCAAAAAAGAAGAAGAAGCACAAATCAAGGTTTATGAACCAAGCTGCATCAATCTAGGCTATGCTAAGTAAAATTTTGCAAGTCATAACCAAAGAGGAGATAAACATGTAACCATTTTCAGCTGTGAACAACACCCACCATAGATTGATAAAATAAGTAAAATGAAGGACTTTCAAACAAAAATAATGAGAGAAAAATAAGAAATGTACGAAACTTACTTGGATTTGTGCAAAGAGGTGATGAAATATGTGACTTGAACGAGTTTTAGATGAAGAAAATATGAGGGTTTAAGAGCTAGGGCACCTAATGTCGAAGAAGATGGGAAAAATATGGACAGAGCAGACGGTTTGGGGAATTAAAAAGCTGTCCAGGTGGGAACCGGTCGACCTCCAGGTCGATCGCCCGGTTGTCCGGTGGACAACCGATTCAGGCAAAAAAACTGTCATTTTCTTCTGTGTTCCGTCTTTGTTGTTGAGGTTCTTTTCTGGTTGTAGCTAGGGCATAAGCAAAAGAGATTTTTGTATAGATAAAAACATAATTTCTATAATAAAAACAAATTGATTGGCATCAGAATAATGATGATGAAGAAATGTATATAAATGATTCTATACCAATGTAACAGTACACATAATATTTGTGATTCTATATCCTCAATGGGCTCATCATGAGTACATAAAATATATGGAAAAGGTTTTTGGCATGGCATTTAGTTTTGCTAATTTTATAAATATAATATATGTTAATTTGTCTTGTACACCAATCCTAAATGATGAAAAAGAAGCCAACTTTTCCATATTTCACCTTTTCGGGACCCTGAGCATGTTCATAAATTAAGACCATAAACATTAGGGTTCATAAGGACCTTCATAACCATGAGAATACATTCTAATTATAGGACAAGCTGTGGATAATAACATAAGAAATCTGGTTTTATTATTGGGTTTGACTAAATGAACTTTTGATGCCCGTGTTAATAGTGATGCCACATGACAACATGTATTACTTAACAGTATTGTTGTGCCAACACTCGTGAATATGTCCACGCCAAGTGCTTTCAATGAATTGGTCAAATTATTACGATTTTTTGAAGCAAGATTATTTGCATCACTAGCCACTCCCTATCTGTCATATCCAGCTGCTGAAACTTATCATTATACACAAAACATAACAGCACTTTATATATGCCACATTACCAACTTACTAATCAAATACTGGAGGGAATTTTAAATGAGGGTGCTATAACTTATTCGAGTTTTAAGAAACTATTGAGCATGCTATGATGAGATAACATTATTAAACTAAAATGATGTTTAGTAGGTCAATAAACTTTTTATTACCCTTTACTTTCTTATAGTAGGTTAGATGGAATATTGCCACTTCTCTAAGAGACATGTATGTGTCATGAACCGCACACCCTTAACTCTTTTGGAGGGACACTTTATGCCACCATAATTATGATGGAAAAGTTTTTAAAAAAAAAACATATTTAATATGGAATTTTGATTCCAACCCGAGTTAAGTACTAACTGAATCAATTTAATCCATGTCCAGTCTTATGTACTACCTACCTCCATACTATACTTTATTGTAAGCAGGGCTTTGTACTAGCTGCAACCTATTTTCGGGCTACTTTGGATTATGATTCAAGCAATACTAGTACGATCTGTACTTGTATTCACTTGAAATTGCATCTTCAACATGCAACTTCAAATGAAATTGCATCTTCATCATGCAACTTTCAATGAAATAACATCTTCAACATGCAACTTCAATCGCCCCGTGCGATTTGTGGATCTCAAGTACGATTTGAACACACTTGAATTTCACCAGTTCTGTCCTATCATGTCGATTACGATTCACTCACTTTTGAATACACTCGAATTTCACCAGTTCTGTCCTGTCCTGTCGATTACCATTCACTCACTTTAAATCGAACCTCAGTTGAAATTGCATTTTCAACATGCAACTTTAATTCAAATCGCATCCTGAACATGCAACTTCAATTGATGGCCTATTCCCACCATGTTCAACATGCAACTTCAATTGTGTTACCCACTTGAAATTGCATGTTCAAAGTGCACCTTCAATTCAAATCGCATGTTCAAAATGCAGCTTCTCTTGAAATTGCATCTTGAACATGCAATTTCACCTGCCAGCACCTCTGTTGAGTATGATTTAGTACGGCATTTGCAGTAATATTTCTTCAGTTCAGTAAAAAAAATTAAAAAAAATCTTATATGTACAAACTTGAAATCACATGTTCAAAATGCAACTTCAAAGTTGCATATTCAAAATGCAATTCCAAGTGAAGTTACATTCTCAACATGCGATTTCAAGTGAAGTTTGTATCTCCAACCTGCGATTTCAAGGTAAGTTGCATCTCCAACATGCGATTTCATTGCTATCCACGTCAATGTCAAATCATAAGGGAATTTTCGAATAATGTAACAGAAATTTTTTTTATACAACATTGAAATCATATTCTCTGTTTATTGGAGCACGCAAGATTCTTGTCAATGTCTATTCAATCTAATTTTTCTTTTTTTATTGCTTATTGAACTCCCAAACTCAAACTCTTCAACTTAACATTTTGCTTGTACGAATATTTCAACATTTCAAGAAAGCTTCCAACACAATAATCTTTTTTCATGAAGATTACATAGGTAAAATATTCATTTAACACATATTCATTTATTTAATATGGAATATTTTTTTTTTTAATGCTAGTTAAGGGTTATATTCTTCAATAATGTTTTGTGGTTGATGATTTTATTTTCCAGTGTCAATAGAAGGAAAACGATACAATCTTGCAATATACTATAATGGTGGAATAATTAATGATGAGTGTGGAATTGCATGTGAGGGTCCTGATCCAAAATGGGTACGAGTTCATCGAAATATTTCGTTTATCAATCTTCGCAATCGATTAATCGATGCTACAGGGATAGACAACAATGGTGGGAATGTCCTGATTACTTATAGATTTCCATCTAGAAGTTACCCTCATGCTGTCTACTACACATCATTTGTGATCACAGATGATGATGGTGTTGAGGGTATATTTGATATAATTGACTCAACTCTTGGTTACAACATTGCTGAGTTATATATCACTGTGGAGCCTATCTATCACGACCCAAACACGGTACCCAGAGGTTCGACATTGTAACAATTTATTTTTTATTCATGGTGCTAAAATTAATTTAATATTTTGGAGGTGTTATACCATTAATGTTTTTCCTTATACTAATGTTAATGTTGATGTGCTAGGTACAAGTGAACAGAGTCCCATGGATGTGTATTCCCCAATTAATACACATGACCATCACTTCGAACCTACGTACTTTGCATCATCCGGTCATGGCTCCCTTGGTGATCATATCGAACGTACATACATTGTACCTACCGACATTAACTTTGATGGGGTAGAAGATATTCAACCACGGTCCACCAATGAAAAGTGTGCAACAACCACATATGCTATACAGGAAATGATTGCAAATGACATCCATGTCCCAGCAGATGATGGTTTGGACCCTAAAGACAATGATGCGGATGAAGGAGTTGGTCTATCAACTGAAGGGGGACATACTATTTTTGGTTCTTTTCACCAAGCCCCATCTCCAATGTTTAATGAGGATACATGGTCAAATGTCAATGATTCATCCATACCGTTGCCAGTTGATGTCACTGGGATCTTTGATGCAACAAAGGAGTTAAGCAAAGGGTTATTGTTTCAAAACAAGGAATACTTACAAATTTCAGTAAACCGTTATGGCGTGATGAGAAACACTTACCATGTAGTGGTGAAGTCAACAACAGACTTATGGAAATTGCGTTGCAAAAATGGGTGCGAGTGGAAGCTTAGAGCATGTAAGCGTGTCAAACATGGTTTATTTGAGATTACTAAATATGAAGGACCTCACACATGTGTATCTATAATGCTTACACAAGATCATGCAATGTTGAGCACAAAGTTAATTGAGTACGAAGTATGAGAGCTTGTAAAGGCGGATCCATCAATCAAGATCTTTGTACTAAGAGCCAGTATTAGGCAAAAGTTTGATGGTTTCTTACCATCTTATAATAAGGCCTGGAATATAAAGCAAAAAGCCATTGCAAATATCTTTAGGGATTGGAATGAATCATACCACATCTTACCAAAATGGATGATGGCTATTGTGGGAGCTAAATAAATGGAAGAGTCGGAAGGTGCGAACCCCAAAAATCAGGTATTATTCGGCTCCGTACTGTGAAAAAGCCGAATACGTTATGAAGGTCGAATATCCAGAGATCAGTAGTTCCGAATAAATAAAAGGGGGATGGGATGAAAGTAGGCTCAGGCCCCGAGGCCCAAAAAGCAAGTATAAATACAAGAACCAAGGATCTAGAGAGGTATGTAAGAATCACTTCACTTAACTTAGTAAACAAGCTATCTTGAGTGTCTGAACTGACTTGTCCGTCGGAGTGCTAATTCCGACACCCCCGACCGGAGTGTTTGTATCTTTTCAGGTGACTAGCTGAGGATCACTAGCGTCTCCTAGGATCTGAAGAGTATTTCCGAACCACTTCTCCACAATTGGCGCCGTCTGTGGGAATACTCAAACACATCCATGGCAGACATGACTGAAGATCCTCCGATAGCCGCTGATGAGATCACACAGCGAGATGTCCTCACTCCAGCAAGTATGCTCGGAAAGGAAACCATCGCTGCAAGACACGCCTTGAACTTCGACTCACAAACGACTTCAGTGCAAGAGACAATGCAAGCGATCATGTCACAAGCTAGGCAAACCAAACAGAGGCTAGAAAACATCACCACTAAGAACGAACGCCTTCGTCGCGATCTGGCCTCAGAAATAGAAAAATCCAAACAAACAGTGCGCCAGGCTTCTGCGCGACCCCCAGGGGCAGATGATCGACGATCTTGAGCCCGACAGCAAGTAACTGACGACCGCTATGCCTCGACAGATCATCTTGAGGAGTTGGCAAAGGTCGAACGTCTCCAACAATGCGTCCAGAGGAGTGCGATCAAAACACCTGCCCTTCCGAAGGATGCACCTCCGCTTGACACCGTCCACGTGATATACAGCCTGCCAACAGCCCCAGCCGTGCATGCGATTCAATCGCATCCAGGCCCCCAACAGCAACTCACACCAGCGAAGCGGCTCTGAGAAACGCCAAGTATCACCTTTGACGACTCTGATTTGATCGGCGTAACACTCCCTCACATCGATCCGTTGGTTATTGAGCTACGCGTAAATCGGTTCACCGTCGAACGCGTTCTTATCGACCAGGGCGGTACTTCGGAGGTTATGTATTATAAAACCTTCATCAAAATCGGATTCACCGAGTCAGACCTGACTCCTGCTCCTTATCCACTATTCGGCTTCAACGCCAATCTAGAGTACCCATTGGGAAAGATCAACTTACCCGTTCGAGCAGGGTCCAGAACAGTGAATGTGGAATTCTTGGTTGTCAGGCTGCCATCGCCATACAATCTCATCATGGGGCGATCGTGGTTGCATACCTTGCAGGCCGTCCCAAGCACCTATCATCAACTACTACGTTTCCCAACAGAATACAACATTGAGCAAATCCGCGGCTCCCAGAATTCGGCTCAAGCATGTTATCTCCTTGCCGCCAGAACGCCAAAGGAACTGCAAGTAAATTCCATCGAGGTGCCGAATCGGGAGATTCTCGATGACGTTGGGTGGCATCCAAATGAGAAGGCCATGGACGGTTTAGACCGAGTCGACATCGATGGAAGCCCATAAAAGTTCTTCATGATTGGCGCCTCTCTGAATTAGGCCGACAGGCAGCAGCTGATCTCTTTCTTGCTCAACAACCTCGACGTCTTTGCGTGGACTCCATACGAAATGCCAGGAATAGACCCCTCAGTTTCACAGCACCATCTGAATGTCGACCCCAAATGTAAGCCGATCATTCAGAAAGGCCGGCGGTCAGCCACGGAGCACACTGCCGCCGTTGTTGAGGAGGTTGACAGACTGCTCGACGCCGGGGCAATTAGAGAAGTCACTTACCCTACGTGGCTCTCCAATACAGTGGTGGTGAAGAAGAAAAATGGGACTTGGCGAGTGTGCGTCGACTTCACAGATTTGAACAAAGCTTGCCCCAAAGATTGTTTTCCTCTACCCAGGATTGACCAACTTGTCGACGTGACATCACGCCATCAACGCATGAGCTTCCTCGATGCTTACAGAGGCTACCATCAAATCGCCATGCATCCAGATAACCAGGACAAAACTGCATTCCTCACGCCAAGAGGAACCTATTGCTACAAAGTTATGCCTTTTGGGCTGAAGAATGCAGGGGCAACCTACCAAAGACTGGTCACCGCCATGTTCAAAGAGCAACTCGGCCACACTATGGAAGTATACATCGACGATATGGTGGTCAAGTCCAAAGAAGAACATAATCATATAGCCGATCTAGAAAAGACATTCAGCATCTTACTTAAATACAGCATGAAACTGAACGCTTCCAAGTGTGCGTTCGGAATCGATTCCGGCAAATTCCTGGGTTACATTGTCAATCACCGAAGAATCGAAGCCAACCCGAGGCAAGTCACAGCAATCTTGGAACTCGGCTCCCCCCGTTCAGTAAAAGAAGTCCAAAAGTTAATGGGGATGGCCGCTGCACTGAACAGGTTCGTCAACCGGTCTACAGATCGCTGCAGACAATTCTTTCAGACACTACGGCAGGGCAAGGCTTTTAAATGGTCCGCCGAATGCGAAACAGCTTTCAACGGACTCAAGACCTACCTCCGCTCGGTACCTCTCTTGACAACACCCGTTGCCGGTGACCCGTTCATTCTATATCTGCGCTTTCAGTGGCGTCGGCCAACCGTCTTGTTAAAAGAGGAGGAGGGGGAGCAACGACCAGTGTATTATGTGAGCAAGGCAATGGTTGACGCCGAAACACGCTACCTTCCGCTGGAAAAACTCATCTTGGCCCTAGTCATGGCGGCAAGAAAACTGATGCATTACTTCCAGGGACATAGCATTGGGGTGCTAACAGATTATCCCCTCCGATCAGTACTACGAAGTGCAGAAGCATCAGGACGTGTTTCAAAATGGGCTCTTGAACTCGGCCAATACGACATTCAGTTTTTACCTAAAACCGCAATCAAGGGGCAGGTGCTGGCTGACTTTGTTGACGAATTCACCGGCGGGCTTGCCAACCTCAAACCTGACGAAGTTCAACCAAAGGCTAACTGGAGAATTTATGTCGGGGACATTTGGCAATTATACTGTGATGGATCGTCTAACCAAAGGGGCAGCGGCGCCGGAGTTATAATCATGTCTCCAGATGGCGCAGTAATTGAGCAGGCCGTCAAGCTTGGATTCGAAGCATCAAATAACGAAGCCGAATACGAAGCCTTTCTAGCAGGTCTGCGGAATGCGCACCTTCTCGGCGCTCGGCGGTTGCTTGTGTTTTGTGATTCAAAATTGGTAATTGTAACCACGCCCGCGGGGGACCTCGCCACAGCTCGGACTCTTCCGTTTGGTTTGGATGGTGCGGTTCTCAATCTGAACCAAAGAGTCCACCTCTGGCAAATCGTTTTGAAGAAAAACAGATTTTTGAAAAAGTAGTGCCAAACATGGACTGCTTTGCCAGATTACAGAGTCGCCACCTAAATATTTTTTAATGGGGGAATTTAGGAAACCCTGACTCGGTGCCGAAGGCCACATGTCCGTCATCACCAAATGTCTTGGCTCGGGAGCTTGGGTACGATCAGGGAAGGTCAGCTATGAGCACCCCCTTTCGCCCGGTCCGAAGACCGGCCTCTACTAACCGTGATATCCGATTTTGAAAACATTATGCGTTCTTATACCGATTATTAACCTAGAATTACTATGTGATGCGCACAACACAAAAGTATAGACTAGATTGCCTAATTCGGAAATAATCATTGCATATCCAATTTGTCTCGAAAAATGTGTTGGTTTTTGCTACTCGCAAGTAGGCTAAAATACGGATTTCAACGAGTTGTTCCAACTTAGGCAATCCAACCTTCACCCACAGGCATTCAAACAGTTATAACACATAAGCATTTAGCCGCATGGCAATCATACTGTCATGGCAAACATTCACACGCATGCGATATGCTAAAGCATAAAAAACTTACATCGTACTCCGCGCCAAAACAAGGAACTAGTTAGCAAACATGCATGACCTAGTTCATGTTAAGTGGCTAATGCAACACAGGCATAGATGCAATCTAGAGTAGGCTCGGCTAACCCTAAGCATGGCACATGAAATGCTACAACTATCACGTATTCAATTTGGAATTGAAAGTACGATGCAGTTTGTATGATGTACCGAGCCCGGTGCATGTTTAGACAAATGCATGGATGCACGCATGCATTGCATAAGGTATGCTAAAATAAATGTACCCTAATCTACCATCGTAAGCGGGTAAATAAAAGGGAAGAAAGAAATGGGGATTGGAAGACATACACCCACTCACACACACTTATTACAACTTTGCCCTCACACGAGAGGATCGAAAAGAATATCTGATCCAAAGAATAAATGAATAAATTATTACAAAATTCTAATTACTAAAATTAAACCAAGTAAATAAAAGAAAGAGGGCCTCAGCCCTGCCTCGGGATGCGCGAATGATGCATGCTCGTTGCGACTTGCCCAGGAAAGCCTACACCGTGCCACTGCCACCTCTGTTTTTACTGCCCCATCTCTCCAAAAAAAATACCAAAGTCCCAGGAAACCTTCCTTGTGTCCTTCTGAGTGCCACCGGCTGGAGGAAACTGCCACCGGCTGCTTGTGGTGGTCACCGGCTGTAAAATGGTCTATCGGCCAGAGATACAGTGCCGGTCGGCACTATTTCCTGCCGGTCGGCACAAAATTCCTGCAGAAGACAGTTTGACAGCAGCAGCAGGCAGCAGTGCATGGTATTGGATTTTTGAGCATATTTATGCATGGCCAATGCTTCCTATCATGAAAGGGACTCAAGGAAACATGGCTCTTGGTTCTAGGGCTATCAATTGTGCACCTTGGTGTATGATAGTCTAAGGGACCAAGGTTGCACTTTGATGTAAAAATGCATGCAACACAAACATGAGGATTAAGTCCCTATCATGTTAATATCAAGGGCCCTAATGACATGGGAATTGAGGTGTGTTTTGTCACTTAAGGTACAAACAACCCCTCACTTCCCATACTTGGTTTGACACCCCAAACCAAGTGATGAAATGCATGTTATGCAAACATGGCTCTACAATGCAACCTAATACTAAGATGCAATCATGCCAAATGTAATGCAACATGCAAAGTGCAAATGCAATGCAAACAAGGGTAAATCAAGCATAGGGTCGTCATGCTACAACACTTAATGAACCAAACATGTGAAAAGCATAAGGCAAGCATGCAATGGTGGACTAGACCATGATAGGGGAGACCTCAAATTTCCCCAAAACAGTGGCAAAAATGGACTGAAAAGGTGGACAAATATTCATGCAAACATGCAAGCCAAAAGGCCTAAGGCTAAGGCACAAAGTGGAGCATTCTATTGCCTACAAACATGACCACTCATGGCCTATTTTGGACAAGCAAAAACAGATTTTTGGTATGCAAGAACACACCCCAAACTCACACACATGGCATCCCAAAAGCTCTAAACATACAAGCATGCATAAGACCCTCTTTAAAGCATAAGAGGCCAACAATTTAAAGCATGAATAAGATGGTAAATGGGGACACACGAGCATGATACAAGAGCTAAAACATGCATGTTAAATGACTCCAAGTCACTCAAATAACATAACCAACGCATGTCCATGGATCGCATACTCAAGGCTAACGAGCCATAATGCAAAGCAAGCATGTCAAGCACATCAAACATGGTAAAATCAGTGGCTCACAGCCCTTATACATGGCAACATGATGCTAATATCCTCATGGAACCAAGCTAAATCATGCAAAGAACATGGCCTAAATGCATGGCATGCTTTTAGGCATAAAAGAGCATTTCAAAGCAAGTATGAGAGGCATGCTAGAGGCCAAAAATCCGACCCAAAATAGAGGTTAAACATGCTCCAAAACACTCAAAAAAACTCTGAAATAAAGCCAAATGCAAGCATGCACACATGTTATCTTTTAGGTCAAATACAAAGGCAAGCAAAGGAGAAGGGGGAGAGGGGTGTCTCTCCCCTATATGAGACTTGAAACCATCTTCCTCACCACTGAAAACCCACTAGTTTTCAGTGGTGAGAAGACCAAACACACCAAGTAAAGGAGGCCTTAGGAAAAGGCACCAAAAATGGCCAAATAAGGCCTAAAAGAGTGAGGCTTCACTCAAATACAAAAGTGACCTTAATGAAAGTTCTTGAGCAAGGAAAAACAAGCCTTTTTTATGTTAAACACAAATCCAAAAACACAAAGCAAAAGGGGTAGAAAGTTGTTACAAAAATGGGGAATCTAAAGTAATGTTCTTACCCTTGAAGATCCTTTGAAGAACAAAAGGTCCAGCCCTCTTTGATTGATCAAAACCAGTCCAAGATCACACAAAACAAACCTCCAAGCCTCCTAATCTCGGATTAAGGTGTAGTAGTATGTGTAAAGGTGCAAAAATGAGGTAAAACCACACTTTTTGGGCCTAAAACACACACACAAGGATGATAGATATAGAAGTATAGATATATATGGATGTATATCAAAGATATGTGTGTAAGCTCTGGTTTTTTTAGGTCTAAAGTGGCTAACCCCAACTCAAGGGGAAGAGATGAGCTTATATAGGCAAAATAAAGCTCTTAACTTAATGGCTAAGCAAAGAGGGGGGGTTTCAAGGGGTGCAAGAGGGTCTTGGCTTCCAAGGGAAGCTAAGACAGCTGGCCAAGCTTCTCCAAGAAGCTTGGCCAAGAGTTCAACCTTCTAGAAGGTTTATGGGGTTCAAGGGTGCAAAGGGTGCAAACCCGGGCATGGGGAGTGGTGATGGTGCACTCCAGCTGTTACAGCTGTCATGCACCATCCCTGGGGGTGCAAAGGGGTAACACCGACCAGCCAAAATAGTCACCGGCACAAAACATTGCCGGTCGGCAACACATAGTGCCGACCGGCCAAGAATTTGGATAAAATAGTGCCGATGGCCACCAGGGAGTGCCGGTGAAGGTGTGGGGAGGCCGGTGGGCTTTAGGGAGGGCTAACAAGCCTTCCCCTACCCTCAAGTACAAAAACACACAAGTGCTTGGTGCACAACCAAGCACAAAACAAGCCGGTTGAGAGATCCTGAGGCGCGGCGCGCAACCGGGGCCTCCGGGAACTCAAAACAAACACAAACATGGATAATCACCGGGTGTTCAAGCGGTGACGTCCAAGTCTTGAGGACGGTCAAAAATGGGGTGTCTACAGTTGCCCCTCTTTGACAGAACTCGGCAGTCATAACAATGACGGGAGTGAATGTCAAAGCCCGAAGCGACCCACCCATTTTTGACAAGGCCAAGACTTGGACAAACATACAAGACGAGGAAGATATCGCCTGATGGGGCAAAATACTGGCCCGAAAATGCAAGAAGCCTAGCATAACTTATGAAGAAAAGTCATGTAAAGCACACATCGGCATTTTAAGTTAGCCAAGACAAAACCAACTACACTACAAGGCAGAGGGAATATGAGAGAATCAAGCGATTCTCGCTACGTTTCACGCAGGGAGTACAATACCTGTCCGATTAAATGCGGTCATGCCAGCTTCAAATGAACCGTACATACAATATCGTGCCTGAAAAGGAAGCAAACTTAACAGGTATGACAGTGTTAGCAACATTCATAGCAGTGCAATCGAAAGTGCGTGACAACGCATGCAATGTGTATAGAAAATTGTACTTGAATACATATAGTAAAGCAGAGCACGCATACAATGCAATGTGTATAGAAGATTGTAATTGAACACATATAGTAAAGCAGAGCATGCATACAATGCAATGTGTATATAGGAACTTGAACTCATGTAAGTGAAGCAATGCACGCATACAAAGCAATGAGCATATTAAGGAACTTGAACTCATCTCAGTAAAGCAACGTACACATACGAAGCAATGAGTATATAAAAGAAGGAACTTGAACTCATGTAAGTAAACCAACGCACACATACGAAGCAATGAGTATATAAAGGAAGGAACTTGAACTCATCTCAGTAAAGCAACCCACACATACGAAGCAATGAGTATATAAAGGAAGGAACTTGAACTCATCTCAGTAAAGCAACGCACACATACGAAGCAATGAGTATATAAAGGAAGCAACTTGAACTCATCTCAGTAAAGCAACGCACACATACGAAGCAATGAGTATATAAAGGAAGGAACTTGAACTCATCTCAGTAAAGCAACGCACACATACGAAGCAATGAGTATATAAAGGAAGGAACTTGAACTCATCTCAGTAAAGCAACGCACACATACGAAGCAATGAGTATATAAAGGAAGGAACTTGAACGCATCTCAGTAAAGCAACGCACATATACGAAGCAATGAGTATATAAAGGAAGGAACTTGAACTCATCTCAGTAAAGCAACGCACACATACGAAGCAATGAGTATATAAAGGAAGGAACTTGAACTCATCTCAGTAAAGCAATGCACACATACGAAGCAATGAGTATATAAAGGAAGGAACTTGAACTTGAACAAGATAAAACATGGTGTTGAAATGCAACGTACTGCAGCACAGTATAATTGAAACAATTTCTTTTGAAATTCACAGGATGTAAAAGGATACGAGAAGGGACATCCTTCGCATGTTCCGAGCATCGCTCACAAAAGTAATGGCTTGAAATCAACTTGAAGATCCATTTGCATTCTGTCAGTGCATCTTCTTGTATTGTCGTGAATAATGAAGGTGCCAAACCCCTTAATTGACCCGAACAAGGGCGCAAAAGGTACGATGACCGAAGGGGGGGGTTACCGGTGTCGAACTCAGCACTTTGCTACCCTGCTATTCTTCTGCTTTATTTTCCTTTTTACTAGGAGTTTAAGCACATTGCACTGCCTTAGGCAGGTTTTATTTCTCAAAAGCGCGTGTTTTTACAAAACATATGATGGAAATGAAACAACTGTTTGTTCAAAAAGTGTTTTATTTGCACGTTCTATGCATCGCATCGCAAGGCATCACATAACACTGTGACTGAAATTGAAACCGTGTTTTGAAAATCAAAGCATCGCATCGTAATAATCAGGTAGTAAACCAATTACAACTCGATAAGCAAAACGGGGTGACTCAGCAAACTAGCCAAATGCGAGTACACCTTGACGAATATTACAAAGACTCAAAAAGAGTGAAATACAACTCGATAAGCAAATATGCAACAACTCGATAAGCAAACGGGCGCGCCCTCGTAAGAATTGATCACTGGAGGGCATCGAAAGTGGTGGGATCCTCCAAATTCCTAGAATAAACAGCTTAGAAAACACAGGGGGAAGACCATCGGCTGGACACAAAGGTCATCGGCCGAGGAGAATGGTCATCGGCACATAATTTGGTCGGTCGGCACAAAATTATGGCCGGTCGGCACTATTTAATGCCGGTCGGTTGTAGAATGTCTGCACCAGCAGAATGTTGGCATGTGTCCTCCACTCAACCCTATCCTCTTAAAAAGGGTCTCAGCTTCGTGGTTCTCTTCATTTCCACTCTGATTCACTCCAAATGGAAGAATTTCTTGCCCAAAATCTCGCAACTTGGATTAACAACTTGGATGGCTCGGAAAAGCTGAATTTCCGGGGTTTCGGCGTAAATGCACTATTCACTCTGCGCCGTACCCTGCTGCATCTTCCATTCCTCCATGCCGCGGCAAGGTTTTGGAACCCGGTAACACACGTCTTTAGCTTTAGCAGGCAAGAGGTATGTCCCACTTTTGAAGATTTCCAAGTTCTAATGGAGTCTTGACGTGGCGAAATTTTGCCTCAACTCAATTTCGGCCACGCCCAAGCCTTGGGACGGATGTGTGGCCTTACCATGTACGATGCTCGATCCCTGATTCGTGACGGGATGCTGGATATTCCTAGCCTGGTTTATCGATTTTCTGATGCCGGTGACCGCAGTAACCATGACTGGCAAGGTTTTCGGTGACACGCCCTCTGTTTATGCCTGCTGTCTCATTTCTTGTTTGCTTCAGGCTCCGGAGAATCTAGCGTTCGATTGATTGAGGTTGTCCAAGGCTTGAGGGAGGGCAAGAGCTGCATTGCCATGACTCTGGCTGAGACGTTGATAGGCTTCGACGCCTTTTATCGTCGAGAGACGATCAGGTTAGCAGGGAGTCCACTATTACTGCAGGTAATGTTTCCCATCCCATCTCACGTTTATATTTGCTCACATCACTCGGCCCTCAGGCTCGTGTTTTTTTCACAAAAACCCTTTCCCCACTTTTCCTCTCATCGTACATCTCTCTATTCTTTATTCTCTCATTTTTTTGTCCCTCCCCAGGTATGGTTGATGGATAAACTGCAGGTTGTGGACTCTTGTCCGGCATATTCAGCTCGTGGCTACTTCTTCAAGCAACGCCTAGTTGACGCCCTTGATGAGGGTTGGTGGTTTGAATGGATGTGCAGCTTGTCCGCAGACAATATTGCTTGGCGATGTCCTTGGCTCAATCTCCCAGCGATGAGTTATAGCATGTCTCGACAGACTGGAATTCGGTTGATCGGCTTGAATCACTGCGTGTTCTATTTTCCATTCCGTATCCGGCGCCAGTTTGGCCATGATCAGACTTGTCCGCCGGAGGGGGTGAAGTATCCGGCCACATTTCCGGTCGAGTGCAGCGGCTTATCCGACAGCGCCCACGTGGAGGACTAGAGAACTCCTTGCCCCCGCTCCCAGTTTTAATTACAGTTTGTCCGACGAGTGCTGGGACTGGCTTAATGAAGAGGCACAGGAGGGGCCCACTTTGGCATCAGAGGCTTCTACCGGCTACGGGAGGCGCAGAACACTGACTTGACTATGCCCTGGATTTATTGCTTTATTAGTACTTTCAAGTTTTCTTTATGAATGTGATAAAATGCAACTTCAATTGTATGCAAGAGCAGGAGAACTCTATTTGAAATCAATGAAATTGAAAGTTGTGGTACTGAAAATTTCCCACTTTGGTCCAAAAATGGTCTTGGTTGTAAAAGATTAATTTGAACAAAGTCAACTTTTATTAAAACTTTTCAAAACCATTTTCGACATGGATCGAATCGACACGCCTTTGAAATTTGTCCGAGATGCACAACCTCGATTCTGCAATAGGAAAATTGCCCCTAGTTTGAATAGTCATGACCTTTGCATAGCAACGGAAAATTGCCCCTAGTCCGAATAACCTTTGCCGGAGATTGCGATGAATCTTGATGGACAAAGATGACCAAGATGATCAAATGGACAAAGCGATCGGAAAATGTTTATGGTTGAACTTCAGATGAAGGCGCCTCGTATCCCAGGATGGGAATCAAGCCTTACGTAGTTCAGGCTTGGGTTCACTCGAGTATTTTCACTCTCCTTTTGCGCTCTAACTTTTGCCAAGGCCGCCCTTTGCGGGTTTTCAACCTTGCGAGCTCAGTTTTTATATTTTCTAAAAAAATTTTGTGCTCTGAATTTTGCCTAGGTCGCCCCTTCGGGTTTTCGGCCTAGCGAGCCTCTCAGGGGTGATATCTCTTCAACTTGTCCATGTTGATCGGCTGGGAGAACTCTAGGCCATCTAGGTCCATCAGAACCACAGCTCCACCCGACCAAATAGACTTGATGATATAGGGACCAGTCCAATTGGGTCTGAACTTGCCCCTTGGGTCATGGATGGGAGCTCGGTTGTCCTTGAGCACCAAATCTCCTTCCTTCAAATTCCTGGACTTAACCTTCTTGTTGAAAGCCCGGGCGATTCTGCGCTGATAACCTTGGACATGGTACAGTGCTTTCAGCCTTCTTTCATCAAAGAGCATGAGTTCCTCGAATCTACTCTGCTGCCAATCTACCTCAGCTATCTGACACTCAGCCAGCACTCGCAATGATGGAACCTCAATCTCAATTGGTAGAACAGCTTCCATCCCATAGACCAGTGAATAAGGAGTTGCTCCAGTTGAAGTTCTAATTGAAGTCCGGTAGCCCCACAGAGCGAATGGCAACTTGTCTGGCCAGTCCCGATAGGTTTCCACCATCTTCTGCAGTATGTGTTTGATGTTCTTGTTAGCGGCCTCAACTGCTCCGTTGGTCTGCGGCCAATATGTGGATGACTTATGAAAAGCCACACTATACTTCTCCAACAGATCAATCACCTCCTTCTTGAAGTGGGAACCATTGTCCGAAATGATCTCATTCGGGACTCCATAACGGCAGATAATGTTGTTTCTGATAAACTTTGCGACATGCGAAGCCTTCAACACGGCATAAGATTGGGCCTCGACCCACTTCGTGAAATAGTCTATTGCTACCAGGATAAACTCATGCCCATTCGACCCTTTCGGAGTAACAGCTCCAATCACATCGATCCCCCAAACCGAAAAAGGCCATGGCGAGGTCATGTTGTACAGCTTCGACGGCGGGATGTTCATGCGGTTTGCGTGAATCTGGCATTTGTGGCATCGCCGAACAAAGCCGATACAATCTTCCTCCATGGTAGACCAGTAGTGGCCCTGTCTGAGGATCTTTCGTGCCAGCATCACCCCATTCATATGTGCCCCACATTCTCCTCCGTGGATGGCCTCCATCAGGCGTTTCGACTCTTCGGCTTCCACACATAGCTTGTGCATTCCCAGATGACCTCTTTTGTACAACTTACCCCCGCAGATGATAAACTGAACAGCCATTCTTCTAATTGCCCTTTTGTCTTTGGCATTCACCCCTGGTGGATATGCCTCCTTCTCCAAGAAGTTCCATATGTCGTAATACCAAGGATTGTTATCTTGCACTTCATCTATGGCAGAGATTGACTCGTAGGCAGGCACAAATTTCTGGTCAATAATGACTGGACGCATCCGAACCCCAGATGGGATGTCTATCATGGAAGATAGAGTTGCTAACGAATCTGCGAACCTGTTGTTCTCTCTTACTAGGTGAGTGAAACTTAACTTTTCAAACCGCGGAATTAACAAATCCAAGGTCTGGTGGTAAATTATCATCTTTTCCTCTTTTACTTTCCAATCTCCTTTAGCTTGAGACACAACTAGGTTCGAATCCCCAACGACGTCCAATCGCCTTGCCCCTAATTCTAGGGCAGCTTCTAGACCGGCAATACATGCCTCATACTCTGCCTCATTGTTCGAGACTTTGAATCGAAGCTTGAATGCCAAAGGGATACGGGAATCGTCGGGCGCTATCAGCAATACCCCTATCCCATACCCATATTGATTTGACGCTCCATCAAAGTACATCGTCCAAGTTTCATCTTCGATGTGCAGAATGGCTTCATCTGGGAACAGGTACTCAACCGCTTCCTCCCCTTCAACTGGGTGGTTGGCAAGGAACTCTGCTACCGCTCTTCCTTTTACTGACTTGCGCGTCACATACTTGAGATCAAATTCGGAGAAATGACCAACGAGCTAGCCTACCAAGTATAGCGGTTTCTCGAAAAGATATTTGATGGGATCAAGTCGTGAAACCAACATTACAGAGTGAGCTAACAGGTAGTGCCGCAGCTTCCTAGTAGCCCATACCAAGGCCAAACAAGCCTTTTCCAATGGAGTGTATCGGGTCTCGTAATCCAGCATCTTCTTGCTCAGATAGTAAATGGCCCTTTCCACTTTATCTTCCGACTCTTGTGCGAGCATGCAGCCCATTGTAGTTTCAGTCACTGACAGGTACAGTATCAACGGTTTCCCTGGCTTTGGTGGCAACAACACGGGTGGATTCTGTAGATATTCTTTAATTTGTTCAAATGCAGCTTGGCATCGACCGTCCCATTGGAACTTCTTTCCTTTCTTCAAGAGACCAAAAAGTGGTTCACAAGTTAAGGTTAGTTTTGAGATAAACCGTCTTATGAATTGCACTTTACCCAGAAAGCCTCGCACCTCCTTTTCAGTCATTGGTGGTGGCATTTCTAAGATGGCCTTGATTTTGGAAGGGTCGACTTCGATGCCCCTTTGTGTAATCAGAAATCCTAGCATTTTTCCCGCTGTAACACCGAATGTACACTTTTGAGGATTCAACCGCAGCCGAAATTCCCTGATCCTTTGAAAAAACTTTTGCAAAGCGGTGTAGTGGCCCTCTCTTTCTTTGGACTTGACAATCATGTCGTCCACGTACACCTCGACCTCTTTATGGATCATGTCATGTAATATTGTGGTTGCAGCCCGTTGATATGTAGCCCCAGTGTTCTTCAGCCCAAATGGCATTACTCTGTATCAATATGTACCCCACGGGGTGGTGAAAGCAGTCTTCTCCCGGTCTTCGGGTGCCATTACTATCTGATTATAACCTGAAAAGCCATCCATGAACGAAAGCAAAGCATGCCCCGCTGTGAAATCTACCAACTCGTCAATATACGGTAAGGGAAAGTCATCCTTCGGACTGGCTCTGTTCAAATCCCTGAAGTCCACACATACCCGGATTCTGCCATCCTTCTTCGGCACTGGAACAATGTTGGCCAACCAAGTCGGGTATTCGGATACCAGCAGGAAGCCTGCGTCAATCTGCTTGGTGACCTCTTCCTTGATCTTAATGGCCCAATCAGGCGGATCCTTCCGAGTTTCGTTTGTGGGTCGGGCCTCGGGGTCAAGAGGGATCCGATGCTGTACAATCTCAGGATCGATTCCAGGCATGTCTTCGTAGGACCACGCGAAAACATCTTTGAAATCTTTTAATAAAGCGACTAAGCGCTCACGTTCCTCCGAAGACAACGTGGACCCGATCTGGACCACCCGCGGGTCCTTCTCAGTACCAATGTTCACGGTAGTGATTTCATCCATTAAGGGTTTAACAAACCTCTCCTGCTCTTGTTCAATTAGTTGTCGCAAAACCGGAGGAATCTCGTCCTCGTCGTTTTCATCAAAATTTTGAAAGTCCTGATTTAAGCAATAAACCAAAGGCACAGAAAAGTACTCGGAAACCACAGTCACCTCATTCTTATTAGATACTTCCGAACCGTCCAATTCTTCTGTTACAACAGACTCGAAAGAGAAAGAAAAAGACGACCTGGACAGGACTGTGGCATCCGGGTTATCACCCCCAGGAATACCGAACTCAGACTCAGACGAGCTGGAACCTGATTCCGACTCACAAGACTCGGTGGAATCAGATTCCGGCTCACTACCTGATCCGGTGCTACTAGATAAAAATCCCTCCTCGTACTGCCAGATGAGGGAGGGTGCGATGGATGCATCCAAAATAGCTGCTGGTTGGCTCGCAGCCGTTCAATCTCTGATCATAGACACCGAGGAGTTATCCCCCAAGCACAACTGGTCGATCGAAGGATCTGAAAGTAGACACGCCAGTGCTACCCCCATTTCAAACTCTGTGTCCGCAGATTCTGCTTCCTTGCTATGCTCAGTCTCAACCGTTGGGTCTGTCTGCTTTTCAACAACATCATCCCCAGATAACTGTAGGTCAAAGAAAATTTCGAACCCCGGTACGCGCTTCTTCTCTGTGTTCCACCACGGCTCCGGAAAACCACAGAATGAAAAATCCTCCCCTTCCCGGACAAAGCGTCCATTCAAGGTACCTCGGATGGGCCGATGCATCAATTCGAAAGGTTTCCCCATCTGTTTTGCCCTGGCTCTTGCAGCCGTCTCTTTTCCTTTCCTTACCCAATCTTCTTTGGTGGGCGTGTATCCCAGACCAAAGGTATGGGGGTTGTGTGGCACCTCGACCAACGCTGCAATGCCTCTACGGCCGCTCTTTCCTAATCCCATCCCGGGGATGTATTGGAGTTTGTTCATGAGATACACTGCTTGGGCACTAATGTATATCCCTTCATTCGTAGCCATGATATTCTGTACGACCTGAGCCTCGGCCATGGTAAAACCTGATATGAATACATCCTCCATGCCATGCTCAATTTCCAGAACAGGCGTGGATACCTCTGGTGGTGGGTGGATTGACGAATTCCCAAAGACAATGGCTACTCCCTTCCCGTAGGGGTATTTCACCATTTGATGCAAAGTGGACGATACTGCCTTCACCTGATGCAGCCACGGCCGTCCTAAAAGCAAATTGAAGGTTGCAGGGACCTCTAGGACATGGAAATCTATCTCGTGCTGCCCCGGCCCAACCTTTGTCTGAACTTTAACTGTTCCCATTACTTCTCTACTTGTATTGTCATATGCCCGGATGATCTGGGCTGTTGGTACAAAATCCACGGTTTTCAAGCCGATCGCATATGTCGTCCTTGCTGGGCAGACATTAATGGCGGACCCGGTATCAACAAGTACCACCGGTATCCACTTATTCCTACACTCCATGGAGATGTAGAGGGGTTTATTGTGATTCACGCCCTCGGGCGGAAGTTCTTTGTCGGAAAAGGTCAGCATCGGGGAACTTCCTCCCGGAAAGACCAATCCCACCAGCTGCTCTGGCGTGGTTTCTATTGAAAGCTTTGCTTTGTCCATGGCTGATAAAACAGCCTCTCTATGCACCCGTGACGCCATGAGCAGTCCCCAAATGGAGATGTCTGCTTGTATCTTTTTCAACTGTTTGAGTACAGCTTCTTCCTCAAGTTGCTTCTCCTTTTGCTTCTCGGCTTCTCTATCCTTTCCCGAGGCTTCCGGATGATCTAAGTGTGGGGGCTTGAAATACCGTCCACTCCGCGTCATGTGGTCAACCTCTCCGAGGTACCAAGTGTTATCAGGTTGGTTATTCCCCCAACCCTCGTCGGTGTGGGCAAGACATAAGTCCTCGTCTTCCCACCACATTCCATCATTGGCTGACAGACACCTGTCTGGCTCTGGTATGCCCGTTTTCGTGCTTGTGGCGCCTTCCATCCACATGCCTACAACATTCTCGGTTCCTGTGCGCGCAGCAGTCTCAACTCCCACATGGGCCTTTGCTTTCCTGATCCTCTCGGAATCTTCAAAACTTGCTTGTTCTGACGTGACTGACTGTTCAATCATCTCAGTACTCAAAATGTTCCAATCTCGGGCGAAATTCTTGACACCGGCGCCCTCCGGCGATGTGTTCTGCTCTTCGACCCTTCCGGCCGTCACTGATAGGCTCATTCCTGCTGAACTCTGTTCTGCCTGAAATTTTCCTACCACATCGGGCTGATCGTCCAACCACCCTGTAGCTTCCGCTGAATCCTCATAATCGAACCATGCGACTGCCGCGTCATCTGGGTATTGGTCATTGTAAAACTGGAGATCGACAAGATCCTCCCCCACAGTGGTTACATCATCTGTTCCCTGCTCCAGGCTACCTCCTTGGATTACGCACAACTCCCCCCCAGTTGGCAATTCTACTCCGGGCCCATCTTGGCCTTTTGATGAAATGTAGTCCCTCGGACTATATGTCTTCCCAACGTAACTCCCAGATTCCGCAGACTCTGACTCAAACAACTGTTTTCCTTTTGGGATCTCCCTTTCCTCGTTCTTGGGGGTCACCGCCACTGGCTTGGGTTGGGTTGTGGAGATGTCCATCATGCACAAGTCGGTGCAATCAGGGAGGAACACCTCTGGTTTAGGCAGGTGGGTCGGTGTGATATAGATACTAGGGTCATAGGACACGGTCCCAGCATAGATGAAATTGAGTCTTTTGGGTGGTGGAGCTTGGTTATGTGCGGGGAGGGGATTTGTAGTAACATTGGGTTTTTCGGGAGGCAAAATCACCCCGTTGTCGATGAGATCTTGGATCTCATGACGCAACCGGAAGCACAGATCGGTGTCGTGACCGTGCTGTTGGTGAAAGGCGCAATATTTGGCCGGGTTATGGGTAGGAGGGAGTTTTTCTGGTAAGGGCCGCGGCTCCAGGGGCTTCAGGTGCCCTTTCTTAATCAAAACCCCCAGAGCTTTGGATAGGGGCATATATAGTGGGGCGAAGGTTCTGGTGTTTCTGGGTGGGTATTTGGTTGTTTGTGGGTTGCTTCCGGACGCACCGGAGAATGGTGCAGCTGCCGTATTTCTTGGAGAGGGATTGGCGGTGACCATGCTTACTTCGGTGGCTCTCGTAGTAGCAGCGCCACTCGGGCCCGCATTGCTACCACGGTTGAAAGTTCGTCGGGGTTGCTCCCGATCATTATCAATCAAGCCTTGCTTCAAGGCATCTTCAATATGCACCCCCATTTCATGTAGGTCAGAAAAAGTAGGAAAGGGGAGAACTATCATCTTTTGCATCAACTTCGGCTGAAGATTGCGCACAATCATCCGAATCTGGTCTTTGTCCGTAGGCCTCAGGGTCATCATCGAAGCCTTGGCCCTCCATCTGGTTACAAACTCTGAAAAACTCTCCTAAGGCTCTTACCTAGTCGTCTCGAGATCACGGGTCGTAACCTCAATCTGTGTATTATACGAATACTGTGCGATGAAGGCCTCAGCCATTTCGTCCCAGTTCCTCTTGACATCATCTTCTAGCTTGGCATACCATATGGCCGCCACACCCGACAGGGTCCGGCCAAACAAAGACAACTTCTGAAGCCTAGTAAGGCCCATTGGCCTGAGAACATCTGAAAACAGTCTTAAATGCACCATGGGGTCCCCGGACCCATCAAATCGATCAATATGAGGCATTTTGAATCTGTCGGGCAGCGTCACAGCTGCGTCGGTGTACCCATCTTCAATGTCGAGGATGGTCTTGACCCCTTGGGACCTTTTGAACAACTTTTCAAGTTTGCTCAACTTCAGTGCTGTGGGATCAGACTCGAACTCAAATGGAGAGTCCGGTAGGTTGGTGGGCGTTTTTGATAGCTGAGGTTGGATTTGAGGTAGGGTTGGAGGCGGGGGTGGTCCTGTGGGCAGTTCTGTATCAGTCTGAACATTGGCTGCCTCCCCGACATTAGGAACTCCTGGCGGGGGAGGAACTTGATGCGAAGCAGATGCTCGGTCTCTTTAGCTCTGCAGCTATTGTCTCTGTTCCTTTACCAGTGTGGCCTGTTGCCTGGCGAATTCTGCCTGTCGGACGGCATCTTGCTGCATCATTTTCATTCTTTATTGGAGGTGGCGCACCATCTCTTCTAAACTAGCCATGCTATTCTGCTCTGGTTGAAATACCGGTATATATTCTCTCTCTGTTGGTGACACGGAACCCTGATCCCTACTGAACACAGGTGGGGTAGATAAGGCCCTCTGAATTGACTGCTGTGCTAATGTCCTCTGTCTGACTGACCTCCGCTTAGTAACCGGGGGTAGTGAACAGTACACTGGTTGTCCGTCTACCAGATCCTCAGATCGATGGAGTCGACGACCTCTAGTCCAGAGTGCTCGGGGAGTATCTACTGGGTCAGAAGCAATCGTGCGCAACTACTTAGTAAAAAAAAGATAAATAAAGCGTATAAATAACAGAAAATCGGACCGCATAACAGCATAAAATAAACAACACGCGGTTGGATAACACGCTGAACTCGATTCACTGTCCCTCCAATACTGATCGCTATTTCTGAATCGTTGCCCCCAAGTCTGAATCTGGTACCCACAGATAACTGATTCCCCAAAATACTGTTTACTGGTGCCCTCAGGCCGGATAAAACTTGCAAACTGACATGCGCATTCCCTGTAGAGATACACTCTAAAAGCACATAGCAAGTAAATGAGAGCCAATACACCCCTATGTTGGGGTAGGGTTTCCCTGTCCTATTTTGTCAGGAGCTAGGGTTTCACTACGCACACAGCGGTTTCAAACAACCTATATCGGGTAAGCAACCTGTCCTAGTTTGGAATGGTCACTATGGATTCCGAATATGCACTAGGTCGAATGGGCAAAAAGGGTGCCCCGGTAAAACCGGGGTTTGTGTTCCCATGCTGTCAGAGCCCATAACCGGTCAGCCTTACGGTCATGCCTTGACAAGACAAGCCTCCGGCAAACCGTTCAGGAATGGCAGATGGCAAACACGGTGTCCTAGGCGCACCAATGCAAATGTAATGCAAAGAGACACATAAACGAAATCAAAACAGGATATCACGAGTTCGAGTCAAGCTCTCTAAAATCCCCAGCGGAGTCGCCAGAAACTGTAACCACGCCCGCGGGGGACCTCGCCACAGCTCGGACTCTTCCGTTTGGTTTGGATGGTGCGGTTCTCAATCTGAACCAAAGAGTCCACCACTGGCAAATCGTTTTGAAGAAAAACAGATTTTTGAAAAAGTAGTGCCAAACATGGACTGCTTTGCCAGATTACAGAGTCGCCACCTAAATATTTTTTAATGGGGGAATTTAGGAAACCCTGACTCGGTTCCGAAGGCCACATGTCCGTCATCACCAAATGTCTTGGCTCGGGAGCTTGGGTACGATCGGGGAAGGTCAGCTATGAGCACCCCCTTTCGCCCGGTCCGAAGACCGGCCTCTACTAGCCGTGATATCCGATTTTGAAAACATTATGCGTTCTTATACCGATTATTAACCTAGAATTACTATGTGATGCGCACAACACAAAAGTATAGACTAGATTGCCTAATTCGAAAATAATCATTGCATATCCGTTTTGTCTCGAAAAACGTGTTGGTTTTTGCTACTCGCAAGTAGGCTAAAATACGGATTTCAAAGAGTTGTTCCAACTTAGGCAATCCAACCTTCACCCACAGGCATTCAAACAGTTATAACACATAAGCATTTAGCCGCATGGCAATCATACTGTCATGGCAAACATTCACACGCATGCGATATGCTAAAGCGTAAAAAACTTACATCGTACTCCGCGCCAAAACAAGGAACTAGTTAGCAAACATGCATGACCTAGTTCATGTTAAGTGGCTAATGCAACACAGGCATAGATGCAATCTAGAGTAGGCTCGGCTAACCCTAAGCATGGCACATGAAATGCTACAACTATCACGTATTCAATTTGGAATTGAAAGTACGATGCAGTTTGTATGATGTACCGAGCCCGGTGCCTGTTTAGGCAAATGCATGGATGCACGCATGCATTGCATAAGGTATGCTAAAATAAATGTGCCCTAATCTACCATCGTAAGCGGGTAAATAAAAGGGAAGAAAGAAATGGGGATTGGAAGACATACACCCACTCACACACACTTATTACAACTTTGCCCTCACACAGAGGGATCGAAAGAATAATACAGTCCAAAGAATAAATGAATAAATTATTACAAAATTCTAATTACTAAAATTAAACCAAGTAAATAAAAGAAAGAGGGCCTCAGCCCTGCCTCGGGATGCGCGAATGATGCATGCTCGTTGCGACTTGCCCAGGAAAGCCTACACCGTGCCACTGCCACCTCTGTTTTTACTGCCCCATCTCTCCAAAAAAAATACCAAAGTCCCAGAAAACCTTCCTTGTGTCCTTCTGAGTGCCACCGGCTGGAGGAAACTGCCACCGGCTGCTTGTGGTGGTCACCGGCTGCAAAATGGTCTATCGGCCAGAGATACAGTGTCGGTCGGCACTATTTCCTGCCGGTCGGCACAAAATTCCTGCAGAAGACAGTTTGACAGCAGCAGCAGGCAGCAGTGCATGGTATTGGATTTTTGAGCATATTTATGCATGGCCAATGCTTCCTATCATGAAAGGGACTCAAGGAAACATGGCTCTTGGTTCTAGGGCTATCAAATGTGCACCTTGGTGTATGATAGTCTAAGGGACCAAGGTTGCACTTTGATGTAAAAATGCATGCAACACAAACATGAGGATTAAGTCCCTATCATGTTAATATCAAGGGCCCTAATGACATGGGAATTGAGGTGTGTTTTGTCACTTAAGGTACAAACACCCCCTCACTTCCCATACTTGGTTTGACACCCCAAACCAAGTGATGAAATGCATGTTATGCAAACATGGCTCTACAATGCAACCTAATACTAAGATGCAATCATGCCAAATGTAATGCAACATGCAAAGTGCAAATGCAATGCAAACAAGGGTAAATCAAGCATAGGGTCGTCATGCTACAACACTTAATGAACCAAACATGTGACAAGCATAAGGCAAGCATGCAATGGTGGACTAGACCATGATAGGGGAGACCTCAAATTTCCCCAAAACAGTGGCAAAAATGGACTGAAAAGGTGGACAAATATTCATGCAAACATGCAAGCCAAAAGGCCTAAGGCTAAGGCACAAAGTGGAGCATTCTATTGCCTACAAACATGACCACTCATGGCCTATTTTGGACAAGCAAAAACAGATTTTGGTATGCAAGAACACACCCCAAACTCACACACATGGCATCCCAAAAGCTCTAAACATACAAGCATGCATAAGACCCTCTTTAAAGCATAAGAGGCCAACAATTTAAAGCATGAATAAGATGGTAAATGGGGACACACGAGCATGATACAAGAGCTAAAACATGCATGTTAAATGACTCCAAGTCACTCAAATAACATAACCAACGCATGTCCATGGATCGCATACTCAAGGCTAACGAGCCATAATGCAAAGCAAGCATGTCAAGCACATCAAACATGGTAAAATCAGTGGCTCACAGCCCTTATACATGGCAACATGATGCTAATATCCTCATGGAACCAAGCTAAATCATGCAAAGAACATGGCCTAAATGCATGGCATGCTTTTAGGCATAAAAGAGCATTTCAAAGCAAGTATGAGAGGCATGCTAGAGGCCACAAATCCGACCCAAAACAGAGGTTAAACATGCTCCAAAACACTCAAAAAAACTCTGAAATAAAGCCAAATGCAAGCATGCACACATGTTATCTTTTAGGTCAAATACAAAGGCAAGCAAAGGAGAAGGGGGAGAGGGGTGTCTCTCCCCTATATGAGACTTGAAACCATCTTCCTCACCACTGAAAACCCACTAGTTTTCAGTGGTGAGAAGACCAAACACACCAAGTAAAGGAGGCCTTAGGAAAAGGCACCAAAAATGGCCAAATAAGGCCTAAAAGAGTGAGGCTTCACTCAAATACAAAAGTGACCTTAATGAAAGTTCTTGAGCAAGGAAAAACAAGCCTTTTTTATGTTAAACACAAATCCAAAAACACAAAGCAAAAGGGGTAGAAAGTTGTTGCAAAAATGGGGAATCTAAAGTAATGTTCTTACCCTTGAAGATCCTTTGAAGAACAAAAGGTCCAGCCCTCTTTGATTGATCAAAACCAGTCCAAGATCACACAAAACAAACCTCCAAGCCTCCTAATCTCGGATTAAGGTGTAGTAGTATGTGTAAAGGTGCAAAAATGAGGTAAAACCACACTTTTTGGGCCTAAAACACACACACAAGGATGATAGATATAGAAGTATAGATATATATGGATGTATATCAGAGATATGTGTGTAAGCTCTGGTTTTTTTAGGTCTAAAGTGGCTAACCCCAACTCAAGGGGAAGAGATGAGCTTATATAGGCAAAATAAAGCTCTTAACTTAATGGCTAAGCAAAGAGGGGGGGTTTCAAGGGGTGCAAGAGGGTCTTGGCTTCCAAGGGAACCTAAGACAGCTGGCCAAGCTTCTCCAAGAAGCTTGGCCAAGGGTTCAACCTTCTAGAAGGTTTATGGGGTTCAAGGGTGCAAAGGGTGCAAACCCGGGCATGGGGAGTGGTGATGGTGCACTCCAGCTGTTACAGCTGTCATGCACCATCCCTGGGGGTGCAAAGGGGTCACACCGACCAGCCAAAACAGTCACCGGCACAAAACATTGCCGGTCGGCAACACATAGTGCCAACCGGCCAAGAATTTGGATAAAATAGTGCCGATGGCCACCAGGGAGTGCCGGTGAAGGTGTGGGGAGGCCGGTGGGCTTTAGGGAGGGCTAACAAGCCTTCCCCTACCCTCAAGTACAAAAACACACAAGTGCTTGGTGCACAACCAAGCACAAAACAAGCCGGTTGAGAGATCCTGAGGCGCGGTGCGCAGCCGGGGCCTCCGGGAACTCAAAACAAACAAAAACATGGATAATCACCGGGTGTTCAAGCGGTGACGTCCAAGTCTTGAGGACGGTCAAAAATGGGGTGTCTACAGTTGCCCCTCTTTGACAGAACTCGGCAGTCATAACAATGACGGGAGTGAATGTCAAAGCCCGAAGACGACCCATTTTTGACAAGGCCGAAGACTTTGACAAACATACAAGACGAGGAAGATATGCGCCCACAGGCAGGGGCAAAATGCAACTGAAAATGCAAGAAGCCTAGCATAACTTATGAAGAAAAGCTGTAACGAAGCACACATGCGACAGTTTTAAGTTAGCCAAGACAAAACCAACTACACTACAAGGCAGAGGGAATGTGAGAGAATCAAGCGATTCTCGCTACGTTTCACGCAGGGAGTACAATACCTGTCCGATTCGTCTGGTCATGCCAGCTTCAAATGAACCGTACATACAATATCGTGCCTGAAAAGGAAGCAAACTTAACAGGTATGACAGTGTTAGCAACATTCATAGCAGTGCAATCGAAAGTGCGTGACAACGCATGCAATGTGTATAGAAAATTGTACTTGAATACATATAGTAAAGCAGAGCACGCATACAATGCAATGTGTATAGAAGATTGTAATTGAACACATATAGTAAAGCAGAGCATGCATACAATGCAATGTGTATATAGGAACTTGAACTCATGTAAGTGAAGCAATGCACGCATACAAAGCAATGAGCATATTAAGGAACTTGAACTCATCTCAGTAAAGCAACGTACACATACGAAGCAATGAGTATATAAAAGAAGGAACCTGAACTCATGTAAGTAAAGCAACGCACACATACGAAGCAATGAGTATATAAAGGAAGGAACATGAACTCATCTCAGTAAAGCAACGCACACATACGAAGCAATGAGTATATAAAGGAAGGAACTTGAACTCATCTCAGTAAAGCAACGCACACATACGAAGCAATGAGTATATAAAGGAAGGAACTTGAACTCATCTCAGTAAAGCAACGCACACATACGAAGCAATGAGTATATAAAGGAAGCAACTTGAACTCATCTCAGTAAAGCAACGCACACATACGAAGCAATGAGTATATAAAGGAAGCAACTTGAACTCATCTCAGTAAAGCAACGCACACATACGAAGCAATGAGTATATAAAGGAAGGAACTTGAACTCATCTCAGTAAAGCAACGCACACATACGAAGCAATGAGTATATAAAGGAAGGAACTTCAACTCATCTCAGTAAAGCAACGCACACATACGAAGCAATGAGTATATAAAGGAAGGAACTTGAACTTGAACAAGATAAAACATGGTGTTGAAATGCAACGTACTGCAGCACAGTATAATTGAAACAATTTCTTTTGAAATTCACAAGATGTAAAAGGATACGAGAAGGGACATCCTTCGCATGTTCCGAGCATCGCTCACAAAAGTAATGGCTTGAAATCAACTTGAAGATCCATTTGCATTCTGTCAGTGCATCTTCTTGTATTGTCGTGAATAATGAAGGTGCCAAACCCCTTAATTGACCCGAACAAGGGCGCAAAAGGTACGATGATCGAAGGGGGGGGTTACCGGTGTCGAACTCAGCACTTTGCTACCCTGCTATTCTTCTGCTTTATTTTCCTTTTTACTAGGAGTTTAAGCACATTGCACTGCCTTAGGCAGGTTTTATTTCTCAAAAGCGCGTGTTTTTACAAAACATATGATGGAAATGAAACAACTGTTTGTTCAAAAAGTGTTTTATTTGCACGTTCTATGCATCGCATCGCAAGGCATCACATAACACTATGACTGAAATTGAAACCGTGTTTTGAAAATCAAAGCATCGCATCGTAATAATCAGGTAGTAAACCAATTACAACTCGATAAGCAAAACGGGGTGACTCAGCAAACTAGCCAAATGCGAGTACACCTTGACGAATATTACAAAGACTCAAAAAGAGTGAAATACAACTCGATAAGCAAATATGCAACAACTCGATAAGCAAACGGGCGCGCCCTCGTAAGAATTGATCACTGGAGGGCATCGAAAGTGGTGGGATCCTCCAAATTCCTAGAATAAACAGCTTAGAAAACACAGGGGGAAGACCATCGGCTGGACACAAAGGTCATCGGCCGAGGAGAATGGTCATCGGCACATAATTTGGTCGGTCGGCACAAAATTATGGCCGGTCGGCACTATTTAATGCCGGTCGGTTGTAGAATGTCTGCACCAGCAGAATGTTGGCATGTGTCCTCCACTCAACCCTATCCTCTTAAAAAGGGTCTCAGCTTCGTGGTTCTCTTCATTTCCACTCTGATTCACTCCAAATGGAAGAATTTCTTGCCCAAAATCTCGCAACTTGGATTAACAACTTGGATGGCTCGGAAAAGCTGAATTTCTGGGGTTTCGGCGTAAATGCACTATTCACTCTACCGCACTCGCCAGATCTTCCATTCCTCCATGCCGCGGCAAGGTTTTGGAACCCGGTAACACACGTCTTTAGCTTTAGCGGGCAAGAGGTATGTCCCACTTTTGAAGATTTCCAAGTTCTAATGGAGTGCGAACGTGACGAGGAAATTTTGCCTCAACTCAATTTCGGCCACGCCCAAGCCTTGGGACGGATGTGTGGCCTTACCATGTACGATGCTCGATCCTTGATTCGTGACGGGATGCTGGATATTCCTAGCCTGGTTTATCGATTTTCTGATGCCGGTGACCGCAGTAACCATGACTGGCAAGGTTTTCGGCGACACGCCCTCTGTTTATGCCTGCTGTCTCATTTCCCGTTTGCTTCAGGCTCTGGAGAATCTAGCGTTCGATTGATTGAGGTTGTCCAAGGCTTGAGGGAGGGCAAGAGCTGCATTGCCATGACTCTGGCTGAGACGTTGATAGGCTTGGACGCCTTTTATCGTCGAGAGACGATCAGGTTAGCAGGGAGTCCACTATTACTGCAGGTAATGTTTCCCATCCCATCTCACGTTTATATTTGCTCACATCACTCGGCCCTCAGGCTCGTTTTTTTTTCACAAAAACCCTTTCCCCACTTTTCCTCTCATCGTACATCTCTCTATTCTTTATTCTCTCATTTTTTTGTCCCTCCCCAGGTATTGTTGATGGATAAACTGCAGGTTGTGGACTCTTGTCCGGCATATTCAGCTCGTGGCTACTTCTTCAGGCAACGCCTAGTTGACGCCCTTGATGAGGGTTGGTGGTTTGAATGGATGTGCAGCTTGTCCGCAGACAATATTGCTTGGCGATGTCCTTGGCTCAATCTCCCAGCGATGAGTTATAGCATGTCTCGACAGACTGGAATTCGGTTGATCGGCTTGAATCACTGCGTGTTCTATTTTCCATTCCGTATCCGGCGCCAGTTTGGCCATGATCAGACTTGTCCGCCGGAGGGGGTGAAGTATCCGGCCACATTTCCGGTCGGAGGTACGCAGCTTATCCGACAGCCCGCTGCGTGGAGGACTAGAGAACTCCTTGCCCCCGCTCCCAGTTTTAATTACACTTTGTCCGACGAGTGCTGGGACTGGCTTAATGAAGAGGCACAGGAGGGGCCCACTTTGGCATCAGAGGCTTCTACCAGCTCTGGGAGGGGGCGCAGGAACACCTAACTTGACTATGCCCCGGATTTATTGCTTTATTAGTACTTTCAAGTTTTCTTTATGAATGTGATAAAAAGCAACTTCAATTGTATGCAAGAGCAGGAGAACTCTATTTGAAATCAATGAAATTGAAAGTTGTGGTACTGAAAATTTCCCACTTTGGTCCAAAAATGGTCTTGGTTGTAAAAAGATTAATTTGAACAAAGTCAACTTTTATTAAAACTTTTCAAAACCATTTTCGACATGGATCAGAACTGGACACGCCTGAAATTTGTCACTGAGATGCACAACCTCAGATTCCTGCAATAGGAAAATTGCCCCTAGTTTGAATAGTACCGCGGCACTGCATGGCAACGGAAAGTTGCCCCTAGTCTGAATAGCACTGCACCGGAGATTGCGATGAATGCTGATGGACAAAGATGACCAAGACGATCAAATGGACAAAGCTGATCGGGGAAAATGTTTATGGCTGAACTTCAGGATGAAGCTGCCTACGTATCCCAAGGATGGGAATCAAGCCTTACGTAGTTCAGGCTTGGGTTCACTCGAGTATTTTCACTCTCCTTTTGCGCTCTAACTTTTGCCAAGGCCGCCCTTTGCGGGTTTTCAACCTTGCGAGCTCAGTTTTTATATTTTCTAAAAACATTTTGTGCTCTGAATTTTGCCTAGGTCGCCCCTTCGGGTTTTCGGCCTAGCGAGCCTCTCAGGGGTGATATCTCTTCAACTTGTCCATGTTGATCGGTTGGGAGAACTCTAGGCCATCTAGGTCCATCAGAACCACAGCTCCACCCGACCAAATAGACTTGATGATATAGGGACCAGTCCAATTGGGTCTGAACTTGCCCCTTGGGTCATGGATGGGAGCTCGGTTGTCCTTGAGCACCAAATCTCCTTCCTTCAAATTCCTGGACTTAACCTTCTTGTTGAAAGCCCGGGCGATTCTGCGCTGATAACCTTGGACATGGTACAGTGCTTTCAGCCTTCTTTCATCAAAAAGCATGAGTTCCTCGAATCTACTCTGCTGCCAATCTGCCTCAGCTATCTGACACTCAGCCAGCACTCGCAATGATGGAACCACAATCTCAATTGGTAGAACAGCTTCCATCCCATAGACCAGTGAATAAGGAGTTGCTCCAGTTGAAGTTCTAATTGAAGTCCGGTAGCCCCACAGAGCAAATGGCAACTTGTCTGGCCAGTCCCGATAAGTTTCCACCATCTTCTGCAGTATGTGTTTGATGTTCTTGTTAGCGGCCTCAACTGCTCCGTTGGTCTGCGGCCGATATGTGGATGACTTATGAAAAGCCACACTATACTTCTCCAACAGATCAATCACCTCCTTCTTGAAGTGGGAACCATTGTCCGAAATGATCTCATTCGGGACTCCATAACGGCAGATAATGTTGTTTCTGATAAACTTTGCGACATGCGAAGCCTTCAACACGGCATAAGATTGGGCCTCGACCCACTTCGTGAAATAGTCTATTGCTACCAGGATAAACTCATGCCCATTCGACCCTTTCGGAGTAACAGCTCCAATCACATCGATCCCCCAAACCGAAAAAGGCCATGGCGAGGTCATGTTGTACAGCTTCGACGGCAGGATGTTCATGCGGTTTGCGTGAATCTGGTATTTGTGGCATCGCCGAACAAAGCCGATACAATCTTCCTCCATGGTAGACCAGTAGTGGCCCTGTCTGAGGATCTTTCGTGCCAGCATCACCCCATTCATATGTGCCCCACATTCTCCTCCGTGGATGGCCTCCATTAGGCGTTTCGACTCTTCGGCTTCCACACATAGCTTGTGCATTCCCAGATGACCTCTTTTGTACAACTTACCCCCGCAGATGATAAACTGAACAGCCATTCTTCTAATTGCCCTTTTGTCTTTGGCATTCACCCCTGGTGGATATGCCTCCTTCTCCAAGAAGTTCCATATGTCGTAATACCAAGGATTGTTATCTTGCACTTCATCTATGGCAGAGATTGACTCGTAGGCAGGCACAAATTTCTGGTCAATAATGACTGGACGCATCCGAACCCCAGATGGGATGTCTATCATGGAAGATAGAGTTGCTAACGAATCTGCGAACCTGTTGTTCTCTCTTACTAGGTGAGTGAAACTTAACTTTTCAAACCGCGGAATTAACAAATCCAAGGTCTGGTGGTAAATTATCATCTTTTCCTCTTTTACTTTCCAATCTCCTTTAGCTTGAGACACAACTAGGTTCGAATCCCCAATGACGTCCAATCGCCTTGCCCCTAGTTCTAGGGCAGCTTCTAGACCGACAATACATGCCTCATACTCTGCCTCATTGTTCGAGACTTTGAATCGAAGCTTGAATGCCAAAGGGATACGGGAATCGTCGGGCGCTATCAGCAATACCCCTATCCCATACCCGTATTGATTTGACGCTCCATCAAAGTACATCGTCCAAGTTTCATCTTCGATGTGCAGAATGGCTTCATTTGGGAACAGGTACTCAACCGCTTCCTCCCCTTCAACCGGGTGGTCGGCAAGGAACTCTGCTACCGCTCTTCCTTTTACTGACTTGCGCGTCACATACTTGAGATCAAATTCGGAGAGTAACAGCAGCCAACGAGCTAGCCTACCCGTAAGCGCTGGTTTCTCGAAAAGATATTTGATGGGATCAAGTCGTGAAACCAACATTACAGAGTGAGCTAACAGGTAGTGCCGCAGCTTCCTAGTAGCCCATACCAAGGCCAAACAAGCCTTTTCCAACGGAGTGTATCGGGTCTCGTAATCCAGCATCTTCTTGCTCAGATAGTAAATGGCCCTTTCCACTTTATCTTCCGACTCTTGTGCGAGCATGCAGCCCATTGTAGTTTCAGTCACTGACAGGTACAGTATCAACGGTTTCCCTGGCTTTGGTGGCGACAACACGGGTGGATTCTGTAGATATTCTTTAATTTGTTCAAATGCAGCTTGGCATCGACCGTCCCATTGGAACTTCTTTCCTTTCTTCAAGAGACCAAAAAGTGGTTCACAAGTTAAGGTTAGTTTTGAAATAAACTGTCTTATGAATTGCACTTTACCCAGAAAGCCTCGCACCTCCTTTTCAGTCATTGGTGGTGGCATTTCTAAGATGGCCTTGATTTTGGAAGGGTCGACTTTGATGCCCCTTTGTGTAATCAGAAATCCTAGCATTTTTCCCGCTGTAACACCGAATGTACACTTTTGAGGATTCAACCGCAGCCGAAATTCCCTGATCCTTTGAAAAAACTTTTGCAAAGCGGTGTAGTGGCCCTCTCTTTCTTTGGACTTGACAATCATGTCATCCACGTACACCTCGACCTCTTTATGGATCATGTCATGTAATATTGTGGTTGCAGCCCGTTGATATGTAGCCCCAGCGTTCTTCAGCCCAAATGGCATTACTCTGTATCAATATGTACCCCACGGGGTGGTGAAAGCAGTCTTCTCCCGGTCTTCGGGTGCCATTACTATCTGATTATAACCTGAAAAGCCATCCATGAACGAAAGCAAAGCATGCCCATTGTGGAAATCTACCAACTCGTCAATATACGGTAAGGGAAAGTCATCCTTGGACCGCTCTGCTCAAATCCTCAAGTCCACATACCCGGATTCCGCCATCCTTCTAAGATCGAACAATGTTGGCCAACCAAGTCGGTATTCGGATACCAGGAAGCCGGCCAATCTGCTGGTGACCTCTTCCTTGATCTTAATGGCCCAATCGTATGGATCCTTCGAAGTTTCGTTTGACATGTCGGGCCTCGGGTCAAGAGGGATCCGATGTCGCATAATCTCGTGATCGATTCTGCATGTCTTCATAGGACCACGCGAAAACATCTTTGAAATCTTTTAATAAAGCGACTAAGCGCCGCGTTCCTCCGAAGACAACGTGGACCCGATCCGACCAGCGGGTCCTTCTCGCACTAATGTTCACGGTAGTGATTTCATCCATTAAGGGTTTAACAAACCTCTCCGCTCTTGTTCAATTAGTCGTGCAAAACCGAGGAATCTCGCCCTCGCTGCTTTTCATCAAAATTTTGAAAGTCCCGATTTAAGCAATAAACCAAAGGCATGTAAAAGTACTGGAAACCACAGTCACCTCATTCTCATTAGATACTTCCGAACTGGCCCAATTCTTCTCATACAACAGACTCGAAAGAGAAAGAAAAGACGACCGACAGATCGTGGCATCCGGGTTATCACCCCCAGGAATACCGAACTCAGACTCAGACGAGCTGGAACCTGATTCCGACTCACAAGACTCGGTGGAATCAGATTCCGGCTCACTACCTGATCCGGTGCTGCTAGATAAAAATCCCTCCTCGTACTGCCAGATGAGGGAGGGTGCGATGGATGCATCCAAAATAGCTGCTGGTTGGCTCGCAGCCGTTTCATCTCCGATCATAGACACCGAGGAGTTATCCCCCAAGCACAACTGGTCGATCGAAGGATCTGAAAGTAGACACGCCAGTGCTACCCCCATTTCAAACTCTGTGTCCGCAGATTCTGCTTCCTTGCTATGCTCAGTCTCAACCGTTGGGTCTGTCTGCTTTTCAACAACATCATCCCCAGATAACCGTAGGTCAAAGAAAATTTCGAACCCCGGTACGCGCTTCTTCTCTGTGTTCCACCACGGCTCCGGAAAACCACAGAATGGAAAATCCTCCCCTTCCCGGACAAAGCGTCCATTCAAGGTACCTCGGATGGGCCGATGCATCAATTCGAAAGGTTTCCCCATCTGTTTTGCCCTGGCTCTTACAGCCGTCTCTTTTCCTTTCCTTACCCAATCTTCTTTGGTGGGCGTGTATCCCAGACCAAAGGTATGGGGGTTGTGTGGCACCTCGGCCAACGCTGCAATGCCTCTACGGCCGCTCTTTCCTAATCCCATCCCGGGGATGTATTGGAGCTTGTTCATGAGATACACTGCTTGGGCACTAACATATATCCCTTCATTAGCGGCCATGATATTCTGTACAACCTGAGCCTCAGCCAAGGTAAAACCTGATATGAATACATCTTCCATGCCATGCTCAATTTCCAGAACAGGCGTGGATACCTCTGGTGGTGGGTGGATTGATGAATTCCGAAAGACAATGGCTACTCCCTTCCCGTAGGGGTATTTCACCATTTGATGTAGAGTAGATGACACTGCCTTCACCTGATGCAGCCACGACCGTCCTAAAAGCAAATTGAAGGTTGCAGGGACTTCTAGGACATCGAAATCTATCTCGTACTGCCCCGGCCCAACCTTTGTCTGAACTTTAACTGTTCCCATTACTTCTCTACTTGTATTGTCATATGCCCGGATGACCTGGGCTGTTGGTACAAAATCCACGGTTTTCAAGCCAATCGCATATGCCGTCCTTGCTGGGCAGACATTAATGGCGGACCCGGTATCAACAAGTACCACTGGTATCCACTTATTCCTACACTCCACGGAGATGTAGAGGGGTTTATTGTGATTCACGCCCTCGGGCGGAAGTTCTTTGTCGGAAAAGGTCAGCATCGGGGAACTTCCTCCCGGAAAGACCAATCCCACCAGCTGCTCTAGCGTGGTTTCTATTGAAAGCTTTGCTTTGTCCATGGCTGATAAAACAGCCTCTCTATGCACCCGTGACGCCATGAGCAGTCCCCAAATGGAGATGTCTGCTTGTATCTTTTTCCGCTGTTTGAGTACAGCTTCTTCCTCAAGTTGCTTCTCCTTTTGCTTCTCGGCTTCTCTATCCTTTCCCGAGGCTTCCGGATGATCTAAGTGTGGGGGCTTGAAATACCGTCCACTCCGCGTCATGTGGTCAACCTCTCCGAGGTACCAAGTGTTATCAGGTTGGTTATTCCCCCAACCTCGCTTCGGTGGGCAAGACATAAGTCCTCGTCTTCCCACCACATTCCATCATTGGCTGACAGACACCTGTCTGGCTCTGGTATGCCCGTTTTCGTGCTTGTGGCGCCTTCCATCCACATGCCTACAACATTCTCGATTCCTGTGCGCGCAGCAGTCTCAACTCCCACATGGGCCTTTGCTTTCCTGATCCTCTCGGAATCTTCAAAACTTGCTTGTTCTGACGTGACTAACTGTTCAATCATCTCAGTACTCAAAATGTTCCAATCTCGGGCGAAATTCTTGACACCGGCGCCCTCCGGCGATGTGTTCTGCTCTTCGACCCTTCCGGCCGTCGCTGATAGCCTCATTCCTGCTGAACTCTGTTCTGCCTGAAATTTTCCTACCACATCGGGCTGATCGTCCAACCACCCTGTAGCTTCCGCTGAATCCTCATAATCGAACCATGCGACTGCCGCGTCATCTGGGTATTGGTCATTGTAAAACTGGAGATCGACAAGATCGTCCCCCACAGTGGTTACATCATCTGCTCTCGCCTCAGTGCTACCTCCTTGGATTACGCACAACTCCCCTCCAGTTGGCAATTCTACTCCGGGCCCATCTTGGCCTTTTGATGAAATGTAGTCCCTCAGACTATATGTCTTCCCAACGTAACTCCCAGATTCCGCAGACTCTGACTCAAACAACTGTTTTCCTTTTGGGATCTCCCTTTCCTCGTTCTTGGGGGTCACCGCCACTGGCTTGGGTTGGGTTGTGGAGATGTCCATCATGCACAAGTCGGTGCAATCAGGGAGGAACACCTCTGGTTTAGGCAGGTGGGTAGGTGTGATATAGATACTAGGGTCATAGGACATGGTCCCAGCATAGATGAAATTGAGTCTTTTGGGTGGTGGAGCTTGGTTATGTGCGGGGAGGGGATTTGTAGTAACATTGGGTTTTTCGGGAGGCAAAATCACCCCGTTGTCGATGAGATCTTGGATCTCATGACGCAACCGAAGCACTGGATCGTTGTCGTGACCGTCTTTGTTGGTGAAAGGCGCAATATTTGGCCGGGTTATGGGTAGGAGGGAGTTTTTCTGGTAAGGGCCGCGGCTCCAGGGGCTTCAGGTGCCCTTTCTTAATCAAAACCCCCAGAGCTTTGGATAGGGGCATATATAGTGGGGCGAAGGTTCTGGTGTTTCTGGGTGGGTATTTGGTTGTTTGTGGGTTGCTTCCGGACGCGCCGGAGAATGGTGCAGCTGCCGTATTTCTTGGAGAGGGATTGGCGGTGACCATGCTTACTTCGGTGGCTCTCGTAGTAGCAGCGCCACTCGGGCCCGCATTGCTACCACGGTTGAAAGTTCGTCGGGGTTGCTCTCGATCATTATCAATCAAACCTTGCTTCAAGGCATCTTCAATCTGCACCCCCATTTCATGTAGGTCAGAAAAAGTAGGAAAGGGGAGAACTATCATCTTTTGCATCAACTTCGGCTGAAGATTGCGCACAATCATCCGAATCTGGTCTTTGTCCGTAGGCCTCAGGGTCATCATCGAAGCCTTGGCCCTCCATCTGGTTACAAACTCTGAAAAACTCTCCTTAGGCTCTTACCTAGTCGTCTCGAGATCACGGGTCGTAACCTCAATCTGTGTATTATACGAATACTGTGCGACGAAGGCCTCAGCCATTTCGTCCCAGTTCCTCTTGACATCATCTTCTAGCTTGGCATACCATATGGCCGCCACACCCGACAGGGTCCGGCCAAACAAAGACAACTTCTGAAGCCTAGTGAGGCCCATTGGCCTGAGAACATCTGAAAACAGTCTTAAATGCACCATAGGGTCCCCGGACCCATCAAATCGATCAATATGAGGCATTTTGAATCTGTCGGGCAGCGTCACAGCTGCGTCGGTGTACCCATCTTCAATGTCGGGGATGGTCTTGACCCCTTGGGACCTTTTGAACAACTTTTCAAGTTTGCTCAACTTCAGTGCTGTGGGATCAGACTCGAACTCAAATGGAGAGTCCGGTAGGTTGGTGGGCGTTTTTGATAGCTGAGGTTGGATTTGAGGTAGGGTTGGAGGCGGGGGTGGTCCTGTGGGCAGTTCTGTATCAGTCTGAACATTGGCTGCCTCCCCGACATTAGGAACTCCTGGCGGGGGAGGAACTTGATGCGAAGCAGATGCTCCGGTCTGCTGCTCTAGCCTGGCTATTGTCTCGCCGTTTTACCGGTGGCTGCTGTTCTGGCGACTCACTGCCGACGGCATCTTGCTGCATCATTTTCATGCTTTCTTGGAGGTGGCGCACCATCTCTTCTAAACTAGCCATGCTATTCTGCTCTGGTTGAAATACCGGTATATATTCTCTCTCTGTTGGTGACACGGAACCCTGATCCCTACTGAACACAGGTGGGGTAGATAAGGCCCTCTGAATTGACTGCTGTGCTAATGTCCTCTGTCTGACTGACCTCCGCTTAGTAACCGGGGGTAGTGAACAGTACACTGGTTGTCCGTCTACCAGATCCTCAGATCGATGGAGTCGACGACCTCTAGTCCAAAGTGCTTGGGGAGTATCTACTGGGTCAGAAGCAATCGTGCTCAACTACCTAGTAAAAAAAAGATAAATAAAGCGTATCAATAACAGAAAATCGGACAGCATAACAGCATAAAATAAACAACACGCGGTTGGATAACACGCTGAACTCGATTCACTATCCCTCCAATACTGATCGCTATTTCTGAATCAAGGTTCTAAGTCTCGAACTGGTACCCACAGATAACTGATTCCCCAAAATACTGTTTACTGGTGCCCTCAGGCTGGATAAAACTTGCAAACTGACATGCGCATTCCCTGTAGAGATACACTCTAAAAGCACATAGCAAGTAAATGAGAGCCAATACACCCCTATGTTGGGGTAGGGTTTCCCTGTCCTATTTTGTCAGGAGCTAGGGTTTCACTACGCACACAGCGGTTTCAAACAACCTATATCGGGTAAGCAACCTGTCCTAGTTTGAAAACATTATGCGTTCTTATACCGATTATTAACCTAGAATTACTATGTGATGCGCACAACACAAAAGTATAGACTGGATTGCCTAATTCGGAAATAATCATTGCATATCCGTTTTGTCTCGAAAAACGTGTTGGTTTTTGCTACTCGCAAGTAGGCTAAAATACGGATTTCAACGAGTTGTTCCAACTTAGGCAATCCAACCTTCACCCACAGGCATTCAAACAGTTATAACACATAAGCATTTAGCCGCATGGCAATCATACTGTCATGGAAAACATTTACACGCATGCGATATGCTAAAGCGTAAAAAACTTACATCGTACTCCGCGCCAAAACAAGGAACTAGTTAGCAAACATGCATGACCTAGTTCATGTTAAGTGGCTAATGCAACACAGGCATAGATGCAATCTAGAGTAGGCTCGGCTAACCCTAAGCATGGCACATGAAATGCTACAACTATCACGTATTCAATTTGGAATTGAAAGTATGATGCAGTTTGTATGATGTACCGAGCCCGGTGCATGTTTAGACAAATGCATGGATGCACGCATGCATTGCATAAGGTATGCTAAAATAAATGTGCCCTAATCTACCATCGTAAGCGGGTAAATAAAAGGGAAGAAAGAAATGGGGATTGGAAGACATACACCCACTCACACACACTTATTACAACTTTGCCCTCACACAGAGGGATCGAAAGAATAATACAGTCCAAAGAATAAATGAATAAATTATTACAAAATTCTAATTACTAAAATTAAACCAAGTAAATAAAAGAAAGAGGGCCTCAGCCCTGCCTCGGGATGCGCGAATGATGCATGCTCGTTGCGACTTGCCCAGGAAAGCCTACACCGTACATCGCCACTGCTTTTATCGCCCATCTCTCCAAAAAAAATACCAAAGTCCCAGAAAACCTTCCTTGTGTCCTTCTGAGTGCCACCATTGGAGGAAATCGCCACCCATTGCCAGGTGGTCACCGGCTGCAAAATGGTCTATCGGCCAGAGATACAGTGCCGGTCGGCACTATTTCCTGCCGATCGGCACAAAATTCCTCAGAAGATGGGCTTTGACGGGCAAGAAGAAAAGAAAGTGCATGGTATTGGATTTTTGAGCATATTTATGCATGGCCAATGCTTCCTATCATGAAAGGGACTCAAGGAAACATGGCTCTTGGTTCTAGGGCTATCAAATGTGCACCTTGGTGTATGATAGTCTAAGGGACCAAGGTTGCACTTTGATGTAAAAATGCATGCAACACAAACATGAGGATTAAGTCCCTATCATGTTAATATCAAGGGCCCTAATGACATGGGAATTGAGGTGTGTTTTGTCACTTAAGGTACAAACACCCCCTCACTTCCCATACTTGGTTTGACACCCCAAACCAAGTGATGAAATGCATGTTATGCAAACATGGCTCTACAATGCAACCTAATACTAAGATGCAATCATGCCAAATGTAATGCAACATGCAAAGTGCAAATGCAATGCAAACAAGGGTAAATCAAGCATAGGGTCGTCATGCTACAACACTTAATGAACCAAACATGTAACAAGCATAAGGCAAGCATGCAATGGTGGACTAGACCATGATAGGGGAGACCTCAAATTTCCCCAAAACAGTGGCGAAAATGGACTGAAAAGGTGGACAAATATTCATGCAAACATGCAAGCCAAAAGGCCTAAGGCTAAGGCACAAAGTGGAGCATTCTATTGCCTACAAACATGACCACTCATGGCCTATTTTGGACAAGCAAAAACAGATTTTTGGTATGCAAGAACACACCCCAAACTCACACACATGGCATCCCAAAAGCTCTAAACATACAAGCATGCATAAGACCCTCTTTAAAGCATAAGAGGCCAACAATTTAAAGCATGAATAAGATGGTAAATGGGGACACACGAGCATGATACAAGAGCTAAAACATGCATGTTAAATGACTCCAAGTCACTCAAATAACATAACCAACGCATGTCCATGGATCGCATACTCAAGGTTAACGAGCCATAATGCAAAGCAAGCATGTCAAGCACATCAAACATGGTAAAATTAGTGGCTCACAGCCCTTATACATGGCAACATGATGCTAATATCCTCATGGAACCAAGCTAAATCATGCAAAGAACATGGCCTAAATGCATGGCATGCTTTTAGGCATAAAAGAGCATTTCAAAGCAAGTATGAGAGGCATGCTAGAGGCCACAAATCCGACCCAAAACAGAGGTTAAACATGCTCCAAAACACTCAAAAAAACTCTGAAATAAAGCAAAATGCAAGCATGCACACATGTTATCTTTTAGGTCAAATACAAAGGCAAGCAAAGGAGAAGGGGGAGAGGGGTGTCTCTCCCCTATATGAGACTTGAAACCATCTTCCTCACCACTGAAAACCCACTAGTTTTCAGTGGTGAGAAGACCAAACACACCAAGTAAAGGAGGCCTTAGGAAAAGGCACCAAAAATGGCCAAATAAGGCCTAAAAGAGTGAGGCTTCACTCAAATACAAAAGTGACCTTAATGAAAGTTCTTGAGCAAGGAAAAACAAGCCTTTTTTATGTTAAACACAAATCCAAAAACACAAAGAAAAAGGGGTAGAAAGTTGTTGCAAAAATGGGGAATCTAAAGTAATGTTCTTACCCTTGAAGATCCTTTGAAGAACAAAAGGTCCAGCCCTCTTTGATTGATCAAAACCAGTCCAAGATCACACAAAACAAACCTCCAAGCCTCCTAATCTCAGATTAAGGTGTAGTAGTATGTGTAAAGGTGCAAAAATGAGGTAAAACCACACTTTTTGGGCCTAAAACACACACACAAGGATGATAGATATAGAAGTATAGATATATATGGATGTATATCAGAGATATGTGTGTAAGCTCTGGTTTTTTTAGGTCTAAAGTGGCTAACCCCAACTCAAGGGGAAGAGATGAGCTTATATAGGCAAAATAAAGCTCTTAACTTAATGGCTAAGCAAAGAGGGGGGGTTTCAAGGGGTGCAAGAGGTCTTGGCTTCCAAGGGAAGCTAAGACAGCTGGCCAAGCTTCTCCAAGAAGCTTGGCCAAGGGTTCAACCTTCTAGAAGGTTTATGGGGTTCAAGGGTGCAAAGGGTGCAAACCCGGGCATGGGGAGTGGTGATGGTGCACTCCAGCTGTTACAGCTGTCATGCACCATCCCTGGGGGTGCAAAGGGGTCACACCGACTAGCCAAAACAGTCACCGGCACAAAACATTGCCGGTCGGCAACACATAGTGCCGACCGGCCAAGAATTTGGATAAAATAGTGCCGATGGCCACCAGGGAGTGCCGGTGAAGGTGTGGGGAGGCCGGTGGGCTTTAGGGAGGGCTAACAAGCCTTCCCCTACCCTCAAGTACAAAAACACACAAGTGCTTGGTGCACAACCAAGCACAAAACAAGCCGGTTGAGAGATCCTGAGGCGCGGCGCGCAGCCGGGGCCTCCGGGAACTCAAAACAAACACAAACATGGATAATCACCGGGTGTTCAAGCGGTGACATCCAAGTCTTGAGGACGGTCAAAAATGGGGTGTCTACAGTAATCAACCAGCTAAAGGGGGAGTACGCGGCAAGAAACGACCGTATAGCGGCCTACATGAAAACAGCCAATTCCTTGTTGGCAAAATTTAACCATCACGAACTGAACCAAATAACACACGACCAGAATACACACACGGATGCCTTGGCGTGCCTAGCCTCCGCCATCAATTCTGAGATCAAACGGACCATCGAAGTAGGTTTCATCCCGGAGCCAAGTATTGGCCCTTCGGAGGAAATCCATGTCAACGTTATAGAATCTACACCAAGCTGGATGGACCCCATTGCTGCATTCCTCTCTTCAGAACAACTCCCAGAGGACAAAAAAGAAGCACACAAGCTGCAAAATAAAGCCCTGCGATACTATCTGGTTCCGCAAGAAGGGCTTTATAAAAAGTCCCTCTCTGGTCCATATTTGGAATGCGTGCACCCCGACAAAGTGGAGGAGCTTCTGACAGAAATACATGAGGGCAGTTGTGGTGCCCATTCTGGTGGACGCTCCCTGGCCCATCGAGCTATAACACAGGGGTATTACTGGCTGACAATGAGAGCTAACGCGGAGAGTTATGTAAAAAAATGCGAACAGTGCCAAAAGTTCTCCCGATTAACCCATCTGCCTGCCGAAGGGTTGAACTCTATCACCAGCCCCTGGCCGTTTGCTCAATGGGGACTTGATATCGTAGGGCCATTGCCGAGGGCCCCAGGAAACAAGCGATTCTTAATCGTCGCGATAGATTACTTCACAAAATGGGTCGAAGCAGAGGCTTTAACACATATACGAGATGCCGACATTAAATGCTTTGTATAGAGAAACATCATAACACGATTCGGCATTCCAAGAGCTCTCATCTCAGATAATGGCACCCAGTTCGATTGTGGCGTATATCGAGAGTTATGCAGCAAATATGGCATTCGGCCTTATTTCTCTACGCCGGCCTACCCCCAGAGCAATGGTCAAGCCGAAGCCTCTAACAAATCCATCTTGGACGGCATCAAAAAGAGGCTGGAAAAAGCTAAAGGCAAATGGGTCGAAGAATTGTCGAGTGTATTGTGGGCTCATCGTACTACGCCGAGGAGATCCACTGGAGAAACGCTGTTCGCACTATGCTTTGGAACCCAGGCAATCTTACCCCTGGAAATCGGCTTCCCAACTTTGAAATCTCAAGTTTTTGATACGGGCCGAAACGACATGATGCTTGCCCTGGATCTGATTCTAATCGAAGAACGAAGAGACAAATACAGCATCCATGGCACAAGACAACTTCGCCAAGTCGTATAATCGGCCGAGTTCGATTCTACCGATACACGCCAGAGAGTTGGTCTGAAGAGTACTTTCGCCGATCGAGGCCCGATGGCAAATTGGGTCCAAACTGGGACGACCCCTATCAAATAGAATCCATCGCAGGAACAGGGGCATATCGGCTCTCAGACATGTCAGGAAGAAGCCTGCCACGGCCTTGGAATTCAACACATTTACGTAAATTCTATCATTGACTCGACTTGTGGGCTTGATACTTGTACATATTCCACCGTTGCAATATAAAGTTTCTCGTTTCCAAAGCTAGCTCCCCGGTCTCGGAGCACCCTTCGTGGATATCACGATTGGCCAAATTAAAGTCTCCGGATTCGGAGCCCCTTTTGGTGCATGACACCTGAGGGCCGATTAAGACTCCGGATTCGGAGCGCCCTTCGTGGATATCACGATTGGCCAAATTAAAGTCTCCGGATTCGGAGCCCCTTTTGGTGCATGACACCTGACGGCCGATTAAGACTCCGGATTCAGAGCGCCCTTCGTGGATATCACGATTGGCCAAATTAAAGTCTCCGGATTTGAGCCCCTTTTGGTGCATGACATCTAAGGGCCGATTAAGACTCCGGATTCGGAGCGCCCTTCGTGGATATCACGATTGGCCAAATAAAGTCTCCGGATTCGGAGACCCTTTTGGTGCATGACACCTGAGGGCCGATTAAGACTCCGGATTTGGAGCACCCTTCGTGGATATCACGATTGGCCAAATTAAAGTCTCCGGATTCGGAGCCCCTTTTCGTGCATGACATCTGAGGGCCGATTAAGACTCTGAATTCGGAGCGCCCTTCGTGGATATCACGATTGGCCAAATAAAGTCTCCGGATTCGGAGCCCCTTTTGGTGCATGACACCTGAGGGCCGATTAAGACTCCGGATTCGAAACGCCCTTTGTGGATATCACGATTGGCCAAATTAAAGTCTCCGGATTCGGAGCCCCTTTTGGTGCATGACACTTGAGGGCTGATTAAGTCTCCGGATTCGGAGTGCCCTTCGTGGATATCACGATTGGCCAAATAAAGTCTCCGGATTCGGAGCCCCTTTTGGTTCATGACACCTGAGGGCCGATTAAGACTCCTGATTCGGAGCGCCCTTCGTGGATATCATGATTGGCCAAATTAAAGTCTCCGGATTCGGAGCCCCTTTTGGTGCATGACACCTGAGGGCCGATTAAGTCTCCGGATTCGGAGCGCCCTTCGTGGATATCACGATTGGCCAGATAAAGTCTCCGGATTCGGAGTCCCTTTTGGTGCATGACACCTGAGGGCCAATTAAGACTCCGGATTCGGAGCGCCCTTCATGGATATCACGATTAGCCAAATAGTCTCCGGATTTGGACCCCTTCCCTGGCCGAATAAATATTCACTGAGAATTGTTCTTAATTCGGGCCGGTCGATGCATATTTAAACATTCGCACTACGCAACATAAAATTTGCCATTAAGTTGAAATAATACGTTTAATTAAGCACATAACATTTCAAGATCAAATACAAACGTCGAAAAATAAAAGAAATTCTATCCGATCGGCACGAAGTCTGTTCTCGCGTTCCAAAGTCTATTTATTCGGCACCCTCATCGTCGCTCTTCTCAATTTTGAAACAGGAATAGGGTAAATAGTGACGATGATACAGGGGCGAAGCCGAATCAATGCCCATAGCTTCGAGAGCTTTCTCAATTTGAAGGGCCTTGATCCAACCGTGCTTAAATCCACGATTTTCACATCGACAGACCTCCTCGGCAAGGTCTTGTTTGGTCTTCTCCATCCCGACCTTCAGGCCATCTTGAAACCCCTTTTCATAATCCGGGGTCCGTCGGGTCACTCTCTCCTCAACGACCAATTTAGATCGAACGGCCGCCACCGACGCGCTCGTTTGAACTTTCTTCAGCTCCCAAAGCTCACACTCAGCCTTTTCCGCGCGAATCTCCAGGCTGCGATTCCTTTCTTCCTTTTTCTCACTCTCACGTTGCGCCTCTCGCAGACGGATGCCGACTTCGTAAGCAGTATATAGTCCTTTCACAGCCCCATGTATGCCGTCTCGAAATACTTCAAAATCTTGACATCCGACCATCGATTGTTGGACTTCCGGCGGGAAGATCTGTCGAGCGAACTCAACTGCCACACTTGGGTCTTTAATGATAGAATCCGCCTCCGTCATTGGTCTATTCCTCACAAAGAACGCAAAACTCAACGGATGTGGCGTCGCATCAGGATGGATCCTCGGTCGCGGGCGCGGAGAACCTCCCCGTTGTTGCTTGTCCTTTGGGGGCGATCTGCTTCGATGACTAAGGGGCTGCTGTGTTTCCCGATCCTTGGACGTTTTTCTTCCCGTACGCATAGACTCACTACTACGACTCATTGCGGCGTCTAATTCAGCCAATCTTCGTCCCCCCCAAGTTGCCTGACTGGAAATACGTAGGGCCTCTGGCGTGCACCCGCCTTATTTACCCTTCAATGTATGCAGCTCCCCCGAGGCAACGCCAGTAATCCCAAACGTCGAAAGTGGAATGACGACTGTCCAGCCCACGACCTAGGCCCATGGCTAAGGCAAGGGCAAATTTATTAATCTGTGCCTCAGCCAGCCCACGAGTTAGACCCATTCGGCTTCCAAAGCTCGCGCCCTGACTAAGGCAAGGGAAGATTTATCTAGTCGACTAAGGCAAGGGCAGATTTACTAATCTAGTCAGCTAAGGCAGGGGCAGATTTATTAATCTGTGCCTCAGCCAGCCCACGAGTTAGCAGCATTCGGCTTCCAAAGCTCACACCCCGGCTAAGGCAATGGCAGATTTACTAATCTAATCGGCTAAGGCAGGGACAGATTTATTAATCTGTGCCTCAGCCAGCCCACGAGTTAGACCCATTCGGCTTCCAAAGCTCGCGACCTGGCTAAGGCAAGGGCAGATTTATTAATCTGGTCTAGTCGGCCATGTGTTCAAGTGCAAGCGCCGATCAATCTGTGCCTCAGCCAGCCCACGAGTTAGAACCATTCGGTTTCCCAAGCTTGCGCCCTGTCTAAGGCAAGGGCAGATTTATTAATCTGGTCGGCCAAATACCTAAGCTAAGCAGTCAATCTAACCATAACCGAAAACAATATCATTCATCAACAACATTTTCCTTAGCAAGTTGAGCACAAATCATGAAATTTTATATATGCAAATTAAAAGTCAAAAAAAAAATAAAAAAAAAAAAAAAACACAACTACAAGCCCGCATGAAAATGCCTAGCAAACAACTACGACTGTAGCAACACATAAAAAATACCAAATTAAAAACTGTAAAACTACATTCGACATTCTAAAAACTATGTCAGTCGCCCAGATCAGCCATCGGAATCAGACTCCAATGGCTCAACATCCACTTGCTCATATGGTATTGGCACAGTCAATGAAACTTCAGCAGCAGCAAGGGCCTTGTGCCAGCCATGTTTGAATCCCCAATTTTCAAACTTAGGGACTTGGTCCAAATACTCGGCGAGTCCAGCATTCTTCCCAGCCTCGAATACTTTGGAAGCCTCCAAGTCGGCTGTTTCCTTCGCCACCTTCATTTCAGCCAACTCAGCCTCCAGTTTGGAGACCGCCTTCTGGGCCAATTTGAGCGCATCTTCGCTCGTGTCCGCCCTCTTCTCGGCATCCGATCTGAACTGATCGGCGCTACGAGCCCTCTCCATCTCGGCCTCAGCCCTTGAGGCTTCTTTGTTCGCCCTCAAAGCCTCAACCTCGGCCCTTCTCCTCTGGTCCTCAACTTTCTTTCGTAAACGACCAATCTGTTTGATGGCATCACAAAGGCGACGACCCATATCGGCTATCCTGCCGACGGTCTGCAAAACAAGAATTTAAAACCATAACTTCAAAAGTACTTGGATTAAGTGAAGCAAAGTCCGAATACATACCAAAAGTGCCGATTGGGCCGCTAGTGCTGTCGCATTCAGATCTGGTTCCACCCGGAAAGCCTCCCTGTCAAACGGCAACAACACGGACGTAGCCAAGCTGAATACGACTTCTGGATCTTTAAGCGCCGAAGCATTAGAAGAAATCGACATGTTTTTTTTATCATTGGCTGAATGACAAAAGGAACGATCACATCCGATCCCTCTAATCGAAGACGTTTGCAGCCTTGCTCTTCTGAGCCGGCATCAAACTCGGCAGGCCGTTTCTCTACCTTTTCCTCAACCTCTTGGCCCGCCTGCACGATCAAAGTAGATTCAGCATTCCGATTTCTTACCGTCTCCTCAGTAACGCGCAAAGACTCCGATTCGCTAACAGGCAGGGAGAGTTGAGATTCGTTGGCGGGTGATACTTCAGACGGAAGGGCCTCCGCTCTTCGCCGCGCGGCCAACCTTTCCGCATTCGCCTTCCTGGCAAGTTTTGTCAAGCTTAACCAGGCCATATCTGCGAGGCCTGCGTCGGAAAGGTCCTTTAAGCCGTGAAAAACGCCGTCAAGTGAAAGATCCCCTCATCCCAAAGTGGATGGAAGATCGGCCGAATTCAATACGTCGTCAGACTCGGTTTCGGACTGATCTGATTCAGTAACATCAGCTACATCCCGCTCCAAATCAGACCCCTCAAAACCAACCTGCCTCAAATTTTTGAAGTCGGACAAAATAAGAGCGATAAGAGAATCTTCACCCTTCGGAACCGGGATATTTTCCGCCGCCTAGAAGGTCGTATATGTTGGCTCGTAACGAAGCAGAACGTGGGCCGCCCTCCCCTGTTTCTGAAGACTTCGACGGCCGAAATACTTGAGCGTGACTTTGATATCCAAAAAACGGCGTCGTCAGTTGAAGATAGGACTTTCTTCAAATTGTTCCCTGTACAAGCCAAGCCTTAACATTTCAAAGAAGAGGCTTTACAACAAAAATGAACAATTAATAAAAGTGAGAAGGCAATCAGCCACCTGGCTCGCCCCTCCATCTAGGAATAGGGTCGACATGATCCTCCCCTTCGCCGAATTCCCAGTTACCCTAGACAACGACCATAACATCATTAACTCGTTTCCCAAAACTGGAAAGCATAGTAATTAGCTGATGGTCGATATCCTTGGCCCTAAAAAAGTAACGCCCGTGCTGACCAGAAGACTTAGCCAAGGCATAGCAATGCCGGATGGCTGGAATGCCAAGGTTAATTCTAAGGCGACGGTTGAGCGCTATAACCCCCATTATAATTCTAAAGAAATTCACATTGGGTTGGGAAGGGATTAAACCCCAATGGCGAAACACAGCCCTAAGAAACGAGTGAAAGGGAAAACGGACTCCACCCTCTGCGATTGACAGAAGAGGAAAGACAATCGTGGTTTTATCCTCCCTCTCCATATCAAGAGTGCCGTCTGCCACAAGCGACAGACGGACATCATCAGGAATGGAGAAATGGCGTCTAAAGCCAGCAATTCAATCTGACGAAAGGAGGCCTTTTAAATGTTTCGCCATATCCTACGGTTTATAAGAATATACCATGGAGGAAATAAATCAAAAAGAGAACTTACAAAGGATGAAGAGGGTATCTGAGAAGAGAGTTGCAGGGACAATTCAAAAGGCAACCCAGCAACGAACGTCATAAAATGCATACTCGAAAGGACGTCAAAATTTTAAATCGCAATAAATAGACACGTATGAAGGGGCGGGAAGTCGACACGACATACGAAAGGGGTGCGCTTAGATATCCGCCCGAGGATGAGGCCAACCGCCGAATTTTGGCTCTAACTTTTCGAAATATGGAACCAAGCACTCCAGCCAACTGTCGTCGGTAAAGTGCTTGGGGGTTAATTGTAGGAGCCGAATAAATGGAAGAGTCGAAAGGTGCGAACCCCAAAATTCAGGTATTATTCGGCTCCATACTATGAAAAAGCCGAATACGTTATGAAGGCCGAATATCCAGAGATCAGTAGTTCCGAATAAATAAAAGGGGGATGGGATGAAAGTAGGCTCAGGTCCCGAGGCCCAAAAAGCAAGTATAAATACAAGAACCAAGGATCTAGAGAGGTATGTAAGAATCACTTCACTTAACTTAATAAACAAGCTATCTTGAGTGTCTGAACTGACTTGTCCGTCGGAGTGCTAATTCCGGCACCCTCGACCGGAGTGTTTGTATCTTTTCAGGTGACTAGCTGAGGATCACTAGCGTCTCGCAGGATCTGAAGAGTATTTCCGAACCACTTCTCCACAGCTATGATGAATTCCTATCCAGGAACTATCGTTTCATGAAAAACAATGCCGTCAGATGCTGCAAATAACGTTATATTCGAACGATTGTTCTGGACATTCAGTTCTTCTATTGAGGGTTTCAAACATTGTAGGCCAATCATCAACATAGATGGAACCTTCCTAACTGGAAAATATAAAGGTAAGTTACTAATTGCAGTTTCATGGGATGCAAAAAATCATGTATTTCCGGTTGTCTTTGCCGTTGTGGAGGAGGAAAGACTAGGTACTTGGTCATGGTTTCTAACATGCATTAGGGAGTATGTGACACAACGGACTGGCCTCTGTCTTTTATCTGACAAACATGGAGGAATCTTATCATCTGTGACTCGCTCACGTTGGTGGCAACATCCAAATGGTTATCATCGCTACTGCATTCGCCATCTTGCCAGTAACTGCCATGCAAAGTACAACAATGCGATATTGCGAGACATGATCACTTCAGCAGCTTATGAGAATCAAAAAAAGAAGTTTGATCAGAAAATGAAGTCAATAAGAGACTAAAATTCGAAAGCTGCTGATGAACTTGATCGTGTGCCACTTGAACTGTGGGCGCTAGCACATAATGGTGGCAAACGTTATGGAGCTATGACTACCAACCTTTCTGAAAGCTTCAATAGAGTATTAAAGGGTGTGCGACATCTTCCTATCACATCATTAGTACAACTAACTTTTTATAAATGTGTTAGTTATTTTCAGGAACGATGTAACAAGGCCAATGTTGAAATGCACGCCGGTGAAGTTTTCAGTGTTTATGCAAAACATATGCTCACGAAATGGGAGAAAAAGTCCAGAGGTCATTCAGTGCGGAGTTTCAATATGAATTTAGGTATTTTCGATGTTCAAACTGCAGTGAACACCTTGTATTCGAATCGGGGTTTGCATCTTCATGTGGTCAACTTGATGGAAAGAACACGTGACTGTCAAAAATGGCAGAATTATAAAATTTCATGTTCTCATGTCATTGCAGTATGTAAATTTTCCAGCCTTGACCACCTACAATATGTTGATGAATGTTACACACTGAAAGCACAAATGGCATGTTATCAACACTCATTCAATCCTGTAGTTGATGCTACTTATTGGCGAGAGCCTAACTTTCCAAAACTCTATCCTAATATGAACTTTGCTAGGACTCGTGGTCGTCCAAGGACAACACGACTTCAAAATGCTATGGATTGGCGCGAGTCTCAAACCAAACAAAATTGTGGATTGTGTGGGCAAGAAGGTCATAATCGGAGGAAATGTCCAAATAGCAATGTAACAGCCTCAAGTAGTAGGTCACATAACTAATTATTATCTAAGTTGATTGTACCATGTATTTCAATATTGAATGTAATGTTATCAATATTAAGTTATTTTCTTGCTATTGCTTGTTGTATTTTGTTCAGCAAAAGCTCTGCTATTTATCAAGGGTGAAATCATAGACAATTGTTTGTTGACTGTGTTGAAAAGATTAAGTAAACATTGAGGTTAAATCGATGACAAGTATATTTGGAATATAGTATTTGCACTACAGAGTGTTCGTCCACCGGCTGCCGAAAATGAAAATTCTTTGTTTAGGGACGACCACCTGGATATCCACCTGGATGTCCGGTGGGGTCCCGGTCGTGAAGATTACTTCCGCGGTTGTCGAGTATACTGCTGACTTGACAATCGGTGCGGAGCCAAACTGAACTGCAACAAAACTAGAAAAATCCCTTAGCCGGTCATCCGGCTGGATGTCCACCCGGACGTCTGGATTCGTTTCGGCTTGACCGCTTCAGCTACTGCTGTGCTCGGCTATTTTTTGGTGCTGACTTCGCCTCTGTGTTGGGGTGAAATTTACACCTGTTTAAGCACTATTTTTACAATCCGAAAATATATTTAGGCTACAAAAATACATGAAAAATAATGGGATAAAATATAAGATTTCAATACAAACTTTCAATTCATAAATGAGGACATCCACATTAAAAGAAGAAGTGCAAGGGTACTACCACTTGTACAGGAAGGCTTGTTGGTCGTCACACATTGGCAAAGATATACTAAGGATTTTTATTTTTATTTTTTATTTTTGTTTGGGATAAATAAGCACATATTAAGGATATAGAATGAATAATATCAACTCCATAGCTGGAACTGAAACATAGTAATGAATGCAGTAATAGCAATCATAGTTTCAAAGAAAAAGACAATATTAGTTATAGTCATGCAAGAATCAAATCAAAAGAAACAACATTGAGCATAAAGAGTGTAATACATGTCGGCGGCAGCTACTTATTACCAATGATTGACATGTTATGCATTTGTTCCCATATCACCATTCCACAAGCCTGCCAGCAATTTAGTTACTTCCAACAAGTCGACTTTAATTATTAAAAGCATCTATGAAGAACATGCATACTAATTCTTTTTCTTAAATAAACTATGAATAATTCATTACTTCTCCTTAGAGCAATCTATACTTGTTTTATTCATTCAGCCTTTTGGAATGTTTTTGCAATAACATTGCAAGAAAAGGATTAAAACTTTAAGAAAACTTGTTATTTAATTAGAATTTATAACTAATAATGCAAAGCTCAAAGTTGATCCTGACATTTTTTTTGGGTTAAATATATCAATGATTCTCTCTTGTATACTAGCATTCATAACTACTAGTTGACAAAATATCCAAGCTTACAATGAATGATTGAGACCTAGAATACACTAGGTGGTCAAATTTACAGAACAGTTAGTTTGTCCAAGTTGGTGAGAAACCAACATACAGAGCAACAACAAAACACAGAACAAGAAACAAGAATCAGACACCAACTTCCAGAGCAAAGCAATCCGTTAAGCTCGACTAATGACAAAAAACAACTACTTGCAACTAGGAAACTCCGCAGCATCTGCAGCAATTTACAACAATTGAATCTCGAACCAGCAAACAAATCACCCAGCACTCTACACCATCAGCAGCAATATACAGCACCAAACCCAACTATCCACAGCACCAGCAACACCAGCAACAAACCAAACCATCTACAGCACCAGCAACAATACTGCAACACCACCACCACTACAGCAGCACCAAACCGGTGAGCTACCAACAGCATCAACTGCATTTCTGCACCTCAAAACAAGAGCACACACGGGCAAATCTCTTCTTCCTTCTAAACAACATCTCACCTACAGTCATGCAGCGAAGACATCCTCACAGCAGAAACAATACACCAGCACACTCCTCCAACAACTTACAAACAACTTCTGACCTGCTTCAAATTTGTGACAACATCATGCACTAAGTAGTTAACACCTTTCGTATTAGACTTCACCCATAGATCAGTTCTGACTGTCACCAACTCCCCTAATCTGCCCAAACTTCTACAAGAAAACTTAAGAAGGGAAACAAACCACAAACAAAATTATGTGTCACTAAAAATTAATAATACAACTACTTCAACAACTAAATTAAAATTGTGTAGCTAAAAAAAATATATAAACCATTGGCCAAATGAAATGAAGCCAAGAGTACGACTGTACACTAAACAGAAATGATACAAAAGATGCCAAAGCCAAAGCAAAAATTAAAAACATTTTCTGTCAATATTCAACTCAACATTTTCTTTCCTACTTATAATACTAATTATACGTTAAACACTAAAAACTATAACTGTCACAAAAATAATATATGTTATACATCACTACTGTCTGTGCCGAGCAGGGGGAGGTGTATGGGTGCCACATCTAGGATGTCTAATTTTGTGAGTTCCCCTGCGACGTGGGGGTTCTGGAACTTGTGTGACACCCTCCTCAGTAGCTTGATCTCTGCCTCGCTTCCTCCTATAAGGAACAGGGTCCACAGGCACAATAGGTAGTACTCGCTCATCAACATGTGATCCCCCTTTCCCACAATGTGTAACTCTCTCGATAGACAATGGAATCTCATGTCCGCTCTGAGTACCTCCCTCTTCAGACTGTGTAATGGCAGATACTAGGACCTCATCGTGCGATGTATGTATAGTCCCAAGATGTTGCTCATCAGCATGTGATCCCTTCTCTTCACTATGTGTGATTGTCTCGGTAAAGGCTGGAACCCTCTCTGGTGATTGTGTCAGCCCTTCTCCAGAATGTAGAGCCCCTGCTGCTGTATGAGAAACACCCTCCTCAGAATGTGTGACCCCTTCTTCATGTTGTTCTGTCATTGCATTCCCAAAATCTTCCATGCAGATAGGGGTTTCACACTAATCATTTAACATGGATCTGAGGTCTGGTATAGAGGTAAAGTCCCTCTCAACATGTGGCTCACTATCTACCCCATCAGATGGTTGTGCCTCTGCTTGTACGTGAACGTCAGGTTGTGGTGGAGGTACCCCTGCGAAGCGATCTTGATCATGAAGAGCTGCAAGTGCCTGCCTGGCCAGTGTGCCAATATGTGATCCCTCTAGAGATGTGTTACATATTTGTACCAAATGACCACTCTAACAAACATAACGAAAATGTTAAAATTGAAAAAACCATATGAGTAATAATGTTGACAAATAAATATATATATACATACCACGAAATCAAATGTACATGCAGCACGACTAACATATCGATGAGTGATACGTCGATACCATACCATGTATGGATCATCATCATGCATATTACCATCCCATGGTTCACCTATAGTAATGCGGGTTCGGCGCTGATCCCATAATTGAATCCACTCTTGGTGATGGTTCACCCAATCTTTAGTTTTGGTTCCACGTAAATCGAGGTTATGAAGAGCAATGACACTGTCAAAATTGTGGGGTATAGTCTGGCGAAATCCAAATTGTCGTTTTACTCTATCAGGATGGTGCATCTCGACAATGAAAAAACAGATCAATGGAACTACTGCTTGCCATATATCTGTGCCATCTGAACAATATGGTGGAAGCCCCTCAATCAACTTAGTACTGTAAGGTCGCCACACCACCTACAACATAAGTAATAAGTATAAGTTAAAAAATTGAGCAATATAAGTAACTCATTTTTACTACAGTAAAACATAAACAGAAAACTTACCTCTGCAAAGGTCTGCATGTCCAAGGAATAACGATATTGACGGAGGACATGAGTAGAAATCTCTCGAACGGTAAAGGCATCCCCGCCAACTGAAGATTTTAAACAAATGAGTATATTATTAATCAATACCATAATAATGTCTAAATAATCGTAGTAAATTAAAATATAATAACATGTAAATGATTAATACCGTGTGATGAGTGGACCGTCTGCTATTGGTTGTCTAAGAAGACGACGCGGAGCAATGTGGGGAAATCTATACCACACCCAGATTTGAACAAGGATGAGAAAACCAGAAATGTCATGCATACGTTCGCAAGATGCACGACATAACTCTCGATACAACCAAGCTAGTGCTGGACTCCCTCAATTGTATTCCCCAGCAGCATCAAAGTCCTCTAGTAAAGGCAGAAACATCAATTGCACCATACTACGGTTGCTGCAAAATGCTACCACCAGTGGAGAATGAATGCTCTAGCATGGTATTGAACTATGACATCATCGGCATCAATGGGTAAGTTACCATAAGTGCAGGAAAGCCACGTCATGTTCAACCTCGAGCCTTTGAGTTTGGTTACTAGGTGGAACTATCCTAGAAGACGATTGCATACTGACAGCCAATCATAACCAAGATTCCGTAACTTACGTTACCATTTACCCTAGTCCAGATAAGATACTAACATCTTGCAATGTGATGGTTGCCTCCCCAGATGTTAAGTGAAATGTGTGTGTCTCCGATCGCCACCTCTCTACTAGTGCAATAATAAAATGCCAATCTAACTGTATGAACGACACATGGATGAGTCCAACAAATCCTGCTCTCTACAAGTATGGGACTATGCGTGCATTAGGGGGTCCCATACGTCCTATCGTAGCCTCGCGACATTGACACGTAAGTATAACGGAGTCAACATCATCCTGTGTAGAAATCACATAACAATTAATATAATTTCACTTGACATATAATGTAACAATTTCAAGCAAAGGAAAGGAAGTGTCACATATACGTACCGAGGCAGTCCAGGCTAAAGAGGATCGGTGAGACTGTTGTAGCATCAACACAGTAGGATCAGCTGGGCCCAGGTCCATTGCTACAATAACCTGCAAATAATATATCGAACATGTAAGCATCAACATTGTGTTCAAATTTATCATACAATAAATGTGAACAATATAAATCAATAAACTTGTAATTAATTAAAATGAATAGTATCTTTTTATTAATGGGTCATAACAAGATACTGTAGTGAAATAGGTTAATAAAAACTATGATAACTAATTTAAATAGGAGATTACTATCTGTGTAATCTACTTTTTGTGTAGTCACATATAATACAAGCACAGTTTCATTGTACTACAATTTAAAGAAAAAAGTTAAAGCAAGTTATCTCAATTGGGATGCAAGTGGATGCAACGGCTGATGGTTATACTGATCATGAGTTGTTTTGTCTATGTTCTATTAAGGCCAATTTTCATCATGTTTTGTTATTTAATTGTATTGTTGGTTTCAAATTGTAAATTCAGATTATTAATTATTTATTTATTATTTTGTATCATATTATCTATTCTATTCTATTATACAAAGTTCAGTTCAATTCAATGAAATTTGTTTTCATGAATTCTTTTCCACAATGACATAGAATTCTGTGTGTAATGGATGACGATATTTTTATTACCTTGGCAGCAAGATTGGAAACATCAGACACAACATTATCTCAGAAGGTTAAACTATTGTAACTAATTACAAAGCATGTTTGATGCTACTATAGAAAGAACCTTCCTAGCAATATCATGAAATATCTATGAGTCAGGCAATTATAAAAAAAACATGTATGGAACAGTACAATGGGGTGTATGTGTATGTGTGTGCAAGGCATCACCAAATATCACCAAAATGCCGTCATAGTTGGAGTTTTTTTAAGAGGTAATGCAATTTTGTACTGAAATTGCAGCTTCAAGATGCAATTTCAATTTCAAATCGCATTATTAATATGCGATTCAAAAAAGTGAAATAATTTGAAAAGATAGTCAATTCTATTATAGAAAGCCGAAAATTCCATTTTATGTAAACTAAAAAAAATAAGTGTCACACAATCTCAAAAGTCCAAATCATCAAGTTTTTTTTTTTTTTTTTTATGTGAATATTTTAAAAAATTAAAGTATTCATGTAAGTAACCAACTTTTCTCTGAATTAACTCACATTTTCTCTGAATTAACTCTTATTTTAATTGCCATGATCATTTATTCTTCAAAGCACACGTCACCATAAGATTTTTATCATTCAAAGTCTCAATTTTTTCAATTTGTTGTTGCACCCACCTAATCTACCAATGTTAAAATGAGAAGGAAAAAAAAAAAAAAACCAACTCAACCTATAATCCTACCCCTGGTAAAATTGTCAATTCAACTGAAAATTTAAATTTCATTCCATTCAAACAGAGATTGTTGACTTCTGTAGCTCAGTTCCTTATTTATTTATATTTGTTTTTGTATTTTTCCAATTGAATACACCAAGAATCAAGATTATTATATATGTGTTGTATAGAAACCCATCTTCATCTCCTGCTTTTTCCAATTGAATACACCAAGAATGAAGATTATTATATCTGTGTTGTATAGAAACCCATCTTCATCTCCTGCTTCTCAAAACATGGCTGGTGAGGAAATTCCCAAATCTATTTGTTTTTGTTTCCTACTGCACTATTATTCGTATATGTGTTGCATATTTTTAATTTTAATTTTTTTGAAAAACTTTTATGTTTGTTTGATATTAAATGATGTTGCCCATGACTCATGAGTTTAGTAATAAATTTCAATTTCTCTCTCATATATTATTTGACAAACTATTGGTAGTATTTTGGTGCTCTTCTTCAGTTTTCTGCCTGTGTTTATTTACAATGCTTAGTTTGGATTATGATAATAAAGAGATAATGAGAAATGGAGAAGTTTTGATCACAACTAATTTGGATTGAACTAGTTTATAGAAGTAGTCAAAAAAACTGTGGATAAAAAAAAATAAAAAATAAATAAAAAAATAACAACGAATCAAAATCATAACATATTCAGATTCATAACATAACCCATCTAAAAATACCTAAGGATTAAGCACAAGAAGCCCTACACAATCACAATCATAAAAACATAACTAAAAATCACTAAAATTAAGAACAAATAAATCCATTTCACAATGAACAACCAAGAATTGTTCAAATGAAACAAAAGAACTCATTCCCAATAAGCAAACTAATCTGACAAACCAAAAATCCATTTAACATTACACAATTTTTAAACCCATACTAATCAAAACACCCAAAAATCTAGTAACAGGGCTCTTGACGTAAATCTTCCGATCTAGTTGTTAATTTCTTCATTAAACCTGAAAGTTTGGTTATGAAATGAATCAACTAGGCAATGCAAAGTGCATTGACATTCTCTACCTTATTTACCAAAAATATAAACAAATAACTACTACAATCCCGTTTGGTGCAACTTTAAGCTAATAATCTAAACTTGGAAATTAAAAACATCCCCTCTCCTATATCCCAATAATCTAAACGTGGAACTTTTTTTTCAATAGGAGTGAAAAAATGAACGAAATATAACATATATTTTTTTTTCTTTTTTTTAAGAAATCCCTTCTCTTTTCTATTTCCTAAGAGCCAAACAGACCATAACATAATTGTTACTGAACATTCAGGTCATCCACGGAAGATGGGCCATGTTGGGAGCCCTAGGTTGTATCACCCCACAAGTCCTTGAAAAATGGGTGAAAGTGGACTTCAAAGAGCCTGTTTGGTTCAAATCTGGAGCACAAATTTTATAGATTGTTGGATTGAAAGGTTCAGATGGCTTGCCTTGTGAAATTATTTAATTTGGAAATTTACAATCAATTTATTTCAATGAATTTTTTTTTTCCAAAATGAATGTTACAATTTATTGCATTTGAGTAAATTAACTAAAAATATTTTTCAAACAGAAGGAACCCATTTACCAATGAACGAGAAATGTTGAAATCAAACACAATAACTCATTCTCAAGAAGCAAACTAATCAAACAAAGAAAAGCCCATTTCACATTACAGAATTTGTAATTCAAGGCAATTAACACTTGGTTTAGGACTGCAAATTTGGTTGAGGAATTTCATCGAGCAGGTGGTAGGTAAGGTAAAGTTTACTCAATTCCCAAATCAAAAGACCATAATCTAACATTCAAATTGTTTATCAGATTGTCGAAAGCCCAAATTCTAACATTTTACAACATTTATCAGATTGTCAAAAGCCCTAAATCCTCGTCCAAACAAGAAAAACAAAAACAAAAACAAAAAAACGGTGGAGTCCAGGGAAGGACAGAGTATATATACACAGATATATATATATATATATATGTATAAGGGCTAATATATATATACAAGATACATATATACTCAATATACAACTATATATACACAGATATATATATATATATATTATATATACCAGATTACCTCTTAAGTCATCCTTCGTCGAATGAGATGGAAATATAGACAGAGTCGGAAGTCAGGCGTTGGAGTCTAGGGAAGGACAGAGTACGGCGTCGGAATGAAGTAGAGGAGCTGAGGGAGTCGGGCGTCAGAGTTAAGGGGAGTAGCTCTCTCTCGTGATAGAGATCAGAGGTGTATCATCTGAATGTAACATCTGAACTGAAATTTGTAGTTGAAATTGCATTTTGAATATGTAATTTCATTACTTGAAATTGCAGTTTTAGCATGCAACTTCATCTTAAAATTGCATGTTGAAAATGTAATTTCAATTTAAAAGTGCATGTTCAAGATGCAATTTCAAAACTGATTACTCTCCCAAATAATTTGAAAAGTTGGTTAATTCGCTAAATAATTTGTTTTTTTAAAATATTAAAAAAAAAATCCTTAAAAGCTGTACCAAATAGTTTCAAAGTCAGAGCTTGATTGAGAAGTAGAAACAACAGTGTAAAACTACCCAGTTTCTGACCTTTGTTTATTTTTTTTTTTAATAAATAAATAATAAAATAATAAAAATGTAAATTTAAAGTAGTGGTATTGACCGACTATTCGAGGTGGGTAGGGGGTGCGTGGAAAGTCCGCGTATTCATTCATTTAAACCGTTTTCAACTTGTGTCGTGTTGACCTGCTCCCTCAGCCGCAATTTGAGACTATTGGCCAGTTGGTATGGGAGATGATCTTCAACTAATAACCGTGGGTTTGGTTTTAATTTTTTGAAATTTTAAGTAATGTTTTAATTTTTTTAGATTTAATATAATTAGATTTATTTAAAAAATAAAATATTTATAAAAAAATATTTTAAAAAATTAATAAATATATAAGAATATAAAAAATATACTAAATTCTTATATTTTTGGTGTTTAGTGAATTTTTTAAATATTTTTTTTTACAAATATTATATTTTTAAGTATATTTATATTAGGTGTATCTAAAAATTAAAAAAATTACTTAAAATATTAAAAAAAAAATTCAGTGAAAATAGGAAAATACAAAAAATAAAAAATTTCAATTTTTAAAAATATAAATCTTAAATCTTAAATCAATTTTTAAAAATATAAATCTTAAATCTTAACCAAACTATAACTTGTATTTAACTCACTAAAATTTATTTGAATATGAACAAGTTTGAATAACGTACTATTTGGTTTGATAAGCTCACATGCATCACTTGAGTTCTACTCATATTTGATTTATTAAAAATTTATTTGAAATCAACTTGTTATGTAAATAAGTTACGCTTAAACATAATTTTAAATTTATTAAATTATCAAATTAACTTTAAACAACCTATTATGTGGTTAGACTTGCCTCGTTTTCATCCCTACTATTAGCACTGGTGGAAATAACTGAAACATTATTGGTTAGTATTGTTTATGGCAAGTTGAATATTTAAGAAAAATACAATTAACATATATTTTTTTATACAATTAACCGTTGTTCGCATTGGTAAAGATTGTGAGGTGGCGGTGATATTGTGATAATATCGATATGATTTTTGTCGAAAAGATAGATGTTTTCATCTTTTTAGAAGAAAAAATGTATGCCACCTAAATTAGTTATGCCGAAAACATTTTTCCTTTGACTTTATTTAATTGTTGTACCAAATGCTTTTTGATTTTTGGTGGGTGGTAGAAATTTTACTAAAAAATATTAATTTATTAGATAAATGACATCGTTAGTCCCATAATTTACTCGTTGTGCAATTTTATTTTTTGTCATTTCAATTAGTTCGATTTTTAGATACTTAATTTTAAATTTTGTGTTAATTTAATCTAATTGATAATATTGATTACGATTTTTGAAAGAATTTGGTCACTGAATTTGTTGAGGTTAACTGACTAAATTGAATGAGTTTACAATTTTATCTATAAAAGTATGACACGTGACACTTATGTGTATATTTTCTGTATATATATATAGGGATGTAATCGGTTCGGTACAGTCGGTATCTAGGTAAAAAATTACACCAAACTGATAATGTTGGTTTTATTATTTTGAACACCGATACATACCGCTTCTCCCATCAAACCGCACCGAGCCAAACCGATCGAAACGATTCGGTTCGAAGCGGTTTAATTGGTTTAGAATTTTTTCAAACTTAAGCTACTTTTAAATATAATCACTAATCTATACAAAAAGATTAAATTAGTTATTGTCCACCATTTCAAAGATATCCAATCCATCCATTTGATAAATACTTTTCAATTCCTACATTTACAAAAATAAAAACAAACGGAAAAAAAAGTTAACAAATACTAAGGTTTTAAGAATAATGAGTTAGAATTAAGATTATATATAATAAGATTTTATAAACTTAGGTTATAAAGATGATAAGGTTAATTAAATAAGGTTAATAATTTATTATACTTATTAATATCATTATATTATTAGATTATATATATATATATTATAAGCGGACGGTTTCGGTTTAGTTCGGTACACAATGTGCTTGACCCGATACCGAACCAAAAACCAACAAAAACCAAATTTAAAAATCGCACAGAATGATTCTTGTTATAAAAAATAAAAAAAAAAATCAAATATAGCCGATTTGGTCCGATTCAATTGGTTTGGTCGGTTTTTTCAATTTTTCTTATATCTCTCTCTATATATAAACGCAATATATAAATTATAATTGATTGGACCAAATTGAAATAAGTTATAAATTTAGAGTTAAAACTGAGTCAATTCGAATTAGAATAATCAAAACAACAAAAGGGTCAAAAAAAATAAGAACCACTGATGTAATTTGTCCTAATTTATTTCATGAACAACGGGTCTGTATAGCAATTATCACTTAGAAAAAATAACAAAGTAAATAGGGAACTCTATAATGACTTTTTTTTAGAATGAAAAGTTCATATCGAATCACATTATTCTCTATATAAATTATGTATATATATATTTTTGTAAACAAGCACTCACAAACAGTTTTATTACAATCTGTACTCCTATTGAAATTTTGACAGTAAACAAGTCATGGAATAATACTCCAACAATTTCCTCACAAACAGCTAAATAACATAAAAGCACTCACAAACAGTTATATCACATACAAGCACACTTGAACAATAATGCTCAATCAAACTCTCAATATATGCCCAATTTCTAGTACATTTTCTCTGATAGCACCTTCGAAAACTCCATTTTTGTCTGATTCAGAACAGGGAAGGAAAGCCAAAGCATGACAATCTTCGTCCTAAAACATATCAAAGTGGTTTCACATTTTTAGCCAAAGGATAATGTTATGTAAATCAATATATGTATTACCAAAACAATGAAATTCAACTTCAGAAAAAATAAAATTCACCTTGAAGTTGCAATCCTCATTACTCTTCCTATGTCAAATCTTAAAAAACAAAAAACAAAAACCAAAAACAGAACATGAAAAACAAAAAGAAGAAAAAAAAGCAGCACAAAAGACATGATATTATTAGATGTTTCAATGCACTAGTTCAAAGGTTAGTCTAGAGTGGTTCCACTTTGTTGATCAAGATTTTTGGCCATTTGTTTATCATGCGGAATACTTAATCAGGATTGGTGTGATATGAAAATAAGAAAGAACAAAATAGAAATTGTTAATCACACGTACACACAAAAACACAGAATGAAAGGTGGGTCATTCCAAAACTAAAGCATACGTCTATAGTCATTGTGGTTATGCAATGATAAATAAAAAAAAATTACAACCAAGATACATAGATAGCAACCCTTTAGTTACATATACTTGGTTGAATTTGCAATTGAATGATTAATATTCAATAGTTGTTAAAATGATTACTGTTTCTAGGTTTGAGAGATTGGATATTGATGGAGGTAATTTCCAGTAACCATCCAAAATAATTGCCAAATATCTCAAATTAAGAAGTTGTATTATTTTGGTTGAAAAGAAGGTACTCTCGTACCAGAATTGCAACACTCTAAGAAGTTTGAAGGTCCGGCAAATAAACGAGGACAAATCATCAAACGTATAGTTCAAATAATCAATTTCTTCTACTAAATCATTGTTGAAGCACAAGAATGATTGAACAACTACTGGGGAATAAGATTCAAAGGCAACATGATCAAATTGTTCTAAGAAGTCAGAATGGATGCATAGGCGCCAATGGTTATTTGTTTAGTAGTTACTTGAAGAATAAGGATATGCATCTTTATAATTGTGAATCCAATGTAGAAAATTTATTTCCCTGGCTTTCTTCAAGCATAAATCATGCAAAAGACCATGCATACGACATGCTTTAATTTGACCATCAAACGTTTTTCGAGCAACAATTACTAGACTTCTCTGAATTAGATCCATTAACTAACCCTCCTCTACTTCCTCCAAGCTTTTCTGCTCAATTTTTTGTATAAACCCCTCAGCTATCCATAACCAAATTAATCTTTGCACCGAGATTTCTTGATCTTTTAGAAATGCTCCTAAATAGAGGAAGCATGGTTTCAAGTGACGAGGCAAGTAATTGTAACTCAGTGCTAGTGTGTTCAAGTACTGGTTTGGATCACTAACAACGTACGAGCTTACACTTTGGGAAACTTGTTTCCAACACTCTTCTGTCTTCTTGTTCTTTGCAAGAGGACCTGCAATTACATCAATTGCAAGTGGAAGCCCTTCACATTTTTTCTTTTTCATTATTTGCTTCCCAATTTCAATTAGTTTGTAGGGAAACTTTCTTTCTGAAACACCTTCCACTGAAATAATTCCCAACTTTCTTCTTCATTTAGAAAACGAATACAATGAGGTTGGCTATTAGGTGAGGCATGTATAGCCACCTCTCTGTGACGACTAGTAAACATAACTCTACTTCCAATGTTCTCATTTGGTACATACATTTTAAGATCGACCCGGGCACCAATATTCCAAATATCATCAATGACAATGAGATATCTCTTCCCCTTAAAGTGCTTGTACAACTTTTCACCTAACATTTCATTGCTCATCGGTAAGGAGATTAACAAAATGTAAAATGTTCAAAAACATTTCTCTTTTTTTTGGGTACTTGAGAAACATAGGTCCATGCATGAATATGGAAGTAGTGTGTGATATAAGGATCATTGTACATTTTTCTGGCTAAAGTTGTCTTACCGAGTCTAAGAATCCTAATAATTGATATAATGTGTAGCTGCTTCTTCCCTCCAGCAAGTTGATCTTTTACAGTCAATGATTTGCCGTCAAAGCCCACTATAATTTCTTCTTCTACCGTGGTTCTATTCTCCATTGATGGCACTCCACCAAAGAGCTTGTAGGACTTGGATCTGATATATCTCATCATAAAACTGCATCACTTTTACCTAAATGGGCTTAATCTATTCCTTGAGAATGGCTCCTAGGAATCTTAGATCATAGTTAAGAGATTGGATTTGATGGCACTTATTTGCAATCAAATTGTCCTCACTGTTAATTAGCTGCTTCAGTTCCTTCAAGGTAGAATCCACAGCAATTCCATCGATCACTCCTCTCTTTCTTTCACACTCACGTACATACATAGTTGTCTCTCTCTATCAATTTATGTGCTTTTAAAAAAAGAGTAGAATTGGGACTTAAATTAGAAAGACTTGTGGCAATTCATTCCTACTGCCACCCATTCCCATCACCATCTACAATGCAAAAAATCAAAGCCCAGAAAAAAAATAAATTAAACAAAAAAAAGTAGTAGAAATCAAGCCAAACACCAGAAATCAATGATTGGTTTGAGGCAATTCATCAAACGCCTTGCAGCCTGGGCGATTTGTCTGACCAGTCCCTGTAGGTCTCAACCATTTTTTGTAGAATATGCTTGATTTTCTTGCTAGCGGCCTCAACAGCTCCATTGGTTTGTGGCCAGTAAGTAGATGAATTATGAAAAGCCACATTGTATTTCTCCAACAAGTCAATCACTTCTTTCTTGAAATGGGAACCATTATCTGAAATGATCTCGTTTGGGACTCCATAACGGCAAATGATGTTGTTCTGGATGAACTTACCCACATGCGCTGCTTTCAACACTGCGTAGGACTGAGCTTCCACCCACTTTGTAAAGTAATCAATTGCCACCAGAATGTATTCATGCCCATACGACCCTTTCGGTGTGACTGCCCCAATGACGTCGATTCCTCAGACTGAGAAAGGCCATATTGAAGTCATGTTGTACAGCTTCGACGACGAGATGTTCATGCGATTGGCATGAATTTGGCATTTGTGGCATCGCCAAACGAAACCGATACAATCCTCCTCCATAGTAGACCAGTAGTAACCTTGCCTGAGAATCTTCCGGGCTAACATTACTCCATTCATGTGGGCTCCGCACTCTCTCCCATGGATGGCCTCCATTAGGCACTTTGATTCCTCGGCGTCGACACACAACTTGTGCATTCCCAGATGACCCCTCTTGTACTGTTTACCCCTACAGATGATAAATTGAACGGCCACTGTTTACCCCTACAGATGATAAATTGAACGGCCATCCACCGTATTGCCCTTTTGTCTTTGGCATTTGCCTTGGTAGATAAACCTCCTTTTCCAAAAAGTTCCAGATATCGTAGAACCAAGGGTTTTGATCTTGCACTTCATCTATTACAGCGATAGTGTTGTAGGCCGGCGTATACCTCTGCTCAATAATGATTGAACGTATCCGGACTCCAAGTGGGATGTCTATCATGGAAGATAGAGTTGATAAGGCGTCAACGAACCTGTTGTTCTCTCTTAGTAGATGCATGAAAGTCAGCTTCTCAAACCTAGGAATCAGAATGTCCAGGGTTTGGTGATAGATTTTCATCTTTTCTTCTTTGACCTTCCAATCTCCATTTGCTTGAGACACAACTAGGTTCGAGTCCCCGATGACGTCCAACCTTTTTGCCCCTAGTTCCAGGACGGCTTCCAAACCAGCGATACGTGCCTCATATTCTGCTTTGTTATTGGATACTTTGAACCGGAGTTTGAAGGCTTAAGGTATATGGGAATTTTCGGGTGCTATCAACAACACACCTATCCCATAACCGTATTGGTTAGACGCTCCGTCAAAGTACAATGTCCAAATCTCTTCCTCGACTTGCAAAATAGCTTTATTTGGGAATAGGTATTCTATCGCTTCATCCCCTTCTACTGGGTGATCTGCCAAGAACTCTGCTACCGCTCTCCCATTGACAGACTTGCAAGTAACATACTTCAAATCAAATTCGGAGAGAAGAAACAGCCAACGGGCTAGCCTACCCCGTAAGTATTGGTTTCTCAAAGAGATAGTTGTTGGGATCTAATCTTGAAACTAGAATTACGGAGTGAGCTAACAAGTAGTGCCTCAACTTCCTGGTAGTCCATACTAAGGCTAAGCAAGCTTTTTCCAGCAGGGTGTAACGGGTTTCATAATCAAGCATTTTCTTACTCAAGTAATAGATGGCTTTCTCCACCCTATCCTCAGATTCTTGAGCAAGCATGCATCCCATTGTTGTGTTCGTTACTGACAGATACAAAATCAAGGGCTTCCCTGGCTCTGGCGGTGACAACACGGGTGGATTCTGAAGGTACTGCTTGGTCTTCTCAAAAGCGAATTGGCACCGATCATCCCATCAGAATTTCTGTCCTTTCTTTAGGAGACCAAAAAGTGGTTCACAAGTCAAAGTTAATTTAGAAATAAACCGTCTTATGAATTGCACTTTACCTAGAAAGCCTCACACCTCCTTTTCAGTCCTTGGTGGTGGCATTTCTAAGATGGCCTTGATTTTGGAAGGATCTACCTCAATGCCCCTTTGCGTGATCAAGAAACCCAACATTTTCCTTGCTGTTATGCCGAAAGTACACTTCTGTGGATTCAACCCCAGTCTGTATTCTCTGATCCCCTAAAAGAATTTCTTTAAGGCAGTGTAGTGACCCTCTCTTTCCTTGGACTTGACAATCATGTCGTCCACGTACACCTCGACCTCTTTATGGATCATATCATGTAGAATTGTGGTTGCAGCCCGACATTCTTCAGCCCAAACGGCATCACCCGATAGTAATAGGTTCCCCACGGCATAGTGAAGGCAATTTTCTCTCTGTCCTCGGGCGCCATCAGAATCTGGTTATACCCGAAAAAGCCATCCATAAAGGAGAGCAAAACATGACCCGCGGTGAAATCCACCAATTCATCGATGTGAGGTAGAGGAAAGTCGTCCTTCGGACTGGCTCTATTTAGATCTCTGAAGTCTACACATACCTGAATTCTGCCATCTTTCTTCAGTACTGGGACGATGTTGGCCAACCAAGCTGGATACTTAGATACTAGCAAGAACCCTGCGTCTATCTGCTTGGTGACCTCCTCCTTAATCTTCAAAGCCCAATTTGGCATATTGTCCGCAACTTCTATTTGATGGGTCGGGCCTCGGGGTTGAGAGGGATCTGATGCTGTACAATCTCAGGATCGATTCCAGGCATGTCTTTGTAGGACCACACAAAAACATCTTTGAAATCTTTTAATAAAGCGACTAAGCGCTCGCGCTCCTCTGAAGACAACTTGGACTCGATCTGGACCAGACACGGATCCTTCTCAGTACCCACATTAATTGGAATGATTTCATTAGCAAGGGGTTTTGCAAACCTCTCCTCCTCTCGATTAATCAAAAATTTCAAAACTAGAGGAATTCCTTCCTCATCGTTTTCATTAAAATTTTGAAAATCTTGATCAATGCAATAAACAAGAGGCACAGAGAAATACTCAGAATCTGCAGTGGAATTCTCATTCACAAGATCAAGCTCATCTAGTTCCTCGGTTACAACCGACTCAAAGGAAAAAGAAAAGGACAACCTGGACAAAACCTCGGCATCCGGGTTATCAACCCTAGAAATACTGGACCCAGACTTAGAAGAACTAGAATCTGATTCCGACTCCTCAGACCGCGTGGAATCATATTCTGGTTTAGTACCCAACTCAGAACTGCTAGGCAGGTAGCCCTCCTCCAGCTGCCAAACTAGGGACGGTACGTCAGATGCATCCAGGATGCTGTTAGAAGGATCGACACCCGGTTGGTCCCCGATCATGGAAACGGTCAGATTATCCCCTAAGCTCTCTGAGTTGATCGAAGGATCCGAAGGAGACATGCCAGTGATGCTCCTACTTCAAGCTCGTTACTATTTGAATCACTTTCTATACTTTTCGCAGCTTCAGCAGTCGGTTCAGCCATTTCCTCCATATCATTGTCTTGTAGTTGCAAGTCAAAGAAAATCTCAAAATCGGGGACCCGTTGTTTCTCTAAGTTCAGCCATGGTTCGGAGAAACCACAAAATGGGAAGTCTTCACCCTCCAGAACAAAATGACCATTCAAGGTTCTCGGATTGGTCTATGCACAAGTTCATAGCGCTTCCCGGTTTGCTTAGCTCTGGCTCTTTCGGCCATCTCTTTTCCTTTCCTATACAATCCTCTTTGGTGGGCGTATAGCCAAGACCAAAGGCATGTGGGTTATGTGGCACATCGGCCAATGCAGTAACGCCCTTCCGGCCACACATTCCCAAACCCATTCCTAGCTTGTTCATGAAGTAGATTGATTGGGCACTGATATACAAGCCCTCATCAACTGCCACGATGTTTTGCACTGCCCAGGCCTCAGCTAGGGTAAATCCAGAAAGGAAAACATCCTCTTTGCCATGCACAATCTCCAGCACAGGTGTAGTGACCTCTGGCGGATGATGAATGGATGAATTCTCGAACACAATAGCCATCCCCTTCCCATGGGGGTATTTTAGCATTTGGTGAAGAGTGGAGGAGACAGCTTTTACTTGGTGCAACCATAGCCTTCCGAGTAATAGATTGAAAGTGGCTGGCACATCCAGAACGTGAAATTCAATATCCTGTTGAGCTAGGCCCACTTGAACTCTAATATGTACTGTGCCCATCACCTCTCTGCTAGTATTGTCATATACCCTAATCACTTGGGCGGTAGGCACAAAATCCGCTGGCTTCAGACCAATGGCATACATTGTACGAGATGGACAGACGTTGATTGTAGACCCAGTATCAACTAACACCACTGGCACCCACTTTTCTCTGCACTCCACCGAAATGTACAGAGGCTTGTTATGGGTTGAGCCTTCTGGCGGCAATTCCTTGTTTGAGAAGTTTAAAGTCAGCATTACACCTCCGAGAAAACCAACCCCACGAGCTGTTCAGGTGTTGTGTCAATGGACAATTTGGCTTTGTCCATTCCCGATAGCACAGCCTGTCGGTGCACGTGAGAAGCCATGAGCAGACCCCATATTAAAATGTCGACCTGAATCTTCTTCAGCCGTTTCAGCACTGCTTCTTCTTCCAATTACTTTTCCTTCTGCTTTTCTACCTCTTTATCCTTTCCGGAGGCTTTAGCTTGGTCCAAATGTGGGGGCTTGAAGTATCGGCCACTTCTCGTCGTATGGTCGACCTCTTCCAGATACCAAGTGTTGTCTGGCAAGTCTCCACCCCAATCCTCATCAGTGTGAGCGAGATGCAAATCATCATCTTCCCACCATATTCTGCTGACAATCGACAAACAATTGTCCGATTCCGTTCTGATCATTCTCTCATCAGAAGTGTCCCTCGCAAGGCATTAGGCTTTTCCAGCTTCCTGTTTACCTTGATTCCTTTCTTGCACAAACCATTTCAACGCGACTTCGTATTCAGTATCAGCAATACTTACGGCGCCCAGTTCTTGAGCTAAATTCTTAATATCGATGCTCTCCGGCAACTTTTCGGCCACTGACGCTACTCTTACCCCCTTTTCTTCAAGTTTTGGTTCAGTTTCCTGCTCCTGGTCAGGTTCATCACTAAGCCACCCAGAATTATCTGTCAACCCATTTAGATCAAACTAATCAATATGCACGTCCCCCTGATCCTGTTCGTCGTAGAACTGCAAATTGTCTATGTCCTCCTTTAGGTCAGCCAAATCATCTAATCCCTGACTTGGGCCATCCTCTCGAACTACACTGACCTCCATCCCAGTCGGCAACACCACTTCAGGCTTGGCTTGATTGATTGGCACAATATAGCAATACGGGTTGTACACCCCTTTAGATAAGTCCTCAGAGCCCTCGGCCAACGGACTGACATTTTCTACCAACGTTGGCCTGCCTTCATCTACCATCGTCACCACTATGGGTTCAGACTGGAGTGTAGACGTGTTCATCATGCACAAGTCCATGCTCTAAGAGATGAACAACACCGGTTTAGGTAGGTGAGAAGGGGTTATATATATACTGGGGTCATAGGGGATGGCCAGTATGTGGATGAGGTTTACACGTCGGGATGGAGGGACTTGGTTATGTGGTGGGAAAGGGTTGGTGGTGACATTTGGCTTTTGGGGGGGCGTTATCACCTTGTTATCGATGAGATCATGAATCTCATGACGCAGCCTATAGCATTGGTCGGTGTCACGACCATGCTGTTGGTGAAAAGCGCATTATTTGGCCGAGTTGTGTTTAGGTAGGAGAGGATCAGGTAATGAGCGTTGTTCTAACGCCTTCAGATGCCCCTTTTTGATCAGCACCCCTAGGGCTTTGGATAAGGACATGAATAGCGGGGTAAAACCCTTTGGGTTCGAGCTTGGTTGTTTGAGGTTGAGGTTTGTGGATTTGTACTGGCAAAGGGGTCGGTAGTCTTGACTGTAGTGGTGACAGTATTTACATCAGATGGCCGTGCAGTTGTGCTTCCACTCGTGGTTGAATTGGAACTACGTGTGAAAGGCCTCTTAGGCTGCTCCTTTTCATCGGTGATCAACCCCTGTTTCATTGCATCCCCAATCTGAACTCCTATCTCGTGAAGCTCAGTAAATGTGAACAACGGTAAGACAATCATTTTCTGCAATAACTTTTCTTGTAGATTGCGAACCACCATTCTGATTTGATCCTTCTCAGATGGCCTTGTTGTCATCATCGAGACCTTGGCCCTCCATCTAGTTATAAAGTCCGAGAAGCCCTCATTTGGCTCCTGTCGGGTTGCCTCAAGATCACGGGTCGTAACCTCGATCTGGGTATTGTAGGAGTACTGTGCGATGAAGGCCTCAGCCATTTCCTCTCAGTTCTATTTCACGGAGTCCTCGAGTTTTGCATACTAGATAGCCGCTATCCCTGACAAGGTTCGGCCGAAAAGCTACAGCTTTTTAAGTCTAGTGAGGCATATTGGCCACAGAATATCTGAGAATAACCGCAAATGGACCATTGGATCTCCAGAGCCATCAAAGCGGTCTATGTGTGGCATCTTGAATCTGTCCGACAGAGTTACCGTAGAGTCAGTGTATCCATCCTCGATGTCAGGGATTGAGTTCATACCTTGTGCCCATTTGAAAGGTTGTCTAGCTTGTTGACTTTCAGTGCAGTGGGGTCAACTGCGAATTCGAACGGCGCCTCAGTTTGGTACACTGGTGCCTTAAAGGCTTGTGGTGGGATGGGGTCTACCGGGTTGCCCAAATTCTCTTGAACATTGACGGTGATTCCTGGCGTTGGGATACCTGCTAGAGGTGCATAGGAAACAGAAGCCGCTGCTTGTGGTGGTTACTATTGTTGTAGCCTATTTATGACTTCAGCTTGGTGGGCTGTGACTTCAGGTTGGTGGGCAGCATCTTGCTGCATGGCCTCAATGGTTTGCTGGAGATTACGGATCAAGTCTTCCATTCCTGAAGGAAATTGGGCCATTTGAATAGACGAGTGGTCTTTTACTGGCCTAGGTGTAGAAGGTTGTCCCTGACTTGATGCAGGTGATTGCTGAACTGGTGAATTATGCCTAACCCTCCTCCGTCTCGTAATCGGTGGGAGCGAAGCAAACACTGGTTGTCCCCTAACAAGATCCCCGAATTTGTAAAGTCTTCTCACACGGGTCCAGAGTGCTTGGAGGGGAACAGAATCGTCTGAAGCAATTGTGGTAAACTACCTTGTAAAAAGAAATAAAGCTAAAATAAAACAAAAAATCAGAAACCACGCAACATCTCAGCTTAGATCTAAACAAGACACAGTTGTAATCAAAAGCTACAACACTATACTCAATACTGATCTCTGTCCCCAAATCTGATACCCAAACTTGCAACTGATACATACATTCCCGTAGAGTTTCACTCTAAAAGCACATATCAAGCAAATGAGAGCCAAAACACCCCTATGATGGGGGAGGGTTACCTTGTCCTAGTTTCGTCAGGAACTAGGGTTTCACTATTCAAGCAAAGTGTTTCACACAATCTTACATTCGGGTAAGCAACCTGTCATAGTTTGGAATAGTCTCTATGGCTTCCGATATGCAACTAGGCCGATTGGTCAAAAAGGGTACCTCAGCAAGACTACCTAATATACCTCTCACACCTAACAACGAGAAGTGAAAGGAGGGTGAAACGGTACAGTGGTAGTCCATATCCAAGGGTTGTGCTTCCATCGTGGCAGAGCCCGTAACCGGTCAGCCTTTTGGCAAGCTTTTCCAAGCAAGCCTCCTGCAAACCATTCAAAAATAGCAGATGGCAAACACAATGACTTAGGCACACCAATGTAAATGCAAATGCAAAGAAACACATAAGTGTAAATAAAATGTCATATCGTGAGTTCGCGTCAAGTTCTCTAAATCCCCAACAGAGTCGCCAGAAACTGTAGCTTGACTTTTTCACGCGCCCTTTCGGAAGCTCGAAAGAAGCCCTACAGTTCGGACTCCTGTGGTTCTGAATCTAATCTCATAAGTGTAATGTGAAATTGATAATCACCAAAGAGTCCAAATTCGGCAAATCTTTTGGAAAAATGATTTTGATTCAAAAATGCCAAAATTAGACTGCTTTTCCAGATACAAAATCGTCACTTAAATATTTTATTTTGGAAAAATTTAAGAAACCCATGACTCGTGCCAAAGGCCACGTGCCCGTCATCACCAAAGTTGCCTCGGCTCGGGAACTTAGGTACGAGAGGGGAAGGTCATGAATTGAGCACCCCCGCTTGCCCGATCAAAGATCGGCCTCTACTAATCATGATATGATTTTTATAAACATTATGTGCTCTTGCTCCGGTTATTAAGCTAGCTTTACTATGTGATGCGTACAAGCAAGTATAGACTAAAATTGCAAGAATTGGAACAATTCAATTTCATGTTTGTTTTTCGAAAAGGGTTTGAATTTGCCACCCTCAAGTCGGCTTAAAGTTTGCGAATTTACCACTCAACAATAGTGGGCTTAAAAACTATGAATTTGCCACTAGACATAGTGGGCTTAAAACGTACATTCGTTGAATCGTTCCAATTCAAACAACAAGCCTTCATCCACAGGCATTCAAGCAGTTTAACAAGTAAGCATTTAGCCTCATGGCAAGCATGCTAGTCATGGCAATCACTCACACTCATACAAGTAATGCTAAGGCATTAAAAACTCACCTAGCACTCCAAGCCAAAAAGATATGAGTTAGAAAGATATGCATGATTCCTAACTATACAAGATGCCTAATGCAACACATACGGTAATGCAATTAGTAGGCTTGGCTACTAATATGGCACATGAATCGATTCGATAACATGCAGTCTAAGCACGTATTCAAGAAGGTATTAAAATGACAATGTAGTTTGAATGATACGCCGAGCCTTGGTGCATGCAATACAAGATGAATGGATGCAAGCATAAGGTATGCTAATTGAAATATGTCCCTAATCTAACCATCAAAAGGGATTAAATAAAAAGGAGAAAGACGTGAGGTTGGAAGACATACATATTATTACATTACGCTCTCACGAATGAGAGTTTGAATGAATAACTAAGCTAAGCTAACAACTAAGCTAAGCTAATTTAAGCTAATTAAACTAATTAAGCTAATTATTATAAACCAAGATAAATAACTAGCTAAACTAATTAACTAATTATTATAACATTTTTAATTAACTAGCTAATGATCTACTTAATTAAATAATTACAAAACAATTGCAACTGCGAATTAAACTAAACTAATTAAACTAGGCTAATTTGTTGTCCCACCTCGGGAAAGGACAGATGTGCATGCGCATGCTCGGTTTGCTCCTGAAAAGACCTCTATTTTGCTCAAAAGCCTCTGTTTGCATAGTTGAATGCTTCCAGAACAATCTTACTGAACCTTACCACTTCTCTGCTGAGGTTTGCATCAATGGCCGGCCAGCCATGGATAAATGTTGTCGACCAGGTGCCAGCCATGGAAGTGGCCTGCCGGCCATCCATGGTGCCCTGCCAGCCGTGGATGGTGGCCTGCCAGCCACTGATGCACTGTTTCACCTGCTGCAATAGAGGATAAATAGAGCAAAAAGAAGGCATTCTCACAGATTGATTGCACAGCTCACCCCTCTTTTTCATGAACAAATCCAAGGAAAAGTGAACTTAAGCCACAAACCACCAATCCAAGCAATTTTATTGCATGATGGCTTGTGATTCAAGGTGTGCAAGCTTGATAAATGTGAATCAAGACACACAAGAACCATCATCCTATCATGCATGATCAAGGGCAATGGAGACCTAGGAAACTTGACACATTTCATCACTTTGAGTATGAAATGTCTCTATTTTCCTTGTGTTCAATTAACGTCCGATTGAACACACAACACACAAGTTATTATCTTGCTCAATTTTACTTGCCACTTTTATTTACTCATTTTAGTTACCAACCATTACTTAATCCATTAGGTCCATTGGTGGGAGTTTTCTAAAGTGAAAGAAGTGTCAACCAAGGGGTGGTTTAAGGCATGAGAGAAACTTCATGCCGTTGGTAATGAACCCTCAAAGGAGGATTGAACCATTAAGCATGGACCTCAATCTCAAGCTTAAAGAATCCCAAGCTTGAAACAACCTTCAAAGCAAATTAAATAGTGAAGAAATGAGGGAGGCTGCAGAGCTTTGAGTGCTGAAATGAAGTGCAAAATGATACTAAAACATGCAATCAACTCAAACAAGGGGTGTCTAATGGCCTAAAACACCACCCTTGTGAGGACCATTACACTACAACCATACAAAACAAGACTCAATTGGCCCAAACAACCCAAAACAGAGCTAAAGCAGTCTAAAACAAAGGCAAAAACATGCTGGAATATAGCTACAAAAAGCTAGAAAATCATGACATATTGCACTAATTAGGCTAGCAAACAAGACACAAGGAGGGGAGGATAACCCCTCTAATTTTGAACTTCAAAACATGTTTTTTGCCACTGAAAATACTCTGAAATTCAGTGGTTAAAGGCCCAAAAATAAGTTGGTTTAAAATGGGATACAAAGGTGCAAAAGCCTTGAAAGTAAGGAATAAAGAAGGGTGAGACACCCCCCTAACCTTAAATGGCTTAAAACACCAATTTCAGCCCATTAAAACAAAGATTTTTACAACTCAAAAATGGCTCAAAAACAGTGGAAAGAAATAGAGAAACAAGTATACTAAGTAAGCTTAAAAGGGAAATAGTATACCTCTTGAAGCAAAGAACAATTTTAGGCACAAATTCAAGCCAAAACAACTTTCAAGAGCTCCAACAAGACCTCAAGGGATCTCAGCTCAAAGGTGATCAATTATGGTTAAGGGTTGATATGTAAAAGTGTAGTGTATCTAGCAACTAAGTACAAAATTTCAAGAGAGAGAGAGAAATGTAGAGAGAGAGAGAAAGAGAGAGAATTTTTGCTCCAAAATTGCTAACCCTCAAAAATGGGAGAGAAGCCCCCTATATACAGAAAACATGAATTCTATACAAGCAGATCCATCCCTCCATGTGTGGACAGATGCAAGCATCTGTGCAAATAGCTGGCACAACTGGCATAAAATATCTGCAGAAAACATTAATGGCCGGCCAGCATCAGTGATGGCTGGCCAGGCTCATTGATGGCAGGCAAGGCACATCAATGGCCGGCAAGCAAGAAGCCATGGTTGGCAGCCTCCAAGGGTGGCCGGCAGGCCACCAGAGATTGCAGGCAAGAAATACCAAGGCCTGGTCCAAAAATGAGACAAAATGGATGCAGGGTTTGAAAGTCTCATAACCTGTGGCATTCCGCGGAGGACTGTGAGCGCTCGGCGAGCAAACAGACTTTTCATGCTCAGCGAGCAAACAGACTTTTCCTCACTAAAAAGTAATCTATTTGGCTCTTAATTGACCTACTCTTAAAAGTTATCAAGTGCTCCTTCCTCTTCTTATACACAATATTGGCCACCACTAGGTGTAGCTCGACTTTTCGTGCTTCTTTCAGAAACAACTAGCCCTACAGGTCGGACTTCCGTGGTTCTGAATCTGATTCCACAAGTGCAATGTGAAATAGATAAACACAAATGAGTCCAAATCCGGTAATTCTTTTGGAAAATCAATTTGAATCAAATTGCCAAAAATGGACTACTTTGCCAGATACAAAGTCGCCACCTAAATATTTTTGGGAAATTTAGGAAACCCATGACTCGTGCCAAAGATCACGTGTCTGTCATCGCCAAAGTGTCTCGACTCAGGAACTTAGGTACGAGAGGGGAAGGTCGTGAATTGAGCACCCCACTAGCCCGATCAAAAATCGGCCTCTACTGATCATGATGTGATTCTTATTTACATTATATGCTCTTATTCTGGTTATTAGGCTAACTTTACTATGTGACACACACACAAGTATAGACTAATTTGAAAAAAAATCGAAATACTTTGATTTCATGTTTGTTTGAAAATGTTGTGAATGTGTCACTTGAAAAAGTGGGCTTATGTGCATATTAATCAAATTATCCCGATTTCAAGCAATTAGCCTTCATCCACAGGCATTCAAACAGTTATATCACGTAAGCACTTAGCCTCATGGAATCATGCTCGACATGGCAACAATCACACACATGCGATATGCTAAAACAATAAGTGCTCACCTAGTACTCCAAGGCAAGCCAAACAAAGCAAAATAATTAGAAAAACATGCACGCTCCTAACTTAATGCAAAATGGCTAATATGACTCATACAAAATACAATTAATAGGCTCGACTACTAATATGGCATATGAATCAATTTGATAGCATGCGATAAAACACGTATTCAAAGAAGTATTTAAACGACACTGCTTGTTAGCATGATAAACAAAACCTAATGCATGCATGACACATGAATGCAAATCATGGAAAATGCTAAAAGAAACATGATTCTCTAAGCTATCCATTATAAGCGGTGAAATAAAAGGGAGAAAGATGTGGGGTTGGAAGACATACACATTATTACAATTTGGCCCTCGCACAAGAGGGTCCGAATAAACGAATCCTATCTAATTACTATGAATTAACTAACTATTACAAACCAAATGAAATAATTGGAATAATTAATTACGCTAACTAATTATTACAACACAAAATTAATTAACTATTCTACTAATTAATAATTACAACACAAAATGAATTAATTATTCTAATTAATTACAACACCAAATTAACTAGCCAGTTATTACACATCCACAAGTTAACGGGCCTCGAGAAGTAAGGGAAATGCTTATGCATGCAAATGATTTGCTCCCCTGAGAATGGCTCTACACTGTTTTTGCACCTCAACCTCTACTCTGTTCTGAGAGGAAAGTGGTACTGCCTGGCTAAAAGAAGTGGCCGACAGGCCAGAAGTGGTGGTCGGCCGCCCACTAATGGTGGCCCGCCCTATAGAAAAGGTGACCTGCCGGCCACTAATGTTGGGTTTCTCCTACTGTAACAGAAAACAAACAGAGCATAGATAAAAATTCTCAAGTGATGTTTGTCCACCCTGCCTCTCCTTATCATCAGACAGATCAAAAGAGGGGTAGGCTCGGTTCGCTAGCCATCAATCGATGCAAGTTTATTGCATGATGGCTTATGAATCGAGGGATACAATTTCAATAAATGCACAATGAAAGACTCACGAACCTCTTCCCTATCATGACTTTGATCAAGGAAAGCGGTTGACATTAATTATTGAACCGTTTTCACCACTAACAAGTATGAAATGACTCAAGACTCAATGGGTTCAATTAACGTCCGATTGAACCCAAACCATTTTATTATCTTGCACCATTTTATTCCAATTTTAACACCTCTTTTAAATTACCTTCCATTCCTTAATCATTTAGTCCAAAAATGAAGATTAAGTTCAGTAATGGAGAGAAGTGTCAAACAAAGGGTTGTTTTAGGCATGAGAGAGATGTCATGCCGTTGGTAATGAACCTCCGAAGAGATTAAACCATTAAGCACAACGATCTCATCGCAAGCTTAAACAAACAATCGGTTTGAAACAACTCTCAAAGAAACAAAAGAAGCCAAGGAATGAGAGAGGAGCAGAGGTGATTAGAGATGATCACAAGCATGGAAATCACTAAATAAATGCTATCAACTCAAAGAGGTTGGTGTCTAAGGCCTAAAACACCAAACCTATGAGGATTACTACACTACAAGCATGCAATACAAAGCATTAATGAAACTAACAGATAAAAAAAAATTCCTAAAATAGTCAAAAATAGCTCTGAAATTCACATGCAAAAGCTTGAAAAAGTTAGCTAAAATTATGGAGAAATAGAGCTAGTAAACAAGCACAAGGAGGAAAGGCTAACCCCTCCATTTTTAGGACCTCAAAAGCACATTGTAGCCTCTGAAAAACCTCTGAAAATCAGTGGTAAAAAGTAGGAGAAAAGTTGATGAAGGGATGGGAAACACTAGGGGAAAGGCTTAGGAGACAAGGTACAAAGAAGAGTGGTCCACCCCTCTACGTTTTATAGCCTTAAACCCCAAGTTTCAGCCTATAAATACAGGGGAAAAACAATATAAAAAAACAACAATAAATGATGGAAATAAATAGGGAAGAGAAGCTTGGAGTTATACCTCTTGAAGAGGAATAACCCCTTTGAATTATAAACCACTAGTTTCACACCCTCAAGAGCTTAAAAGCAAGCTCAAACACCTCAGAAAAGAACCCTCTAGGTTTGGTTTGGAGAGTGTAGGTCAAGAGTATGTAAGGTGCAAGAGAGGGAGAGAAGTGTAGAGAGAGAAATATTTTTTCACTTTTCTTCACAAAATTTTCTTCCCAAATTTTCTAACCCCAAAACAATGAGAGAGGGTTATCTATATATAGAATCGGCTCACTTCTCTATTAAACCAAAAGTAGACCCGATATTATGTTTAATGTTTGCATGTGTGCTAGATATAAATCAAATCCTAAAGAATCACACCTTAGTGTTGTTAAAAGAATTTTTAGATATCTTGTTGGCACTCAAAATTTTGGACTATTTTATCCTAGAGGTGTAGCATTTGATTTGATTGGTTTCTCGGATGCTAACTTTGCCGAGTGCAAACTTGATAGAAAAAGCACTAGTAGCACTTGTCACTTCCTTGGTAACTCATTAGTATCTTGGTTTAGCAAAAAGTAAAATTCTATTACTTTATCAACGGCCAAAGCTGAATACATAGCTTCCGGAAGTTATTGTGCCCAAGTACTATGGATGAAACAACAATTGGAGGATTCTGATTTGCATTATGATCATATCCCTATTAAATGTGATAATACTAGTGCCATCATCTTAAGCAAAAATCCAATTCAACACTCATGAACACACATATTGAAATTCGACATCATTTTTTAAGAGATCATGTTCAAAAAAGGGGTATTGTTCTTGAATTTATAAACACCGACAATCAATTGGCGGATAGATCGCTTCAATTTTATTCGTGGCGAACTTGGAATGTCGAATTCCACTTAAAGATTTTGTTGTGAATGCGAAACTGAATTTTACTTAAAATGATGTATGTATTAACATTCAAACATTCATATCAATTGATGCTATCAAGAACTCTCAAACATTTCCATTCCATATCATTTTTTGCTATACATACATTTTGTCATACATTTTGATGGTTTGACTGAGACTTAAATGTGCCCCTTCATTTCATTCACTCATCTAACCTCTTAAATTGCACATGGATCTTCAATTCATCTTCAAGGTTTATTGCTTTCCTCTGTTCTATCTGCATAAATTCCTAAGTCTGCCTTGTAAATCATAACAGTCATATTTGTTTTGGCTATTTGAATGATGCTCACATGGATATATTACTTACATATCTCCTTGAGTTACAATGATGTTGCTTGTCAAATGCTTAAAAGTACCTCACATATATAATTCATGTCATTTTCTCTTGAGGCATATAAACATATTGCATAAACTTCTTATGTTTTTGTTCTTGTTAGAAATTGATTGATGAATCATGCTCAAAAGGCTTCACATATCCTTGCTAACAATCTGATATATTTATGATTCTTGCTTGGCAAAAGATTGTTTACTTGAGATAGCATGAATTTTTCTTAATAGGTGCACTCTTTGAATCAAAACTTATGTCATAAAGATTGCTATGACTAAACAGAATGTGTGCTCTATTCTTGATTAATTGAGCTAAATTGTGTCATTCTCACAATTCCTGCTATATTCTTTTGGCTAAACTTAGCAATTTTTCCAAGACTTGATTTGTAGCTTGATTATCTGATATATACTAACCTTGCCAATGTATGGCATTTATTAGCACTTGATGCTAAGTTGTCAATTCCTTCATTTTTGTGCTTTTGATAATGTCACAGGGGGAGAAATGGTAATGTTTTGTTTAAGTGTATGTGCTTTCCTCAGGAACACGAACTTCTAGATGGTTGGTGATGTTTTGCCTAAGTGTATGTGCTTTCCTTAGGAACATGAACTTCTAGATAGTTGGTTGTGTTTGTTATCTTAGCTTGGGCAAATTTATCCTAACTAATCTCCTACGTCTATTGTTTTGTATATTAATCTCATATCATGCTTTGATTAGAATCATATTGATTGCTACTATCCTAACTTGTATATCTAGTATGAGCAATCATTCTGGGCGAGCATGACTTGAGGGGGAGCTTTTCTTTATCTCAAACAAATCAAAACATCCTGGTGTACCATCATCAAAAAGGGGGAGATTGTTAGAAATAATATAGTTTGATGATTTTTAATTCTTTGTTTCGATTTATTTTGAAGAGTAGATTATCATTGGAAACTTATTATTTGATAAAAATATCTTTGTTCAAGTTAATTATGTTATTTGGAGGTCAAAATGAAGATTAAACAAGTATAACACAAGGCAATAGCAAGCAACAATAACAGAGAGCTGCAAAGCAAGAATTCCAGCTATAGGGATGTCCGAGGGACATCCGAGTGGACGTCCGGGTGGATGACCACCAAGCTTTGCTCTGGCTGTCACACAGACAGTATGCTCGACGACTGCGGTCATCATACCTCTCGACTGGGACTTGACGGGACGTCCTTGGGACATCCCGGTGGACGACCGAGTGGATGACCGACCACCAAGTGCAAAGCTTCACTAGAGACGTCTGAGGGACATCCGAGTGGACGACCACCAAGAGCAAAGTTTTGCTCAGGACCTCCCAGGGACGTCCTCTCTTTGCAATGCTCATTGAATCTGACAAATGCTGAGAAGAGAAAAGAAATGTTTTTGCATCAAATGACCCATCACTCAATGGGAAAAACACACATGGATGTTAGGGAATATTTGAACAATGATTTATATAACCTTCCAACCCATCACCATCCCATCTCTTCAACGGGGAAGAAAATCATGGGCTCTGTCAAACATAACAGAGCACCATCTCTGTTATATACAAAGATACAGACACAACAGAGAGATAGACAACAGATACAATGTGCTAAACATTTTTCCATCTTTCATCAATCACATATTCTCCATCTCTCTGAGTTTCTGAAGAACTCCTAAACTGAGTTTTCATTTTCCTTCAAAACATATGCACTAAGCTTAAGTTGTATGCTTATCTGCTTCTGAGAGTTTCTATTTTTTCAGAGCTTCAATATTGTGTATCTACCTTTGAGAGATTATCCTTGTAGCTTTCTTTGAAAGCAAAAACACCTTCATTTCAATCTTGTAAGAGTGTAGTATGCTTAGTGTTCTTGATTCCTTGAAAGTGATTGTGAATCACCTAAGGTTTGCAAGGTTTTGAAGACTGGTATAGTCTATGAAAAATCTGTGGAAGATTGCTCCATTTGTGAAGAGGTAGCTAGCATCCCTATGAAGCTAAAAGATAATGGAAAATCTCAAGTGAAGCTTGAGTGGATATAGGCTTAGTTGAAGCTGAACCACCATAAATTTGTTTGCCTCATCTTCCCTAATCTCTTTACATTTCTGACTCTGCTATAACTGTTATAGTATTTGCTATTATTGTGCTAAATCTACAAATATCTTTACGTACCTGATTTAGTTAAATCCATTGCTAATTTATCTAAATCATAATCTGTTAAGTCAAAAAACATTCATTGCATGAACTGTTAGCTACTTCACTATTAAGTTCATCATTGTGCTTGATCTTTAACTATTATTCATCCATCTATTATCAATTAAATATTTGTTGTACTAGTTGTTAATTTTATTGGGTAATTGTTAATTTTTATTTATAGAAATCCAATTCACCCCCCATCTTGGATTGCCTTTTGGGTAACATCTAGTTTGTGATTTCTATTTTTGAATTTTCTTTCGAGTTCTTGGTGGTAATATTCTGATATGTTCTAAAGCTCCTTACCCATAATTTTTTGATTGTTGAAATACGTTCCTTGGGATCCGAAATAGCCCTAGGAGGCTTTTTTTTTACTTTGTATTGCTTCCGTGCTGCTGCTGGGTTGATTTTCTGGTATGTTTTGTGTTTTCCTGGTTTGCTGTTGCTGCTGGGTTAATTAGTTGTTGGTTTTTGTTTTTTTCCCTGGTTTGGAAACCCTGTTCTGCCTAGTTTGATCATTCTAGCTAATTTATGCTCATCTTTGGTTGCTTGCTGATGCTAGTGATTGGGTAATTTCTTTCCCAAACTCTGTTCATGTGGGCTGCTTTCCCTTGTGCATTTTTTTTCCCCCTTTGAATCTTCTGTTTGCTACTGGTCTTTGTTTTCCTTATCATGGCTGAGCTAAAACCTGATGTGAAATCTTCAGTAGCTAAGGATGATAAGTTACCTAAGTCTATTACCACTAAGAAATTAAATGGTCTAAATTATTTGGCTTGGCCTCATGCTGTTAAGCTTTTCTTGTGTGGCAAGAATAAGCATTTTCTTACTGAACTTCCACCTGCTAAGGATGTTATAGGTTATGATGATTGGTTGAGTGAGGATTCATGTGTTATGGGGTGGCTTTGGCATAGTTTGGAACCTCATGTTGCTACTACAATGGAATTTTGTGGCACCTCTAAGGACATTTGGGACTTCATTGCTAATTCTTTTTCCAATCAAAGTAATGTCTCTCGTGTTTATGAGTTATATGAGTAGATCATTGCTACCCAACAGTCTAGCCGTCCTATTCCTGAATATTACAATGGCCTTAAGACCTTATGGGATCAATTATTGCAACACCGACCTTTTACTACTAATTTGGCTCAGCAAAAGAAATATTAAGAGGAATTTATGATGGCATCCTTACTTTTGGGTGTTAATGCCTATTCTCAGCTGTTACACTCTTCTTTGGGATAGAGTTCTTCCACATCTGGTTCCTCGTAGTCATTGTTCTCTTCTGCCTTGATCTCGAACAGTGGTGACCGTGGGACTAACTGTGGTAGTTTTATGGCAATTCTAGTCACCGTGGATTCCATACCGGTTCCCGTAGTTCTCGTGGTGGTCGTTATTCTCAAGGTTCTCGTGGTGGGCGTGGTGGTGGGCGTAGTACTATCTCTGCATACCGTGGTGATTGAAAGTGTACTCATTGTGATTCCTTGGGTCATTCTGAACCCTAGTGTTGGCAGAAGTATAGTAAACCTGATCATGTGAATTAGGTTATAGATGTTCCATCCTCTCAATCGACATCCTTTTCCTTTAGTCCAGGTGCTTCCCCAGCTGATTCTCATGATGCACTCACCACTCAGATTAGACAGCTTATTAAGCTAGTCAATTCTCTTCGTACTACTCTTCCTTCATCCTCTACCGCTACATTAGCTAGTCCAGGTAATATTGTATGTATGGCTCAATCCTAACCTTGGCTTCTAGAGTCTGGTGCTAGTTCTCATATCTCTGGTAATTCCTTTCTTTTTCATACTCTTCATCCGATTGCCCATAATATTATACTAGCTGACAGATCTTCCCAACCTATCAGTGGCCAAGGTACACTTCAACCCACTCCATCTCTCTCCTTACCCTCTAGTCTCTATGTTAATCGTTCCCTTTAATTTTCACTCTGTTAGTCAATTAACTAAAGTTCTTCACTATTCTGTAACCTTTTCTCCTTTTTCATGAGTTTTGCAAGACCTCCAGACCAAGAAGATGATTGGTTCAGGACATGAGAAGGATGGCTTATATTTTCTAGACACTGATGGCTCTTTTCCTCCTACTTTTGCTGTTTTGAGTGCTACCATGTCTCCCTTACAATGCCATTTTCATTTGGGTATTCCATCCTTGGCCAAGCTTAAGTTATATATTCCTAGTTTAAGTCATATGTCTCAGCTTGAATGTGAAGCATGTTAGCTTGGCAAACATCATCGTAGTTCCTTTTCTAGTCATAGTATTAGTCGTGTGTCTACATCCTTTGATGTAGTCCATACAAACATATGGGTTCCTTCTCATACTCCCACTGTTAACCCTTTTTTTCTTTTTCTTTTTTAATTTTGTTATTTTTGTGAATGATTACTCTCAAATGACTTGGTTGTTTTTACTATGGCAACTGTCTAACTTGCCTTAAATAATTTCTAAGTTTTATAATGAAATTTTTACTTAGTTTACATAACATATTAAAATATTTTGGTATCATAATGCCTTAAAATATGTGCAATCTGTTATGAATACTTTTTGGGATGATCATAGTATTATACATCAAACTAGTTGTGCTCATACATCCCAACAAAATGGTGTTGTTGAGCGGAAACACCGCCACTTGTTAGATATTGCCCAGACCTTGATGTTCAACATACATGTTCCCAAACAATTTTAGAATGATGTTGTGCTTACTTCATGTTCCCTTATTAACCGCATGCCATCAGCTGTTTTGCAAAACCAATCTCTATTCTCTCAGTTATACCTCACATGTTCCTCGTTTCCTCTTTCTCGTGTTTTTAGTTATGTGGCCTTTGTCCTTGTCCTTGATTTGAGACTGGATTAGTTATCTCCCCGTGCTCACAAATGTGTTTTTTTAAGTTATTCTCGTACTCAGAAAGGTTATCGGTGTTATCATCCTGAGTCTCGTCAGTCCTTTGTTAGTGTCGATGTTACCTTTTTGAGTCCTCTTTTTTTTTCCCTTCTAGCCAACGGTTGTCAGATGATCTTATCTCTTGTTGTGAAGGGGAGTCATCTTTTCCCACGCCTACTCTTCTAGTGCCCTTTGTCTCCTCATCCTCTCCCTCCCCTTCCATCAATTTAGATTCTTCTTCACCATCTCCTCTACAGATTTATCAGCGGTCCCAAGCTCGTCGCATTGTTTCTTATGGCCCGGCTGCTTTATCTTCTTTGTCAAAGGCTCATGCCCCTCCTCTACCTACGGCATCTAATGATTTACCTATTGCATTGTGCAGAGGTAAACGTACTTGCACTTAGCATCTTATTGCTCATTTTGTTTCTTATGCTCGTCTTTTTCCTAGTTTTCACTCCTTTGTTTGTTGCTTGTCTTGCCTTTCTATTCCGTCTTCTTATCAACAGACTCTATCCATGTCGGGCTAGAAACATGCTATGGATGAGGAAATGAGTGCTCTTCATCAAAATCAGACTTGGGAACTTACACCTCATCCTTCTGGGAAACCTACTGTTGGTTGTCGTTGGATTTATACTTTCAAGTATCATCCTAATGGTATTGTTGAGTGGCCCAAAGCCCGCCTAGTGGCCAAAGGTTATACTCAAACCTATTGTGTTGATTATCTAGAGGCTTTCTCTCTTGTGGCTCGGCTTGATTCTATTCGGATTCTACTTTCTGTTGTCGTTAATTAGTCTTGGCCTTTATATTAACTTAATATAAAGAATGCCTTTGTTCGTGGCAATTTGCATGAGGAGGTTTATATAGATCTGCCCCTTAGCTATATTGTTCCTGGTAGTGAGCATATGGTTTGTCGACTACGGAAGGCTTTGTATAGACTCAAGCAGTCTCTTCGTGTTTCGTTTGATCGCTTCAGTGCAGTTGTGCTTGCATATGGGTTTCGCCATTCTACTTCTGATCACTCTATTTTTGTTCACAACCCATCTACTGGGGTCATTGTTCTCATTTTCTATGTGTACGACATCATCATTTTTGGCAATGACTCCATCGGTATTGCCGATTTGAAGCTTTGTTGGGGTAAGCAATTTCAGAATAAGGACTTGGGCCATCGTCGGTATTTTCTTGGAATTGAGATTGCTCGCTCATCTCAAGGTCTATTTCTTTCTCAACGCAAGTATGTCCTTGATCTTCTTTCTGAGACTGGTCTCTTGGGCACTCGTCCTAGCAATACTCCTATGGACTCCTCGGTTAAACTCGATAGTAAGACTAGGGCATTGTTTCCTAACATTTGTCAGTATCGTCGTTTGGTTGGTAAGTTAATTTATCTTACTGTGACTTGTCCAGATATTACTTATGCTATGAGTGTTGTTAACCAGTTTATGCATGCTCCCCACCAACCCCATTTTGATGTTGTTTGTCACATCTTGCGTTATCTAAAATGAGCTCGAAAGTGCGGTCTACTCTCACGTTCCTCTCCTTTCTTGTCTGTGGCCTTTAGTGATGTTGATTGGGGTGATAGTCGGGCTGACCGTCATTCTACATCTGGATATTACACATTTGTTGGGAGTAATCTTGTTACTTGGCATAGCGAGAAACAATTGGTTGTTGCTCATTCGAGTGCTGAGGCTGAGTATCGTGCCGTGGCCCATACTGCCTCTAAGATATTATGGGTTTGTTCTCTTTTGCAGGATTTTGGTATTCATGTTCCTACTCCTATGACCATATGTTGTAATAATCAAGCAGCTATTTTCATTTCTAATAACCCTGTGTTTCATGAGCGCACAAAGCATATTGAGATTGATTGTCATTTTATTTGGAATTTGTTGTTGTGCAAGCAACTTGTGACACCGTTTGTACACTCTGATGATCAATTGGGTGATATACTCACCAAACCCCTTGCTCACTCTTCGTTTCAACGTCTATCTACCAAGTTGGGCATGTTCAATCTCTATGTTCCAGCTTGAGGGGTAGTGTTAGAATATATAGTCATTTGTTATTTTTTATGTAAAGTGAGGTACTATAGTCATATGGTCATATTATATTTCATATAAATATTTGCTGTTTGTTTTAGGTTTATTTTAAGAACCTAAGAGCATGCGTTAAATAAAAATCTTCCTCTCCTTGTTCCTTCTCTCTTTCTCTCTAACCCTAATCTAAGTTTTCCATACTTTTACACTTCAACTGAAACCATATTTCAAAATTTTTTTCTAAAATAATAATAGCCAAAGCTGTTTAGCGACAATGATAGATAGAAGTTCAAGAAGCAGTAGTACATATAAAACGTAAATAAAAAATATAAATTAATTTAATTAAAAAAACAAAAACAAACAAACAAACTAAGCATCATTAAAGTACCAAAGAATGACATCAAACCCGTTGCATACCAAAAGCATGTGGCAATTAGTGAAGAAAAGCATCGGCTAGCATAGCTCCCGCCTGCAAATAGCAAAAATTCATAGAAGGTAAGCAGCCTCATAACAAAGAAACTGAAGAAACAAAATCCCACAGATGTGCCATTTCACCCAAAGAATTAGTCCCCCATTTGCTCAACAACCAACTAGTAACCAAATAAAGATTACGTTAGTTTGAAAAGTAAAGGACATCAACAACTCAAATATATCTGAGAGAGAGAGAAGGTAATGGACAAATTTTATTGCAACATATCAACTCAAAGTCATCCAACCTTTTGTGGATTAGCTATGGACAAATTTTATTGCAGCATTGAATACTAAATATCCAAGGCTTAGCACATGCAATAATCCTTATACTGAAACAAACCAGAAAAGGTTTTCCTTGTACTGAAACAAACCAAGAAAAGTTAAAATTAGTATATGGAGAGAGACAAGCATCTTCAATACAAGACAATAATGAATTCAACAAAAATAACTGCTCAAGTCCACAAAAATACGTTAGTGTATACAGCTAAACAAATAAGGGAAGCCATGCTCACCAAAAATGAAATGTATTAAAAACAATCAAACAAAGAAACGTAACCTTGTATTGAGATCTACTCAACAATACACAGATCAATTGGAATTCGTCCAGTTAATTTCAGCAAAATGAACAACATTAAATGGTTCAGCAGTTCAAACTCGGCATATCAACCTTGAGGTTGTCGGTTCAAACTTGAGGATAGCCACTTTGTGCAAATAATACCAAAAAACTTTTGTGTTCTTAGGTAGGGATTTTTTGTTGTTTCTTTGTTTCTGAATTTGTAGGATAAGAAGGAAACCCTAATTCCAGTGGTAGTAGATAAGAGCAGAGAGATAAGAAACAGGGGATGTATGGATTTGTGCCAAAATGGCGTTGAATGCAACGCTGACTTCTGGACGATTGAGCATTCGATTAGCCGCCGGATGAAGATCAACCTGTCAAATGCCCAATGCCAGACTCCTCAGTTATGAAGGTATGTGAATAAGTTAAAAGAATAATCTTATATGCATTAATTAATGCACTAACTACTGTATGTATGTGACATAATTTAAGAGGTTTTTAATATTTGTAATTTGTATAATGAGTGAAGTTAATAATAATGTCATAACTAGTGTTGGTACACTAGTTAGTACACTAATTAGTGCATGTAGTACCACCGTAAGTTAAAGTTTTATTAAATTGACATTGATTTTTTTTTATTATTATTATTACTATGAAAATACACTAATTTTATATTTTTTGAGTCATAATTAAAAATAATTCATAACTAAATATAGGAAAATTTACGCATAAATCCTATATAGAGGAATGTTTATCCATATAATCCTGAGAGTTTTTTGATGGACTGATTGGTCCCGATTGTATTTGGGAAGGTTTATATCTTTATTGTAATGCCCTATTGTGTGATGTAGTTTGACAACAGTTTGCTGGGCAAGTGGATTTTGGTGCGTTAGGTGTGGAAGATATCATTTTTTGGGAGATTTGGTGGAGTGTATCATGGGGGGATTGTTGTTGTTGATAGCTTGGCTGGTCAAGTGTGGATTTTGGCATTTTGTGGTGTGTTTTTTTGCTTGGTATGTTTTCATCTACACGGTGGTGTTGCATGTGATTGGGCTTTGTCAGAATGACACAAGGTTTGTTCATGTTGTTCATTTTTTTTTTTTGGTATTCAGGGGTGTGATGTGATTATTTTATGTGGATGGTGGTCAGTGTTATTGTTTGGGTTTCAATTGCATATTGCTAGTGTATGTAAGTAATGTTGGTTTGTGGGTTTTTTTGTTTGACTTTGGCGTTGTACACGGGTTTTATGTGCATCAGGGTGGGTTTGTGGAACTATTGGGAATATTGTTGTTTTTTTTCATCAAGTCAGATGTGTTTATTGTGTATGTCTTACGACAATATACAGCACCGTATATACAATGCAGTTGTGGGTTTGTTTAACTATTGTGATATGTTTTCAATGTGGGTTTGTTTCACAATATACAATACCGTGTTGTTTTTGTTTGATGTACAGGTACGGATGTTGCGTTGTTGTGGTTGTGCACTTACAGTCAAACTAATGCCGTTGTTCGGATGCATAACGCCTTCACATTCGACGAGATAGTTGATGTTATTTGTGGGAAGTTGGACGGGTTGGTTTCGGGCCTGGTCTACATGCTGTTCGACATACCTGGTTATAATAAGTTCACGGTGGATTATGACGATGATATAAAGAACATGATGTGTCTTGCTAAGTCATTTAGACTCGATCATATCAATGTCGTCATTCAATTACGGGGTGGTGGATCTAATGATAACTAGGGTGCAATGGGTTGCGTGGAACATGGTCAAATTACTCCAATTGTTTGGTCGACGGTCGATATGGATGAGCAGATAGATTTGTTGCCAACGTATTGCCCTCATAAAGCGAAGCATTATTTGTCGGCCGAGTGGGCATATGGGATTGCGCATGTAGGTCAATGTTTTATGGCCGATGCAAATGAGTTTCGGACTGTGCTTGCTAAGTTTGCTGTTGAATGCGGTTTTTAGTACCAGCATGTTAAGAGTGATTCTGTGTGGGTTACAGCTATTTGCAAATTTGCGCTGTTAACCGGATGCTCATGGTCGGTACATGTGAGGGTGTTAGCATCTAATGGGGTTTTGTGTGTCAGAAGGTTCAATAGTTTTCACACTTATGGTGCTGCTATTCGGACGTATAGGAACCCGCATTCTGGGTCTGATTTGGTGTCTGACGTGATTGCGAACTGGGTTCGTGCCTAACTGTTGACACGCCTAATGGATGTGGTGTTCGATATGAAGAATGATTACGGGTTGGACATTAGTTATCGAGTTGCATGGTTAGGGGTAGAGAAGGCAAGGGGTCTAGTGTATGGAGATCAAGCCATGTCGTTAGACCAGCTTAGGTAGTACAGTGATGTGGTGATGGCAAAAAACCGAAACAGTTACATTAACCTCGAATTCGATTACAATTCCGAAAGGTTTGTTAGATATTTTATTTCATTTCAGGCATGCATAGATGGGTTCAATCAATTTTGGCCTTTTGTTTTTTTGGATGGCACATTTTTGAAGGGGCAATTTAAGGGGAATTTACTCGCTACCACTGCTAAAGACGGCAACCAAGGTTAGAGTGTTTCCCGTACATTATATAAAATGCCATGTGGTTTTTTTTCATTGCATAAAAAAATGTACATTGTTTAGATGGATACTGCATTTTTTTTTTAGGTTTATTTCTGGTGGCTTTCGCAATTGTTGATTTAGAAAATACGGCCAATTGCGAGTGGTTTTTGCGACAGTTGTTACACATTGTTGACAACGACCGATACACAAGTTGCAGGAATGCGCTTATGCGCCCACGGTAACATGTTTCAATCAGAAATTAGAGGTATTGAAAGAGTCAAGCCCGGCAATTATCGAAGATTTCATGAAAGATTTGGATCCTATGCATTGGGCTAATGCGTATTTCAGGTTTGTTGTATAATGCATGTACACATTTTACTCACAATGTTTGTACGTCACATACAAAATATCATTGCTGTAGTGTACATTTTTCCAACACACAATGTTTTGTTATTTTCTGTTTGATGTAACCAACCTTTGTCGTGTGGGCTGAATTTATACAAATTCGCAGAGGGAAACCATATGGTGAAATGTGGTCTAATGCGGCGAAGTCATTCAATAATGGATACATGAAACAAGGCATCTTCCTATCACTTAATTGGTCGACACAATACGAGGGAAAATGATGGAGATGAGGACGAAGCGTAGAGTCAAATCCAGTAAGTGGCCCTGTGTGTTATGTCCTAAAATGGAGAAAACGTTAGTGTCGGAGTTGAAAACGGGTAGATCGTGGATTGTTAGTCAAGCTAACGATAACATGTACGAGGTGCACTCATACCCCTCGGTTTTGGTTAACGTAAGCAAGCATACATGTTCATGTTTTCAATGGTAGTTGAATGGGTTCCCATGTTCATATGCAGTTGTTACGTTCCAAAATAGTGGGAGGAACGTGTATAACTTGATTGATTTGTTTTACCGTGTAGAGAAGTTTCGGGCATTTTATTCTGGAACAATATTTCCAATTCCAACGGAAGGGAAGCCGGCTTTCAACCTGGATGATTTCCTCATTGCCCCACCAATAGTGAAATGGCTCCCTGGTAGGCCCAAGTGGAAGTGGATTCTATCCAAGGGTGAGGTAGTAGAACGTATTCAATGTGGCCGTTGTGGGAAGATGGGCAACCACAATAGGAAGACATGTAAGGAACCGATATAGTTGTCTCCCACCGTGATCGATTATCGTTACTTTTGATGTCATTTCTTTTTCCTAGCTAAATGTTCAAGTTTGTTTCCGTTTCTCAGTGCACGGCCTAACTTTGAAATTCACATTTACCTAACATTGTTATTAGAAAAAATTTCTTTGTCTGGAATATGTCGACGGTTTTCCCAGTTTGACTTTGTATGGGTGTTGCTTGCATTTTTGCTAGATAATGTTTTTAGTTCACTATACATAGTTTGATTGAATATAATTACATTGTCAAACCCAACCGTGTAATATGGGTATTTCGATCAGACAGCACCAACCAGTACTAATGTAGCTGTATATTCCCAACTACCAACTTCAACGAATTTTGCGGTTCAAAACTTCTATTTGCTCAAATAAAATGTTGTATGCACCAATTACCATTTACAGGTTTTTTTTTAATAACTTTCAAAAAAAACCATGTTATGTGTTGACAGGAACGGGCACGTTGCCGTGCCTTAATCTGGTAGATGTTCATGTACAATGTGCCCAAAGATGGTTCCATATAATTTGTGATTTTAAGGAATGTACATTGCATTTTGTAACCGAATTGTACAACCAACTGTTGTCAACGTGCATCATGACTAACCTATATCTGATACATGTTAACTATCATCCATAATGTAAGTTGGCATAACATATTCAATAAACCACAAGGACCAGCATGTACAGCCAACCCGAAATTAAATCCTCTTTTAACTTATGTTGCCATTACACCACTAACACATTGGACTTTCACACTGACATCAACAAACACAACAACACATAAAACAATTTCATAAATTTACACATGCAAACATAATATCCGAAAACTGCCAAAAACATGAACCAATCCAGCAAAAATCTTATTCCAACTGCCTAGTTATAAATAAAAACTGAAATCAACTTCCATAATATTAAACAAACCAACTATTATGTGCCGCATTCTAATGCACCACACGTATTTCGGTAGATATTTTTGTACCATAACACATTGGTTTGTGCATAAAAAAACATGTGCAATCTGTTCACACAGATCTACTAACAAAAATAGTTTGTATATCACTACATAGCCTGGGCAGACATAAATCTTGTTCATTGCATGTATTGCAATCAAAGTCAAATGGGGAATGTGAATAAATAAAAAAAACATGTGCAATCTATTCACAAATATTTTTCAAAAATATAGTTTGTGCATCTTTATACAGCTTGGGTAGACAGACCTCTTCTCGGGTCATTCAGGAACGTTTTCACCAAAGCAGGTTGTAATGTGTTGGGGGTAAGTCCGTCCATTGAACTGTCAATCTTCACATTGTGCACATATTGGCGCATGATGAAACACACAAAGATGCCACAATCAGTGTTGCATCAATGCATTAAAACAAACAACATTAATATGTCTAGCTTTATGAAATACAGTCAGATGTGGGGAAAACCATGTCATGTTTTCAAAACACATACGAGTTTGCTGCTTGTTGAGGACATTCGCTGACTGACTCTAGCGCACCGTCAATGTCATCAGTACCAACTTCACCAGCCAACAGCCCTTGTTCCAACAGTCGCTTCGTGTAGTCAACCACCCATTTTTTCTGCAAAAAGTACCATTACGTTACAAATTTTCAAAAAACAACTAATTTCAGTTACCATAAATAACATCAAAACCCGGGCTTACCATTTTCAAAGCCTCTGTCAAATGTTCATCTTTGATTCCCTTACGTTGCCTCGGAGAATTGTAATGGTGCCATGTCCGACATTCTGAATCATGAACCATGATTGTCCAATGGTTTGAATAATAGATTAGGTAATGGATATATCGGCTTTTACGTAAGGCATTAAATTGGGCTTTCAAGTATCGATCTCTAGATGTTGAGCTTGGGTTCCGCATCATGTCCTGCACACACGATAACAGTTAGCTTTTACCAACAACTACACCATTTCAACACTAAGCACAATACGACAACATGGTTCCATTACCATACCGCACAAATGCTACTATAAAAATATAATCCGTCAACATATTCAGTTGTAGCGGCCACCCTCGTTTGCAAGTCCATAAGCACATCGGCATACACGTCAATAACCTGATTGGAAAACAAGTCGGTCAACGTCGCGTGTCATAATTACATATTTCTAAAAACTAGGTAAAATCAATCTTAAATAGGTGTCACTTACACTGCCATTGATTGACGACTGTTGTACCAAAGATTGTATGTCCGTGAAACGTACTTGCACGCCACTCCTTTCCCCACCCCATATCATGGCTCTACAACACATAGAAACCACATAAACAAATTTATAAGTATCAGCACATTTTACAGAAAACATAAAATACAACTCAATATGGATACATACCCGTCACCCTCAAAACTATACACGTCCTCCAACCATTTTTGCTCCTCCGGGCTGAGCATTTTCCACACAGCGTGTATGTGGTTCATTTTAAAACCAGCCCAAGTCTTTTCTACGTCGGCACCTTCATCAACATAAACCACCTCCCAATTCGCATCCGCATTCTCTTCCTCCAAATTCTTACGCTATTTAGTTACAGCTAGCAACACTAGGATACTCGTAATCCGATAACCTCCACTCCCGTCTTAGCTTCTCCTTCACCCATCTTACCAATGAATTTATGTTCGGACTCGGGATGTGCACAAAACTAACGACAGGCACACCTCGTCCACAATATCCGCATTTCCCGTGTTGTTTGGCATGGTGGCCTCTTGGAGGGGTGCTGTGATTTTAGACGACACTACACATATTGGACTACCAACCCCTATGTCTGTATTTGCTACCGTGTGTTCGACCTCATCATGGATAGACGATGGACTGTGTACATGCGCTGGCGGCTCACCGTCATTAATGCAATTATCCTTCGTCACCCATTCAAACACGCTGGCGGCAACCATTACAAATATGGTTGTCGGTGTCATGGGAAGACCTGAATTGCAATTATGTTTCATAACATTTTCAGCACAATCTATGCCTCCCACCGGGCCAGCCGCTGTCATCCGACTACTAGTACCATTCATTACTGATTGACTGACTTCGTGTGCCTCATGGTCATCAATTTGATCTTCCAGCCTGATGATTTTTTCTTTCATGTTTGCCACAACCCCAGTTAGACGTTCTATTTCAACGTCTTTTGCGCATATGACACTGTCAAAACCCATGAACATATTGGTGTATTGCATACCAACCATCTGTTCCATTATACTGACCCTCCCTTCCAACTCTTTCCCCCGTTTGTCCTTCTGCACTTTATGCATCTCCAGTTCCTTAATCCTAAGCAATGCATTTTCCAAATCCTCATCTGCAATTCCTTTTTTATCACGAATTACGTCCACTGCTGGTGTGCTTGACAGATCAAGAAGGTTAGGGAACAAGTTCGGCCACCTTTCACCTGCAACAAGGATGTTACCGTTAATATTCTCACAACCCCGCGCACTGTTTGTATTAATGTTAGTAGTCCCCGACTCTGGTTCAATTTCAATGTCACCCCCATTTAGGGAGTCTGCTTTCCAATATTCAAAACTTGGATCTGCAATTTCCACATCTGCATCACCATCTCCATTCCCCTTTCAGATTGCTTCCGGGGCCACGTTTAACACTTCTGACATCCTAACATTCATACAACCAATTCTCCTTTGTTCTACTTCAGTCACATTGGTATTTATCTTGTACCGCTCAATTATTGTCCCGAATAATTTCTCACAATTCACCTACAAAAAAAAAAAATACCGATCACATAACCATTGCATAGCAAAAAAATTGACAATAGCTGACGTGCAAATTCGTTCAAACCTCAAATGCACCTTCGGCCGTTAAATCCAACAATTTAATCCTGCTAATTAGATTACCGATGTTCCAATTACAAAAATGTGGAAATAGTTTAGGCCGCTCGGACTTGATTAGGTTGGTGTGTTCACAAACAAAAAGCTACAACACAAAAAAAAAAAATAAATAAATAAAAATAACCACTACATAAATTATCCAACAAACACTATATTACGCAATGATGGTGATGACTAACCGTAACATAGGGACGAACAACTTACCAGTAATGCAACCACACTTCCCATTACTTTTTCTGGCATGTGGTGAAAATCATTCAAGGACCCAATCAACGTATCACGGACTACTGCTATCCAATCGTAAAGTCTTAGCGTTTTCAATTTGTCAATGGCTCGAATGTAGGCCCGCCCAATTGACTCTGCTATAGTTGCAAAAAAAAGTGTCGCACAAATGTAAAAACATAAAAGTTTCACGTCTTCATCATCACACTGCGTCTTCCTTTGTAGCGCTTCGAGCATTAAATCCTTAATGGCTTTGGATGAAACCCTACCGATGTGTGGGCAATGACGATGGATGAAATCAGATGGGGGCCTCAATCCTTAAGTCAAATCCAATTTTTTCCAACCACATTACAGCCCAAATATCAATCTTATATCACTATTCCGTAGTGGTATGCCTTTCCCCCTGATGTAAAACTTCTCGTCCGATGGGTTGTATGTTTGAATTATTCGACAAACCATCCAGTCACATTTCTTGAAAGCTTTTTCCGTCAGATTATTAGTCCGTATAGCGTCCACCATCAACCAAAATGGGGTTTTCTACAAGTACCATATGTGCCCTTCACGTAGCTTAACTTCACCAACTGTCTTACTGACCCCAGCCATAATTGACCAGTACATTAGCTTCGCCAGGTCAACAACAACCTTTTTCCATGCACTTTTACCGCTAACATTGCCCATTTTGTTGTTCTTGAATGGCAACTTGCTTTGCCTTCGAACAACTAATCTTGTCGACGATGTTATCCCCTTCCCTGATTCTCGTGTCCTAGCTTCTGCAAGTTTCCATGGTGTTGGTATCCGCAAACTACCTGTCACATTCAGCAACAATAATTACTACAAATAATCCAAATCAAACCACATTATTATACAAGTAGTAACAATTAATAACCGAGTTGCACAGATACTGTTACTAAATTCATTGATGTATTACCATGTCAACACACCCATAACTTGTAACACATATACCCAACAAAAAAAACCTAAACCAATACAAAAACCCACCACATAACACCACCCCACAAATGTCCCTCACAACTCACCATCTCACACTACCAGTAACCTTATAACAATATTGACACATAACCCATACATGATGTTTCACACTAACTGTTTTTAACAAATTTACTAGACTACACATCGTCACAAGCCATTTGTATGCTTATACAAGCGACATGGAAACGCTTCCAATTCGCTGGCTTCACCCCACCCCCACGACTGCACCACACTATTAACACATGTACAACAACCGTTTCTAATACTACTAGAGGACGTCATGCCATTTGCATGATAAAAAACTTTGCACTTAACAGATCAACATACACTAAATCCACACGCCACCACCAACTGTCCAATATGAGTTAAATGAGATCCATTACACCAAAACATGCATTACAACAATTACCACATACAATTGTTAAAAAAACAAAACCACAATGCAATAACCTATATGAATAAAGCCATCATGCCTTGTATAAAAATTAACACATTTCAACACGAAAACATTAAAATGACAACCAAACCACAATTCTTGTTATGTTCCGCTACCATCAATGTTACAATATAAAACTCATATACCGGACCACCAATTTCAGCGCTTTGGCATACAAAACTCACACAACATGCAACACAACATCACATTACACCACTTCCCACCAATTCGGGTTTGAAAAACCAATCCCACTGGCAACCATAACCCACGCTCTGATACTTCACAGTACACCTATATGCAAACACAAAAACCTACCCACCCTTAACCCTAAGTAACACACAACGCAATAGGCCAATGAATTATGGTGTCAATGCCGATTTTTACAAATCACATTAAACAAACACAAACAACAACATTGCTCCCAGTTGGAGCCTATTTTGTTATTCTTCTCCATACATTCATAATGTTCAGCTTTTTACTTACTTAGTTACCACACATGGATTACACTACATATGAAACCAGCATATCAACATTACACAACATTACCCACACAAATCAACATTTTCACACGCCACCTCATGATTCAACATTACAAAACATTACCCACACAAACCAACACTACAACTACACTTCACACCCCACCATTTCAGAAATCACACACACAAACCACTGATACTTTCAAAAAACTGTCATATTACGCCGACATGTACCAAACCCCTCATCATACGATACCATACCCTAACATTTCGAATCTCACACACGATTGCATGTGAAAACAACATCACTAACCTGGTCGCCTCATCGTTATATGCCAAATACAAGATACCAACAATGCCGCTTCGAATGTCCTCTACAAATCATGGCCCAACCCCTCATTCTCACGCCCTAAGGCTTTCACCTCCTATGAGTGAATCAATTCGACATCTACTATTAATGGGAATGAAGAACATTCAGTCACAATTGCATATCACATAAGCACGAAATCAACATTCACAGCGAGAATCTTTCCATACCAGATACTGTGGGATTCAACCACAAATAAGGGAAACCAGTAAAATTCAATAATGCGCTTGGTGCAAATGTGTAAATTCACATACATGCAAAATCCCACATTCACCCCTAATTCGGCCCCGCAACATGTTTTTACCCTATGCTTTATTGTAACTTCACTTATACTAAGACTTTTGGGTCTAAAAGAAAACCCTAAGGACTAATCAGTTCACAAAATCTATATTTGGGATTTAATGGTGCTTCACCCCTAAATATAACATAACATATAACAAAATATCATTAATCATTACTGAAATATTAAATTATAACTAAAGGAAAAAAATGACATAATTAAAGATGCATATAATACACCTTTTAAAAGATGCGTATATTAGAATTCTATTATTATTATTATTATTATTATTATTATTATTATTATTATTATTATTATTGATTAGTGAGTTTTATGCAATTGATATTGATGATGTTTGTGAAGATTTACTACACTTATTGGTTCGAGTAATTTACTTTGTGTAATTGGAATATTTTGCTACATATCTATTTGGCATATCTCAACGTTTTATGAGTTGGATTTTGATTTATTTTTTAAGGATTTTTTTTTTTAAGATCTCTGATATTAAGATTTTATAAGATAAAGGACATATAATATTTTCATAATAGTTGGGGTCCCTCAACATGTTTCTAGAGAAATTTCGATCCAAAGAACTTTCGAATCTAGTGAAATTTCAAAATCAGAGAAATTTCAAACCAGAGAAATTTGTTGAGTGTGTTTGTGTGTTCATGTTTGGAATTTCTCTAGACACGTCAAAATCCCCTTAGAATTTCTATGTGTGTGTTCATATTTAGAATTTCTCTAGGCATTTTCACTGAAATTTCTCTAGACACATCACAATCCCATAGTGTTTGAGAAAATTTACACAATGACCGTAGCCAGAGAAAATTCATATAGTGACCACAACTAAAGAAAATTCACAAAATTACAAACAACGACCATGTGATGACCCCGCCATGTATAACATTTTATATTTGGTTAATTAAGGAGATTTGGGATTTTAATTAGCCATTATCCTAATTTAATTTGGGATTTATGAAAATTGTGGAATATGATTCGTATATGATTCTATTGAAGATTTATTTTGGAATTAGGAATTAAGGGTCCAAATGGCTTAAGGAAGTGAGATTAAGAAGTTGAATCAATTTAATTTTAATTACGGACCCATTTGGGAGTTAATTAAATATTCGATTTAGTTTAGTAAAATTGATATTCGATTAATTAGGTCTGAATTGGAAGTTAATTAAATTATGAGGATCGAGAATTGTGATATTACGAATTAAAATTATTTGTGGGATGTCCAATTTGAATATGTAATTTATTGACGGAAATTTGGAGTCTGATTAGAAATTGAAGGCCTAAATGGTTTGAGAAATCAAAATTGATGATGTGAATAAGTTTAATTTAATGTTTGGAGCCTTGGAGAATTTGATTAAAAATCTGATTCAGATTGATAATTTTAAATATAATTAATTGGACTCTAAAGGAAGTCAAACTAAATAAATTAAATCATGTGGAATTTATGATTAGTAGTAATTAATTTAATTATGTGTTAATTAAGAATTATAAAGACTACGTGTTATTTAATTAAATTAATCCTAACCATAAATTAAATTGTAGAATGATTTAGAGTTGGGAATAGATGTGGGTGTGTGTGCAGAGAAGTATGTGTGTGGGTGCAAAAAATCTGGGTGTGTATTGAGAAATCTGGTTGGGTGTATATGTGTAAGTAATGTGCTGGATGTTTGAAACCATGTGCACGTGTGCAATGTGTTGTCAACAAGAGAAATGTTTTGTGGGTGTGTAATATGTGTGCTGGAAGTTTGGGGTTCAAAATAGAAAGGAAGAAAGAGAGAAAGCCAAGGGAGAAAAACAGAGAGTGAACCGAGAGAGAGAGAGAGAGAGAGAGAGAGAGGAGAGAAAAAGAAAGGAGGCTAAAGTCATGGTTATGCTGGAGAAACCTTGGAGATGTGAACCCAAGACAACAAAGTGAGGAAAAGTGAGGAAGCTCAAAAAGGTTGTGAATGAATTCATCAAATTGAAAGTTTTGGGTAAGAAATTAAAGCTCAATCTTGTAAATAAATTACCTAAAAGCTGAAATTAAGAGATGATTGGGTTCAATCTCATGTAATTACAAAGAAATTAGCAAATTGATAAAAATTGGGCCTTGCATGTTCAATTAAGTTAGGTTGAAAAAAAAAATATGAGTTATGGTTCTTTAAATTTGTTATGTATAAGTTTAATTTTGGGAATCATGCTTGAATTGAACCCCATAAATTACATGCAACAAGGATTATTTGAAGGTTTGATTCATGCAATGGGGATAGGTTCAAATTTATGGAATAAATTTGGGAATTAATTATTTTGGGTTTGATTTTGCATATCTTATATGGATTTGAGCCTTATTTTTTTTAACATGGATGTAATTTGGAGAAATTAAAGAATTAATTCATGAACATGGTTAAGGTTAATCAACATGGAAATAATTGCAATTCTTCAATTGAGCTTGGGTTTGGAAACTTTGGTATATATGAGATGTAAATTTCCATGCATCATAAATTTCTTGGAATTGATTTCATATATTGATGAAATGAGAATTAAGCTTTGGAAAATTATGGGTTTATGAACAAAGAACTTAATTTGTAAAATTAAAGGAGTTTTGATGTAATTGATTTAAAATTGATCATGTTTGATGAAGATGAGCATCAATTGTGTTATTTAAGTTGATAATGAAGCCTATATCTTATTTGCATGTGAAATTCAAAGTGATGGAAATTAATTTGCATGAGCTTTAAAGATATGAAGTTGGTATGGGTTGTCAAGAAAAATGTGAAATAATTTGGGAATTGAATTGTGATTTTGGACAAATTAGACTCAATTTTCTTATGTCCTCATATTGTATAAAGATTTCCATGATTTTGCATAAAAAACATGAGCTTTAGACCCTTTGAATGCTGAGTTGAGCTTCAAATGCAATTCTGGAAATTTCAGAATTCGGCATGTCCGCTCGAGCGGGGGAAAGCACCGCTCAAGCGTGAAATATTGGCTTCCAAAACTTTTGCAGATATTGATGTCTGCTCGAGCGAAAAGAGTCACACTCGAGCGTAGAAATGTAGTAACCAGTACTTTTGCAGACCAAAGGGGTCCGCTCGAGCGTAGAGCCCTGTTCCTGAAATTATGAAAAATAGTTCTGTGTTTTGTTTTCCGTTCTCTTTCATTTCTAAGCACTCTTAGGAATACATTGAGCTTTGTAAATGACCTAAAGGGTAGAGAAAAAAGCCTAAGTGAAATAAATAGATTAAAGAACGGATTGAATTGGTTGTGACCCAATATGTGTTATGAATTGTGTAGGGTCGAGCATAAGGACAAATCCATCGGCAGAACACTGTGAGTAATATCTTAGTAAAGATATGCTCAAGTATGTTGTTTTCCCAAATGTTACTTCTGTACATGCCTTATGGATTGTATGTTTGAATTAAGAATGAGTATTCTAAATGTCAATCTTTTGCTTAAGACTAAGTGAATACAAACACGATCATAATCATGAATGATTGGGCCGAAGGCCGTCTGACATGAATGATAGTTTGACATGAATGATTGGGCCAAAGGCCGTCTTACATGAATGATTGGGCCAAAGGCCGTCTAAGATGAATGATTGGGCCAAAGACCGTTCGACATGAATGATTAGGCCAAAGGCCGTCTGAGATGAATGATTGGGCCAAAGGCCGTCCGACATGAATGATTGGGCCAAAGGCCGTCTGACATGAATAATTGGGCCAAAGGCCGTCTGACATGAATGATTGGGCCAAAGGCCATCTGACATGAATGATAGTTTAATATGAATGATTGGGCCAAAGACCGTCTAACATGAATGATTGGGCCAAAGACCGTCTAACATGAATGATTGGGCCAAAGGCCGTCTGACATGAATCATTGGGCCAAAGGTCATCTGACATGAACCATTGGGCCAAAGGCCGTCTGACATGAATGATCGGGCCAAAGGCTGTTTGAAATGAATGACTGTGCCAAAGGCCGCTGTTTGACATGAATGATTGAACCAAAAGCCGTTTGACACAAACAAATTGAGCCCGAGGCCGTTGATAAGAGCGAATTGGGCCTGAGACCGTTTGATGTATTAGATAAAAACGTGAATGGGCCTAAGGCCATTAGATATGTCTATTACGCATTTCATTCATGTAACTTCTTTATTTTGATATTATTCACCGGGCTATCGCTCACTCTCATTTATATGTGTGTAGGTGAGCAAAGAGATTACCAAACCCAACCTCAGTGAAAGATATGAGAGGAAGTCAAGTTTTGTGGAGTCAGCCCGCACGTCTCACACACGAGACTTTATTTTTGTTCTTGTGTTTACACTTTTGCTTGGTCGGTGAATACGTTAGATCATCCATGTATATAAGTTTGTTTTGTTTGGCTGGCTGCATGTTTTGGAGTTTATGCACGTATAAGATACTAGCTCTGTTTTTATGTGTGAGTTATTATGAACTGTTTATGAAATGTTTCACTTTATCATGTAAGCACAGCTCATTGGACAAAATTTTTAAGTCTGCTTCCGCTTTTGGCTCCATATGATTATTTAAAAATCAGTTTTTTGTTTGAGGCCGTAGGTAATCTAACGATTACTGGCCGGTTATGATCCTAACCTATAGGGACGGGTTTGGGTCATGACAGACCACAACAAGAGAAAATTCACACAGTGATCACAGCTAGAGAAAATTTATATAGCTAGAGAAAATTCACACAGTTCCCACATCCAGAGAAAATTCACACAATCTAGAGAAAATTCATAGAGCAGCCAGACAAAATTCATACAACCAGAGAAAATTCACAAAGTTCCCACATCCAAAGAAAATTCATACAGTCTAGAGAAAATTCAATTTGATTCCTAAGCTGCACTATCAATGGAATCAGCGCTGTCCACCCGGGCCACATCTCCATATCCCACATCGATGGCGTCAGCGATTCCTCCAACAAACTCACCAGAGAAGTTGTCGTCTTTGGCCTCCTAGGACCACCGCTTCATGCAGTCCGACACCACCATTCACAGTAGCGTTATACGGTGGTTCTCCCTATCACCGTTGCTACTTCTGCTGCTATTCTTCTTCTTCTTCTTCTTCTTCTTCTTCCTCTTCCAACCTCAATTCGCTGCCAATTCTGGTGAGTTTAGTGCTTTGGGGACCCAACTACTATTGTAGATTTAGCTATTACTGCTCTGGTTTGTATATATATATTTGCTCTTGGTGGGTTTGGAAGATAATTCGATGAATATTTGATTTCATCATAAACAAAATGATAAAATGAAATTCCAAGAATTCAGAGAGATTCAAAAATGGGGACTAAAATCTACAATCATGTTGAATACTCTGTAGCACTAACGTTGGTTAATTTGCCAAAAAGCTTAGCACCAGTACGAAGATGGAACAACAATTGTACATTTGAATTAACAATTACAAAACTGAGTAAGCACTTCATATGATCCAAACAACTCCTCCACAAAACTATCGCGTAACACGTCTCCGTAGCACAACACAACACAACACAACACAATACATAACCAAGAAGTCATGAGGATATTCTAAAAGATCAATTCAAATCGTGACAGAGAGGAGAAATGAGAGAATGAGTGTGATATATGGATATGGATGAGGGACCTTAGGCCATAAAAAAAATATTGTGGGCCTCTCCCATTATTAAAAGTTGGAGAGGGATGTTAAACTAAATTTCCCATTTTTTAATTGTTGTGCTTATTTATGGGTGTTGCTTGGTAGCTCAAATTTTTAGTGGTTCGAATTGGCGTAAGTGATGTGGCTTGATGATGTCGTGATGATGTAGAAAATAATTATTAAATTATTATTATTATTATATTATATATATATATTTTTTTTAATTATTTAATTATTTATTCTTTTAGGATACTAAACCTAGTTGTTCTTTATAATATACCCTTTCTCGAGATATTTTATCAATACTTTTTTATAGTAAATTCTATATCTTTAGGAGCACCAATATTTAGTAGATTTTGTAAAAAAGTACGACGTTGTTGACAGTTTGCTATCAGTACTAGTACTTGATTATGATCTAGTAACAGATCTTGGATATAGAAATAATGATAAACACTCATGAAAAGGAAAAACGCATTACTTCTTATAATTTTAAGGTGTTTTGATTTTAGGCCCACTATGCTTCTAAAATAAGAACAATATCTAAGGATTTTGACTGTTACCTTAATGTAGTTGGCATAGGGCTCTGGCATTGGTAAGTATCTAGTTTACAAAGGTCGCTAACCTCAACCTTTCCTTCCTTAGATCAGGCTCAGTACAGATCTGTTCCGTTTCCTAACTCAGACAGTAACTTCAAAAATTGCTTCTCTGATTAAGTAGGAGACCTAATATTAACAATTTGACATACAATAGTAACACACTCTTTTTTGAAAATAAAAACTTTTGTATTTATTGAACAAAAATTTACAAAGAAATGGATTTATGTAGATTGTTAGATTGCTAGAGCATTGTTTGCTCTAAGAAGGCCTAAGAACCAGACTTCTTTCTTAGTCTCAAGTATACTCTAAATAATCTATATCCCTTTTTTCTCTCCCTCAAGGCCTTTATATAGGGACCTTGTGGACTTCAAAGTCTGAATTTCAACCTAATCTATAAACATAAAATATTTTACATATTATATTTTATTATTACCAGAATACAAACAAAAAATAAACAAGCAGGTGGTGTGGTCACATGTTGATTTATTTATCAACAAGAGACACTTGGTGGTGTAGTCATATGGAAGTGTAATCTTTAGCTCATTGTTTTGCCAAACTACCCATGGTTTTGTCAATCTATTGCATTGTCTAGATTCCATACCCCCTCATCACAATGATATCATTAAGATCATAGTTTTGATCATATTCTTCAAATATCTCATCTTATCCTTCTAGATCTTGTTCCATCAAATATTTTTCCCAAAATTTACATCCCTTTTTCAAATAAATATGTCCCCGAATCTACCTATTCCAAATAATCATATACTGATTCATAAGGCAATCCTGGAACTATAATACCCCCAAATTTGAAAATATAAACTATCCAACACAACAAGGATGTACATATAATAATAAACTCACATTCACAATAAATCCCAACTTTTCCCTTGCACATTGAACTATAATTTCAAAGTTACAAATTACATATTAACCGTTCACAGTTCAATAAGTTAGAGAAAACAAAACAATTGCCTCATGGGCATACAAGTTTCAAATATGGCCATCAAAGAACAAAAGGGCCCATAATTTCCCAAAAGAAAACAACGTAAAAGTTCAACTATTAGATTACAATTTCAAAATATCTTTAAGTTTAATATAAAAGGGTTCGTTGGCTTCTTCTTCATTGATGTGGTTGCGATTTGCCAAGTCCTGAAATGTTGTCAGATAGGAATGAACAATTGCCCAGTTGAGAATACATTTAACCAAATATATAAACATTTGATTTAAATATGTATTATCACACCTCTTACTCAAAAGCATTTAATTATCCAATACACATTATTTGGCTAACTTCCACATTTCTCTGTCCTCACATAGATGGCCAGTGAGCACCTCAATTTTCCACATTTATCGTCCTTACACGACTAAGCACATGGACACCTCAAACATCCCCACATTTGTCATCCTCACACGATCGGGCAAGTGGGCACCTCAATTTTTTCCACACGAGTAAGACCATAGTATACTATAAACAAGCCATCAAAACTCAAATTTTATTTCAAAACAAAGAATCTCAATACATTTTACATTACCCATGATATTTCCATTCTATGACCAATCAGGACCCATGAACATTAATTGGGGTTTTACAAGACAATTAGGGCATTTCATTTCCTTCTTTCATTTGCCTAAATTCAAGATGTGTTCACTAGATTTCATTAAAAATTAATCAATTCTTCCATAAATCTCAAGGCTAAACTCACCATCACCATTTATGTTCATATATATATATATATATCATCGTCTCCTCCCAATCACATGTCTATACCATGAAATTAACATATATTCAAACCAAAATATAGATATACAAGGCTAAAAGTATTCCTACCTCAAGAGTTGTGAAAAGAGAGATGAAAACCCAAGAGATAAACCTTCATAATATCAAGATCTAATCGGTTCAAAATGTAGCCTTAGGTGAGATAAACAACTTTGATGAAGGAGCAAGGATGGATTCTAGATAAAAAAATACATGAAATCTAGTGTTTAGGGGCTAGGATTTTAAAAAATGGGGTTTAGAGAGAGAAGGAGTGTGAAAAAGTGAGCCCAAAAAGTGTTTAGATCAAATTTTAAAATAGTTGTCTCGAACAGACCGCTCGACCGAACTTTTCATCGCTTGAGCGATGCGCACAATACAAGCAGACCACTCGAGCGAACTATCCATTGCTCGAGCGGTAAACGCAAGGTTTCAGAAGTTTTGCAAAGCTACAGTGAAAATATTAGAAGCTTGATATCTACGCTCGAGTGACCACTATACCGCTCGAACACATCAAATTTCTCCACATACAGATAGTGCCTCCAAAGTTTTAGAACAAAAATGACTACTGCTAATTCCAGATCGTGAGTGGGGTAGTTCCTTTCATAAGTTTTCAACTGACGTGACCCATATGTCACAACTTTACCCTCTTGCATCAACACACACCCCAGACCTTCTCTAGAAGCATCACAACAAATCATGTAATCCAACCCTCTCTCTAGTATAATCAAGATTGGTATGGTAGTCAGCATAGACTTCAACTCTAGAAAAGATTTCTAGCATGCCTCACTCCAAACGAACCTCACACATTTTCTAGTTAACCTAGTCAACAAAGAAGCTAGAGTAGAAAAATCTCTCACAAACCGTCTGTAATAGCCGGCGAGACCCAAAAAGCTAAGAATTTCAAAGGCATTCTTTGGTCGTTCCCAATTTTGTACGACTCTATTTTTTAAGAATCCACTATGACCCCCATCCCCAGAAACTACATGGCCCAAGAACTTCACTTCGAAAAGCCAAAATTCACACTTCTCATATTTAGCATATCACCAATGCTCCCTAAGCAATTGTAAAATAATATAGAGATGTCCCTTATGCTCCTCCTCGGAAGTTGAGCAGATAAGGATATCATATACGAAGACTACTACAAATTTATCAAGGTATTCGCGGAAGACTCAATTCATCAAGTGTATAAAAGTAGTAGGGTGTAGACGTCCCCGAACGCCCCGGGAGGATGAGTCCCGTTCTGTTCATTTGTGGGTCTACTACAATTCGGACTCAAATTGTCACGGTTCTTAATCTGAACCAAAGAGTTCAAATCCGGCAAATCGTTTTGAGAAAAACAGATTTTTGAAAGAAGTGCCAAACATGGACTGCTTTGCCAGATACAGAGTCGCCACCTAAATATTTTTTAATGGGGGAATTTAGGAAACCCTAACTCGGTGCCAAAGGCCACGTGTCCGTCATCACCAAAGTTGCCTCGGCTCGGGAACTTAGGTACGATTGGGGAAGGTCAGCTATGAGCACCCCCTCTCGCCCGATCCGAAGATCGGCCTCTACTAACCATGATATCCAATTTTGAAAACGTTATGTGTTCTTATTCCAGTTAATTAGCTAATCTTACTATGTGATGCACACAACACAAAAGTATAGACTAGATCGCCTAATTTGGAACAAAACATTGCATATCCGTTTGTTTGGAAAACGCTTTGAAATTTGGCTACCCGCAAGTAGGCTAAAACACGGATTTCAACAAGTTGTTCCAACTCAAACAATCCAACCTTCACCCACAGGCATTTAGGCAGTTTATATCACATAAACATCTAGCCTCATGGTAAGCATGCTGTTATGTTAACATTCACACTCATGCGAAATGCTAAAGCATAAATACTTACTTCGTACTCCGTGCCAAAACCATGAACTCGTTAGCAATCAATGTATGATCCAAGTCCATGTTAAGTGTCTAATGCAACGCATACAAAATGCAACCTAGACTAGGCTCGGCTAACCTACGGATGGCATATGAGATGCAACAGATAGCATGTATTCAAGTTTGATTTGAAATATTATGCAGTTAGCATGATGCGCCGAGCCCGGTGCATGCAATACTGATGAATGATGCACGCATGCATAGCATAAGGTATGCTAAATTAAACGTGTCCTAATACTAACCATCAAAGCAGATAAGTAAAAGGGAGAAAGAAGCGGGGGTTGGAAGACATAGACACACGCACCCACACTTATTACAAATTCGCCCTCGCTCGAAGGGACCAAAAGAATAATACAATTTAACTAACTTACAAGCTAATTAAATATTACAGACCAATTAATTAATTAACAAATTAACTAATCTAATGAAAGCAGTAAACAGTCTCGAGAAGAGGGCCAAATGCAATGCGCGCTCGGTTCTGCTCGGAAAGCCACTGCCATGCACAAGATGCCTCTGCGTTGACTGTTCTGCTCCTCTGAAGACTACACAAGTCCCAGAATATGTTCTCTGCACACTGTGGAGTGCCACCAGCTGGAGAGAATGGCCACCAGCCAAGGGGAATGGTCACTGGCCACTGATTAAGCTATCGGCCACTGATGGATGGTCGATCGGCACTCCATGTAGCCGACCAGCCGAAGCTCCCTGCAGAATCTGGTTTGACAGCAGCAGAGGGCAAAACAAAGCATGGCAATGCAATTCAAGCAAATGTGTGCACTAACACACCTCTTATCATGTTCATGACTCAAAGGGGTGTGTTTCTTGGTTCTCGGACCACCAATCGCGCATTTCGATGCGTGATGGCCCAAGAAACCAAGTGTGCATTTTGATATGAAATGAAATGCACCTAAGCAAACAAGAAGCTCAACCTCTATCACAAGCAATTCAAGAGGCAAAGCATGCATGCCAATGTAATGCAACCTAAGCATGTGAGCTAAGTGTGCAACATGATCATGCAAACAACAAAACCATGTGCAATGGGCTATGAACTAAACAAGTAAGCATGCAAGGCATATAACATCAATGTTAATGACACACATGCAACAACATGAAAGGCATAACACATGTAAATATGCAAAGCAACTTAACACAAGAAGCATGCCAAATGCGATGACACTTAAACATGTAACATGTTAATAGACGAAGTACCTAAACATACAAACATGTATAGCATGCAACAACATGCCAAAGGGATGGTCTTAAACTAATTTGGACAGCTCTCTACTAGGTCCAAAACAGTGGCCAACATGCTCAAGAACGGAAGCCAAAACACATACAAATAGGCATGCATGCAAGGTCTAACACTTAGGCACATAGAGACAACTTTTAAGCACACTTAAAAGAGGAACAACATGGGCATATGGCATGCAATGTAAGCTCTGAAAATCATGTTAATGATGGTGCCAAAACAAGCAAACAAGACAAGCATAGCATACAACAAATGGTCTAAAGCCTAAGGCTCACCAAAGAAGCATTGAACTACACTTAGTGCAACCACACATGGCATGAATTAAGTGACTGAAAACAGAGATGTGACATGCTAAAATGATCCTCAAAACCCACCTAAATGGCATCTAAATGGCTTAAGTATGGAAGCATGCACAAGGGCCCAAACAAGGAGCATAAGACAACAACCTTTTAACACATTAAAGGGGTATCAAATGCAAGCATATAGGCATGCCACAAGGACTGAAATAACATGACAAGTGGTTCCAAACCATTGAAATGATGCAAGTAGAGCATGCTCCACACTCACACACCCAAGGCTAACAAGCCAAAATGCAAGGTGGCTATACTAAGCATGCCATGGTCGACCAAGGCGACCCAAAACAGACTTCAAACATACCAAAACAAGCACAAAAGCTTCACAAAGCTTAGCCAAAAACATGCTAGAACAAGGGCTCAAGGCAGAAGACATATTAAGGCTAAATGATGGCGTTACAAGACATGTATGCAAGGCATGCAAGGTGTGTCTAAACCAACATGCAACAATGCTATATTATGACATAATAAGCATAGAAATCAGTCAAGGCATGGCCAACACACACTTAAACTAGATGCTCCCTCAAGAGGCAAAAAAATGGCCCTTTTCAAGGACAACAAGGAGAGGGGGTGGCCCTCTCCTTCCTAGGACCTCAAGGCACCATCCTCATCACTAAAATCCCTCAAGATTTCAGTGGTGAGGAGGCCCAAACACAATGGTCCCGGAGCTCAACCAAAATGGCACAAAATGAAGCCTTACAAGCCTTAAGAGGGGTCAAACAACCCCAAACCACAAAACACTCTTAAACAACTATTTAGAGCACCCAAAAACAGAGCTTTTATATGTTATACACAAAGCTTAAAAACAGTTTCAAGATAGGCTAAAAAGCTAAGCAAGAATGGGGAAAAAAAGGACAAGTTTCTTACCCTTGTTGACCCTCTTCACAAACAATGTTCCAGAAGCTTCCTTAAGCTTGAATCAGCTCCAAAACTTCAAAAACAACCCCTTAGTACCTCAGTGGCCAAGGGAAGGTGTAAGTTTAGGTGTTTGTGTACAAATCTAAGACTAAAACACCTTAAGGGCAAAAAGAGAGAGAGAAATAGAGATAGTATAGAGACAACTATGCTAGCCCTAAAACCAGAGCTCTCCTCTGTATTTTTTGTCTAACCCCAAAGGAGAGAGAAGAGACTCTCTCTTATAGAGCTCTCTCTTGTAAAGCTTGTCAAGTAAGCTTGTCAAGAGAGAGATCCCTCCATGCACGTGTATGGAGGGGAGCAAAATGTATGCCAGCTAGCACAGCTGGCATAGAAATATCTGCAAAAGCAGATGAACAGTGATCGGCCAGCTAAAATTGCCACTTTGACAAAATAAATGGCCGATCGGCCAAAAAGAATGCCGACCGGCCATACATATGGCCAATGGCAACAAAACACTGGCCGGCTGCCTCTAGCCATGGCCGGTGATGTGTGGGGATGTCTCACAAGCCATTCCCTGCCCCTCAAAGGCAAAACACAAGTGTTTGGTGCAACACCAAACACAAAACAGTCGAGTCAGGAGATCCTGAGACAAGGCGCGTAGCCGAGACCTCCGGGAACTCGAGACGAACACAAACATGGATGATCACCGAGTGTTCAAACGGTGACATCCAAGTCTTAAGGACGGTCAAAAATGGGGTGTCTACATAGCGGAATTAGTCAAGCCAAGAGGCATTACAAGAAACTCATAATGGCCAGATCGTGTACGAAAGGCCATTATTGGAATATCTTCCTTCGCCCGCAACTGATGATAACCCGACCATAGGTCTATCTTTAAAAAACATCAGAAACGTTTAAGTTGGTCGAAAAAATCATTTATTCTAGGCAACGGATATTTGTTCTTAATAGTGACCTCATTCAACTTGCGGTAATCAATGCATAATCGCAACGAACCATCTTTCTTCTTAGCAAATAGAGCTGATGCTCTCCATAGTGAAGTACTAGGGCATATAAAGCCCTTGTCTAGCAACTTTTGCAACTTCTCCTTCAAATGAGCAATTCTGCTGGCGTAAATCTATAGGGTGACATGGATATGGATGCCATGCTGAGCACCAAGTCTATAGAAAACTCGACCTCATGGTGAGGTGGCAATTCAGTGAGGTCCTCAAGAAAGACGTCAGAATATTCATAAACCATTCTAGGGAATACACTTTGAATCCTATTATTCCCATCATCTAAGAAGGTTACAAGAAGAGAGCTAAGTGTGCCTCGAGTACGTGGGTCATACCACGGTGATAGCAATCTATTAGTTCTATACCTCCAGAAATGAGAAACAATCACCACTCGATGTGCACACAGTAACTCTTCTATAGTAATAGTTTATAACGACACGATAGGAGGATAACCAATTCATACCAAGGATGATATCAAAACCCAACATATCTAATAACACAAAATTGAAAGGGAGTCGGCGATCAGCGACTTCAATCATACACCCACGACATCCCTGATTCAAGATAATCTTACCCCCAACAGGTGACTCTACCATGAGTAAAGACTCTAGTTGTTCACTTTCTAATCCCCCAATAGATACGAATGTAGATTCTATGAGTAAGTGTAATTCTCTGATGTCTATCAACACATTGGCCCAAGTATTGAAGATAAGATATGTAACTCTCACTACCAATAGCCTAGATGACTGCTCGGATGGGGTAATGGCATAAACTCACCCCATGGTCCCTGTTCACTTCGATCTCCCCTCTAAAAGTAGGCCAGTTACACTAACTGTACGGAAGTGGCCCCCTATACTGCCCTAGATTCCTATTGAGATTGAACTCGTTAATGTGTCTGTCTCTGACTCTGACTTGAATGAAAACCTTACACCAGTCGGAACCCTAATGCACTAGCCTTCCTGGCTATTTGTGGACAAGATCTCTTCATATTACCAAACTGGCCACACTGATAGCAGATGGGTGATTAAGCTCCACCCAGTGTCTAGCTCTGAGAACAAGCTGAAGTTTGGCATTGTTGACTACCTTTTTGTGGGCATGCAGCAGACTTATGACCTTGCTCACCGCACAGATAACAAGTGACTCCACTTTGCGCCATACTATCTGTACTCTTCCCTAGCCTAGAAATCGATGACACGGCTGGCATAGGTAGTGACTTAAAAGATGACGAACCTCTAGACTTCTTAGAGGACCATAGATCACCCTAGGATTCTGAGTATCGCAACCTCTTCAACTTCTGCCTTGCCTCTTCTGCCTCTATCATGATTTTCACATGTGCTGCGGCCTCCACTAACCGACCATAATCCCTAATCATATTACCCACCACCTTCATGAAAGTTTTTGGTTTCAATCTTTTCTTGAATTCTAAACATCAGTGCTTCTCCGTCGCCACAAGTTCAGGTGCAAAACGGAAAAGGCTGGTGAAAGTGGCTTCAAACTCAACCACTGGTGTGTCAAGTTGTATCAACTCCTCAAACTACCTCATCAACCACTCTCTAGTAGTGGGAGAAACGAATTTCTCTTGGAAGGCATGTGTAAATGCCTCCCAGGTGTGCTCAACTCGGTGTTTAATAGACTTCCACCATTGACTGGCTTTCTCTCTTAATTGATAAGCCGTCAACGCTACTCGAAGTTCTCCTTAATAGATATTCAAGATTTTAAAGGATTTGATAATTTGTTCTAGCCACTCATCGGCCTTCATGGGATCCGGCTCGCCAGTGAACTCAGTAGGATTAGAATAAAAAAATTCTTTCTTTAAAAAAGAAGTTCCAATTTCTCCTTCTATGGTCTTAGCCGCTTGCTTGGCTCTCAATATATCCATGGACTCTCTAATAGCCCTGGCCATTTCTCGAGCTAGTGCCCCCATTGCATCTTGGGCCGGAGGTGCGGCCACGTTGTTTTGTCCTACCCTTTCTTCTTGGGGAGGAAGATCTTGTTAGGCTGGAATACCTTGACCACCCCAACGAGGCCTACCATGGTGTAGACACCCCAATTTTGACCACTCGTAAGACTTAGGCACTTGATTCCGAGCACTCGATGATAAAGGTTACATTGTGTAAATGGTTTGAATTCTCAACAAAGAAATCTAATTTCGAGCTCTAAACAATCCCAACCTGTCATACCCATTGTATTTCTACCTCAGAAATTCAGTTTTGAATATTGTACCAACCTACATTGAACCTAAAAGTGAGGAACAATGACAATACACTAAGGCCCGGTCATGCCTCAGTGATGGCCGGCCGTGGGTACCAATGCCCGGCCGGGCCTCTTGACTTTTCAAAGTAGATTATGTAAATATCTGCCAGCTGTCTATTTCTGCAGATATTTTGATCTGCAGCTCAGTCTCTATAAATACGAAGCTGCTAAACTGAATTGAAAAGGGTTGAGAGGTTGAATGGTTGATATATATCAAGGTTTAGAAATATCAAAGTATAATCCTTCTTTTGTAAGTCATCTTCCTACTTTCATAATCTTTATAACATCCATCCATACCATATCAACATAGAGCTTGGACTTGGAACTTGATTGAGATTTGAAAATCATAACTCAAACTTGAGGGTGTTGGAATCAAGTTTGTTAACTAAGAGCTTACCTCTCTTTCAAAGGTATAATTTTGCACTTTCTTCTTTCATCTTCTTATACTCTTTTCCTTTATTTTCTTGCCTTTATATACTGATTTTCAGAGCTGAATTGAAGCCCAAAAACACGATTTGAGGTCTTGAAATTGGAGGGGTTAACCACCCCTCCTTAGGCTTTGTTCCATAGCTTTTCTCTATTCTTTTTTTACTTACTTTCTCTTGTTTTTAGCTACTGTTTTTCACCTATTATGGGCTGTTTTAGGGCTATTTTAATTTATTTAAATAGCTTATGCTTTGATTAGTTTCCTTGTTGTCTCATATGTTCACATACATAGCTCATTGCATGTTTGTTCTAGCTTTTCTTTAAGTAATTTCCTTGTTTAAGGACCTCATTTTAATAATCAACTCGCCATTCATCTCTTTCATTTGAGAGTTGTTTCACTCGGTTGGCGGTTATTCAAAACATGAACTAGCGATTTACGCTTAATGGCTTAATCTCTACGGAGGTTCATTGCCAACGGTGTAGTCTCTTTTTCATGTTGAGAATTACTTCCCGTTTGATGCTTCTCTCCTTTTAGAGGACTTAATCATCATTTCGGACAAATGGACTAAAGAATGGAAATGACTAAAAGAATTGGTTTAAAAGCAATCAACACATTTAAAGAAAATGGCTTAAATTGCTTAGGCTTGGTCGGACGTTATGCCAAGTTAATCGAGTCAAGAATGATCATACGCTAATTCATGGCGTTTTGATGATTCTTGAAGCGTCTCTACCACCCTCTTTGAGTTCACTCCATGACAAGAGGAGGGGTGGTCATATTCATTTCATTTCATTAATTTTTGTCCAAAAAATTGTATCCAAGATCATCAAGAAATCAATTTGCTCATCGATGGTTTTTGGAATCAATTTCAACCTTCTTTCGAGGCTTTCCCATGACAGAGAAGTACGAGAGGGACAAACAGAGTCCAGAACACTCTGTCTGCACTGTTTTCACTTCAAAGCACCAAGTGGAGTTACATGAAACTGAGCCACGGCCAGCCTTCCTTAGGCCTAGCCAGGTGTCAGTGAGGGCCAACCGGGCATCAATGAATGGTAAGGCAATGTGTTGTGCAGAAACAGAGGGTAGTGGCTGAAGGTGAAACAGAATAATCTGGGCAGACAGAGCAACTTCTGGACGTTACGCATGCGAGCATTGTGCATCTTCGGATTTGTAGCTTATTATTTAGTTACTTATTAATTCACTTGGTTTTGTAATAATTAGTTTAATTTGGACTATCGGACATTGATTCGGACCCTCCTGCGTGAGGATAAATATGTAATAATTTGTGTTTGTCTTCCAACCGCACATCTTTCTCCCTTTTATTTACTAGCTTATGATTGTTAGTTTAGGGCATCACGTTTCGTTTAGCATACTTCATGTTTGCATTCACTTGTATTGCATGCATCGAGGCTCGGTTCATCATTTTAACTCACATTGTTATTGTTTATACTTCTTTGAATACGTGTTTAAAATGTATGCTATCAAATTGATCCATATGCTATATTAGTGACCGAGCCTAGTAATTGCATATCGCATGTGTTGCATTAATTATGTTGCATAGGAATCATGCATTTTTCTAACTAGTTTCTCTTTTTGGCTTGGAGTACAAGGTAAGCTTTTATTTGCTTTAGCATGATGCATGAGTGTGATTATTGCCATGTCTAACATGATTGCCATGAGGCTAAATGCTTAATTGATAAACTGCTTGAATGCTTGTGGATGAAGGCTATTTGCTTGAATTGGAACAATTTGAGTAATGTTCATATGCGATCACTTTTTCAAGTGGTACATATTCAGAACAATTTTTAAATCAAACATGAATCAAGTGTTCCAGTGATTGCAAAATTAGTCTATACTTGTATGCATCACATAGTAAAGTTAGTTTAATAACCGGAACAAGAGCATATAACGTAAATAAGAATCACATCATGATTAATAGAGGCCGATCTTTGATCGGATGAGTGGGGTGTTCAATTCATGACCTTTCCCTCTCGTACCTAAGTTCCCGAGCCGAGACACTTTGGTGATAACAGACTAATGGCCTTTGGCACGAGTCACAGGTTTCCTAAATTTCCCAAAACAAAATATTCAGGTGGCAACTCTGTAAATCTAGCAAAGCAGTCCATTTTTGGCATTTGATTCAAAACATCGATTTTCCAAAAGAATTGCCGGATATGGACTCTTTTGAGTTTTCACTGTTTCACATTGCACTTGTGAAATCAAATTCGAAATCACGAGAGTCCGACACTGTAGGGCTTATTTGCCTTCCGAAATAGGGCACGAAAAAGTCGAGCTATAGTTTCTAGCAACTCTGCTGGGGAATTAGAGAACTTGACTCGAACTTCATGATGTGTAATTTAATCTACCTATATATGTTTTTTGCATTGCATTTGCATTGGTGTGCTTAGGTCATTGTGTTTGCCATCTACTATCCTGGGCGGTTTGCCGGAGGCTCACTTGGAAAAGCTTGCCAAAAGGCTGACCGGTCGTGGGCTCTGCCATGTTGGGAACACAACCCTTGGATCTGGATTATCGCTATACCATTTGATCCTCCTTTCACTTCTCGGTGTTAGGTGTGAGAGGTATATTAGGTAATCTTGCTGAAGTACCCTCTTTTGACCATTCGACCTAGTTACATATAGTAAAGATATAGTGACTGTTCCAAACTAGGACAGGATGCTCACCCAAATACAGTATTGTGTGAAACTCATTGTTTGAAATAGTACAGCCTAGATCGTGCCAAAAATCTAGGATAGGGTAACCCTACCCCCTCATAGAGGTGTTTTGGTTCTTTTACTTGATATGTGCTTTTACAATGTGATTGGACAAAATGGTTCACATCAGTATGAGTTTGAGAACAGAGTTCAGTGGGGATTACAGTTCAGCTATGATTATTGGGAATTGGGGCCAAAGTGTTGTCCGATTTTTTATTGTTGTTTTTCCTTTTTTGCTAGGTAGTTCAATCATCATAGCTTGAGAATGACCCAATATTCGCCAAGTTGTGTGGACTCGTTCTAGCAGGCTTTGCAAAATTCAAGACCTTATTGGTGGTTAGCCAGTGTTAGTCTCTCTCCCACCGGTCACTCGACGAAGAAGGAACAAACATGCATCAGTACCATTGCAAAACGCTCCACAAACACCTGTTCGTGCACACAATTCACCAGTATCTCACCCACCTAGACTAAGAATAGCACAGAATAGAGAAGAAATTGCTGCCATGATGGAAACTTTGGGAACCATGCATCAAAGGATGGCTGCACAGAACGAAAATCATCGCCGATCTGCGACACTTATCTAGGGCATCAGCATCTACAGTGCATCCAATCCCGGCTGCTCAGCCGAATCCCGATCTACCTCCACCAGTAGAAAATCTCCAGGTCCCAAATCCCCAGGAGATATTTCCACAAGCTCCAACTTATAGACCCTTGGCACAGCCCCAAGGGGAATTTCTTCCCTTTGACATTAATGATGATCCAACTATGATAAAAATTGCCAGGCTAAAGAAAGTGCTGAAAAAGTCCCAAAGCTTCAATTCCATTCCAGATATTGAAGACGGGTTCATTGAGGCTTCGGTTAGATTACCGAAGAAGTTTAAGATGCCCCACATCGACAGATTTGATAGAAGTGGGATCTGATTGTACATGTCCGCCTGTTTTTGGATGTTCTGAGGCCTATGGGTCTTTCTCGTATTCAGAAATTGTCATTGTTTGGTAGAACTCTGTCTGATGTAGCAGCCATTTAGTATGCTAAACTGGAAGAATCTACTACGCAGAATTAGGAAGAGCTATCTGAAGGGTTTGTGAACCAATACTCTTATAACACTCAGATAGAGGTAACCATCAGTGAGTTGGATGCCACTACCCAAAACCCCAAAGAATCTTTCATCGATTTTGTTGCCAGGTGGAGAGCCAAGGCAGCCCGGATAACAAATAGGCCTTTCGAAAGAGAGCAAGTTCGATTGGTAGTCTTTAATCTCAAGCCTGATCTACTGCAAAGAAGGATGTTGGCACCGTTGTCTACATTTGCTTCACTACACAAGTTGGGGGTCCAAATTGAAAGTGCATTAAAAAAAGGGATCATCCATAGAACTAGTGAACCTGCAAGAAGGCCATTCACCAGGAGTACCAATGCTAGCACTATTCCACGGCCTGCAGATGTCAGTACTGTTGTTACATCGGCAAAGATGGCCAATCCCTTTACTGCTGCCACAACCTCACAACCTTCACAAAATACTAGTCTACCCCAAAATCGAAGAATTTTTACCCCCTCCATATGACCCTCACCCAAGCCTTCAAGCTATTAATGAAAAAGGGACATCTTAAGCCTCTCGATCCTCGTCCACTTCCAGACCCATTGCCACCCAAACATAACCCCACCCAGTATTGTATCTTCCACCAACAACATAGCCATCCCACGAACATGTGCTACCGTCTGCGTCATGAGATCTAGGATCTCATTGATAACAAAATCATCGCCCCACCTTCCAAACCAAATGTAACAACTAACCCACTTCCTGAACATAACCAAGCCCTCCACCAAGAAATATTGACCATATCCATGTGCATGATGGATTTGACACCACAAACCCAATCCAAGCCTGTGGTAGTAGAAATGGAGAGAAAGTAGAATTCACTAGAGGTAGGGTCGTCTGTTACCCATGTCATAGAAAAGGGGGCTTCACTTGCCGAGAAGTATGACCTGAGCTTACACATTATGGCCGTTGATCAACCAAAACCAATAGTCATACTACCGGATTTCCTCAGCATCAATGCTATCGGGAAGAATGAGCTCGGGCAACGTCAGAATGATTGGCCTGGACAAGGTTTGAATAACTTAGCAAACCTAGAAGAGGATCTGACAAAATTGGAAGAGGATCTAGAGGACCTCTACTCCTTCGAGGAAAAAGATACAAACTATGTACAGATGGGATGGTCGGATCCAAGCCAACCAGAAACAAACAAAGGGTGGTTTAGTGATGAGGAGGCAAATAAGGTAGAACAAACAAGAGAGACCAGGAAAGAAAAGGCTGAGGCAACACCCTTGACTAGAAAAGAACAAGTGTTGAAGCAATTCCAACAAGAAATGATAGAAGAGATCCAAGGGCAGATGGCCTTGAAACAAGAAAAAGGAAAAGGGAAAGAAGAAGCTAAGTCAACCATAATCACCAAAAAGATTGAATGGAGCCTAAACAATACTGGGATACAGAAACCAAAATCGTCGTGGAAAATGAATGGTATGTTGAGAGGTGTGATGTGAACATGCTCCAGGTGAAGCCTAACAATAGCTTGGCCATGACTGCAGGGGAGTGGTGGGAAGATAAAGATTTAAGTTACGCATACACAGACGAAGGGTGGGACTCTACCCCTGACGATACGTGGTATACGGACGAGATTAATCACATGACCCGGAGTGGTCGGTACTTCAAACCCACAGCTTTAGATCAGCCAGAATCCTCTAACAAAGAGGTTGAGACATCAAAAGAGAAGGATGGTGAAGAAAACCTAGTCTTGAAACAGCTCAAGAAGATTCAGGCTGACATATCAATCTGGGGGCTGATAATGGCATCTCAGGAGCATAGGCAGGCACTATTAGAGGCAATGAACCGGACTAAACTGCCTATCGATACCACTACAGACCAATTGGTATCGTTGATTACATCAGGGGATGTTACGCCGGTAATATCTTTTACAGATAAAAAGTTACCACCTGAGGGCGCTAACCATAACCGTCCTTTGTATGTAACCTTGGAAAGTCGAAAGAAATGGATCTCGGTGGTGTTAATAGATACCGGATCGGCGATCAATATATGTCCAGTAAGAATGGCCTATGCCATCGGTTTTAGGCCGATTGACTTTACACCCATGACCCAAGCCGTCCGAGCTTATGACAATACAAGTCGGGATGTTATGGGAACATTTAAGAGCAATATCCTCATTGGCCCATCTGAACATGAGGTGGAATTCCATGTCATGGATGTACCGGCAACCTTCAATCTACTATTGGGAAGGCCTTGGCTACATCAGATAAAGGTTGTATCATCAACAGTCCATCAGTTAGTGAAATACCCCTTCAAATGCGGGATTACTACTGTGTACGGTAATTCTACGATCCATCCTCCCCAAGGAACTGTCACGCCAGTGTTGAAGATCATACATGGAGAGGAGGATGCATTCCTCTCTGGCTTCTCGCTGATAGAGGCCCGGGTGGTCCAATCCATCATGGCAGAAGACGACGGAACTTATGTAAGTGCTCAGTCTATCTACATGATGAACAAACAGGGGCATATGCCAAGATCAGGACTAGGCCGAAGTGGCATACAGGGGGCACTGTTGCTAAGGAAGTGAGCCATAACCCCCACTCTTTTGGGCTGGGATACAAACCTACAGCCGCAGATTGGCGGAGAAAAATGCAAGAGTTGAGAGAAAGGCTGAAAGCAAAGAGGACTGGGAAGCCATATAAGTTAGTCCACAAACCAATACAGGGAACCCTGAATGGGCGCTTTGTCCGCCAAGGGGAAGATTTCTCCTTCTGTGGATTTCTAGAGCCTTGGTTTGACTAGGAGACAAAGACAAGGTATCCAAGATTCAAAATCTTCTTCGGGCACCAGTAGGAAGATGAACAAGCAAAACTAAGCACTGGTACAGATTGAAGAAGGACTACAAACCTGGGCATTGAAGAAAAAGAATTATTAGGAAAGGCACTGGCTGACCTACTGATAGGTTCTATTGCTAAAACTAAGACCACCAACTTGGGAGATAATTTTACTATCTCAATGATTGGGGATAACCCAGCAGCAAATTTCTCTAAACTTATCGTGAATGCGTCTGAGGCTCCATGTCTTGTTTGGAAATTTGAGCACGGCATCGTCAACAGTTCTAAATTGGATAACGAGTCCGAATCTAATTCCATTGAGTCTAAGGAGTCAGAGTCAGATTCGAGTTCCTCTGAGTTTGGTACTTCTGGGAGTGGTAACCCGGATACCAAAGTCCTGTCCAGGTCATCTTTTAGCTTTTATTTTGAGTCCACTGTAATCGAAGATCTAGACTTTTTTAATGGGAATGTTGTGATTGTTGCTTACTTCTCTATGCCTTTGGTTTGTTGTACTGATCTTAATTTTCAAAATTTTGACATAAACGAAGAGGAAGAAATTCCTCGGGTTTTGAAAATTTTGGTTGATCATAAGGAGGAGAGGCGTGTTAAGCCTTGTATAGATGAAATCATATCAATTAATGTGGGTACTGAGGAAGATCCTCGCTTGGTCCAGATCGGGTCCATACTGTCTTCGAAGGAATGCAAGCGTTTAATCACTTTACTAAAAAAATTTAAAGAAGTTTTCGCGTGGTCCTACGAAGACATGTCTGGAATCGATCCTGAGATTAGATTGTCTGACCGAGATCCCTCTTGACCACGAGGCCTACCCGATTAAGCAAAAAAGTGGCGAATTTGCCCAGATTGGGCTTTGAAGATCAAAGAAGAAGTTACCAAACAGATTGAGGAAGGGTTCTTACTTGTAACTGAGTATCCAACGTTGTTGGCCAATATTGTTCCAGTTCCGAAGAAATATGGCAAAATTAGAGTTTGTGTTGACTTTAGAGATCTGAATAAGGCTAGTCCAAATGATTATTTCCCGCTGCCGCATATTGATGAGTTGGTAGACTTCACTGTGGGCCATGCATTACTCTCGTTTATGGACGAATTTTCCAGGTATAACCAAATTCTGATGGCACTTGAAGATAGGAAGAAAACAGCTATTACTACTCCATGGGGCACCTATTGCTACCGATTCATGCCTTTGGGCTGAAGAATACTGGCGTAACTTATCAAAGGGCTGCAACTACTATTCTGCATGACATGATCCACAAAGAGGTTGAGGTATATGCGGATGATATGATTGTCAAGTCTAAAGAGCGAGAAGGCCACTACACCGCACTAGAGAAATTCTTTGAACGGATCAAAGAGTATAGATTGAGGTTAAACCCACAAAAATGCACCTTCGGTGTAACAACAGGGAAAATGCTGGGATTCTTGATCACACAAAGAGGAATTAAGGTAGATCCTTCCAAAATTAAGGCCATTTTAGAAATGCCACCACCGAGGACTGAAAAGGAGGTGCGCAGCTTTTTGGGCAAGGTGCAATTCATAAGACGATTTATCTCAAAATTAACCCTGACTTGTGAACCACTATTTGGTCTGTTGAAGAAAGGGAAGAAGTTCCAATGGGATGATAGATGTCAGTTTTCCTTCGAACAGGTTAAGCAGTACCTTCGGAATCCACCTATATTGTCGCCACCAGAACCGAGGAAACCATTGATCTTGTATTTATCAGTAATATATTCGACCATGGGGTGCATGCTAGCGCAAGAATCAAAAGCTAAATTAGAGAAGGCCATCTACTATCTAAGCAAGAAGATGCTGGATTATGAGATTCGCTACACTCCCCTCGAGAAAGCTTCTTTGGCTTTGGTTTGGGCAACAAGGAAGTTGAGACATTACTTGTTAGCTCATTCTGTAATTCTGGTTTCGACATTAGATCCCATCAAATATCTCTTTGAGAAACCAACGCTTACGGGTAAGCTAGCTTGTTGGTTTCTTCTTCTCTCCGAGTTTGATCTCAAGTATGTCACTCATTAATCAGTCAAAGGGAGAGCTGTAGCGAAATTTCTGGCAGACCACCCAGTAGAAGGAGATGAAGTAGTAGAGTAACGTTTCCCAAATGAAGACATCCTGAAGATAGAAGAGGAAACATGGACAATGTATTTTGACGGAGCATCAAATCAATATGGCTATGGGATAGGTGTCTTGCTCATAGCACCCGATGATTCACATATACCTTTAGCCTTCAAACTTCGGTTTAAAGTGTCCAACAATGAAGAAGAATACGAGGCGTGTATTGCTAGCTTGGAAGCTGCCCTAGAACTAGGGGCAATAAGGTTGGATGTTATCGGAGATTCGAACTTGGTTGTTTCTCAAGCCAATAGAGACTAGAAAGTTAAAGAAGAGAAGATGAAGGTTAATCATCAGGCCCTGGATGTGCTAATTCCGAGGTTTGAAAAATTAACGTTCGCACATCTACTAAGAGAGACCAACCGGTTTACTGATGCGCTAGCAACTCTATCCTCCATGGTGGACATCCCGCTTAGAGTAAAGATGCGTCTGATCATTATTGAACAAAGGTATACGCCTGCTTATGAGACCATTCCCGTGATAGATGAGGTTCAAGACACGAATCCCTGGTATTACAACATTTGGAACTATCTAGAAAAAGAAATGTATCCATCAAGGGCAAATGCCAAGGATAAATGAGGAATACAGCGTATGGCCGTCCAATTCATCATATGCAGTGGCAAGTTGTACAAGAGAGGCCATCTGGGAATGCACAAGCTGTGTGTCGAAGAAGAGGAATCAAAGCGCCTGATGAAGGCCATCCATGGAAGAGAGTGCGGAGCGCACATGAACAGAGTGATGTTAGCCCGAAAGATTCTTAGGCAAGGTTATTACTGGTCTACTATGGAAGAAGACTATATTGGTTTTGTTCGGCGATGCCACAAATGCCAAATTCATGCTAATCGCGTGAATATCCCGTCGTCAAAGTTGTACAATATGACTTCGCCATGGCCTTTCTCAGTTTGGGGAATCGACGTTATCGATGCAGTCACACCAAATGGTCAAACAGGCACGAATACATTCTGGTAGCGATCGACTACTTCACGAAATGGGTAGAGGCCTAGTCCTATTCCGTGCTAAAGGCGTCACATGTGGCTAAATTTATCAAGAACAACATCATCTGTAGATATGGGGTGCCCAATGAGATCATATCAGACAATGGCTCGCACTTCAAGAAAGAGGTGATAAACCTACTTGAGAAATACAACGCGGCTTTCCATAAGTCATCAACATACAGGCCGCAGACCGATGGAGCCGTTGAGGCTGTGAACAAGAACATCAAGAAGATTTTGCAGAAGATGGTGGAAACCTATAGGGACTGGTTGAAGAAACTCCCGTTTGTACTTTGGGGCTATAGAACGTCGATTCGGACATCTACAGGGGCAACTCCTTATTCTCTTGTCTATGGCATGGAAGTCGTTCTGCCAATTGAAATTGAAGTACCATCACTGCGGGTTATGGTTGAGTGTCGGATAGCAGAGGCCGACTGGCAACAGAATAGATTTAAGGAATTGATGTTATTTGATGAGAGGAGGTTGAAGGCATTGTATCATATTCAAGGCTACCAACCCAGAATTGCTATGGCTTTTAACAAAAAGATTAGATCTAGGAATCTCAAGGAAGGAGATCTGGTGCTCAAAGACAATCGAGCTCCCATCCATGACCCTAGGGGCAACTTCAGACCCAATTGGATTAGTCCTTACATCATCAAGTCTATCTAGTTAGGAGGAGCAGTCATTCTCATGGACCTAGATGGCCTGGAATTTTCACAACCGATCAACATGGACAAGTTGAAGAAATATTACCCCTGAGAGGCTCGCTAGGCCAAAAACCTGAAAGGGTGACCCAAGAAAAAGTTAGAGCATGAAAAATTAGAAATAAAGAAAAATTTAGCTCGCAAGGTTGAAAACCCGAAAGAGCAACTTTGGCAAAAGTTAGAGCGTAAAAGGAGAGAGTCAATACTCGAGTGAACCCGAATCGGAACTACGTATGACCTTATTCCCATCTTCGGGATACGTAGGCAACTTCATCCTGAAGTTCAATCATAATTATCTCCAGCTCAATTATCCTATCTAATCAGGTAATCTTTGTTCATTATTTGTTAGTTTGGTTGTGATCTTCGTTATGGTATGCTTTGGAGCTGTGCATCTTAAGGATTGATTCCGTGCGTGTCAGACAGCGAGTGGTTTTGAAAAGTTTTAATCAAAGTTGATTTTTCTGAAAAATTCACCTTTTACAATTGGGACCATTTTTGGACCAAAAGGAAAAGTTTTAATGCACACAACTTTAATTAATTTCAACATCAAGTACATTCTCCAACTCTCTGATACAAATCAAAGTTACTTTTACATAAAACTTGAAAAGAAAGATCAAAGCAATAAAACTAGGGGCATAGATGAGTCAGGTGTCAATTCTCTTCCTTTTCCTTGCACCCATACCCGTGGAAGTTTCCGTGTAAGTCTCTATAGCCAAAGATGACCCAATCTACTCCTCATCCGTGAGCCAAGCCAAGCACTCGCTAGCAAGGATGTAACTGAAATTTAGGGCAAGGGCCAGAAGCTCTCTTATTCTCCAAGCAGTAAGGTACCGAGTCGAGTTTGAAGCACGAACAAGGAATGAAGTTGGGTATTTTACTCCCTTATCTGGACAAATCTAATCATGTCTGAACTGGCATCTGAACCGGAAAGTAAAATAGAACACACAGTGCGTTAGACCAATCAACTGTATGCCAGGTTGACGTGTCATGCTGTAACTCATTTCAACCAAATCAAGCCAGAGGCAACACCAAGCTATGTCAGCTGCGGATCGGTTACACATCTAGTCATACCACAACTCTTCTGAAGGGAAATCGACTAACCGTTGGCGAAAGAAGTAAGCCCGAGCCAAGTACTCAGCACAAGGGTCTACTACTTTCAGTTTGTCCATCAACCATACCTTGGAAGAGATGTAAAATCAGAGAGATTAAAGAATAGAGAGGTGTATGTTGAGAAAAAAAATAAAAAAGAGGTTTTTAGAGAAAAACAGAGTTTGAGTATTGAGTGACATTAGATTCATAAATCAGAAGGATGGGAAATCATACCTGGAGAAGTAGCGGACTCCCTGCAAACCTGGTGGTCTCCTGTCGATGAACAGCATCCAGGCCCATTAAGGTTTCAGCCAATGCCAAACCAATACAACTCTTACCCTCTTTTAGGTGTTAGGCCACTTCTATCAACCGGATACTAGCTCCACCAAAACTAGGGGCAATTAGGAATTGTGCAAGTAGGCATAAACAGAGAGCATGTTGTCGGTGGCTGCACCAAAGAAGGTTGCTCATATCTCCAATAGCGGAAAACCGATGAACTAAACCGGGGATGTCTAGCTCCCCATCATGTGCCAAAGACCGAGCTTCGTGCACTAATAATCTGCACATTCGCCCCAAAGCTTATGCATGGCCAAAACGGGGTTGAGGTATAATTTCCTCACCGCTTCGAGATTCCATCAGTGTTTGAAATGCTTTGAGTGTTGGACATACTTCTTGAGATCCAAATTGAAATATATGTGCGACCGGTTCCAACATCGAACCGGAACATGAAGGAATGGAAAGCAAAGCGGAGTGTAACTCAAAGGAAAAAGGGCGTTTAGGCCGAAACCATGGAAATTCACCTTTTCCGAGCCATCAAAAGTGGAAGTCTTAAAGCCTATTGACAAGTAACATCTCCATCTTGAGAGCAATTTATCAAGGATTTGTGAATCTGCCAGAAAAACAGCATGAGAACACCATTTATAGAGTTTTGAGATGAAATTGTGCATGACAAATTTGAAACGGCAGCACTAACGACGTGATGCATCGATGATGGCTAGTGGATCGATGAAACTGGCCGGATCTTGGTATTGGTCCAGCTCAATGCAGTTACAGCAGAAGTCGACCTTCATTTGGGTAGACCACGACTGTACTTTTGAGTCTTGTTTTGTTTATACCAAGTGTATTTTAGCTTTTTCGAGTTGTTTTCATTTCGTTTTTCTATTATTGAGTTGTATTTTACATTTTGACCAATTGTAAGTTATTATCCAATTCATGATTCAATTCAAGAACAAAGCATTCACAGATCCAAGGGTTACAATGCAAGGGTTACACCGTTCATCATACGCAAATGCCAATCATCATGTTGTGCAAAGATATCATCCAAAAAAAAAAAAACTTGTTTTTATAACTAACGGTACCAACCCCGGTCATTGTTTTACAAAGCAAAACTCAAAAACAACAAAAGAAAAGGTCTCTCTAAAGCTAGTATTTAAACTACAAAAACAAAAAGGAGACGCGCAAAACAACATCAGCATCAGTAGCCCATCCTCGTCCTCTTCCTCCTTGGCTGCGGAGGAGGCGCATCGCTGTCATCACTAAGGCTACTCGACGGCAAGTCGACCTCCTCTCTCTCACCCTCAGAGATCGTGTACTCCTCCATGGACTCCTCAGAATGTGAACGCTGCCTCACTCAACCTCTCCCCTGATCAGCTCCTCCCTGGCCCCTTCCTCGGCCCCGTCTCTACCTACTAGCTGCGGAAGGTCCCGCAGGCACTGCTGGCTCAAGCTAAAAAGAGAGCAGATATCAATATGCATTAATAGAAGTTTACAGTATGGCAACAACAAAACAGCAAACAAAATGTACCTCAATCCTATGGGTGACCAGGGCAGTCTCTCTCCTCCGTACCATGAGGAGTAGCCGGTCAATCGTTTGGGCAAGCTCATCGCCAAATGCCTGAGGTATCTGCAAAAGGAATAAGATATGAAGCAACATAGAACAATGAATGGAGATAACAAAAAAAGTACAGTGAGTAGAAGCATAGAAGAGTGTAGACCTACTCGATGCCAGGAGCAAATACTATACTGCGGTCCTCCTCCTCAATATGATCAAGGGAAATCTGTCGGATCACTCCATCTAGACACATGAAAGTAATCACCGGGAACCCAGGGAGAGGACCAACGACAGGCACGCCTCCAGCAGGGGCACCCCCAGCAGGGACATCACCACCAACAGCAGCGACAGTAGCAATCTGAACAGCACGGGCTATGCCTAGGGTAAGAGACGCCATCACCCAAGAGTGTAAAAAGGTAGTGAAGTCGCCATGCATATGATGTCGGTCACCTTCCTCGCCCGACATCAGAAAGTCGATCTAAAGACCATCCTGCAGCTCATCAACTATCCTCATAATCGATGGAAGAGGAAATGGAACATCAGGATCAGTAATGCCCCGTGTCTGACGGATGAACCTTTCCCCCAGATAGTAAGCCCAGCAGAAGGGGCCCTCAAATAAAATCCGCATGGTGGAGGCATGCCATGCGGCAGTATAGATCGTCCCTGAGGCCTGGGGAAAGCCCACCCACGGGTTCCAATCAATCTAACAGAAAACAATGTAGTATGATAGAAATCAGTGCAGTGTGATCAGTGTGATATCAGAAGTCAGTACAGTTTGAGAAAGGCAATATGGTACAGATGCAACAGTATGAGAACGACTGTGTAGTATATGGAAAACAATACAGTATGCATATAGTACGTGAACAGTTAAGGTATGATGTTTTGTTACTTGATCTGCAGTGATCGTATCGAAGATGTGGCGGAAGTATGGGAAGGTGCGATCTATGAGGCGGCGTCGCTCAAATCGCAAGTTGTAGTACCGGGAGCGGGGTACCGGGAGCGGTCTCACTGGGACTGGAGCTAGGGAAGTGAAGTAGGTATACACCTAGAGCTGCATACAAAAATAGATAGATGAAGTAACTAAACAGTAAATGAAATGCAAATGAGCAGAAAATGCAAAAATAAAACAGATGAGTGTAAGGCATACCTCCAAACCCTCCAGTAGCCACTGAGTGAATCCGCCTTGCGACGGGAGATGGAGCTCATATAGCAATATAAGCTGGCCAGGCCGGCGCCACCCCAATCATAATCTGCTACCCGGGGGAGGTGTACCAGTGCTCCCAAAAGATATAGCCCCATAGTGTTTTCCCTGTTAGCAAACAGGGTGGTATTTAGGAGATACATCAGAAAGCCACGGGTGTACTGAGCAACCTCCTCTGCAGTAGTGGGCTAAGTGTTGAAAAAACGCTCCAAGAACCAGCTATAGCGCACCATCCCGTGGCTGGTGGCATCTAGGATCGCCCCAAGAAGCTGGAGCTGTGTATCCCTCCATTGGGTCATGTCTGGATCGAAGGGGACCAAGCCGCTGACCCCGACCCTCAAACCAGTCAGCATCGAGAAATCATACGGAGTCAGCGTCATCTCCCCCGGTCGAAGAGAAGTGGAATGAATCGATGGTATCCCACCATCTCTGCACCAGGGCCCCATAGAGCCATGACTCTGCCCTCATCTGAATAAGCCCAGAGTAGAAAAGCCCGAAGCCAGCTGAGTCAACCGCTATACAGACCGTTACGGGAAGCCTCTCATACTAGCGTACGGGACTAGATATAGATCCGTAACCACTGATCCTCCTAGCTACCACCTGTCAACGGGGAATATGGTCTTAGCTTATGAAATTCAAGTTCATGTGAAATTCAAAAAGGGCAAAAATAAAGAAAAATGGCTTACCATGGAGGCATCAGCAGACAGATGCTCCGTGGGCTCTCGCAGCAGGATGTCCTCGTCCATCCCTCGGATGAATGCCTCGAACCTCAAAATACCGCCAAGAGGTGGCACGTGTGTCCATGGCTGGTATGTAGCCGCATCAAAAGGCCTCTAAGCAAGGGGAAGCAATGCAGCAGCTTTCTCCGCCTCCATGTCTACACCAAGGGCAGCCCCAATGCCTATGGCAGGGTCAGGCACGGGAATCTCATCACTAGCCATAGCAAGAAAAGTAAGGGAAATAAAAAGAAAAGTAGAGGAAAAGTGAAAAAATGAGAGGATGAGTGAAAATGAGTGAAAACCCCCAAATCCTAACCCTTGAAGTGAAGAAAAATGAAGAAGATTGAAGAAAAAGTGAGTGGTTCGGTGTTTTTTGCTGTGAAACTCACAAAACCCAAACCCTAGGAGAGAGAAAATAAAGGGATGATAAAAAATTAAAGGGAGAAGAAGGAAAATGTGGGCAAAATGTGAGAGAAAGCCAAGAGAAACCCCAAACTCAACCAAATCAATTTTCAATCGATTCAAAATGTAGAGAAAAATAAAGGTTTTTAGGAAAATTTTGTGAGGGTTGTTGGGTTTTTTGTGAGAAAGAGGGAATCTAGAGAGAGAGGGAGGCTAGAGAGAGGGAATGGGTGTTTTTCGGATGAGAGGGTAAGTGCAAATGAGGGTTTGTTTTGTTTTAAACAAACAAATTTGCAGGGAAAGATTAAAACTGCCCCTGCTGCCATCGAAGGTCGGCCGGCAGTCCCAATCCCCGGCCATGCATCACTAAGGCCCGGCCGGGGCTCGATGTATTTCTGCCAAATTTTTTTATTTTGTTCTTCTTTCTTTCTCCCTTTCGCTGTTTTCTGTTTGCTTCCTTTCTTTTCTGTAATCATTTATTACATGAGGTTTTGAAACAAAAAAATAATACACAAAAAATGTTTTTTTTTTAAATATATATATATAATAAGTTTGTTTAAAAAAAAAAAAAAGAGAGAAGAGAATTTATTTGAGAGTTTAAACAAAAAAAAAATGTGTTTTTAAGAAAATAAATGAAAAAATGTGTTCGTGAGAAAAAAAATAAAGAAAGAAAAGAAGAGTTTTCAAAAAAAAAATGTGTGTTTTAAATGTGTTTGTGAGAAATAAAAATAAATAAAGAAAAAAAGAGTTGTCAAAAAAATAAAATAAAAAATGCGTTTTTAAGAAAATAAAGAAAAAATGTGTTTGTGAGAAAAAATATAGGTAAAGAAAAGAAGAGTTTTCAAAACAAAAATGTGTGTTTTTAAATGTGTTTGTGAGAAAAAATATAAATAAAGAAAAGAAGAGTTTTCAAAAGAATAAATATATATATATATATGTGTGTGTGTGTGTTTTTGAGAAAATAAAGAGAAAAAAATGTGTTTGTGAGGAAAAAAATATATATATATAATAAAGAAAAGAAAAGTGTTCAAAAGAAAAAGAAAAAAGAGTGAGTGTTTTGCAAAATAAATGTTAACGTAAGTTGGTATTCTGTCCCGTACCCGTACTATCAAGTTTTTATCGCCGAAAATTGTACAATACTCATCACCAGCGATGCTTTTTCGATGAGCGACCAACCAGGTGATCGACTGGTATTGCTCTGTTTTGTGTCCATTTTGTGTCCAGTTCATCGAGTTTTGTCATTTCATTGAGTTTGATTTTGTGTTACGATCAGTGAAAGGCTCAATTTCCAGTTCAAAACTTATTCCTAAATTCCAAATATTCATACCATTCGAATTTGCCATTTGGATTTGCACAAAAACAAACTCATTTTATTAATATCAGGGATTAACCCCGATCAAATTTGTACAAATATATATACCCAAAAAAAAACAACAACAACAACAACAAAACAAAAAATTAATAAAAAAAACAAAAATTAAAAAGAAAAAAAAAACAAAAAAGAGGGATCCTTTCTTCTTCTTTCTTCTTTGCAGTGGCCACACGCCGACCTCACTTGCTCGGCTCTCCTATCGATTTCTTCCTCTTGGTTTCGTCTGAGGAAACCCTTGAAGGCCCTACCTCAGTGCTTATAGGATCCCCGAGAGAGTTGGCCCCCCGCTGATCATCGAAAGCAAAGTATGAAGGTGCTCCAAATCGGGCCATGATGGTGGATTTCTGTTTCAGCTCTTTATTATCAGCCTTCAAGCTCTTTATTATCAGCCTTCAACGTGCAAATCTCTACTCGCGCATCCTTGTACATGTGCTAGAGAAGAGAAAGTTGAGCGTTGACCCGGTGCGCTTCGCATGTTTTGTTTTACAGTCGGTGAGACAAGTTGGAGACCGCAACCATCGTCTCCATATAGGACTTCAGTGTGTAGTGGTTGGCTTCGATGTCAGATTGAGCTGCCATTATTTGCTCAATCGTCAGTGTAGGAAGGTTAGGATGAGTAGGAGCGGAGGCACTCTGTCCAAGGGAGCTTAATGGATCATTAAGGTCTAGAAAAAGAGTGAGGGGACGGGATGAGCCCATTGTTAGAAGAGAGGGGTGTAAAAGAGAGGAATCGCCAAAAAATGGTAGAGAACAGATTGAGTTCTGACAACCTTTATGTCTCTCTCAGTCTCTCTGTTCTCTCTCAGTTCTGTCTCTCATAAGGAATGATGATGAACAAGACGAAAGAGAAGAAAGAGATAGTAGAGAGTGATGAAGAAGAAGACGGAAGAGAAGAAGAAGAAGAAGAAAGACAAAGAGGGAGAGAGAGCCGAGGTGATTGTCGGCCGGCTGACGCAAAAAGCGAGGTCGCGTGTCAGGCACGGCTTTCCAAGGAAGAGAGAGAGGCGGGAGAGTTGTATACATATATGTATATGTATTGTATATTTTTATGTATTATATACATATTTGTTGGAATATTTTGTCATAAGAGTTGGCTTGGTTCAGTGGTTCGACTCAGTGGTTGAGGGCTTGGAGAAGCCTAAGGTCAGGGGTTCGAACCCCACAACAAGTGTTTCTTTTGTTATATTTTGGTTTTATGTATATCTATTGTATATATATGTATTATATATTCGAATATTTTTTGTCACAAGAGCGACTTGGTTAAGTGGTCTGGTTCAGCATCTAAGGATTAAAATGCTAAGCTCGAGGTCAGGGGTTCGAACCCCACAACAAGTGTTTCTTTTGTTTTGTTTTGGTTTTATGTATATATGTCTCATATAACTATGTATGATATATATATATATATATTTTTTTTTTTCAATATTTCGCCACAAGATCAGTGGCTTGGTTCAGTGGTTTGGCTCAGTAGTTGAGGACTCGAAGACTAAGCCTGAGGTCAAAGGTTCAAACCCATGTATCCATACATTTTTGTTTTTCCTTTCTTTTTGTGTGTTTTGCATACACACACTGACGTCAGCAAACGAAATATGCCTTCTCAATCACGACATCTTCCTGCTGACGGTCACAAATGGAATATTCCTTATCGGTATCGAAATATTCCCCAAATATGTATATATGTATACCGTATGTACATATCTATGTGTATTTTGTCTGCATATGAATATGTGTATAACATATTTCAATATATGTGTTTATTATCTTGGTTGTGTTTGCAATGAGTTCCTATGAGACCAACTGTGACGATGGAAACTATAGTTCGAATGGCGATGCCTAGAACGCAAAGGTTTGGAATTTCCAAGACTAAAGTTTGGTTTAAATACCTAGGGGTGTATCCCCGACTTGAAATCTGTAAAGCAGCCCCATAGGTTGAGGTAACATGTATGTGCCTCAATTCTGGATACTGAACCAACCTAGTCTGTCACCCCGTTGGAGAATAGGGAAAGTTGTGAATACGATCAGGAAGAAAAGCAGCATCCGTGGCTTCGACGTCTAAAGGTTACCCCTTGTCAGCAATTTATCCTCTCGCATGAGACGCGTTTGGATTTATTCACTATTTATCCTCTCACGTAAAACGCGTTTGGATTCGTTCATTATTTATCCTCTCGCATGAGACACGTTTGGATTCATTCACCACCTCCTTCTCTTACGTGCGACACGTTAGGAATGAAAATCGGTTAAAAACAGCAGGTGCGCTTGTCTGTTCACACCACCCCTCCTCCTCTCGCGTATGACGCGTTAGGATTGAAAATCGGTTAAAAATAGCAGGTGCGCCTGTCTGTTCACACCACCCCTCCTCCTCTCGCGTGTGACGCGTTAGGATTGAAAATCGGTTAAAAATAGCAAGTGTGACTGTCTGTTCACACCACCACTCCTCATCTCGTGTGTGACGCGTTAGCATTGAAAATTGGTTAAAAATAGCAGGTGCGCCTGTTTGTTCACACCACCCCTCCTCCTCACGCGTGCGATGCGCTAGGATTGAAAATCAGTTAAAAACAGCAGGTGCACCTATCTGTTCACACCACCCCTCCTCCTTTCGCGTGCGACGCGTTAGGATTGAAAATCGGTTAAAAACAGCAGGTGCACCTGTCTATTCACACCACCCCTTCTCCTTTCGCATGAGACGCGTTAGGTTGTTGAGTCAATCGCTTAAAAACATCAGGTGCACCTAGTGTTTACACCATCTTTCCTCATTTTATTCTATGCATCTATCGCACAATAATTTCACTTCAAACGTCTACCACGCATTCTCAATTCAATCGTGCTATTTTGCGCATCGCACTGTCTTGTGCATTTCAATTCAATCGCGTTATTTTGCGCTTCGCACTGTCTTGTGCAATTTCAATCGCATCGCACCATCTTGATGGCTCTTAAGACTTGGCCGCCACTAATTGATCACCCAATAATGAATGTATACGCTTGTCAAATGCTCGATGTCCTCAATAGGAAACCTCAGTTTTGAACCTCAAAAAACCTACAAACCTTGTGCCTTGTTTTTTTTGCGCAAAACAGTAGTTTTTTAGCCTGATCATCCAGGGACCTGCAGACCCACTAGTGACCTGCCGCCCACTATTAGTGGCTGATCGCCCAATATTAGTGGCCTGCCGGCCACTTGTGTAAAAACCATATATTTTTTGGCTAGCTGTCCCACAGATGCATGCACCATTCCAGCTGTGTTTGTATGGCTATTTCCAAGGGTCTCTCGATATTTTGTTTGATCAATGGACTTCCCCTTTTCATCTTTGTCTAGCTTAATTGATGTACTCATGGGTGTTCCAGCTACTTTTGATTCATTCATACCAAACTTTTTGAGTAGTTCATTTATGTACTTGGCTTGGTTGATATAAATCCCTTTCTCACTTTGTTTGATTTGAAGCCCAAGGAAATAAGTAAGCTCTCTCATCATGCTCATTTCAAACTCACATTGCATGCACTTAGCAAAATCCTTACACAAAGTTTCATTAGTAGCACCAAAGATAATATCATCCACATATATTTGCACAACAAGCAAATCATCATTTTTGGTTTTGACAAAAAGTGTTGTGTCAATCTTTCCTCTGTAAAACCATTTTCAATCAAAAATTTGCTTAAGCGTTCACACCATGCACGAGGTGCCTGTTTCAAACCATATAAAGCTTTTAAGAGTTTAAACATATGATTTGGAAAACCATGATTTTCAAAACCATGAGGTTGTTTGGCATGTACTTCTTCATTTATGAAACCATATAAAAATGCACTTTTTACATCCATTTGATAAAGTTTGAAATCTCTAAAACATGCAAATGCAAGTAACATGCGAATGGCTTCTAATCTAGCAACCGGAGCAAAGGTTTCATAGAAATCAATACCTTTTTTATTGTACCCTTGTGCTACAAGTCTAGCTTTATTTCTAACAATGGTGCCGGATTCATCAAGTTTGTATCTAAAAATCCATTTTGTACCAATAATGGAATGATCTTTAGGCCTTGGCACTAGATTCCAAACTTTGTTTCTCTCAAATTGGTTGAGCTCTTCATACATAGCCATCATCCAATGTTCATCGAATTTGGCTTCTTGAAAATTATTTGGCTCAATTTGTGAAAGAAAAGCTAAGTTACCACAAATATTTCTAATTGAAGAGCGAGTTGCAACACCTTTGGTGGGATCATCTAGTATTAAATCCTTAGGGTGATTATGAACAAACTTCCATTCTCTTGGCAAGTCATCATTATTTCCACCTTCTTCTTGAGGACGGACAATAGGTTGTTCATCTTCTTCGTTCACTTCATGTGGTTGGTCGTTTTCTTTGTAGATGCTTGAATCTTCCACATTTGTTTCCAATTCTACAAGGTCATCACTAACAACTTGCTTTGGAGAAGAAATGTTAGTTTCATCAAATGCCACATGTATAGATTCTTCAACAACAAGAGTTCTTTTATTAAAAACATGATAAGCTTTACTAGACAAAGAATAACCAAGAAAAATTGCTTCATCAGATTTTGAGTCAACCTTACCCAAGTTGTCCTTACCGTTGTTGTGCACAAAACATCTACAACCAAATACATACAAGTGACTAATATTGGGCTTTCTACCATTCCAAATTTCAGAAGGAGTCATTTTGAGAATTGGTTGAATCAAGGCACAATTTAAAATATAGCAAGCGGTGTGAACAACTTCGGCCAAAAAATATTTAGGAAGATTGTTTTCACAAAGTATTGTTCTACTCATTTCTTCTAAGGTTCTATTCTTCCTTTCTACAATACCATTTTGTTGAGGGGTTCTAGGTGCTGAAAAATTATGCCCAATACTATGCACATCACAAAATAATTCAAATTTTTCATTTTCAAGTTCTCTACCATGGTCGGTTCGGATAATAGTAATAAGAAAACCTTTTTATTTTGAATTTTGTGACAAAGTTTTGTAAAAGAATAAAAGGTTTCATCTTTATGTGCTAAAAACATAACCCATGGAAATCTTGAAAAATCATCAACAACTGCAAGACAATAATGCTTATCACCAAGACTAGATGTCCTTGAGGGACCAAATAAATCTATATGCAATAGTTGTAAAGGTCTAGTGGTAGAAATATAAGATTTTGATTTAAAAGAAGTTTTGGTTTGTTTTCCTTGTTGACAAGCACCACAAAGTCGATCTTTTTCAAATTTAATTTTTGGAAGTCCAACGACCAAATCCTTTCTCAAAAGTTTAGCAATTAAATCCATATGAGCGTAACCAAGTCTTATATGCCATAACCAACTATTATCATTAATAGCATATAAACATTTAACATCACTAACATAGAGATCATTGAGGTGAAAAACATAAATATTATCAAAACAATTACCAACAAATAGTGCTTTGTGACGTGATTTCGCAACGATAACTCGATTACCCTTATCACATAATTGGCTAATACTAAGTAAATTATGCTTAATTCTATCTACAAAGAGAACATTTTCAATAGAAAGGTTAGGAGAGATACTGATGCTTCCAATACCAATAATTTTTCCTTTCTTGTTGTCTCCGAAAGTGACAAATCTTCCATCTTTGGATGATAGAGTACTGAACAAAGATTTGTATCCGGTCATGTGTCTAGAGCATCCACTATCAAGGTACCACCTTCCTTCTTTAGCTTTGGACTTAAGGCATACCTACAATGAGACAATCAAATGTTGGATTTTGGTCCCATGATTTCTTAGGTCCTTCTTGGTTAGTATAGTTAGTACCTTTTACAATCCAAATCTTTTTAATTCCCATGTTCATATTCTTATTGAATGGACAAGTAGATATATAACGGCCTTTCTTCCTACTAAAATGACAAGTAATATGAGGGTCTGTCATGGGAGGTGTTTTTTCAAAAATTGTTTTGAGTTTCTTTTATTTCTTAATAGGGTCATATCCAATGCCAGCCTTATCAAAAACACATATTTGATTTCCAAGAAGCTTGTTGAGATTTTCTCTTCTTTTTACAAAATTTTCAAGTGTTTTGTTTAAATCATTAACACTATTTTTCAAAACATTTTTCTAATTGGAGATGGTGATAAAATCATTTTTCAATGGAATGTTCTCTTTCTTTAATTTATCTACATTATTAGACAAAGATGTGATTAATTTATTCAACACATTATTTTTGGCACAGACTTTTCTAAATTCATCATGCAATTCATTGAAGGCACTTTCTAGTTCTTCATAATTAAAAGTTACCTCATCTTGGGTGGTTTCTTCATCTCCAAGAGCCATTAGACAAAGGTTGACTACTTCATCATTTTCAACTTCATCACTAGAGCTATCATCACTTTCTCCCCAAGCTGCTATCATGGCCTTCTTGTTCCTTTTGTAGTCTTTTCCATTTTTCTTTAATTTAGGACAATCCATTTTGATGTGTCCTGGATTTTTACATTCATAGCAAATGACAGGTTCTTTCTTTGGAATGTCGTCTTGTTGAAATCTTTCTTAAAAGGTCTTCTTCCTCTATGATTGCTTTTCTCGTAGTATTTCTTGAGATTTCTATTGAACATAGCAAATCTTTCATCTTCACTCGAATTTTAATTTTCTTCTTCATAGAATGAGGCTTTGAATGCTATACCATTCTTCTTTTTATCCTCATCATTCTCATGTCCTTTAGTAGTGATTTCATGAGTCATAAGAGAACCGATGAGCGCATCCAATCCAAGTGTGGAGAGGTTCTTTGCTTCAATAATTGCAATGACTTTAGCTTCCCAATTCTTTGGTAAATGCCTAAGAATTTTTCCCACGAACTCACTATTAGTATAGGTTTTGCCAAGAGATTTCAAAGAATTTACAATTTCAGTAAATCTAGTGAACATGCTTGAAATAGATTTATCAGATTTCATTTTAAATAATTCATAACTATGAACAAGTATATCTATACGAGATTCTTTAACTTGGTTGGTTTCTTCATAAGTTACTTCAAGTTTGTCCCAAATTTCTTTAACAGAGTCACAACTAGATATTCTATTATACTCCTTAGAGTATAAACCACATACAAGGGTGAGTTTGGCTTTGGCATTGACTTACAACAATTTGTGATCCCTTTCATCATGTTCATCTTTAGTTTTAGGTACACTAATATTGTCTACTAATTTGGTAGGAATTTTAGGACCTTTTGTGACTATAATTCTCATGGCATAATCTTTGGCTTGAAGATATAGGGTCATCTTATCTTTCCAATGACTATAGTTATTTCCATCAAACAAGGGTAGCCTATTGGTGGCTTGACCTTCAACAGTGCTAGCACTAGCTATGGTTGCCATGGATCGAAAACTCTAAGATGGTTAAATCTAAGCAAGAGTCTATGCTCTGATACTAATTGTTACCCAAAAGACAATCCAAGAGAGGGGGGGTGAATTGGATTTCTATAAATAAAAATTAACAACACCCAATAAAATTGACAACTAGTACAACAAATAATTAACTGATGATAGATGGATGAATAACAGTTAATGATCAAGCACAATGATGAACTTAATAGTGAAGTAGCTAACATTTAATGCAGTGAATGATTTTTTACTTAACAGATTATGATTTAGATAAATTAGCAATGGATTTAACTAAATCAAGTAAGTAAAGATATTTGTAGATTTTGCACAATAACAGCAAATACTATACCAGTTATAGCAGAGACAGAAATGTAAAGAGATTAGGGAAGAGGATGCAAACAAATTTATGGTGGTTCAGTTTCAACCAAGCCTACATCCACTCAAGCTTCACTTGAGATTTTCCATTATCTTTTAGCTTCATAGGGATGATAGCTACCTCTTCACAAATGGAACAATCTTCCACAAATTTTTCATAGACTATACCAGTCTTCAAAACCTTGCAAACCTTAGGTGATTCACAATCACTTTCAAGAAATCAAGAACACTAAGCATACTACACTCTTACAAGATTGAAATGAAGGTGTTTTTGCTTTCAAAGAAAGCTACAAGGATAATCTCTCAAAGGTAGATACACAATATTGAAGTGCAGAAAAAATAGAAACTCTCAGAAGCAGATAAGCATACAACTTAAGCTTAGTGCATATGTTTTGAAGGAAAATGAAAACTCAGTTTAGGAGTTCTTCAAAAACTCAGAGAGATGGAGAATATGTGATTAATGAAAGATGGAAAAATGTTTAGCACATTGTATCCGTTGCCTATCTCTCTGTTGTGTCTGTATCTTTGTATATAACAGAGATGGTGCTCTGTTATGTCTGACAGAGCCCATCCTCTTCTTCCCGATGAAGAAATGGGATGGTGATAGGTTGGGAGGTTGTATAAATCATTGCTCAGATATTCCCTGACATCCATATGTGTTTTTCCTGTTGAATGATGGGTCATTTGATACAAAAACATTTCTTTTCTCTTCTCAACATTTGGATTTAACGAGCATTGCACAGAGAGGACGTCCCTAGGAGGTTCTGAGTGAAACTTTGCTCTTAGTGGTCATCCACTCAAACGTCCCTGGTGAAGCTTTGTACTTGGTGGTCATCCACTTGGTTGTCCACCCGGATGTCCCTAGGACGTCCCTGGGATGTCCCATCAAGTCCCAGTCAAGAGGTATGATGACCGCAGTCGTCGAGCATACTGTCTGTGTGACAGCCGGAGCAAAGCTTGGTGGTCATCCACTCGGATGTCCCTCAGGTGTCCCTGCAGCTAGAATTCCTACTTTGCAGCTCTTTGCTGCTGCTTGTTGTTGCCTTGTGTTATGTAAGTTTAGAGAAGAGAAAGAGATAGGGAATGAGTGAGACCTCATCCCCTTTCATATTAAGAATACAACATAATTATAGGAGTGACATAAGGCATAAATTATGGGTTACATTAATCAAGGAATAAAAACAAATCAGAATAAAATATGTGAATATAATTTCCTGTTCTAACATATAATTTCCTATTCTAACACTCCTCCTCAAGCTGGTGCAAAGATATATCTCATGCCCAGGTTGTTGAGAATGTCATGAAATGGTTTGCTTCCTATTCCTTTGGTGAGAACATCTACTAGTTGATTCCCAGTCTTCACAAATGGAGTACATGTGGTGCCACTAGTGAGCTTTTCCTTGATGAAGTGCCTATTAATCTCCACATGCTTGGTTTTTTCATGTTGAACTGGGTTATGAGCTATGTTGATTGCTGCCTTGTAGTCACAGTACAATCTCATGGAATCGCTCTAATGGATTCCCAAGTCTCCCAAAAGTAGTCTAATCCATAGCAACTCACATACAACCTGTGCCATAGTCCTAAATTGTGCCTCAGCACTAGATCTAGCAACCACATTTTGTTCCTTACTTCGCCATGTGACGAGGTTGCCTCCAACAAATGTGCAATATCTAGAAGTTGATCGTCTGTCCATGACTGATCCTGCCCAATCCGCATTAGTAAATGCCTCCACACTAAGATGTCCATGTTTCGAGAAATAGAGATCCTTTCCAGGAGAAGTCTTTGGGTACCTCAGAATTCTCATAACTGCCTCTAAGTTGGAAGTTCTAGGAGCATACATAAACTGGCTAACCATACTTACTGCAATGGCAATGTTTGGACGTGAGTGGGACAAGTATATAAGCTTGCCCACTAGCCTCTGGTATCTCCCTCTATCCACTGGCTCTCTCCCCCTTGATCCTCACTTAGTTTCTAGCCTAGTGTTCTAGAGGTGTATCACATGGTCTACCTTCAAGCATCCCAGTTTCCTTTAGCAAGTCAAGTACATACTTCTTCTAGGATATGAATTTGCCATCCTTGGACCGAGCTACTTCATTGCCCAAATAATACTTCAAATTACCCAAGTCTTTGATTTCAAACTCCTTGGCTAAGTATTCCTTGAACCGAGGGATCTCCTCAACATCATCCCCTATCAGAACAATATCATCAACATAAACAATAAGAGTTGTGGTCTTACCATGTAAGGAGTGTTTCATAAATAAGGTGTGATCAACTTGACTTTGTTTGAACCCATATCTTAGCATAGCTTGAGCAAACTTTTCAAACCAAGCCCTAGGGGACTGCTTTAGCCCATAAAGTGACTTCCGGAGCCTATACACCTTGCCTTTGGACCTAGTATCCTCAAAACCATGGGAAATATCCATATAAACCTCTTCTTCTAGGTCTCCATGAAGGAAGGCATTCTTCACATCAAACTAATGAAATGGCTAATCCAAATTTGCTGCAAGAGGGAGTAGTATTCTCACAGAGTTCATCTCAGCAACCAGTGCAAATGTCTCATAGTAATCTACCCCACAAGTCTAAGTGAAACTCTTAGCAACCAGTCTTGCTTTGTACCGTTCTATGGAACCGTCTGCTTTGTGTTTCATAGTGTACACCCACTTACACCTAACTGGATTTTTGTCTCCAGGTAACTCCACTAACTCCCAAGTGCCATTTTTACTGAAAGCTCTCATCTCCTCCATCATGGCATGTTTCCATTCAGGAATAGAGAGTATCCTGAAAATTGTTAGGCTGACTCACAAAAAAAATCTTAGACAGAAAGGATTTAAATGAGGGAGACAAATTAGAATAGGAGACATGATTAGTAATAGGATGCTAAGTACATGACCTAACCCCCTTTCTATTAGCAATGAGAACATCAAGATTTGAAAACTCAAGAATATAAGCATTAGAATTACCTAGACTCTCAGGAGAGAGGGCGACTCTGGACACTCATCTAGAGAAGAAGTTGGCAATAGAGGAGAGAAAGTAGTCTCTTGCATCCAAGTGACTTTTTGTCTATCCTTATCTCTAACATAAACTTTGCATGTTTCCTTTTCCACGACAATTGGGGGCTCATCATCATCTATTTGTTCAACCACTGACGGTAGTGGAACAGGAATCTCTTCACACCAAGGCGCCCCCTGAAGGGATTACTGTGACACTGGAGAGGTTAGAAAGTAAGGCTAAGACTTAAAGAAGGTGACATCCATGGAAACAAACCATTTGTGAGTGAGAGAATGATAACACTTATAACCCTTTTGAGTGGCAGAATAACCTAGAAAAACACACTTAAGAGACCTAGGATCCAATTTACCATAGTGGGGTGAATGATTATGGACAAAACAAACACATCTAAAGGTCTTAGGTGGAATGGAGAACCCATAGGAGGTGGATCCGAACAAAACTTGAAGAGGGGTTTGTTCTTGAAAGAATTGGGTAGGAAGACGATTAATCAAATAAGCTGCAATGAGAACTGCTTCCCCCCAATAGGATCAAGGAACACGCATTTTAAAGGATAGACAACGGGCCACATCAAGGAGATGGGGATTTTTTCGTTCGGCAACACCACTTTGTTAAGGGGTATTAGTGCATGAAGTTTGATGAACGATGCCATGAGTTGTGAAATAATTGGCAAGACCAGAGTCAATATATTCCCCCTATTATCAGAACGCAAAATTTTGACAACCGCTCCAAACTGAGTGCAAACCATTTTATGAAAGTTTTGAAATACAGAAAACACCTCGCTCTTATCTTTCATCAGATATACCCAAGTGGCCCTAGAACAGTCATCTATGAAAGTAACAAACCATTTTTGACCTTTTAAGGACAGAAAATATAAGGGATCCTATACATCAGAATGAATCAAAGCAAATAGAACTGAACTTTTATTAATAGAAGGATCAAAGGAAGCTCTGTGTTGTTTTCCAAGTTGACAAGACTCACATTGAAAATCGGACACATTATTTTTTTTCAAAAATAGAAGGAAATAAATGCTTAAGTAGTAAAAATGAGGGATGTCCTAAACGACGGTGCCACAACCAAAGCTCTCCCTTAGTGGATGGTAACTGAATAGATGAATGAGCTAACTTGTCTATCTGATCCAAAATGTAAAGACCTTGTTCCGCTCTACCACTACCAATCCTCTTCCCCTTGATAAGGTTCTGAAAAAGACAATGATCAGGAAAAAAACGTCATGCTACAATTCAAGTCACGAGTAATACGACTCAAAGATAAAAGATTAACACTAAAATTGGAAACATGGAGGACAAATGATAAAGGAAGGGAAGATGTGGCATGAATTAAACATTTTCCGGACACAGACGAAATGGTACCATTAGCAATATGCACTTTTTCCTAACCTGAGGAGGGGTTGTACTCTGAGAACAAATGAGATGAACCAGACATATGGTTGGAAGCACCATAATCAATAATCCACGGCACAGTTGTATGAGATAGCAATGCACATGAGGAGGAAGCCAAGTTACCTAAATTGGCAAAGAAAGAAGAAGATACACCTGTGGTGGAAGTGGAGGCTTGACGGTCTAGCAAGTGGCGAAGAGCAATCTCAAAAATCTGAGGCAGGTATCCCTGAAATAGCAGCAGTAGGTGAGATAACTGGAGATGAAGATGATGGTTCAATCATGTCTGAAAGATGTGCCCGAGCATTGGCCCCTTGGCCTCTACATTGACCAGACCTACCCCCTCGAGTACCAGGACAGTATCCTCGGCCACCAGAAGGAGTCCCATGCAGCTTCCAACAAGTCTCTCGTGTGTCAAGGTCTACGGCAATAGTCACAAAAAAGATTATCTTTCTCAGAGGATGGACAAGAACCACGAGTCACATGCTCTCCATCACGAGGAGGTACAGAAACCAAGGCTGAGCGATCAGTAGTGGCAAAAAGAAGCATCCCAGAGTGGCGACTCTCCTCATTCTACACAAAAGCAAAGTCTTCCTGGAGAGAAGGAAGCACGTACATGCCAAGTACTCTGCTCCGAACTAGATCATACTCCACATTTAGGCCTTCCAAGAACTTGAAAACTTGCTCTTGTGCCACAAACTTCCAGTAACCAGCAGAATTAGTGGGACGTACAGGCTTGTAATCTTGAAGGTGATCAAGCCGCTTCCACCCATTGCTCAGGAAGGTAAAATACTGAAGGGTAGTCGTCTCTCCTTGTACCAACCTTTCAATGGAGCGATGTAACTCGAAAGCCTGTGAGAAGTTCCCCTTCCTAGAGTAAGGAGTAGCTACAGTCTCCCAAATATCCTGGGCAGTGTCCACAGACAAGTAGCCCTCTCCAATCTCTGGTACCATAGAATGTATCAACCAACCTATGATCAGAGAGTTGGTGATCTCCCTCTAGTCATAACTAGGATTCATGGTACTGGGTGTCTGTATCATTCCATCAACATACCCCATCTTCCCTCTACTCTTTAAAAAGATAATCAGACTCTGCGATTAGGCTAGACAATTCTGACCATTAAATAGAGAGGTGGTGATTTTTAGGCCGGGTTGAGGTTATCAGTCATAGCAGGAGGTATAATGGAACTCTCGCTCTTAGGTAGCTGAGAAGTAATGGACTCACTAAGGGAATCTACCATGGATACTCTCCTATTTAACTCTCAAACACAATGGCAATCACAAACCCAGAAGATAATAGTGGAAGGAAAGACACAACTACTCCTATGAAAGCATAAAGAATTAATAACCCTTCTTTTTTTTTTTTTTTGAGAAGAAAACAGAGAAGAAAGAAGAAAGTTTTATATGTGTATGTACCAAGACAAGAGCTCAGACCATTCGTGAGGCACTGACCAACTAGAGGACAATGAAGCAAGTGGACTGGACCAAGGGCTGTCGACAGGCCTAAAGGAAGACAGAGAAGGCCTCCAGAAGTGCTGACAGACCTATAAGGATAGGCTAGGGTTGCCGACAGGCCTAGTGGAAGACAGAGGAAGCTTCGGCTGCCCTAGTAGAGAGTCGATTGACCTTCGACTTAATTGGGTAAGGGTCGAATGCCAAGAGCTTCCTTTCGTTGGCCTAGGTAGGGGTCGACTGTCCCAAGCAAGGGTTTGGGTGGCCTGGGCAGTCCTTCTGTGGAAGAAAGGTGGCTGTAATTGGTGTTAGGTTCCTTCTATTGTGGCTCTGATACCATTTAAGTTTAGAGAAGAGAAAGAGATAGGGAATGAGTGAGACTTCACCCCTTTTTATATTAAGAATAAAGCATAATTACAGGAGTGCCATAAGGCATGAATTATGGGTTACATCAATCAAGGAATAAAAACAAATCATATTGTGGGAGCCGACAATATGGGGGCAATAAAGCCGAATATAAGTATGAGGACAGTCAAGGACCGAATTTGTATTCGGCTTCATTCTGGATGATCTCAAAACCGAATATATTAATCGGCCATAGATCTAGTCGAACGAAGGCCGAATACATAAACGTGCAATGGACTAGGGGTGGGCCCGACCCAGAGGCCCAAAAGAAAAATATAAATAGAGGAGCATCAGCCAAAGAAAAAAAAAAGGTAAGAACAAGTAAGTTTAACTTAAGATTTAGGATTCAGAGAATAGACACTGATTTATCCGTCGGAGTACTAATTCCGGCACCCCCGACCAGTGTGTTCATTCCTTTTCAGGTGACTAGTTGAGGATCAAGAGCATCCTACAGGATCCAGAGAGTATTTCCAAATCACCTCACCACAATTGGCGCCGTCTGTGGGAATACTCAAGTACATCCATGGCGGGCGTAACGGAAGATCCTCCGATAGTCGATGACGAAACTACACCGAGAGATGACCTCACTCCAAGAATCATGCTGGGACCGAAGAATATCGCCACGCGACGTGCCTTGAACTTTGACTCAGTAGCTCAAACCTCACCCTCAGCTTCAATACATGAGACAATACAGGCAATTATGGATCAACCAAAGCCAAATGAACAGCGGTTGGAGAACAAGATGGATGAGAATGAGCGTCTGCGCCAGGATTTGGCCTTGGAGGTGGCGAAATCCCAGCAAGCCGCATGCCAAGATTGGGATCGACCTTCGGGAAAGAAGGATGGCCGTCGACGCTGACTTCAGACTCGCCATCAAAAAGAAAGGGCGCGTCGATGCATCCAACTCGTTTGAAGGAAGTCCATATGAACGGCATAGATGAAGAAAAAACGATGATTCAGATGAGGAAGATAAACATGACCCATTCATACGACAAATTTCTAGGGCTGTGCTACCCAAAAATTTCAAGGCACCGTCGTTCACCCTCTACGATGGAAAATCAGACCCCACTGATCACATTCGTCATTACAAGCAAGCGATGACGCTCCATATGGACGACGAAGCCCTCATGTGTCGGATATTTCAAAGCAGTCTGGGACCACTGGCCGTGAGATGTTACTATAAACTAGAGCCAGAATCAATTAAGAACTTCCACCAACTCCAGAAGTCATTTAGGACGAGATTCATCACTAATGAGGTCCATCCGAAGCAAGCCGATTCTCTCTGGGCCATGCAAATTAAACCGGAAGAAACTCTTCGTGAATACTTGGCCCGCTATTGGGAGTGTTTTAATCTGGTAGATGACGCTTGCAATGATTCCATGGCCATCACTGCCTTTAAGATGGGATTGCATCCTAATAGCCCCCTCCGCAGTTCGTTAACCAGACGTCCCCCAAAAACCGTCTGGGCATTAATGAAGAAGGTCGAAAAGTACTGCAAAGTGGAAGACAATGCCCTTCGAGTCAAAGCTGGGCGTAAAGCCGTTCAGCCGGCCACGTCGGGAATTGTTCAGCCGATTAATGTCGTGCCGTCAAGAAGCCTCGAGTGGCAGAATCGACCTAAACGAGACAAAAGGCATGATTCGCACCGATCAAACGACCAATGTCCACATCGAGCTAATGAACAATATCAAATGGATAGCAGGCGGACAAGGCGTCCGAGCAAGAAATACACGGAGCTGATAGAGCCGATCAATAAGATTCTGACAAAAATACAACACCTTCCGTTCTTCAAGTGGCCGTCCAAGATGACCGGACCCCTCGATGCGAGGAGACAAGATAAACGATGTGAGTATCATAAGGACCATGGCCACGACACCAATAGTTGTTTTTCTTTAAGAGATCACCTGGAAGAATTGGTGCAAGACGACCGTCTTACGCAATATGTCCAAAAGAATAGTTCAACAAATACAGTAGCTCTACGGCCGAAATCACCCTCTCTTGGTGTAATTCATATAATATACAGCTTGTCGGCACCACCTGAGGTACACACAATCCAGTTGCCGTCTAGCACCCATAGCTCAATGACGCCAGCGAAACGGCCACGCAACACCGGAAGGATTAGTTTCGATGACAGTGATTTAGTTGGAGTGACCCACCCCCACACTGATCCCCTCGTCATCGAGCTACGTGTAAACAGATTTGCCATCGAACGCGTTCTCATTGACCAAGGCAGCACTTCAGAGATAATGTATTACAAAACTTTTGTCAAGCATGGTTTTACCGATTCGGTCCTATCTCCGGCTGATTATCTTTTATTTGGCTTCAATGCTAGCCCGGAGTACCCTTTGGGCAAGATCACACTGCCTGTACGGGCCGAAACTAGATCAGTAGACGTAGAATTTCTGGTTGTTCAGCTCCCTTCGCCGTATAATCTAATCATGGGCAGAACTTGGTTACACACAATGCAAGCCGTGCCAAGCATCTACCATCAACTGCTCTATTTTCCGACTGAATACGGTATTGAACAAATTTGCGGCTCTCAAAAGTCGGCGCAGGCATGCTATCTTCTAGTTGCAAAGAGACTGAGGGAACTAGAGGTGCATTTAATTGAGGTACCGGATAGGAAAAGTCTCGATGACATTGGGAGGATCCCAAGTGAAAAAGCAACCAAAGCCCTGCACCGGGTCAAAATTGATGGAAATCCTGACCAGTTCTTCATGATCGGCGCTTCCTTGGATAACATCGAACGGCAGGAATTGGTAGCCTTCTAACTCAAAAATATTCATATGTTTGCATGGTCCCCATACGAAATGCCAGGAGTAGATCCATCGGTAGCCCAACACCGCTTGAACGTTGATCCAAAGTGTAAGCCAATAATTCAAAAAAGCCGACGGTCGGCCGCGGAGCATACTTCGGTCGTCGTTGAAGAGGTAGATAGGTTACTCGAAGCCGGGGTGGTTCGTGAAGTAGCTTATCCTACATGGTTGTCCAATACTATGGTCGTAAAGAAGAAGAATGGTTCTTGGCTCGTCTGCGTCGATTTTACAGACTTGAACAAAGCTTGTCCCAAGGACTATTTTCCCTTGTCCAGAATCGACCAACTCATAGATGCAACGACACATCATCAATGCATGAGCTTCTTGGATGCCTACAGAGGCTATCATCAAATTGCCATGCATCCAGAGGATCAAGAAAAAACTGCGTTCCTCACCCCAAGAGGAACCTGTTGCTACAAGGTCATGCCTTTTGGGCTGAAGAATGCGAGGGCAACTTATCAAAGACTAGTGACTTCCATGTTCAAGGAACAACTCGGCCGTACCATGGAAGTATACATCGACGATATGGTAGTCAAATCCAAGGAAAAGCACTCCCATTTAGCCGATTTGTTAGAGACATTCGACATTCTTCGAAAATACAAGATAAAATTGAACGCTTCTAAGTGTGCATTCGGCATTGGCTCTGGCAAATTCCTTGGCTACATCGTTAACCACCGCGGAATCGAAGCCAATCCAAGACAGATCACAGCAATTCTAGAGCTTGGATCCCCTCGGTCAGTGAAAGAGGTTCAGAAGTTAATGGAGATGGACGCCGCTCTTAATAGTTTTATCAGCCGTTCAACAGATCGCTGCCGACAATTCTTTCACACTCTTCGACAAGGCAGAGCATTTGATTGGACTCCCGAGTGCCAAGCTGCTTTGGACGGCCTGAAATCTTACCTCCGATCAGTTCCACTCTTGGCAACTCCTGCAGCTGGCGATCCACTCATTCTGTATCTAGCAGTATCCAACCAGGCGGTCAGCGCCGTATTGTTAAAGGAAGAACTAGGGGAGCAGAGACTAGTTTACTATGTGAGCAAAGCTATAGTCGATGCCGAGACACGTTACCTTCCATTAGAAAAGCTCATCCTTGATCTCGTCATGGCTGCAAGAAAACTGATGCACTACTTTCAGGGGCATACCATTGGGGTGCCAACGGAATATCCCCTCTGGTTTGCACTCCGCAACACGGAAGCATCTGGGCGTGTCTCGAAATGGGCTCTTGAACTCAGCCAGTACGATATCCAATTTCTACCCAGAACTTCCATCAAAGGGCAAGTGCTTGCCGACTTTGTTACCGAGTTCACAGGATCCCTGGCCGACTTTAAGTTTGATCAAGCGCAAACTAAGCCCGACTGGAGAATGTATGTTTGCGACGTTTGGCAGATGTATTGTGATGGGTCATCCAACCAGTTTGGCTAAGGGGCTGGCGTAGTAATTATGACCCCTGAGGGGGCAATAATCGAACAGGCTGTCAAATTGGGATTCGACGCATCAAATAATGAGGCCGAATATGAAACACTGTTAACCGGCCTGCAAAACGCACTTTACCTCGGTGCGCGGTGTCTACTTGTTTTCTGTGACTCAAAGCTAGTAATCAACCAGTTGAAAGGGGAATATGCAGCCAAAAATGACCGCATGGCAGCCTATATGAAAACGGTGAATTATTTGCTCGCAAAATTTGATCACCACGAACTGAATCAAATAACCCAGGATCAGAACACGCATCCAGACGCCCTGGCTTGCCTAGCCTCTACTATCAACTCAGAAATTAAGCGGACAATTGAAGTAGGGTTTGTCCCCGAGCCGAGCATTGCCTCTTCAGAACCAATTCAGGTCAACGTTATCGAACCAGGTCCGAGTTAGATGGACCCTATCGCCGCATTCCTATCTTCAGAACAGCTCCTGAGGGATAAGAAAGAAGCACACAAGCTCCGAAATAGAGCCTTCCGATATTATTTGGATCCACAGGGAAAGCTCTACAAAAAATCTCTCTCCGGGCCGTACTTAGAGTGCGTTCACCCGGACAAAGTCAAGAAACTATTGTCTGAAATACATGAAGCCAGTTGTGGTGCCCATTCGGGCGGACGTTCTCTGGCTCACCGCACCGTATCACAGGGGTACTATTGGCCAACTATGCGCATCGATGCCAAATGTTATGTCAAGAAATGCGCTCAGTGCCAGAAGTTTTCCCCTTTAACTCACCTACCAGCCGAGGAGTTAAATTCTATCACTAGCCCTTGGCCGTTTGCTCAATGGGGCCTTGATATCGTCGAACCATTACCACAAGCCCCAGGCAGCAGGCGATTCTTAATTGTTGCGACTGATTATTTCACAAAATGGGTCAAAGCGAAGGCACTAGCATATATTCGAGATTCCGACATTAAGCATTTTGTGTGGAAAAACATCATAACAAGATTCGGCATACCACGAGCACTTGTTTCTGACAATAGTACCCAGTTCGATTGTGGCGTATATAGAGAATTGTGCGACACTTATGGTATCCTGCCCTATTTTTCCTCGCCGGCTTACCCCCAGAGCAATGGTCAAGCGGAGGCTACCAACAAGGTTTTTTGGACGGCATCAAGAAAAGGCTGGAGAAAGCTAAAGGCAGATTGGTCGAAGAGTTGCCCAGTGTGTTGTGGGCTCATCGCACTACTCCAAGGTGATCTACTGGGGAAACGTCGTTTGCTCTATGCTTCAGAACCCAGGCAATCATCCCCCTGGAGATCGGCCTCCCAACCTTGAAATCTAAAGTTTTTGATATGGGCCAAAATGACATGATGTTGGCTTTGGACTTGACTCTGATTGAAGAACGCCGAGACCGCGCTCTTGCTTCCATGGTACGGTACCAACAACAACTCGCTAAATCATATAATCAGCGTGTTCAGTTACGCCATTATACACAAAGAGAATTGGTCCTCAAGAAAGTGCTACCCACTGTTAGGATTCCCGCCGATGGAAAATTGGGTCCCAACTGGGACGGCCCCTATCAAATTGACTCAATCACGAGGACAGGGGCATATCGGCTTAAAGACATGGATGGAAGAAGCCTGCCACGTCTGTGGAATTCCACACACTTGCGCAAATTTTATCATTAACTCGTACAGCAGGACAACTTGTTTTGATTTTTCGCCATGTACGTGTTTCTTTTTTAATACAACGTTCTCTTTTGCCCGGTTAGTTGTTCGCCAAAAAGCCTCCGAAATTTGGAGCGCCCTTCGTGGAAATCACGATTGGCCAAGAGAATGAGCCTCCGAATTTGGAGCGCCCTTCATGGAAATCATGATTGGCCAAGAGAATAAGCCTCAAATTCGGAGCGCCCTTCGTGGAAATCACGTTTGGGCCAAAAAAGTCTCCGAATTCGGAGCGCCCTTCATGAAAATCACGTTTGGGCCGAAAAAGGCTTCGAATTTAGAGCGCCCTTCGTGGAAATCACGATTGGCCAACAGAATGAGCCTCCGAATTCGGAGTGCCCTTCATGGAAATCACGATTGGCCAAGAGAATAAGCCTCCGAATTCGGAGCGCCATTTGTGGAAATCACGTTTGGGCCGAAAAAGTCTCCAAATTCGGAGCGCCCTTCGTGGAAATCACGATTAGGCCGAATAAGCCTCCGAATTCGGAGCGCCCTTCGTGGAAATCACGATTGGCCAAGAGAATAAGCCTCCAAATTCAGAGTGCCCTTCGTGGAAATCACGATTAGCCAAGAGAATGAGCCTCCAAATTCGGAGCGCCTTTCGTGGAAATCACGATTGGCTAAGAGAATAAGCCTCCGAATTCAGAGCACCCTTCGTGGAAATCACGTTTAGGCCGAAAAAGTCTCCGAATTCGGAGCGCCCTTCGTGGAAATCACGATTGGCCAAGAGAATAAGCCTCCGAATTTGGAGCGCACTTCGTGGAAATGATGATTGGCCAAGAGAATAAGCCTCCGAATTCGGAGCGCCCTTCATGGAAATCACATTTGGGCCGAAAAAGTCTCCGAATTCGAAGCGCCCTTCATGGAAATCATGATTGGCCAAGAGAATAAGCCTCAGAATTTGGACCGCCATTCGTGGAAATCAAGTTTGGGCCGAAAAGGTCTCCGAATTCGGAGTGCCCTTCCTGCAAATCACGATTGGGCCGAATAAGCCTCCGAATTTGGAGCGCCCTACGTGGAAATCATGATTGGCCAAGAGAATAAGCCTTCGAATTTGGAGCGCCATTCATGGAAATCAAGTTTGGGCCGAAAAAGTCTCCAAATTCGGAGCGCCCTTCGTGGAAATCACGATTGGGCCGAATAATCCTCTAAATTCGGAGCGCACTTCGTGAAAATGACGATTGGCCAGGAGAATAAGCCTCCGAATTTGGAGCACCCTTCGTAGAAATCACGCTTGGGCTGAAAAAGCCTCCGAATTCGGAGCGCCCTTCGTGGAAATCACATTTGGGCAAGGAAAAACTCCTCCGAATTCGGCGCTCTTTTCGTGAACATTATGATTGACAAGCATAAACGCAACTGACGAGAAATGGAAGATGATCATAGTCAAATTTATAAACATAAAATTGAAATAACATGCCAACATTTAAAATAATATGTTTCGTTGAATTAATCGATAGTACATAATTCGCTTCCTATCTACGTTATAGCAGTACAATATGTTCAGTTTCATTCGGCATCCCTCTCGTCATCGCTCTTCTCGACTTCGAAAGCCGCGAATGGAAAATGATGACCATGATATAATGGAGATGCCGAATCAACACCTGCTGCCTGAAAAGCCTCTGCGGCCTGGAGAGCCTTGATCCACCCATGCTTAAATCCACAATTCTCGCACCGGCAAACCTCTTCGGCGAGCTTCTCCTTAGTCTTCTGTATCCCAACTTTTTGGCCGTCATGGAAGCCTTGTTCATAAGCCCTGGCCTTTGCAGACTCTATTGCAAACATGCTTGCCGTATCTCGATTGGCAATCGCATGACTTATGAGCCGTTGGGTCACCCTTTATTCCACAATCGGGTTAGTTTGGCCGACCGACTGAGTCTCGGCGGTTTTGACTTTTCTTAACTCCCTCTCGGCTTTCTCCGCGTGAGCTTTTAAATTACGAATGCGTTCATCTTTCTGTTCGATCTCCCGTCACGCGGCACGAAGGCGCATGCCGATCTCATAGGCGGTGTATAGTCCTTTCACAGCTCTGTGAACGCCCTCTCGAAACACTTCGAAATCTTGTCGACCAACCATCGACTGCTGGACTTCTGGTGGAAAAATCTGTCGCGCAAATTCAACTGCAACACTTGGATCTCGGATGATTGAATCTGCTTCCATCATCGGTTTGTTCCCGATAAAGACTAAAAAACTCAACGGGCGCGGTGGCCCACTGGCCTCACTTCGCGAATGAGGGGAGTTCCCCCGTTGTCGCTTCTCCCTTCTAGGTGACCAACTTCGACGATGTGGGGAATGAAGCCTCTCCCGCTCCCCAGACGTCCTACTTCCCGTTCGTGAAGGTTCCCCACCTCGATTCATCGCTGAGTCCAGCTCAGCCAATGTCCTTCCTTCTCCTCTGCTGTTGAAGAATAGTCTACTTCACATTCACACTTATCTAACCTTCTTCGACAGACCGGTTTGAATTGAGTTTGAACACACTAATGGGACCTACGCATGCGAAGCAACCACCCTTTTTATTACCTGCGGATGCACCGCTCCCAAAGCGATCTCTTCAATGCTGCCCCAGCCAATTCATAAATGGCTGATAATCGGCGGCCACATTCACTAATCTGCTGGGGCAAGGGCAGATGTACTAGTATATTCGGCTTAACAAAGCTAAGCATGCAATAGTATATTCAGCTTAACAAAGCTAAGTAGTTAATTTTGCGCCGAATTAATTTAATAGTTGCATTAAAAACTTTACGCAGATTTATTAATCTTTTCGGACTCACATCAGTCCTTTGTGCCGAAAAGATAGACTGCCCCAGCCAATTCATGAATGGCCGATAATCGTTGGCCATGTTCACCAATCTGCTAGGGCAAGGGCAGATGCACTAGTATATTCGGCTTAACAAAGCTAAGTAGTTAATTTTGCGCCGAATTAATTTAATAGTTGCGTTAAAAACTTTATGCAGATTTATTAATCTATTCGACCTCACATCAATCCTTTGTGCCGAAAAGATAGACTACCCCAGCCAATTCATGAATGGCCGATAATCGTTGGCCACGTTCACCAATCTGCTGGGGCAAGGGCAAATGCACTAGTATATTCGGCTTGACAAAGCTAAGCAATTAATTTAGCGCCGAATTAATTTAATAGTTGCGTTAAAACTTATTTACACATGATTTTACATCCTACTTGGCCGTTAACACGCACATTCAATAAAGCTAAAAAGCAAAGGCAATTTTCATTCATAAATTGAGAACATACAAAAGTCAATTTACACATGAAAGCTGCCCTACATTTAAACTTCTAACCAAAATACAGTCAAAATCTAAAACAAAACAAAACAAAACGAAAATCACTTTGAGCCTAGGTTAGTTTTCAAGGTCAGACTCCAGCGGCTCAACGTCTACCTGCTCATACGGAATCGGCTGTTCTGATATCACGTTAGCGGCAGCTAAGGCTTTGAGCCAGCCGTGTTTGAAGCCCCTATTTTCGAACTTAGGCACTTCCTCGACATAGTTCTCCAAGGCTACATCCTTGCCGGCTTGGAAGGCTTTGGATGTCTCGGATTCAGCTTTTTCCTTCGCCTTTTTCAAATCTTCTAAGTCAGCCTCTAGCTTGGATATCGTCTCGTTGGCCAGTTTGAGCGCTTCTTTGCTCGCGTCCGCTCTTGCTTCAGCGGCCAATATCAATCCATCAAAATTCTTGGCCTTGTCAGCTTCGGCATCGGCCCTTGCTTTTTCTTCCGCCGCTCGGCGAAAGGCCTCTGCTGCATTGTTCTTTTCAGCTTCCACTTCGGTTGTCAGAATGCCGATCTACTCGATTGCGTCATGTTGGCGATGACTAATCTCTGCTATCCTCCCCGCCGCCAACAAAACCAATAAATCAATAAGATAGGTGATATACAAAACCTTTTAGTTTTTGATGCAAAAATAAGGAATAAGACACATACCAATATCGCCGATTGAGCGGCTAATGCTATGGATAACAACTCAGGCTCTGCCCGAAATGTCGCCCGGTTAACTGGCAATGAAATTGAGGAGGCCAAGCTCAAAGCCACTCTAGCATCTTTCACAACCGATGCATCAGAAGCAATCAGCACGTTCTTGATCCTGGGTTGTATTGTAAACGGTACAACCAGGTCTGATTCTTCTATGCGTGGCCATTTATCAACCAGGTTTTTCGAATAATCTTCGATCTCGACCGGACACTTTTCCCCCCGTTGCTCCGACACCTGGCCCTCTGGTTGACCGACAAGAAGCTCAGTTTCGGCCATATCAGTATGAGTCGTCTCCTCAACAGGAGCGGGTAGAGTAGACTCAGTCCTAACTTCAGGTGAAGGGGGTGGAGGCTTAGATCGTTCGGCTTCGGCTTTCTTGCGCGCAACCATCCTCTTGGCATTTTTCTTCCTGGCCAACTGAGTAAGCGACTCACCAACCATGTTATCAGGATATGACCCGGGTAGGTCACCTAAGTCGGTGAAAATATCTTCGAAGGAGACGTCCAGTCGGCTAGAAGTCGATGGAGGATTGAGGCCAACTTCCTGAAAAGCTGAATTCAGTGCCGCGTCAAATGATAGTCTTTCAAAACTATCCGAGGGTTGATCCGGCTGCTCAACAACTTCAGCTACTTGTTCATCCGCTGGCTCCGAATCTGAAGCTTCAAGACCAATTTCCCTAAGATTCTTGAAGTTCGAAAAAATAAGCGCCGTAAGCTGCTGCTCACCCCTCGGAATTGGAATGTTATCTGCAGCCGAAAAGATGGAGTAGGTCAACTGGTATCTTAAAAGTATGCAGGCCGCCCTGCCTTGCTTCTGAAGATTCGAACGGCCAACGAATTGGAGCGTGGTTTTAATTTCCGCAAGAACGGCATCATCGGCTGAAACTAAAACTTTCTTCAAATCGTTGTCTGCATAAACAAAACGGTAAGTACATAGAAGAAGGCCGAATAAATATATAATAATAAAAAAAATTTAAAAAAAAGAGCTATACGGCCACCTGGTTTGCCTTTTCGTCTTGGCACGGGATCTAGGCGATCTTCACCTTCGCCGAATTCCCAATTGCCTCGGACAATGACCATTACATCGTCAACACGCTTGCCAGAGCTGGCAAGCATAGTCACTAAGTGATGATCGGTAGGGGTGGGCGCGGGTCGGTTGCGGCCACGGAACCTCCAATCCGCTATCCGTCCGCCAATCCGGCGGATATGGATTGAGCGGATTGGCGGTTTGGTGGATGGATGCAAATCAGTTTGGTGGTTTAAAATTTTATAAATTTTCAACATAATTCAACTTGTGCACTTCCTCAAAAAAAGAAGAAGAATAAAGTATCACAGTTAATGACTTAAAAAAATATTACAATCACTGCATGCCTCATCCAAAGTAAGAAAGTTTGAAACTTTAGAATATCACAATCACTGCATGCCTCATCCACATACTACAATCATAGCATGTCTCATCTACATAAAGTATTACAATCTGTGGTTCTTAAAATATAAAAACACTTCAAATCACCAAAACCATGAACATAGTAGTAGTAGAGGTTGTATGTCTCTGTATTGTTACATCTATATCCGTTTTTGAAAACAAAAACCAACTAGCATATATCATATTTTCTATTTATTATTTTTAGAGATAGATTTAAAAACCAAAAAATATAGATAAATAATACGTTTATTTTTTTCAATTCAAAAAAGATATTCAAGTTGAAAAAAAAAATTTCAACAGAATATTTAAACTATTTTTTAATTGAAAACACGAACTGAAAACACAAAGTCTTATAAATTACTAGGGGTGTTCGCGGTTTGGCGGTTCAGTTGCGGCCAAAAGGAATCTCAAATCCGCCATCCGTCCACCAGATTGGCGGATTGGAGAAAATCAATCCACAACCGTTCGCTCATCATCACGCATCCGTCCAAAATGCGGCGGATCGGTATATCCGCTGCTCATCCCTAATGATCGGTATCCTTGGCCCTGAGAAAATAGCGTCCCAGCCAACTAGTAGATTTGGCTAAGGCATAACAATGCCGAATTGCAGGTATACCAAGATTAATCCTAAGGCGTTGGTTCAACTCTACAATCCCCATTATGATTCGGAAGAAATTGACATTAGGTTGGGAAGGGATTAGACCCCAGTGTCGAAGGACGACCCTTAAAAATGGGTGAAGGGAAAAACGGACTCCATCCTCAGCAATTGATAAAAGATGGAAGATGATTGTACTTTCATCAGTCCTCTCCATATCAGTGGTGTTGTCTGCCACGAGTGACAGATGGACGTAGTCGGGGATGGAGTAATGGCATCGGAAACCGGAAATTCATTCTGGAGAAAGAAGTTCTTTCAAGTGTTTTGTCATCCTAAGGATTATGCGAAACCAAAAATAAACAAGGAAATGGGATTCGGAATGAAGGAGAAGAGAACTTACAAGAAGTAGAAGAAACAATGAGAAACAGGAGGAAGTTACAGAGGTTGCGAAACGGAGATATATCGAAAGGCAAACTAGAAACTTTGAATATTCAAACAAAACTTATATTCGAAGGGACAACATAGATTCAAATCTCAATAAATGAAGAAAAACACACGAAGAGGCGGGAAGATGTAATGATGCCTGAAAAGCGTGCGTTCTGACATGCGTTGGAATGAGGTTAACCACCATTCTTTCCTTGACTTTTCAAGTTCGAAACCAAACATGCCAACTAACTGGCGTTAATAGGATGTTTGGGGGGCAATTGTGGGAGCCGATAATATGGGGGCAATAAAGCTGAATATAAGTATGAGGACAGTCAAGGACCGAATTTGTATTCAGCTTCATTCTGGATGATCTCAAAGCCGAATATATTAATCGGCCGTGGATCCAGTCGAACGAAGGTTGAATACATAAACGTGCAATGGACTAGGGGTTGGCCCGACCCTGTGGCCCAAAAGAAAAATATAAATAGAGGAGCATCAGCCAAAGGAAAAAAAAGGTAAGAACAAGTAAGTTTAACTTGAGACTCAGGATTCAGAGAATAAACACTGACTTATCCGTCGGAGTGCTAATTCCGGCACCCCCGACCGGAGTGTTCATTCCTTTTCAGGTGACTAACTGAGGATCAAGAGCATCCTACAGGATCCATAAAGTATTTCCAAACCACCTCACCACACATATTAAAATATTTGAATATAATTTCCTGTTCTAACATATAATTTCCTATTCTAACATGTTATACCTGTTTAATCTTCATTTTGACCTCCAACTAACATAATTAACACAAAGAGAAGATATTTTATCAAATAATAAGTTTCCAATGATAATCTACTCTTCAAAATAAATCAAAACAAAGAATAAAAAATCATCAAAATATATTATTTCTAACACTAGATGATCCCAAAAAATTCCAGAAAAATCACCATTAACATCAGAAGAGAGAGACAACCTAGAGTGGCCCGACTCGTCTGTACGGACTCTGATTTCACGCTGACGTCAGCATATAGAAGATGACGTTAGACGTTGTTGTCACCTCAGCGGAATCTCAAGAGTCTAATGAACACTTGACAAAGTCGAATCGATGCTCTGATACCAAGTTGAAGTGTAAAAGTATGGAAAACTTAGATTAGGGTTAGAGAGAGGGAAGGAACAAGGAGAGGAAGATTTTTATTTAACGTATGTTCTTAGGTTCTTAAAATAAAACCTAAAACAAATAGCAAATATTTATATGAAATATAATATGACCATATGACTATAGTACCCTCACTTATGATAACACAAAAAATCACAGATGACTATATATTCTAATAGTTTCTATTGGGATACGATTGATTTCATTGATGAAGGAACAATACTTTCCCTCTTTTAGGAGTGGTGCTTTTGTTTTAACCCCTTGCCCAGTATTAATTTCTAAGAGAGATGATTTACTTGGGGTTGGGGATAAACCTATTATGCCTGGTGAGAATATTAAAGGCCATTACTCCTTGTTTTTCAGAGTCTTGACACTATGTAGTATGTCGTAAATTGAATGTTTCAGAAGGTAAATTGTTTGATCATTGCGGGGAAAGGGGAGGTTAAGTCTTCCAGGGGTAGGAAACTTAATGAAAATGTCAAATGGTTGATTAAGTTAAAGAGGAATACACCTTCTCCTCTTGATGAGGTGGGGTTACGGATGGAGGGTTAAGTTAGGTACTAGACATAAAGGGTTTGTCTTTGATAAAATTAAGTGAAGAAGGTGAGAGGATGGATCGAAAGGGGATATTTGTTAGAACGGGAAGAGAGGGAGAAATAGGAGAGGTAAGGGTAATTGTAAGAAGGGAAATAGGAATTGAGGAATTTGACTTCTTGAATTAATATGATGGTCCAGCAAATGAGATCATGGGTAGAAGTGGTTCTAAAATGAAGATTATAAGTTGGAATGTGAGTGGAGAACTATCCAAGAAAAGTAGAAGTGTGGTAAAGGAGGTTTTGATTACGAATGATATAGACATTGTAGTTCTTCAAGAAACAGAAATAGAAAAATTCAATGGAAAGTTGATTAAGAGCATTTGGGGAGGTAAGGTATAGGCTATGAAGTACGGACACCTCTTCGAGGGCCGCGTATTAGTGTCGGACATGTGTTGGACACGGAAACATGGTGGACATGTGTTTGACACGTTGAAGAGTGTCCCTTTTGTTTTTTGAATTTTTTGTAGACAAACATGCAAGGGACTCGTCTAGACACATTCGGGACACTGCGGGGTCAGAAATATAATTTCTGAAACTTCAAGTGGGGGTCAATTTGTAAAGAAACAAAAATTAAAAATCAATTGATGACCTAGTTTCGAACTGAGAGAAGAGAAGAGACTAAGAGAAAGGCTCATCAGTGGTCACTGGTGGCTCGTCGATGGTCGGTCGTCGCTAGTTAGTGCTCGCTGGTCTCTACTTGTTCTCGTTGGTTGTTGCTTTCGCTGTTATCGAAAGTATGTTGCTCGACTCTTTTCTTCTTCTTTTGATCTTCTTCTTCGATCTTCTTCTTCTTTGCTCTCTATCTCTCTTAGTCACTTTCTCTTTCTTCTGTTCTGTGCTCTCCTTTCCTCTCTTTGACTTTTCTTTTCTTTTCTTTTCTTCTTTTATGCTAATTTTAACCTCTCTCTCTCTCTCTCTCTCTCTCTCCTATTTTATTTTTTATTTTTCCTCTTCAATTTGTTTTTTGTGGATTTTCTCTCAGTCAGTCTATCTCATTTATTTATATATATTATGCTAATTAGCTTATAAGAACAATTGTTTTTTTTTTTTTTTAAAGTTTAATGATATGTATTTATTAATCTTATAATTTTATGGCATATAGTAAATAAATTTAATTACATATATTAAACATGTTCCTAGCGTGTCATGTCCCTCCATTTTTTAAAAATTTGCGTATCCATGTCATGTCACGTGTCTGTGTCCGTACTTCATAGGGTATAGGAATTGGGTTTGTGGAAGATCTGCTTCGCGAGAGGACTTGATAATTTGGGATGAGAGAGTGATTAGTGAATATGAAGTATTTGTTGGGGAGTTTTTAGTGTCTAGTTGGTTTAGGATTTAGGAATAACGATAATAGAGAGTGATGGCTTACGGAAGTCTATAGATCCAATAGCCCAAAGCTTAGGGGATCATTTTGCGAGTTGCCTGGTTTGTTTGGGCTTTGGTCTCCAAATTGGTGCATTGGTAGCGACTTTAATGTAATCAAAGTAATTTCGAGAATGCTAAAGAGGAATGAAGTCAATATGAGCATGAGGGACTTTGATGCATTTATGAGAGTACGAATTGGTCGATCCTCCATTGTCAATGCTAGGTTCACTTGGTCAAACTTGTAGGCGAATTTTGTGCGTAATAGTCGAGATAGATTTTTGTGTTCTTTAGGTTGGGAAGAGAGAAATGCACTTTTGGCGACTAGTCTGGATAGTCTGGAATTTTGTGCGTAATAGTCTGGATAGAAAATGCACTTTTGGCGACTAAAATTTTAGTCACCAAAAGTAAGGTTTTTAGTCGCCGAAGCCTTTTCCCGACTAAATATTTTGGTCGCTAGATTTGTCATGGGAAAACGGTCGGGGAAGGTTTTGGCGACTAAAAAACATTTAGTCGCCAAAAGTCCTATAAATGGCTACTAATGTTTTAGTAGGGAAAAGTACGAGGTATTGGTGACTAAATATTTTTTAGTAGCCAAAAGTCATAAATTGGCGACTAAATATTTAGTCGCAAAAATTTTTCAAATAAAATTAATTTTCATTTTCAGCGACTAAAACTTTTAGTCGCCTAAAGTATCATTTATTATTAGCTACTAAATATTTAGTTGCCAAAAAAAATTAATTTTCATATTTTTTTTTAGCTACTAAACTATTTAGTCGCCTAAAGTCTCGTATATTTTTTACTACTAAATTTTTAGTCGCCAAAAAATCTTTGGTTTGTTTTTGGCAACTAAATTTTTAGTAGCCAACAAGTTTTATTTTGTTTTTTTAGCTACTAAACATTTAGTCACCAAAAACTTTATTTAGTGTTATTTTTTTATTTTTATTATTATTAATTTCTGCACAACCTGTATTTATTTCATGCAACCTGCACCCTGTATATAAACAAAACAATACATATGTCTATTTCTATTTCACTTTCAACCATCCAAAAATTTGGTCTTGTAACATCAAATTCTATACAAACCAAATATAATCCAACCCAAAATAATAATTCCATACAAACAGATAATCATACAAAAATGATGTCCTCCGTATACAAAAAAGAAATATCCACTTTGTGAACTATAGAAGTGAAACACACATCTGATTCAGAAATCATTTTACTGTAGACAACAAATACCATAGGCCTGCTAATTTTCATATCACAACTACCAATCTATCATCCCAATGAGTAAATCAACTGAGAAAAAACACTAATAAAAAGCACAAAAGACTTAAAGGCAGAAACCATGTGGAATCTTTAATCAATCTTTTAATAAAACCGAAGGATGGAGGAAACAGATAAAAGCACATAATAATCTCTTCCTGCTGCAACAAGACCAACCCATTTTGGTTTCTGTCAATAGGTCCTCAAAACACAGCAGAGCACACCCTGCAAAGAATTAAAAGACAAGTCAAAAAACAAATTATATCACTACTACCAAAGTAGCAAATTTTAATTCATTTGATGTAATATTAGATATATATATATATATATGTTTATGCTAATAGCATAGACACAATGAATAGAGAAGTCTACTTGCAATTAGTGCCATCAGCATTTTCAAACTTTCAAGGCAGCTTTGTAAACCATAGTTTCCTCGTGGATTTGGTGGCAACTCTTCTCCACAAGGTCAAGCAACTTCTCCAAGTTCATAGCCCACGAATTCAAAATGTCATTAATGTCATTTGCTGCCTGGAAACGGACTATACCCATTGGCCAATCAATCTTTGCTACCAGCGCTTTAGAGACAACCATCTCTGAAAGATGCTTCTCAGCTTCCTGAGAAAAAGAGACAAATATGTAACTCTTCATAAAACACATGGATTCAGATACATGCAACACCACACCAATCAGCAACAAGATATGAAGAATATTGTCATACACAGGTGTGTCAACCGAAAAAAAAAAACTATTGCAACAAAGAAACTTGAAGTGCAGTATGCAGTAATCCAATACAGAGGTAAAGGAATTAAAACAAGCACCCTCCAGATAAGAATAATAATAGCTCCCATTTTAAAGGGTTCTGCTTTTCTTTTTCTTTTTCTTTTTTTTGTTCCTCTGTTTTGTATTTTTTATTATTATTTCCCTTCGCATTTGGGGGGGGGGGGGGGGGTTTTGTTGCAAAACTAGCAGCCTGCCATTAAGGAACAGTATGGAAAAGCTTAATAGTAAGTAATAGTTGTTTGAGATAGTATAATTGTCAATAAAAAGTTATATATCACATGTGATGTTTTATACTATGTATCATCTATACAATATAAACAAAAGAATAGAAGGAGCATAAATTCATTGTTCTTAAATGAGGGAATTTCAAATTATTGACCGCAACAAATATCAAATAGGCCTAACAAAAAGCTGAAAATAGGAAATCAAAAGAAGAGAGTGCGTTTTAAAGAAAAAAAGAAAAATAAAAAGAGTACACAAATTCCTGTATAGGGCAATAGAAACTCAATAGAATCAAAGACATTAGCAGGGTAACTAATTTCCATAGATAGAAATAGTATTTTGCAAAATGTAGCTTCAATATGCACACGCTAAAACATAACACTTGCACAAGATTAATAGATGTCCAAAGGCTATGAGCATGGAGAGTTTGAGAAGAGTATCGAAGTACCAGTTATTTCACCGATCCCTAAAACATCATGGTGGTAGATATTACACATTTTGGTAATGATTAGTTTATTGGTGCTATCTCCAAGGTGAAATTCTCTATCCTAATCACTGGCAAAAGGAAAGGGTTTTTTTTCTCAAGTTCAAGGGATTTTAAGCAACTATGCCCACTTCTCTTATTCTAGTCATGGAGGTGTTACCAGTTGTGAGGTGTGTTGAAGACGGAGGTACACTGAGGAGATTCATGGTGGGGGATAGAGGAGAATTAGTATTAGTTTCTCACCTGCCTTTCTGTCATGTTATTTTTTGTGGAGCAGAAGAATGGCATCTTAGATTTCTCACTAGTGCTGATGTGTTTTATTGAAGTTGTTTGACCTATGAATAACATAGGCAAGGTGAATTGATCCCAATGGGATGATTACAAAAAGAAGAACCTGATTAGCACGGTACCAGAAGTTTAAGCCATGGCAAAGAACTTGGGCTGTGGGCATGGGAACAATACCATTGTCCTGCATTTGTCGTTAGGCTCCTCCTTTAAGGCTAAAATCGTCTGAAATTCTGTTCCATACAGTTAAGAGACTAAGAGAAGGGTAGCAGTGTAAAGAGGTAGTTTTTATCTAAGGAAACAAGCTCTTATTAAAATCACAATGCCAGCCTTCCAACATATTTCATTTTTTTATTTACCAATACAAACTTGGTAGTGAGAACAACCTCCACAAGATTTGGAGACACTTCTTGTGCAGTGAAATGGGTTTGAGTATCATTTGCATTTGGTGATTTTGGATGTGGTGTATTCTTTGATCTTAGGAAAGGGAAGGAGAGAAGTGACAGATCATCTGCTCTTACTTCTCAAGAAAAGGATTGGGAATTTGTATGTTGAGAGCAAACCAACTACTACAGAGGAAGTGGCAGATTCTTTGTGGAGTATAGTGGAGAAGAACTATGGGAATGCTTCAGGAAAACAGTTTATGATTACAAAGAAGGTGAGAAATGTATGAATTGGCTTGTGGAATGGTAGTATCAAAGGTAAGAATATTTTAAGAAGCAACTTGACCTCAAGGTGTGAAACTTCAAAAGATTAAATTCTGGCACAATATGTGGGTGGAACGTCCATTTGTATGAAATGTTCCAGGACTCTTTACGACTATGGTGGATGATGATACCTTGATAATAAATAATGTATGCATCTCAGCTAATCAGTTGTTGTAGGCCCCTACTATTACTCGATTTGCTTCAGAATTAGGAATAGGAGTTGGTTGTTTCCTTTATGAATTTGCACAGAATTTTTCACAGAAATGAGATGGAACACAACTCGTGATGGAAAACAACTAAGAAAGGTGCTTTCAAAGTCCAAATCATTCTATAAAGAACTTTGCAGGAGGGGAGTTACTTTCTATTTTTAAGAGAGGAGTTTGGTTTACAAAAGCTCCTTAGATGAAACATATTATGTTTAGACTGTCGTTGTATTGCAATCTTTCCCTTCTTACAATTGACAACCTGGAGAAGTGTGAGAATTTCTTTATTAGACAGTAAAAAAAAAGGAAAGCATTTTCTTTTCTTTTTTATCTCTAAGGAAGCACAAGTTTCTTTACCGGTATCCACTTAGCTGGCTCTTCTTTCATAGAGGAAATCTCATATATTGCCTTGTAACAGCGACATATTTCAAGGTAATCATTGCTGTGTGAGTAGTACCTTCATATACAAGAAATTGCAACAAATTAAATCCAAAAAATTTGGGCAAAAAACAAATACGTATACAGCTTTCATCTGAAACTGCTCTAACATGTCTACATTGACATGGTTTTCATAAATCATTTTCTAGGTCTGTTTGAAAAACTAGTGAGAAATCAGTATCACCATAAAAGGTACAAGTCAAGTATCTAGGTCCTGCCATCTGCCATCGACTCTGCTGCTTTAGACAGTTACTGGATTAAGGTTCTTACCACTAATTTATAAGAATCTCTGTAATGAGGGTAATGCTAGAATTTTCTTTAATTAACTGAAAGAAAACCTTGCTTCTTTTTATCACAACCAAAGAAAAAAGATGCAAAATGTGCCCAATATTTAGCAAATTAGAGATCTTTATGTCTCAATAAAATTATACCACAACCTATTATTGTTCCCTTCTAGAAAATCCATCATGGTAATTAAAGCTCATAAAGACCACCAAAGCACCTAGACAAAATTAAGGCTTTGTTGCGTTTGGCATTAAGAATGTCCAGTTTAACTTTTTCCAAAAAATTTCTATCAAACTCCAGTAAGTAATCCATATTTAGAGCACATTTGAAATTCAGACTGGATTGTTGGTACCAAACTTCATTCCACCTCTTATGGCTTTTGACTTTTAAGAATTGCCACATCCATATTATGCCCATGAGAGACTAGGGCATGCAACTTTGAAGAGTTTTATGTGTTCACACTCGCAAATAAGAGAAGAGGTTTTTGAAATTGGGAAATTTAGTCAATAAGAAATTGTAAAAACAAACCTCTTTTCCAAAAATTTTCTTTCTTGGATGGAGTTGGAAAATCAAAGTACTTATTTTTTTTTTAATAATATATTAGGCTAAATTCTCCCATCTTGCAGAATTCTATCCAAATTAGGCTGAACTTTCAACAAATTCAGAAGTTCATTGAGATTTTCAAACCAAACATGTTCGTAGTTTTTGTTTTTCTTTTTCTAAAAATAAACAAAAACAAGTTTACAAATTTTTTCTAAACATAAACAAAAAGGTAAACGCTACCACACACTACCTTTTTAAATCTTACAATTCAACATTCAATTCAACTCATGCTCTGAAAATATAGTACTTTTATTCATAATTCATATCTCAATTCAACAATTATGATAACTCACAAAACCAAGTCCTTGATTCCTATTAAAAATTAAAGCTATGCAGATTAAGAAGTCTTAAATACTCTCTTTCTATCAGGTTAACTTTTATACCTTGAATAGGCACATATAAATTTTCTATCTAAATTAAAAACCAGAGATTTTTCCTTCTTTAAGTGAACTTTGATAAACTTTTATAGCCAAATGAAGCATACTCCAGCCAACTAAAACCAGCAAGCTCAGGGAAAATATCAACCCCACATCTTAAGCCTATCTGAAAATGTTTAACCTCATCGCTCCAAATGGCACTCTAAATCAACTTAAACGATAAACCATCAGACAAATCCTCCTTTTGAAGTTCACTTGATTAAATTTACTACTAAATTAATCATAGACATGAATCCTTAATCCACCATGATATAAAAATATGAAAATACGGGAGAAATGTGTGAACCAATTGAGATGTTGCAAGTAATGATTCAGGGAAGAGTGTTGAAAGTGAAGTGCATGTCAAATTGTGTTTTGTATTTTAAAATTATTAATAGTTTCCCAAAATACCATTTTGGAATTTCTAGACACCAATACGAAGATGTACAAGGAGAAAAAATAGAAGATAAAAAACAGAGCAAAGCAGCAAACCATCACTAAGTTCCATAATCAATATCAACCCAGTGTCATTCAAGAAGGGAAAAAAACAGAGCATGAGCATCAACAACTAAAATTTCCTCTCATCTACTGTATAACTCTGAAGCAATAGAAGGGGAAAAAACAGAGCATGAGCATATATAATCTATATCAATCTATACTCCTTAGAGGAAGAAGTGTAAGCATATATAATCTATATCAATATACTCCTAAAATTTTCCATTAACTTACCTACTAATAATATTCTTAAATTGTTCAGTACCTTAAATCAATTGCTATCTACCTAATAATACTATATATATACACATATAACTCTACTCAGCAATTTAAGCAGTTCTTCACGATTGCTTAAATAGAGCAACAAAAGTTTGGAATTAAACACAACTTGGACCTCATATGTGCTTCAAATGTAGAAAAAGAGTAAAACCCTAAAATGATTTTATCAAAATCCTACAGCATCAAAAATAAAATAAAACCCTAGATCCGAGATGGTGAAATGGGGAGAGAGAGAGAGAGAGAGAGAGAAACCTGAATGTGGCTGGGAGGGGGGTCGCGATGGTGAGCGACGGTGGCAAGAGCCGCGATGGTCAGCGGCGGTAGCGAGAGCCGCGATGGTCGGTGGTGGAAGTTCGATAGCAGGGATGGTGAGGGTGAGGTTTGCTAGTGTTTGACACAGAAGTGTATATCATGTGTCTTTTTGTTTCCCTTTAAAACAAATATTACAACCTTTAGCGACTAAATATATTTTTGGTAGCCAAATAAAAATAAAAATAAAAATAAAAATAAAATTCTTTTTTGACGACTAAAATTTTTTTTTGTCGCTGAAGAAAAACTTTTGGCGACTAAAATTTTGGTCACCAAAGGTAAAAAAATAATTTTTTATTTTTCATTCGGCGACTAAATGGTTTAATAGCCAAAACTCAACATACAGCGACTAAGATTCTTTTTTGTCGCTGAAAATAAACGTTTGGTAAAAAATTAATTTTTTATTTTTCTTTCGGCGACAAAATGATTTTAGTAGCCAAAACTTAATATACGGCGACTAAAATTTTTTTTGGTCGCCAATTCTAGCATTTTTAGCGACTAAAATTTTTTTTAGTCGCCAATTTTGGTCGCCGAATGTGCATTTTGTTGTAGTGTTTATTAGCGGTCTCAAGCTCGTCGCATTGTCTTATGGCCCAACCAATTCATCTCCTTCGTTCGAGGTTCCTGCTCTCATGTTCCATCCACCAATGTCTCTTTAGATGACCTTTCTATAGCTATTTGTAAAGGTAAACATACTTGCACTCAACATCCCACTACTAATTTTGTTTCTTATGATCGCCTCTCTGCTGGTCTTTACTCATTTGCCTGCAGTTTGTCTAGTATTACCATTCCCCACTCATATCAGCAAGCTATGCCTATCTTTGGTTAGAAGTATGCCATGGATGAGGAAATGCATGCTCTAGATAAGAATCAGACATGGGAACTTACCCCTCTCCCTTCTGGAAAATCTATTGTGGGCTATCGTTGGATTTATACTGCTAAGTATCTTCCTGATGGGACTATTGAGCGGCTTAAGGCTCGCTTGGTCGCCAAAGGCTACACGCAAACTTATGGTGTTGATTATCTAGAGACTTTCTCTCCTGTGGCCCGTCTTAACTCTGTTCAAATCCTCCTCTCCGTTGCAGTTAGTCACTCTTGGCCTTTGTATCAACTTGATATCAAGAATGACTTTCTTCATGGCGATCTCCAAGAGGAGGTCTATATAGATAATCCCCCTGGCTATGTTATGCCTAGTCAAGACCAACTTGTTTGTCGCTTGCAGAAGGCTTTGCACGGTCTCAAGCAGTTTCCTCGTGCCTAGTTTGATCGCTTCAATGCTGTTGTCGTTGCCCATGGATTTTGCCGTTCCACTTTTGATCACTCTATCTTTGTTTGCCACTCATCTTCTGGAAGTATTGTTCTTATTGTCTATGAGGATGACATCGTCATTTTTAGGAGTGACTCCATTGGTATTGCTGATTTGAAATGGTATTTAAGCTGACAATTTCACATCAAAGACTTGGGTTATCTTCAGTATTTTCTTGGGATTGAAGTTGCTTGCTCTTCTCATGGCTTGTTTCTCTCTCAACGGAAGTATGTTCTTGATCTTCTCACTGAAATTGGTCTCTCAGGCACTCACCCTAGTGATACTCCCATGGATTCTAGTGTCAAACTTGATAGTGAAACTGGAGACTTATTTCCTGATATTGGTCGTTATCGTCTGTTGGTTGGGAAGTTAATCTATCTCACTGTCACTCATCCAGATATTACTTATGCTGTGGGTGTGGTCAGTCAATTTATGCATGCTCCTCGCCAACCTCATTTTGCTGCTGTGTGTCGTATCTTGCAATACTTGAAGAGTGTCCCCGGTCGGGGTTTGCTCTATCAACCCTCTTCCTCGTTGTCTGTCACTAGCTTTAGTGATGCTAATTGGGCTGGTAATCGGACTGCCGTCGTTCCACCTCGAGCTATTGTACCTTTGTTGGTGGTAATCTTGTTACTTGGCATAACAGGAAACAGACTATTGTTGCTCGTTCTAGTGCCAAGGCGGAATACCATTCCATGACTCATACTGCTTCTGAGATGCTCTTGGTTCAGTCTCTTTTCCGAGATTTTGGTTTTTCTGTTCCCACTCCTATGAGCATGTCTGTGATAATCAGGCTACTATTTTCATTGCCAATAATCCTATGTTTGATGAACGGACCAAACATATAGAGGTTGATTGCTATTTTATTCGTGACCTCTTACTGTGTAAGCAACTTGTGACTCCTTATGTTCGTTCTGAAGATCAATTGGCTCATATCCTCACCAAACCTTTGGCTCGATCTTCGTTTCATTTATTATCTATCAAGCTAGGCATGTTTGATCTCTATGCTCCAGTTTGAAGGGGAGTGTTAGAATAGTTATTTCTGTTCTATTGTTAATATTTACATAAGTTGAGGGTACGATGGTCATATTGCAATATTAGGGTTTGTATATATATATTTTGCTAATGTACTGATGTAGGGTTGAGCACAACATTACAAGATATATAAAATTCCTTTCTCTTCTTCTTCCTAACCCTGAATTTCCTCATTTTACATTCTAACTGTTTTTTTGTATGATTATGTTATATTTCCAGGTGGTGAACACTCTCATTCACACGATCTTGATGTGGACCATGCTCATTCTCATGTTCATTTTGGACATGAGCATTCACGTCTCTTAGACATGCACTTCCTTAAAAGATCTGTTGGTTTGTCCGTTTCAGGTAAGTTGAGAAACATGCTACGTGCATACATTATTTGTTACTCTTAGTCACATGCTTTCTTGTTTACAATATATATATGTATGCATTATGCACATGCAACAATTATCTTTGTTTTATATAAACCTGTAATTTTGCCTCTAATAATGTATAGAAAAAAAGTTACTTCTAATAATGTATAGAAAAATGTTACTTTCTGTCTGTCACATTTGAAAATTAATAATTCTGAATAATAAATAATAATTAATGGTTAGCAAAGTAATAAACAAATTATAAATGCACATTTATTGATAATCCAAACGTGTCACTGGAGTACATTGGACCACATGAATGGTTCAAAAGCCTTGACACATTGTTGATGCTTAAAAGAGTACAATTTCATTGATTGAGGCAACGGTAGTCACTCTTTTGGAAGGAATATCACCTTAAGAATATGAAAAGGTTGACAGAGTAAACACACAAAGTGAAATTGAGAAAAAGTGGCCCTAGTTGATATATGGGATTCAAGAAAAGTGACACAATCTGCATTACGGGTAATGCTAGAGGATGAGGAAGACCAAACTAAACACGAGTTAAGATAGTAAGTGTTAAGCATGCGTTTGTTTTATCATTAAGGGTAGTTTAGTCATTGTTAGCCTCTAGGGTTGTACTTAGTTTTCTTATATATATTTCTCTTGTAATCTTTCATTAATTAATTCAATAATACCATGGTTTAGTTTAAACCTAGTTTTGGATCTTAATCTTTCATTAATTAATTCGATCCTTGGACACAAGTTAACAGCTTGTTGTTCAACTAAAATTATGGATCTTAATCAAATATACAAACTAGGATTCATCTAGCCAACCCCAAGTAGTTGGTGAAGATTTGTGTAGTTGAATTGATTTAATATATTTTTTCAATTTCTATGTTTATTTAACCTTAGGGTAGTAATATACTTAGAAAGTGGCTCTGCATAAACCACTTGTTGAAGTCGTTGTTAATGAACCACTTGATTTTAAGGTGATTGCTTGTAAGCATCTTCTCAACTACTTGTCACTAAAGTGGTTGTACTTGGCACTTGTTTGTCATTAAATGATTGCATGTAAGGTCGTTGTCACTTTCTTGTTATTGAGAGGCTCCATGTACCCACTTTTCACGTACTTGTCATTGAGCTTGTTGGTTGTAAGCCACCTTTAAACTAATTTCTAGTCGTAGCCTTCTCCTAAGAAGTACGGACACTTCTCAGAAGGTGATGTATTCGTGTCGGACACCGACACTCTTAGGACACGTGTCCAATACTCTTCAAAACGTGTCCTAAAGACCCGAACACTCTTTGGACACTTGGAGGACACACGTGTCAATCACTTAAACACACATGTCTATCGATTAGACACATGTGAAACTAATAAGTTTGAACAAAACAATTTAAGATACAATAATAAAACAAAATTCATATAAATTTATAGGAAATAGTGTCATATTGCATTTTTTTATTATCTTTGAATGATATATTCATATATATAACATATAACAAATACTAAGAAGCATGGATACAGACACGCTAACATGTCAATTTTAAAAAAATATAGGACATGACACGTGGGGGACACGCGTGAAATATGTAATTTTAGATGTTTATTATATGTTCTATATATGAATATATCATTCAAAGGTAATAAAAAATGCAATATGACACTAATTCCTGTAAATTTATATAGTTTTGTTTTATTATTGTATCTTAATTTGTTTTGTTCAAACTTATAATTAGTTTCATATGTATTTAATTGATAGACACGTGTGTTTAAACAATAGACACATGTGTCCTCCAAGTGTCCAAAGAGTGTCCGGGTCTTTAAAAACAAATTAAAAAATATGACATGTTTTGAAAAGTATCGGACACATGTCTGGGAAGTGTCCAAAGAGTATCGGTGTTCGACACAGACACGACACAAACACGTCACCTTTTTAGAAGTGTCCGTGCTTCTTAGAATAAATATATAAAATTATATATTTCATGCGTGTCCCCCACTTGTCGTGTCCTGCATTTTTTTGAAAATTAACGTGTCGGCGTATTCGTGTTGTGTCACGTGTCCGCGTCCATGCTTCTTAGGCCTTCTCTATCATCATCATAAGAATAGTAAAAAGTTGAAGGATGACAATGACAATGATTACAAGATTCAATAGCAGTCTCTCAATGAAAAGAATGAAAGTGTATCAGAAATGTCATCTCAAGGGAAGGTTTTAGACGAAGGGTCTGAAAAGCAAAATTATCTTGAATCTCTTCGGAAGGTAGGATGATTGTGATTTTTCCTGGCAGGATCAACTTTGAACTAAGTTGGTTTCTGGGCATTTCTTCATATATGGACCTAGAATTATAGTCGGGCAGCAGCCGGGCTAGACTAGAATTGTTGTTGTTTTTTTTAAAGGGTTGTCTCTAGCCACAAATGTATACAAACAAATGCGACATATATCGATCTCTGATCTGTATCTGTTACACGCAAAAGAGATTGTTTCTTCTTCATTCAGAATAATTTTTCCACAGTTCCTAATATCCTTGTGATAGACTATTCTAATAGCACGAAATGAAATACGGTTTGTTGCTTTTCTTATTCTTAATTTTAGTTTTCTGTTTGTTCAAGAAGAAAAATAATGATTCAGACCTTGATAAGTTACAAAGTTTTGTGGCAAAGAAGGTCAAATACATAACACATTGGGAAACAAATGTATATATCTAGTGGGATTGTTCTGCTAGTGCACAAAAATTTCATATCAAATATGTTTTGTTGACTGAAATGTTATAACATTTGATGAAGTATCTTATTTCATGGAAACATAATCCATTATCGAATCTTACTTTTTTGGTTTGAGGAACCTGAATGGAAACATGATGTCACATGGTTCTGATGTGTTGGGTAATTAAAATCACGAGGGTGGTTCTCTTTTGACCAGGATATAACAATGTATAGATATTATCAAAATGCAAACATTTTCCATTAGACTAGCAGATTTTTTACCCTTTCAGGTATTCGGGAATGGTTAGGATTCCTTATATTTTTTAACAAAGCTTTACCATGTAAATTGACAGGGCCTTCAAGATGCCTGCTAGCTTACTTGGTAAGAAAAGTGGTAATGATATCAAATGCTTAGATTCAAGGTTCCAATAAAGCTAGGACTGTCTTCACGCCCCATTGGCACATGCCCCCTTTTATCTATTTATTTATTTATTTATTATTAAAATCATTACTGCAACTTGTTTGTTATTGAAACTTACGTTTGATCCTCACTTTGCAGAGAAAAACTGGCAGTGGTGCTGGAAAAGATAACATTTCAGATGCTCCAAATGGCTCCACTCACCATATAAAATCCGTGGTCGAAAAGGAACTTTCTCATTCTCCATCAAATCTTGTGTTTGGTTACCTTAACCTCTTCTCCGATGGTGTAGTATATTTTTTAATTTTTTTTATTTATATCATTATTTTTTAATTTAAATTTCAATGGTAATGTTGTTTTCTTTATGATTGGTGTTACTGTCCATGAATATAGATTTAATGAACACACACATGTAAAGGTTTTACAATTCTATGGGGAATTTTTTTTTTCATTTTTAATTCATGTATTTGACTGAAAACTGAAGCATTTCAATGTGACGTGTAACATTTCAGCACAATTTTACGAATGGATCTGTTGGTGGTTGGTCAAGAACTCTGTTTCTGCTTGTACATTAGCTTCCTCAAGATGTTCGCTTCTTCCTGTTGTTCCTTCATTTTCTATGGAGATTTTAATAAAGAATAATGACTTTAATTTTATGTCATTATATTGATATCAATTTCAGATAATAAGTTCTTTAGCTAGTTAATTCTAAGGGTAAATTACCTACACCTCCCTTGAGGTTTAACGAAATTACAGATTCCCCCTGAGGTTTCAAAAATTACATCACGCCTCATTGCAATTAACGCTGTTAACGGATATCATAAATTGACTAAAATGCCCTTTTGACAAATAAGGGCAAATTACCTACACCCCCTTGAGGTTTAGCTAAATTACAAATTCCCGTGAGGTTTAGCTAAATTATCATTTTTAAATAAGTTATGAAATGAAAAATTAAAATGAAAAAATACTTATCACACTACAAAAAATTAAGGTTTTACAGATCAAAATTTAGGAACAATTATTTTTAGGGAACTAAATATTTTTGTTACCAAAAGTGTCATTATATTTTTAGCAACGAAAATTGAACATTAGTAATTAGTTATTATCTTTTTGGTATCAAATTTTTTATCTCAAACAATAAACCATTTTGAGACCAAATTATTTTTTCCCTAAAAGTCCATTTATTATTGACATTTTCGAAATTTTCAAAATTTTATCTCTAAAAGCCTTATTTTTTACTTTTCAGGACAACATTTTAGCGACTATCCTCACGACGACAGAAATTAGTCCTAAATGTGTTTTGCAACAAAATTTTCATTTTTAGAGATCAAAAAAATTGTTCTCTAAAACTCTTATATGTAGTGTCAAACGGTGAAAATATCATAAAATTAACAAATAATTAAATAAGTTAAAAATACAAGAAATGACTTGTCAAAAAATTCTTAGAATATGTTTGGTTTAATTTTTAGAAATTTATTTTTAATTTTTTTAAAAAAATTAAAATGAATTTGGTTAAGAAATAAAAAATAAAAAATAATTATTATTTTTATATAATTTCATCTTTTGGTGGTTAGAAATAATTCTTACAAATTAAATATATTTTTTCATATTTATTTTTATTAAATTTTTTTTTTTTTAATTCTGAAATTTTTTTTAAACAACAAATCAAACATGGTTCCAAAAACTTAAATTTTTTTTTTTCCCATCTAACATAATTCTTTTGCAAATTTTGTTGATTTATCAATGGGATTTCAGCAAGGGCAATATCATCCATCAATTTATACTTTGGTGATGTTAGCTAACTATTCTTAACATTTAGTTAGCTGTAGGGGTTAAATTGTTATGCGAATATAGACCTCGGGGGACGGGATGTAATTTTTAAAATATTATGGGTAATCTGTAATTTAGCTAAAAGTCAAGGCAGATGTAGGTAATTTGCCATAATTCTAAAGATTCGGAATGGATCTTCATACAGTACATCATTGTATTTGCATATTATAAGTGCATATATATCGGTAATTTTGTGTTGTCACTAAATTGTCTTCCCTGCTAAAATTCTTTTCACTCTTGGCCTGGCTTGAGGATGCAAGCATGCAAAGTGACTTGTTTCCTATAAAAACATGTGAGTTGATGGGTTATTTTACTCCATAACTAACTGCATATATTCTACCAGGCTTGATATTGACTCTTATGTATTGCAGCATCTTCTAAAATTATGTACTATGGGTAGAAGTGCAAAATTAATTAGACTCAGTAGATGAACGTTGTTTTTGGTTCTTTTCTTATGATAAATACGATTGTTTACCCTTTATCATTTTGGTCTCTGTAATTTCAATTAATTCGATTTTGTCCTTTAATTTTAAATTTTGTGTCAATTAAGTCCAATTAAAAACAATCCTTACAATTTTTTATGGAAATTTCGCATGTACCGCACACAACCAATTTTCAGGGCCATAATGGGCCATTCAACCGTCTCTCTCTCTCTACCCTCCACAATGATTGTTTCTTGCTCCCCAATAACCCAGCACAAACCATCCCCACCTTCCATCATCAACGTCAGCTATCTACACCATGCACACCACCTTATTCCATCACTGCTGCCAATCACCACCATCTTCCACCCTCCCAAACCACCACTTCTGCCACCCAAACCCTCTTCCGCTGAAACCCCTCCACTATCATTGCCACCAACTACCATCAACTACCATCAGCCACTCTGTCAACCATCACCAAAACCCGCTTTTTGCCACCCAAACCTTCTTCCACCAGCCTAAAACCCATCTCATCAACATCATCCAACTATTGCCTAGCAATAATAATAATAATAAAATAATCATTTAACAATCTCAACCCTCTCCACTGCCATCTCCATTAGTCACCATCAACAACCATCCTAATCACCATCAAAGTGTTGGGATCCGGGATCCCGCCTAAGACCTTGTAGAAAATAAACCAAGCAGAAATACACACCCACACAGAAGGAGACACAATATTTTACGTGGTTCGGCCTCAATGCCTACGTCCACGGGAGAGTAGCCGGTTTTCACTATACCAATATGGAGATTACAGAATATTACAGAGGAGAAACTCACACTACACCCAGAAAATTATCTCATACCAAAGTCCCCCTCTGCTACCCCATTACTGTGAAACAACTCATCTACCAAATCACCCCCTTTCAACCACAGCAAACCCGCCTTTCTGCAAACCACTCCGTTTGTCAATTCAATTTTACCCTCCACCACAAATCAATGAAAAAGGAAAGAGGAAAGATAAAGTGAATGGGTCAGAGGAAGGGGGGGAAAAGGAAAGGAAGGAGATCGACTGAGATTGCCTTTGCCATTGTCATTGAAGATCTTTGCCTCTGCTGGAAGGATAGATTGCTACCTCTTCGTTGCCATTGTTGCGCCATGCTCCTCCTATGTTGCATTCATCCTCAACACCCCTTCTCCATTGCTTAAAGCCCCCTTCCCCTTCGCCTTCCCTAACGCCCACCAACTGCCTCCTCTCTCACTCTCTTTATATATATAATATTAGTTTTGCTCAAGTTAATTAAGTTTAACAGGTGATTCTAAATGCACCTCATTATACCCCTAAATGAAATTACCAAAAATCCTTCAACCATACAACCATCTTCTACCCTGGCTAGCTAGTGCCACTAGCCGCTCCGATAGCCACCTGAGCCCCCTCCCTTTCCAACTTCCCTCCCCACCCTCTCCAACTCCACCCGCCACCTCCCAGTCTCTGCCCACGCTCCATGGCCCCTCTCCACCCCACTCCGGCGATCGCCCCATCCCTTTTTCCTCACCTAGATACCGTTGCCGCCAGCCACAGACAACCAAACCAAATTTTGGTGGTTTGGACATATACCACTAAACAAATAGTGGTGGTTAGGACACAGACCACCAAACCAAATTTATGGAGATTGCATCGAACGGCGGTGGTCATGACGGCTGGTAGGGAAGGAAATTGAGAGGGGAGGTGGGGTTTAGGGGTATAGTTCGACGGGTAAGGAAGGGAGCTAGCGTCGGGCTGGAGGGAGGGAATGGGAGGCCGCTACGCACTGTGGGGAGGGACGGGGAGATGTTGCCGGAGATGATGGGGTGGTGGTGGTGGTGTGTAGGGGTTGGGATGGATGGGGGTAAAGTTGGTGTTAACTAGGGTGCTCAAAGAAAAAAAAACAAAATTTGACTTCAGGAATTGGGATGCTCAAAGAAATGAGATGTCCAGCCGCAAATGGGAAATGTTAGGGATCATGAAATTTTTTTCATGAAAATGATCATGAAAAATTTGTGACTTTTAGATTACCTTGATTAGTGTGTGGTGCTTTATTCTAAGTATAATCCAAAGGTCACAAGCCTTTCATGATCATTTTCATGAAAGACTTTTCATGATACCTAGCATTGCTGGCCGCAAATTGGACAAATTTGAGGTACATTTAGAGGCACCGAAGCGTAACTCACAAAGTTGGATGGGGTATGGGCGAATGGATTATTTTACCCTTGAAAATTGTGTATTGTTCACGTGTGAAATTTCAGTGAAATTGGAAGGGCCATTTTTAATTGGACTTGATTGACAAAAAACTTGAAAATAAGGTGCAAAATCAAGCGAATTGAAATTACAGGACCAAAATGATAAAAGGGGTAAAGTATAAGGACTATTGGTACAATTTTTCATTATTTTTATGTATACATCAAAAGTGCAAAATGAATTGGACTCGATACACGTGTGTAGTTCATGATCTTTACCCAGAGGACATTCATTGTGTGATTAACATGATATTAGACACTTCATATTATTACTCCACATGTTAACATAATTTATCTTAAAGGAAATATTTTATCGAAATTTTGTTGACATATTTTTGTTGTGCGTCATTAAGGATTTGCCATGTTGGCGTAGTTATATTTTGTTGTTATGAACGCCACATTAGAATATAATCGTGCTTTGGGCAACACTAAATCTTGTATTTCATCCTTAAAAACTTTTCATTTTTTAATTATAGATGTAATTGAACTTTCGTTTGATGCTATATCTTTTGTTAAACCCTCCTGTGCAGATAGGAGATTTTGGAATCTTGGTAAGCTATGAAGCACCGATATCGCAAAACAAATGTCGTATCCGTGTCAAACACACGGACATGTCGGGGTATGGGACACACCACATGGCGTGTTCTCTTATTTAATTAATTTATTTTCAAGGGACACGCCGGAAACACTTCGGGAACACACTAGGGACATGTCAATTTGTCTTTTTCCCATTTTATTTAGTACTTTTTATGAATGTTGAATGTTTTTTTTTTTTTCTTCGATTTAAATGCTTAATAGATAATCCATAAAAATATATATATAAACTGTAAGTGTTAATTTAAAAGTATTTTTTAAAAAAATAAAAATAAAAATAAAATTAGAGTTAGTTTTTGTTAATATTGATTGTTTGTGGATATAATATCAATCTAGATAGAATATATATATATATATATATATGAAAGCATATTTTATTGCCGTATTCCCACCTTCGGTGTCCTCATTTTTTTGAACTCGCTTTGTCCGGTGTCCGCATCTGTGTCTATGTCTGCATTTGTATTCATATTTGTGCTTCTTAGTTGGTAAGATCCAGTTTCAGTGTCTCGAAAGCTCTCTTTTTCAATTTTCCTCTCAACACTGGTGGCACTAGCAAGAACAACATTGGTTAGTATTGTTTCAGTATGGCAAGTTGAATTGTAAATTTTTTTTTTTTTTTTTTTTTAAATCCCAAAACAATTGAAGAATTAATAATCACGTTTTCCTGTTATTGTCACAAAGGCTTTAGTCATGGGCCAAGATCAAGGACAATCATCTTTGATTGAGGTAAAAAATCTTCAAGAAATGATCCGAGCAAGCTCATCTTAACGCTGAGGGTATCATACGCATTAGCATTAGCAATAATCCCAATATGTTTTTGTTGTTTTTATTTTTGTTTTTGTTTCCAAGATTCACGGCAGGCGGGTTCGTGTACATTGCAGTTGCCAAAGTGCTGGCAGAAATGAACAATTGCAGCAGCTCAGCAATAAAAAGTAATGTACTCCAATTAACCTCACTGATATCTGGAATGGCCATCACACTTTGTATATCCCTTGTTGAATGAATATAAAGCACCTTCTAATATGTGTTTAGTAGTTTTTAAGATCAATGTAATCCAAGTTGTATAACATTACTCATTTGTAAATCAAGATCACAATGATGAAAATTTTGTTTTTAAATCGAGAGACCACAATATGCCACATCACTTTATACAAAAAATTTGCACAATTTTTCCTTCTGTGTATCTCCACGACTCAAAACTATTAATGCATGGTGAATAAGTGATGTACCATGCATGCAACCTATATGAAAAATAAAAGACATACTGTTAACTCAAATGCTCTGTTCCTCCCAGTTGAAGTGGCTGGCTGGCCATACCAAACACTTAAATATGCTTAAACCAGGTAAATTTAGAGTCAAACTCTACTCCATTTTTATATTTTGACAGTAAACAAGACAGAATAATACTCCAACAATTTCCTCACAAACAGTAGTCATATATTTTTTTGGGTGAATTCAGTAGTTATATATTACAAAAGCACTCACAAACAGTTATATTACATAACAAGCACACTTAACTAGCAATTTCTAGCACAATCAAACACCCAATCTCTAATTGGTACATTTTCTCTGATAGCACCTTTGAAAACACCATTTCTGTTTGATTCAGAACAAGGGAGGGAAGCCATAGCAAGACAATCTTCATCCTGAAACATGTTATCAAACTGGTTTTACATTTTCAGCCAAAGGATATACAAGTACTACCAAAAACAATGAAATTCCACTTGAGAAAATTAAAATTCACTACAAAGTTGCATTCCTCATTAATCTTCCTGTGTGAAATCTTAAAAGAAACAAAAAATTTCAGAAAAGAAAAAGAAAAAGAACATGACAAAAAATAGAAACATCACAATAGACATAGCATTATAAGACGTTTCAATGCAGTAGCTCACGGGTTAGTCCAAAGTTTTCCACTAGTTAGATCAAGATCTTTTGGCAAGTTGTTGCCCATGCGGAATACCTAATCAGGCTGAGTGAGACACAAAAATAGAAAGGAACAAAATAGGAATTATAAATTATACGTACACACAAGATTGAAAGTGGTTCATCCCAAAATTAGGCATACGTCCACAGTTATTGCCGCTGTGCTATGATTAGAAAAAATACAACCAATATACAAAGAACTATGTATTCATAGTTGGATCTACGGTCGAGTGGTAAATATTCAATACTTATCAGATCAACACTTCTCAACAAAGATTGGGTAACAAGCCAAGGATCAACATCCCCTCCCACTCTTTCTCGGTTTTTCTCAAGGTTGAGCTCTTAAACTCCCATTTGGTAATGTTTATGTTTTACAAATATTTTGAAAATGGGAAACAAAAACTTGTTTGGTGTCACATTTTTGTTTCCAAAAAATGGAAATAGTTTTGAAATTTTACTAAATTATTTTACTAAATTATACGAGAAAAAAAAGAAAAAGAAAAGGTCTTAATACAAATAGCCAACACAAAAAAATTGATAAGGGGTACTACTCATTTTTTCCGAATATTATATTTTAGCAAATGCATTAGAAGAAGAGATTCAGTAAGTTGTTTAAACATCAACTTCGTTTGAGCACAGTTATCCGAGCCCTATGCTCACTTGATATACTCAAATCAGTATATCCATCATAGGAGGAAAATTACTGATTAGTTTTGAAGATGGTAGGCCATGACGTGACAATTTGCATTGTGTGTACACTCAAGCGAGGCTGGCTCAACTCGTGAAATTGGTGCCCAAGCTCTTCTGTGGCTAAGCTCAAGAGGGTTTTTTTTTTCTAGTGGGCCACGCCATGCCAGAGCCAAAAATTTTAGGCCCAAGCCCTGAAGAGCTAGCGAGGTGCCTAACCCTAACAATCTTTTTATAAATAAAAAAAAAACATTTTTCCTATTTTTTGCTTGTGGGTCGAGCCAATGGGCTGATTGATCACCTCTCAAGGACTAACTAGTTAGTCTACAACACCTAGACCTAGACCTAGTCCCAGTCCCAAGCCAAGCCCTTTTTGGGCTTTGCCAGCCTACCCAAGAATATGGACCTCGCCGGGTCACTACTCAAATGATGACCCTACGGTACATTTCGATAGCATCTTAAAAATGCAAACTTATGTTTTTTCTTATATGTTTTTTAACATGTATCAAAACATACTTATTATGAATAAAAGGAATACAGGTAGAACCAAAACAGTGCAATTCAATTGCAATTGCATCTTGGGAAATAAAGAAGCTGTTAGACACAAAGAAGAGGTAGGAGCAACAACTTTAGCTCTAGTTATATCATTGTATGAGAATTAAGAGGCAAAGGAGGAGGTAAAATAGGAACAGTAAGACTGATACCATGTGGAGAGAAAGAAAAAGAAACAGAGGAAGAAGATGACATGATCATTAGCAAGAGGACTAGGATTAGGAGAAATGGAAACATGACTAGGAGAAGAAACAACAACATTATCTACTCCCTCCTTCAAATTCAAACTTAACAATGTGTGGCATGTTCCACAAATTTCATCTATTTTGCTTTATGTTCATCAACTCACATCAGATAATGCTTGCACCATTACATTTGTTGATAAATCATTTGTTATTTAGGACAAACACAGCAACCAAGGTTTATGTAGAGGTCATCATCAGAATGGTCTCTATCAGTTTCCTTCCCTCTCATTTTGATCACTGTTCAAAGGTTTTTTCTAGTATTAGTTCTCCAGCTGCCACTTTGCATAAGAGACTAGGGCATCCTTCTTCAGATGTTTTTCATCATATAGCTAAAACTTGTGGTTTTTCCATTTCTCATAAAGACTGTTCTTTTTGCAGTCATTGTTGTGTCTCAAAGAGTCACAAACATCCTTTTGTATTGACTAATAATCCAACATTCCTCTTGCCTTAATTCACTCTAATACCATGAAGAAAATAGAGAGAGAGAGAGAGAGAGAGAACAAAAAGATATTTTCTATTATTTCATTACGAACTCAACTGCAGATAGAAATCTTTGATCAATGTATACATGGAAACAAAACAAAGTATCTCTAGATTAGTTATAGATTCTAACTAACTAAGTTTGTTATAGAGGAGAGGATTGTGTACTGCTATCCTACATCCTTATGATAGTTTTATAGGTGTGTTATAGTTGTCATTGCAGCTGTCTTCAGTAGCCTTAGTTGTGGTTATGGTTCCTGAGGTGATAGTATCTAGGAGTCAGGTGTGGGGACATAATTTTCGACATGTCCACATGGCATGACCTTGGCCTGAAGTGCCACACGGCAGAATGTGATTGGCCGAGGTATGAAAATGATCCATGTCTAGGCTGAGGTATTTGGTGAAAGACAAAAATCCTAGTGAATGAATGACTCCTAGGTTGGGTGTATTTAGGACTCTTTTGAGAGGTTAATCGTAACCCAACTAGGAGAGATGAATCATCTAGTATTATTTCTAAAAGTAATAAGTGTTTGACTTGATCACTACTTCTAGGAGGAGGACACCTTTATACAGGCACCCCCATGTGTGAGAGATACGTGAGTTTATGTGTGTTAATTTGAGTTATCGTTAATTTGTCGAAATATCTTGGGATATTAATTTACTGATTTTATCATCGGAGTGCCCTCTCGGTTGACAAGCAATCAAGTTAGTTATTCTTCTAATTGTGTAGACGTGGATCTATATAGGCTGCGTGTTCTACAATTGTGTTCCCAGAATTCTAGGAGGAAGATCAGATATTGGTTGTGTGGTAAAATTTTAGCACACACACTCCATACACTTTATTTTTTGATAATTTTTTGAATTACTTTTCTATACTTATTAGACCACATGAATATTGTTACTCAATACATATATATCACATATTCCAAAAAAAATTTACAAAAATTAAAAATGAAAATGAAATATGAAAAAACATAAAGTGCTATATGCTTCGTTAAATTAAAAAATGAAAAAAAAATGAAAATAGAGTGAAAGAAACTATATTTTGTTCTGGTTAGGTTAAGAATATGAAAAAAAATGAATTAGATAATAGTACAAAAATAACCATTTTGTTTAATTAATTTAATTTTGTTTTCCCTGTAATCATTATCCAAATGTAGCATAAATATTATTAAAAAATTTAATATCAATTTTTTTATGCAATTATCTTAAATATATGTAAATAAAATATATAACTTATGAGGATAAATTACAGTCACCTCCATTGAGGTTCCTAACAATTACACTGATCTCCCCTTCCTTTTCTAAAATTACACTGACTTTCCCTGTGATCAATGGCGTTAATGGGAGGGTTAGTTTAGTAATTTTAACATTAGAGACATTTAACATTAGAGATATTTTTGTTAATAAACATTAAATGTGCAATTATTATTTTGATTAAGGAAGAAGGTTGTGTGTTAGGTAGCCGACAGCCAACACGTAAAAAAGCCGCTTGGATCCCTTATGACAATGAATCTTACTTTGAATCGTTTAAATGCTAGGTTGTTACCCTCAAGTGACGCGTTGCACCTGCCTCCGGGTGTTTCGAAAAGTGAGCAAGGGGCGCCGCATCAACGCCTGGTGCGGTGAAAAATGGGCAAAGGTTCCCACGCTCTCCTGGACGAGCGCGAGTAAAGAAGCTAGTCCAAGACTATAAGTTTAGGGTAGCCACTTGGAATATAGGAACCTTAACTAGTAAGATGATGGAGTTGGTAGATGTTATGATTAGGAGGAGAGTTAGTATAACTTGCGTACAAGAAACTAAGTGAACGGGTGAGAAAGCTAGAGAAATTGAGGATACCAGTTTTAAACTGTATTATAGTGGCAAGGATAAACGCAGGAATGGGGTAGAAATCTTAATTGCCAAGGGTCTTGTGGAGAATGTAGTGGCGGTCATTAGGAAAGGGGATAGAATTATGTTAGTTAAACTAGTTATTGGAGGGAATATAGTGAACGTTATTAGTGCATACGCCCCTCAAGTAGGATTAGATGATCAGACTAAGAGGGATTTTTGGGAGCAAATAGATGAGATCTTACAGGAGATACCCATAGGAGAGAACCTGGTTATAGGTGGAGATTTTAATGGCCATGTAGGCATAGATAAACTAGGCTATGAAAGGGTGCATGGTGGATACGGTTTTGGTGACAGAAATGAGGCTGGAGAGAGTATCTTAGATTTTGTGTTGGCTTCTGACCTGGTGGTGGCCAATACTATGTATAAGAAGAGGGAGGAACATTTGATAACCTTTAAGAATGGGTCAGTTAAGAGCCAAATAGATTACTCCTTAGTGAGAAAAGTGGACTGCCAAAAATGCAATGATTGTAAGGTGATTCCTGGAGAGAGCCTGACCTCTCAACATATGATTTTGGTACTAGATTTATGTTTTATAGGGCAATACCAAGCTAGGAAGGATGGTGGGTGTCGTAGGACGAGATGATGGGACCTAAAAGGGGATAAATTAGAAATATTTAAGAATAGAATGGATAAGAAAGGTACTTGGGACTTGGAAGATGATGCTAACACTGTGGAACTCGATGGCCAATTGTATGAGGAGAATCTCAAGCGAAGTGCTTGGAGAGTCGAAAGGAACGGGGCCCGGCTCTAGGGAAACTTCGTGGTGGAGGGAAGAAGTTCAAGCGGTAGTTAAGGCAAAAAAAGAGTGCTTTAAAAAGTGGCAAAAGGATAGAACTGAGAAAAATCTCAAGAGCTATAGATTGGCTAATAAGGAGGTGAAGAAAGTAATGAGAGAGGCTAAGTTGAAAGCTTATGATGACCTATACACTAGACTAGATAGTAAGGAGGGAGAGAAAAGGGTATACAAACTTGCTAAGATACGGGAGAGGAAAACAAGAGATTTTAATCAAGTTAAGTGCATCAAGAGTGATGATTCTGAGGTATTGGTGAAGGATGAAGAGATTAAGGAAAGATAGAAGAACTATTTTGAGAAACTATTAAATGAGGAACATGGAGGTAGGACAATAGGGGAAGAAATAGCCAGTAATACGATAAACCAAGACTATAGGTTCTATCGCAGGATTAGGAACTTTGAAGTGGAGACTGCACTTAAGAAGATGAAATCAAATAAGACTTTAAGACCAGATGATATCCCTATTGAAGCTTGGAAGTATTTGGGTAAAAAGGGGGTTGCTTAGTTGACTAGGTTGTTTAGCAAAATTTTGTTGACTAGGAAGATGCCAAATAAGTGGAGGAAGAGTATTTTAGTGCCAATCTATAAGAATAAAGGAGATGTCCAGAATTGCAACAACTATAGAAGAATCAAACTAATATGTCATATAATGAAAGTGTGGAAGAGGGTAATAGAATGCCGATTGCGAGATATAATAGAGATGTCAGAGAATCAATTTGGGTTTATACCTAGTAAGTCAACAATGGAAGCGATCTATCTTTTGAGGAGAGTAATAGAAAAGTACAGAGCAAAGAAAAGAGACATTCATATGGTGTTTATCGACCTTGAGAAAGCATATGATAGAGTGCCCCGGGATATAATATGGTGGGTGTTAGCGAAGAAAGGAGTGACAAAAAATTACATTGATGTGATTAGGGACATGTATGAAGGGGTGGTGACCACTATTAGATCGCCTGCTGGAGAGACAAATGAATTTCCTATCACTGTAGGGTTACACCAAGGATCTATCTTAAGTCCTTATCTTTTTGCGTTAGTTATGGATGAGTTGACGAGAAATATCCAAGATGACGTGCCATGGTGTATGCTTTTTGCAGATGATATAGTGCTAGTGGATGAGACTAGAGAATCAGCTAATACAAAGTTAGAGATTTAGAGAAAAGCTCTTGAATCTAAAGGATTCCAGATAAGCAGAACTAAGACAGAGTATATGGAGTGTAAATTTAGTAACAGTAACAATAAAAGCAGAGGAGAAGTGAAGATTGAGAACTAAGAATTGCCTAAGAGTGAACATTTTCGTTATTTAGCGTCGATTATCACAACAGCGGGGGAGATTGATGCGGATGTGGCCCATAGGATTAAGGCAGGATGGTGCAAGTGGAGAAATGCGTCTGGGGTACTGTGCGATAGACGAATTCCCACTACACTTAAAGGTAAGTTCTATAGAATGGCTATTAGACCAGCGATGTTGTATGGGACGGAATGTTGGGCAACCAAGAAACAACATGTAGATAAGATGAGTGTGGTTGAGATGAGAATACTGAGGTGGATGTGTGGCAAGACTAGACAAAACAGAATTAGGAATGAGTGTATTCGGGAATGGGTAGGAGTAGCACCGATAGAAGATAAGCTGAGAGAGAATCGATTGAGATGGTTTGGTCATATTCAACGGAGACCAACAGAGGCAGTAGTGAAGAGATGCGATGCTATAACGGTAGATGGAAGTGTTAGGGGACGGGATAGGCCTAGGTTAACGTTGGGTAGCGTTGTAAATAGAGATATCGATCTCCTTAGTTTGACTAACGAAATGGCCTTTGATAGGGCCGCGTGGAGAAGAATGATTCATGTAGTCGGCCCCATTTGATGGGACTTAAGGCTTGGTTTGGTTTGGTTTGGTTTGGTTTGATTTGATTTGGTATTCCTTATGTTGTGTTGGGTTATGAGTCATTTTTTTTTTAGTTATGACTGAAAAAAATTTAGTTATAATATTTACGATAACCAACACCACAAATGTTAACACTTGCATATGTTACATATAAAATGGTATGTATTTTAGAATAACCTATTGTTACGACAAAAGTGATGATGAAACAAATTAAAAAATTAATTATATAAATATAAGAGAAGTTATTTGGTAGTTTTTAATTAATACTTGACATCAGTTTAGATGTCTTAAAACAAACAAGATAAAATTGATGAGTCTTACTATCTTCTTCTTCATTTATTTATTTATTTATTTATTTATTTTTTTTTTTTGATGACATGAGTCTTACTATCTAAATTAATAAAAATAAAATTGGGACACCACTTGTATTTATTTGAATAGTATTAAATAATATTTTTAAATACTCACATGGTTTAACTATAAATATATATATATATATATATAATTTATTGCATTGCATACATACAAGTTCTTGTATTTTTCATTTGGCTTCAATAATTCATATTAATTTGTTTGCCTAAAAAATAATTAATTGATTTATTTTATTTTTAATTTACAGATAATCACTTCAAATGTTATACAAAATAAAACTAAAACCCCCTTATGTGATAATCTAACAACTAATCACTGACTTTCACGCACAAGAAAAAAAGAAGGAACAATTAGTCAAACTAACAGTCAACTAACGGAAAGAGGGAATCTGCAAATTAAAAATAAACCTCAAGGGAGGTCAGTGTAATTTTTGGAAAAAATAGGAGAGGCCAATGTAATTGTCAGAAACCTCAAAGGGAGGCGAGTGTAATTTACCCAACTTATAATAGTTATTGTTTTCACTTATTTTTCAAATAAAATTTTTATTTATGAACAATTAATTGAAAATACAAAATTCATAAATTTTTAAGTAGATTACAAAATTACCATTCAAGTAAATTCTAAATACACGTAATTTTCTAATACTAACTATAAGTTGAATGGTTCGACAAGTCTAAGACCAATCTAAGTAGTTCAATTCAAAGATATTAAGGTCAAATTAGAATTTTTATCTATTTTTATCCATGATACAAACATTGGCTAACAAAATGATTGATATAAAAAAAAAAAAATCTCTATACGTTTAGACAATATTTGTAGATTTATATTTTTAATTATGTATAGATTCATTTCTCTTATATATATAATTAAGTATAGCTAGAATATTTAAATTAATTAATTTTCAAACTAAAAAGTAAAAAATGTTGGTTTATAGTGCTGGATAGGACAAAGAAAAGGTATTAAATGGAATTGGGTTAAGATAAGTTGGTACAAATGTTGTAATATTCAGTTTGTGAATAACTAAACTTGCATCCGACCTTAGGTTTTTATTTTAAGAGAATTGAGTATCAGTGAGGCAAATTCAAAAATTTTGCACTATATATTGGTATCGTTTGGATAAAAGTCTGACACATAAAAAACTTACATCAAACACAAGAAATAACTTGCACCAAACATAAGACATACTTGACCCCAATGAAAATGACATTTTTTTTTTAGCCATTTTCTAATCGATTTGATATTTTTCCTCATATTTTTAATAGTTGACCTAATTTTAACCTTGCACCACATGTCTAACCATTCCATGTTTTTATAATCACATGAAATATAATCCATTCGATGAGATTATTTACAAGGGGTTAGTTTAGTTAATGAGGATAAAGATCATAGAAGCCGGTATAGATTCTAACAAAGTTCACTTAGAGGTTGATTGTAGGATTGAAAATTGTAAGGGTAATAGGGGGATAGGAAATAAAAAAGTGTCTAGGAAGGGAACTAAAACACGAGTTGAAAGTGGTTAACAAGAGGAGTGAAATGATTTAGAGGTGGAACTTGATGCAGGTTAGAGATGACTTCATTTTGGATGGCTTGGGAAAAGGGGTTAATGCTTACTCTTTCTATAAAATAAAAAAATTATTTCATTCTCCAATTTATTTTCGATTTTAATAAATTTTAAATGAATTTTATTATGTAATTGTAAATTAAAATTTTTAGTTGTTATGTCATTTGAGAAAATCTAATATAAAATTACATATTATTTATCTTGTATGCTAAATGTAATTTTTATAATTCATTCAATGTTTTTGCTCTAAAATATTACTAACCCACGTAATGGCATATATATATATATATATATCTATTAGTTAATACTTGAAATAAAATATTAATAACAACACAATCAAAACACGACTTTAGTGCAATTTAAATGCAAACAATTCATTCACATAATTTTTACTATTTTTTCCTTTTAAATTTTAAAATTATTACTTTAATTTTTAAGATAAAATTTTAATTATTTGTTTAAGACCGTGCATAGAGTTTTAGGTTAGTTTATATATACACAAGGTAGATTACTTTCATTTTATGTAGGATTGAATTCAAAATCAGAAAAGAAAAAATTAAACATAAATATAAAAAACAACATACCTTTAGAAGTTGTATCATTACACTTTACTCAAGGGGCCCACGGTTGATTCCTCTTAATCAGCACTTTCAACAAATTATTTCCAATGCTCTTTTGCTCTTCCTCAATTTTCCTGACAGATTCGTCAACAGTGGAACGGCAATAGTTTACCTCAATCAGCTGCAGTATATCCCCCAAACTAGATGGTATTTCCTCGAGATCTTCACACCGTTCCAACGATAAGTGTTGAAGGCTTGGAAAGTGACTAGAGCAAGTGATCCATTGCTTAACATTGAGGTACTTCAGTTTCAAGAATTTGAGTTGAGGAAACGCATCATCAGTTGTTGCCCATTGCTGTCCCCAGGCAGCACCATTTTCTAATTTGAGAAGCTCAAGGTTGGGTAACATCATCCCAAGGACTGATATCTCCTCCCACTCTATCCCTGTACCTTTCAAGGTTAGCCTTTTAATATTTGCAGGAAACTTGACCTCTCCGAGAGTAGTTGGGTTTCTGTGGAAAATATCGCTGCATAGCTTCAAAGTCTCAAGGTGTCTTAAAAATTCTAGGTTAAGAAACTTCCAATTCCCCGAATCTGACAACAGATGTCCACAAATTCCCAGCTTTGTAAGAAAAGGAGTTCTTGCCAATAAATCCTGAACATGTCCACAGGGGTTTAAGTTTGAGATGGTTCGTAGGTTTTCTAATATAGCGGGATGGTTGTAATTTGTTACTGCTTCTTCAGAACATAAAGATGCATCATAGTTTGCTCCTCCTTTAGCATAAAGATGCCTCAACTTTGGAATCTTCCAAACATTACATGGCAGAATAACCTTTCTCCATTGTGTAGAAATAATAATAAGTGTTTCTAGGTTTGAGAGATAGGATATTGATGGCGGTAATTCACAGGAATGTTTCAAATTAATTGCCAAATACCTCAAATTAACAAGTTGTGTTAATTCTCTTGAAAAGAAGGCATTATAAAAGCATATTTCCAACACTCTAAGAAGTTTGAAGGTCCAACAAATAAACGAGCACATATCACCAAACGAATTGTCATCAAACGAATTGTCGTCGTAACCAATTATTTTCTGAAACTTATGTCCGAAGCACAATAATGATTGAAGAACTGTTGGGGCATAAGACTGTAAGAGAATATGATCAAATTTTGGTCCGAAGCAAGAAAGGATGCACAGGCGGCATTGGTTATTTGTTTTGTAATTACTTGAAGAAGAAGGAGAAGCGTCTTCATAATTGTGAGTCCACTGTAGGAAATTAATTTCCCTGGCCTTCTTCAAGCATAAATCACGCAACAAATCATGCATACGACATGCTTTAATTCGACCATCAAACCTTTTTTGAGCAACAATTACTAGACTTCTTTGAATTAGATCCATTAAGTAATCTTCCGCTACTTCCTCCAAGCTTTTCTGCTCAATTTTTTGTATAAACCCCTCAGCTATCCATAACCAAATTAATCTCTGCACCGAGATTTTTTGATCTTCTGGAAATGCTCCTAAATAGAGAAAGCATGGTTTCAAGTGGAGAGGCAAGTGATTGTAACTCAATGCTAGTGTGTCCAAGTACTGGTTTGGATCACTAACAATGTATGAGCTTACACTTTGGGCAACTTGTTTCCATGACCCTTGTGTCTTGATGTTCTTTGCAAGAAGTCCTGCTATTATAACAATTGCAAGTGGAAGCCCTCCACATTTTTTCATTATTTGCTTCCCAATTTCAGTCAGTTTTTTAGGGCAACTTTCATTTTGAAACACCTTCCGTTCTAATAACGCCCAACTCTCTTCTTCAGTGAGAAAACGCAGACAATGACGATGGCAATCAGGTGAGGCATGCATAGACAACTCTTTGAGGCGACTAGTGAACATAACTCTACTTCCATTGTTGTCGTTGGGGAAATACATTTTAAGATCCTCCCAGGCACCAATATCCCATATATCGTCAATGACAATGAGATATCTCTTGCCTTTCAATTGCTTGTACAACATTTCGCCTAGCTTCTCATTGTACAACTTTTTGCTTAACATTTCATTGCTCACGTTTTCAATTTCATCAGCAAAGACGGCATTAACAGAATGTAAAATGTCCAACAACATATCTGTTTTTCTGTGTAATTGAGAAGCATAGGTCCATGCACGAATATGAAAGTGGTATGTGATGTAAGGATCATTGTACAGTTTTCTGGCTAAAGTAGTCTTACCAAGTCCAGGCATCCCAACAATTGATATCATTTGTAGCCGCTGCTTCCCGCCAGCAAGTAGCTCTCTTATAGTCGACGCCTCATCATCAAAGCCCACTGTAATTTCTTCATGTACCATGGTTCTGTTCTCCATTGACATTGACGAATGGACTCCATGATTGAAAGACTGATCATCTTGTAGGAGTTGGATCTGATTTATCTGGCCATAAAATTGCGCCACTTTTGCTTCGATCATCTTAATCTCTTCCATGATATTTATGCCAAATAAAATATCAAAAAAACTGTCACCGTTGTTGTTGCTGTCCCTCTGCCCTGGAACTTCAACATCAAAAGAACGGATGACTTGTCTTGTCTTGCAGATCACATAATAAATTTGAATCGACAGGTTTTCAGCTTCATGGTTCAGCTCATGCTGCCGCTGCTTCTCGTCCATATCCTTGAGAATGGTTGCTAGGAATCTTAGCCGATGGTAAAAAGAGTCGATATGATCAATCTGATCTGCGGTCAAATTGCACGCCTTACTGATCATTAGATGATTCAGTTTCTCCAAGACAGAATAATTTTCACCCATCTCCCTCTCGAATCTCTCTCTCGGTTTCTCCAATTCACCCATCTCCCTCTCGAACATCTCCCTCTCCCTCTCAAACATCTCTCTCTCGAACATCTTCCTCTCGAATCTCTCTCTCAGTTTCTCCAAGACAACATAATTTTCGTCCATCTCCCTCTCCTCCTCCTCCTCGAACATCTCCCTCTTGAATCTCTCTCTCAGTTTCTCCAAGACAGAATAAGTTTCACCCATCTCCCTCTCGAATATCTCTCTCGGTTTCTCCAAGACAGAATCGAACTTCTCCCTCTCGAATATCTCTCTCAGTTTCTCCAAGACAGAATAATTTTCGCCAATCTCCCCCTCGAACTTCACCCTCTTGAATATCTGTATCAGTTTCTCCAAGACAAAATAAATTTCAACCATCTCCCTCGAGAATCTCTCTCTCTCTTTCATCCAGACAGAAAAATTTTCACCCGTCTCCCTCCCCAACTTCTCCCTCTCGAATCCCTCTGTCAGTTCCTCCAAGATAGAATAATTTTGACCCCACTCCAACTCGAATCTCTCTTTCTGTTTCTCCAAGACAGAATAAGTTTCACACAACTCGCTCTCGAATCCCTCTCTCAGTTTCTTCAAGATAGAATAGTTTTGACCCATCTCCCAGTCGAATCTCTCTCTCAGTTTCTCCAAGACAGAATAATTTTCACCCATAGCTCGATTTCGGTGCTCTGCTACCTCTCTCTCTTTCCATCTCTCTACCTTTCTTTTGCTCTCTCTCTCTCTTTCTCTTTCTCTTTCTCTTTCCATAGCCCGATTTCGGTGCTCTGCTATCTCTCTCAGGTTTTGTGTTCTGAAGACGGAGTTCAATCAGAAAAGACTTTGTGGGTGTTTTGCAGGAAAAAAACTGGTGATTAAGCAGAGAATCTTGAAATGGGTTGGTGGTGGTGTCAATCCAAAACATAAAAGTGTAAAGAAAGATCTTTCAGAGTGAAGAAGCAGGAGCAAATGGCTTCTTGAGTTTGGATCTCATAGGAATTTAGGAAACATTGAAAGCAGAATTGCAACGCGAAAAAGTAAAGGTAAAGATAAAGCCAAAGAGGACAAAATGACGGGAGCCTCTATTTACCCACCATCAATTCTCTCATCCCACACCATTTCTTTATTCACACCACACAATTTCTCAATTCACACTATTAAATTCCTCAAACCCCATTATCTTCATCATTTTTTGCTAACCAGAACCTCAACCCCGACCACTTCCACTGCCGGTGCGGGAGCCTTCTCCCTTAGCCGTCACCTCTCTTTACCACCTACTACCTACCTGGATCTCTCTCTCTCTCTCTCCTTACACACACCCCTACAATTTCTCACTCTCTCAATCGTGATCGCAATATCGCGATCTACTCTCTTTGTCGGGCTGCGGAGGTGGTGGCGGTGGTTGGATGTTTTGGGGGAATGAGGTGGTGATCTCTCTCTTTCTACAATCTGCGATTTCTCTCTCTCTCTCTCTCTCTCTCTCTCTCTATTCATCTGATCTCATTATGTAAAGAGGGCACCTGGGCGGGGCGGTGAGATGAAGTTGGGAGTGGGTAGCCAAGCGAAGGGGTCACGGAGGAGGCGGTGGTGGTGGTGGTGGTTTTGGAAAATGAGAGGAGTGGGAGTGGAGGAACTCATGAAGAAGATGGCTAGAGAAGGTAACCGGGATGGGTGGGGCGAGGGTTGGCGGTGTGTAAAATGAGAATAAATAAATAAAAAAATTGAAAAATGAGAATTGCGGTGTTCTTTTTGGTAATTTTCTAAATGGGCAAAATGAGAAAAAAAAAAATTGAAAAATGGTGTGGGATAAGAGAAATGGTGGCGTGTAAATAGAAGTCCCCCAAAATGACGGAGGGCAAAATGACGATTTTGTTCTTTAAATATTTGACAGATCCACCCACGCAGCAGGAGGAGTCCAAACCCTTTGAATATTATTTTGTGCTTTAATTTTAATTCTTAATATTTAGAATTAAAAGTTAAATTTCTTAATATTTTAATTCTTAATTTTTTTTAATTCATAATTTTTAAAATTAAAAGTCAATTTTTTTACAAATTTACAATTTTTTTAATTCATAATTTTTAGAATTAAAAGTCAAATTTCTTATAATTTTATAATTTTATTTTAATTCATAATTTCTATAATTAAAAGTCAAATTTCTTATAAATATATAATTTTATTTTAATTCATAATTTCTATACAAAACAAAAAAAAATGTTAATAATTCTATGTGATAAGTTAAAATAAATAAATAATAAAAATTGGAAACAATATTTTTATAGTTTTTAGTTTTAATTTGGACAAAAATTTAAAACTTAGCTATTAGTAATGAATCGAGATCCTCTCCTTAACTTTTCTCATTGACTCCTTACTTGCTGAGTTATTAGGTTCACTTTTGTGCCTAATTTTAATAATCCGAATCGTTCATATTTTAATATTTGTCGAATATATTATACCTGTAAAAAATTAAGTCGATCAGATATCAGAAACTATGTGTTTGGATCATCGAACTAAAAGTTATTTTTAAAAAAAAATTTAATAAACAGTTTATCGAACATATATTTTTTAATATCTGATCAACTTAATTTTTTACAAATATAATATAATCAATAAATTTTAAAATATAAACGGTTCAGATCATTAAAATTGGACCCAAAAATAGAGAGTCAATGAGAGAAGTCATGCAGAGGATGATGATTCGTAAGTAATGAATCAATAGTCTCCGTCAAAGTTGTCAAATGCCACGTGAGCAGGGAATATTTTTTATTTTTTTTAGATTGGAGAAGGAACCGCACATGTTAGGGGCATTTTGGTTTTTTACTATTTCAACGTCATTTCAAACATATTTTTTAGTATAACAATGTAGCATATTTTTTTTAAATATAAAAATTAAAATAGCATATTAAAATAATAGTCAAAAAACTTAAAAGTATTCACTTCTCAAATGAGGTCAATATTTAAATTTAATAATATGTAAGTGATATAATTAATTGATAATTAGAGAATTTATAAAAAAGAGTGTTGCTTTTAATATCGGGGGAACTACATGTAGGTGAGAGAAGGAGAAAATAATTACCAACATATGGAGGGGTGCAAGTGACACTTGCATCCCCGCAGCCTTTTCATTTGCACCACACTACAAATACACTTGCACCCCATGTGTTTGTAATTTTTTTTTCCTTCTCCCATCTGCATGTACTTGCTCCCTATTTAAGGTCCCTGATATTAAGGTTGTATAGCATAAAGGACATTCAATATTTTCATAATGTCTAAGGTCCCTCAACAATATTTTCATAATGTCTAAGGTCCCTCAACTTTGATCCAGAGAAATTTCAATCCAGAGAAAATTGGTCCAGAGAAATTTCAGTCCAGAGAAAATTGGTCCAGAGAAATTTCAGACCAAATTTCTCTGGAAAGTCTAATTATTCTCAGAATTTCTCTGGATTGGGTGTTGAGGATTGATCACAAACACCCTTCTTCCTCTCATGACTAACAAATTTATTGAGAACTACAGATGCATAAGGCTAGTGGTTGAGACAATGTTTTATATTTTTTATTGAAAGTTGTGAATGTTTTTATGAATCTGTTCTTCGCTTCTTGAATAAAATTTCATTCTTACATTTTGTCATGATTTCATTTACACTTTCATTTATACTTCCAGTTATACATTTGTTGAAATAAACTGATCATAGGGATACATGTAAGTAACTAAGCATAATTAACAAAAATTTTAGCAACTTACCCAAATCATTGTGATTCATTAGGTAAGCAACATTGTTCAACTGAATTCAACTGGAAAAATTCATCATTGTAATATGTAAGCAACATTAGAAGGGATAACAATGGCAACTTACCAGAACCAGAGAAATTCTGGAAAAATCTGAGAATTTCTTTGGTTGTTATTGAAATATCAATTGAGAATTTCTCTGGTTTATTAAAAATAACAATTGAAAATTTCTCTGGTTTATTAAAAATAACGTTTCTCTGGTTTATTAAAAATAACAATTGAGAATTTCTCTGGTTTATAATATCTGGAAAAAATTCTGCAACTTACCCAAATCTATTCTTTGCTTTTTTCCAGTTGAATTTTTCAATCGAAAGTGTTTCTTTGTTGAACAATGTTCCCATTAGGTCCCTCCAAGCACAGACGGAAGCATGTGAAGCCAAGACTAAAGCAGATTTGTCAAAGGCACAGAAAAGCGAGGTATACAGCATAAAGTGGATCAAAAGGGATAACAATGGCAGCACCAGAACCAATATTAACAATCGCACCTCTCTTCCTCTTAATCATCCCAGGCAAAACCGCTTGTGTAACCTTGGTAGTCCCTTCAACATTGATTTTAATCAAATCAGCCAACAATTGCTCGTCCACCTCATGGAAAAACCTCGCATAAGGATACGAAACTCCAACATTATTGATCAGAACTCCAACATCCAGACCTTCAATGGTTTTATGAATCCGATTAACCCCTTCGTTCAAATCTCCAGAGAAATCAACAACCACAGTCTTGATCTGGGTTTTCCCGAATTTGGCTCTGATCGACTCCGAAACCTCCTTGAGTTTCTCGGGATTTCGACCAACGAGAATCAAATTCAGACCTTTATGTTCCTGACTTGGTTATCCTCTCTGGTTATGAGAGTGCAGGTGTAATATAAGGGCACGGGAGTGAGGGACCTTAGACTACAAAAAAACATATTGTGGATCTAATCCATTACTAAAAGTTGGATAGGGACTTTAGACCGATTTTCCCTAGTCAAAAAACCTAAAAGTATCCACTTCTCAAATGAGGTCAATATTTAAATTTAGTGATATGTAAGTGATATAATTGATTGATAATTAGAGAATTTATAAAAAAGAGTGTTGCTTTTAATATCGGGGGAACTACATGTAGGTGAGAGAAGGAGAAAATAATTACCAACATATGGAGGGGTGCAAGTGACACTTGCATCCCCACAACTTTTTCATTTGCACCACACTACAAATACACTTGCACCCCATGTGTTCGTAATTTTTTTTCCCTTCTCCCATCTACATGTACTTTCTCCATATTTAATATCTTAATTAATTGTCACTGTGACGATCAAATGTGGTTTTTACTGTAAAACTTTATTCAAATAATGATCTTAAAGTAGGAAACTTATTTATAAATTAAATATTTTTAGAGAACTGCTATTAGCACTTACCTAATTTCTTTGGACCCTCTACTTTTTTAAACCCTCACCCACATGACTGAGTCCCCTCCATTTTCACTTTCAACCCCCACCTTGAACTCCAACTTTTCTTCTGCAATGTTGTAACAACCCTCGTACTGATTACCGATAAACCACTGAATTACATACTGATTACTGCTAATTTGAATTGATAATGACTGACGATTGGATTAACTGAAGTACTGAATGGACTGATTGAAATCGAAACTGAAATTGAATAAGTTTATTTGTTGAATTGCATATTGCATCTGTTTGATTGATTGATTGTCTGTTTGAATTCATATGTTTAAACTGCTAATTGAAGGCCTTATCGGCGGCCGAATTAGGAACCGTTTAGAGTTTTGGGATCAGTAGAATATTTATGATTTAATGGTATATTTATTTGAAAATTGTTTAGGAATGATTAAATTAGATTAAATAAAGCCAACTTAAGAGTTTGCCGTAATTACAACTTTGCCATTGAGTGGAGCCTTTGTTCATTCTTGTTTGAAGCCTTGTATATGTTTAATCAAAACATTTCATCAGCCCTCTCCCTTAGTTCCACCGAAATTAGAGAAGAATTAGAGAGAGTAAGAGTGTTTTGAGTTCATTTAGTGGGAGTACTTGGATTTGAGGTGTGCATTGTCAAATTGGACTCTTAAGCTTTGAATACAAGACTAAGGTAGGATATTCATCTCCTTATTGTTGTCTTTGAGATAAATCTTGCATGGGTTTTTGCATCATTGTAAGATTAAGTCATGTTTTAGTTCATAAATGTTGAATTGGAACTCCATTCATGCATGCATGGCCATTTTGGTGATTTTTGTAGTTGAATTCATGATGGATTGTACATGCCTGCTCATGTTTATATCAAAGTCCATGTTTTCATTTTGTTTTCCAACTATTGAGCTCAATTGAGCAAGGATTGAGGCTTGATTTTGGTTTAAAGTTCATGCATTGCATGTTTTGAAATTGTTCTTGAAATGGGTTTGAAAAATGGCTTTAATTGACCAACTCTTGGCCCTTGCATGTGTAAATTGGCTTTTGAAACTTGTTGTACATTGAATGTGGATGTATTTTCCAGAATTTGGGCCCAAGAGGTCGAGATTTGAGTTGAGAATGCTTGGTTTGAGCTTGGAAGGCAAATCTGGAAATTTCCAGATTTGGCTTCTTCGCTCGAGCGAAGGATTCCTCGCTCGAGCGAGCACCTTTATTCAGGGCTCCGCTCGAGCGAGCATCGAGCGTGGTATCGCGCGTAAAAATCGAGCATCCAGTACTTTTACTGTTCATCAGACCGCTCGAGCGAAGGATTGTTCGCTCGAGCGAATCCTTTGTTTTTGGAAGCTCGCTCGAGCGAAGGAAGGCTCGCTCGAGCAAAGCGCCTATTTTCAGCAACTTTTGAAGAATGCCTTCCAACTGTATTTTTGCATCCTCATCTCATCCTAGGCATTCTTAGGCCTAGTTTAAGACATCTTAATGAGGATTTAGACGTAGAACCACACCGAGGAAATTTAGGGAGTTAATTATCATCCTTCCCGACTGTGAAACTTAGTGTGTGTTCTATTTGTTAACTGTTTAGGGTTGGCTCTCGGGGACGCGCTCTAGCTGCTATTAGCCCAATCTCTGTGAGTAACAATTGTGTAAAGATATGTTCAAAATGACTATCTTTTGAATACTGAACTGAATTGTTTACTGTACTGATATTATTTACTGAATGGATGTATGTCCTTTATTTCTGAACTATACTGTGACATCCTTAGCACCTACTGTTATTGTTACTGTTACAGAGATCTCTGTCGGTTCCCTTGTGGAACTATACTGTTTACTGAATGACTGGCCATCATTACTGTTCGGTCTTTTTGACCTACTGTTACTGTTATGCTAATGGATGTACCACATAAGATTGTTTATTGTACTGAACAACTGTAATACTGATTGAAATGGACTGTTTTCATTACTGTAAGGACATTCATTCTAAACCTCTTTACGCTTTATGTTATTCACTGGGCTTTAGCTCACTGTTCATATATATATGTAGGTTCCCAGCAGCCAGACCAGAGCTAGGAGCGTGGGTTGGTCCCCAGTTTTGTCAAGCCAGCCTATGTGCCTCACTGCGAGGTTCCGAGTTGCCATGTTATGGCTAGGGGTGTTTTTGTGTTCCCCATCGGTCTCCTCACTGTTTTGTATTACCGTATAGACTGTCTACTGTTTTAACTGTACTGTTATCGAGGGATCAAGTCCCCGTACTGAATGTTGTGTATGATTGTATAGACTGTACTGTTCTGAACCGTATGAATGCATGAAAAATGTTTTTGGCATACAGATTTACACAGCTCAATGGACACTAGTTACTTATTGTATTGGCTTCCGCCAGTCAGACTGCTTAATCAGATATCTTGTTTAGCGTGCCTTTGGTAATCTCGACATCGCTTGGCGATTCTGATGCTAAACCCATAGGGCCGGGTTTGGGTCGTGACAAATGTTCCCTACCGCCGGCAATCCCATCCCGTTGGCAGTTCCATACTGTAGGAGTCCTCTCTCTCTCTCTCTCTCTCTCTCTCTCTCTCTGTGCGACAATGGTGTCCAAAGACAAAGAACATCGAATGGTCCAAATCTGAGTATTGGACTGACCAATTTCACTAATTCACGCCATGGATCAAAATTTCAAAAAAAAAAAAAATCAACTCAAAATTTACAGTCCATTTCAACTCTTACACAAATCTCGATCCTTTTTTATTTATTTATTTTTTAATGTTGAATATAGTTGCCTATCTTTTATATATATCTTGTTCAATGAAATTTGGTACAAGTACTGCACTAAAACTTAGCAAAGCTATGGCCAATGGTTTCCATTGTGAATGAGGTATATACGGCTAGGGTTTCCATGATGAAGATGATTATAAGCATAGTGAGGATGATGAATCTTTCCAGTTGCAGATGCAAATGCAGATTTAGATTTCTTATAGCACAAGGGATATAGTACCGACTTCAATATCTGGTGGATGTACCGATTCGTAGCAGCGATCAGAAATCTCAAAGAATAAGAAGAATAACCAAATGCGGCGATGGCAGCGAAATAGGATCATTGGTTACTAGATGATGCGGTAGAGGAAGGAGGATGAGAGAGTTTTTTGGCAAATTTGGACGGTGAGAGGAAGGCCCTGATCTTGAATGGCTGTGAGGAGGCTCGATCTTATTCTTAGATAAGATTGGAAAGATCTTCATCGATGAGATTGGAGAAATCTTCTTTAATGAGATTGTGGCCATCAGAGTCTCCAGAGTTGTGCTTCGATCATAGAAAAAACGAAGGGGTGTTGTCGGAGATAGTCGTGGGGTTGAGAGAGGTAGTCGTAGATGGTGGCAGGTGAGTGGGGTGGCGTTGGCACCAACGAGAGAGGTGCGGGGGTGTTGATGGAATTAGGGTTAGGATTGGGATAATTAGGGCTAGAGATGAGGGTAGAAATGAAATTTTATTTTTGGACAAAATTGGAATAAAAAAATAGAAAAGAGGGGGTCCAAAGAGATAAGATAGGTGCTAATAGCAACCATCTATTTTTAATGATTCCTTAGAAGTTAAAATTGAATCTAATTTTTAATCTCGAATAGTAATGTTCATAAATGAATGTAATTATAAAGATCAATAATAATTCACCAACTATTTATTCAGTGTCGGTATCAATTTTTATTATTTTTGTAAATTTTTAAAATATATCATGTAGAGATAGAGAATTAGAAAATTACAAAAAATATATATATTTACATATTTTTATTAAGTAAAATGGTCGAAAAAAATGTATTTTACTCATTAAATTTAATATAGGTGTACAGAAAATATCTAAAATACCCATTGTTATTAAATTTAATTATTAAAATATTTTTTTTTGATAGTTTTACAATGATTTAGATTAAAAATAAATAGAAATTTTAAATTTATTTTATTATAAAGTTCAAACATTAATTTATTTATTCTTTTAATTTTTTCAAAAGAGAATTTAATTTGTTTTTTAGACGGGCAAAAGAGAATTTTAAACTATTCCTACGAATTTGTTTATGGCACCAACCTCTATCATACGCCCAACTCTGGAGTCAACTGTGCGCATGTGAATGTCTTTTTTGTCGCAATCCACCGGGAGTGTTCACACAAATTTTTTTTATTTTTTATTTTTTTAAAAAGCACTGTCAATGTCTCGTGAAGTTTTTTTATTTGATATAATTTTTGTTTACATCACATCAACACAATTTTCTCATATCGAATCTTTTAATTTTTTTTACCAATTAAAAAATCTTTTTAATTTTTTTAATTTATGAAAAAAATTAAAATTAAAATTTTAATATAAAAATACATTATTTTTAAATTTTCATTTTTCATGTCGGAGGTAGTAATTCACAACATGTATTTTTGACAAGTGATGCTTATAATCCTTTTTTTTTTTTTTTCTAAAGACTCACTGTTTGATTTTTTTTAATAATAATTATAATCTCAATTAAAAAATTAAGGTTTTTTATTGATAATTTTCATTTAGAGGTATTCTAACCCAATAAGTCCATCAAGGAAAATTATAACCCAGTTAGTCACATGTATTTATACTTTTATTCCATGAGATCTTTTTTTTCGAATTTATATTGTTTGTTTTGTTGGACTATTATACCTTTATATCTATTGTTGATATGTATTACATAGAAAAATGATATACACATTTCCTTTTTGTTGCTACCTCTATTTGGGTAATTACCATTATTCACGTTTTTCTTTTTGATCAGTTTGATTTACATTTGTGTTATTGTTTCATTATGCTAGAGTTTCGAAACTCTCTAATTGATAGGGTTTAGAAACTCTAGTGTACACATGGTGGTGAAATAATATTATGTTCCTCCATTGTTGCGGTGAAACTTTGTGTTCCTCCATTGCCACTTTATGTTCGAAGTTCTGTGTTCGTCCATTGTTGTTCTGTGTTCGAAACTCTATGTTTCTAGTCGAAACTCTGTTTATGTCTAGTCAAGTTTGTTACAAACATATTCTTCAAATGTGGATTTGATTTGATTTGGATTGGTGGAATGGTGAAATTGCATTAGATTGTTACTGATAGTGATAATGATAAAGATGATGATGAAGATCAGAACGTGGGTGATATTTTTGTTTTTAGAGTGATTGAGTTTTTTTTAGATTTCTAATTCTATTGTTGCCATTGTTTTTATTTTTTTGTTAATCAGTGTGAATGTTCACATTTCACATTGTTTGAAAGTTTGAGAAATAAGTGTTGGAATATAGATATGGACATAATTATATATTTTGCAAGATGTAAATGTTCACATATCATTGGTTATTTGTTACTATACCTGTTGTTTGAACAATTATTTTTTATTAACATTAAACAATTGAAATAGTCATTTTTTTTCTTTCAATTTTGTTTCATGTTACAGTGTGAATTGTGACATTTTGTCTAGGCGCCCGCTCGAGCGAAGGAAGTTACGCTCGAGCGGAGAATTGTAGCTCTCAGAATCTCTTGAGTTTGTAAGCGGGTCGCCCGAACACATGAAGTTGCGCTTGAGCGAAGAATGTTGGCTTCTAGTTGTTTCACTATAGCTCTGCAAAATTTCTCGGACTTGTCATTTTACGCTTGAGCAAAGGATTTGTCGTTCGAGCGAGCCTTCCAAGTTTGTGTCTCACGCTCGAGCGAGCAGCGAGATATCATCAATTTAAAAAGATGATTCTAAATCATTTCTTTACCCTTTTCTTTTCTATTTTCTTTCTTATCTTCCTCTCTCAAAGAAACCCTAAGTTTCCATCCCAAAATACTTCTCATTCACTCACGATCCCACCTAAATCTCTTGCAATGAGTGAAGATCACCATTTTCACCGATTGGATTGTTGATTTTTGTGAAGGATTCTTCTAGAGGCTTGGTTCTTGTGCTCCTAACTTGAGGTAAGGTTACTTTTAACCTAGTATTTCCTTGTTTTGAAGAGGTATTTATGGTATTGTTGAGGATTATGGCCCAATTTGATGATTTAATTGGAGTAAATTACTATTTCACACCAATAAATTGTTTTACTCAACTTTTATTGTGAATTTCCTAAATTATTTTCACAAATAGGCATATTAATGGCAAGTAAACTCATACATTTGACGAAGGGGCGAAAACCCCAAATTTAATTAAAATCCTAATTTCAACTCAAGTAGAGAATGGTATTTAACTTGGGATTTTCTTAAATGTGTGAAAAGTGTGAAAAGTAAAGAAATGAAATATATGATATGGTTGTTGTGATGGGATTATGGATTGGACATTGGTTCTTGTTGAATGCTATGTTGTGTATTATCTCATGGAGTATTGAATGTTTGTTAACTGAATGATGGTTGGTGAATTGGTGTTTGTTTTTGGCTTGAATCCTAGACAAGAGTCAGTTTTAAGGGCGAGTTGTGTTGGTATCCGCGCAGGGAAAGTCAAGGTACCCTGTTGTCTTGGGCTTCTCGTTGGACAAATGTGGAAAAAAATGTTTTTGGGTGTCCACTGGTCCTACCGTATTGTAGTCAGTAAAAGTAGGAAAACGGACGATTTTGGGTGTCCACGTCTTGTCGTATAATAGTCGGTAAATGTGGGGGTTGTTTTCAACTTAAAAGTGTTTTTGGGTGCTTACGTCTTGCCGTATAACAGTTGGTAAATGTGGGGGATTGTTTTAAAGAAAAATGATTTATGTTTTGACTCGAACTCTTGTAAAGGACTCATGGTGTAACGCCCTCAAAAATAAACCCATAAGTCATACATTCATGATACAAGAAGGAGATATTATATTTCATGCATCAGAGTATTCTTACAAAAAGTAATACATGTTGACAACAAAAGTAAATGCCCTATAGGCTTACAACTTTTCAAGTCAACACTTGGTTACAACAAAAGCAGAGTTCTAACTCTCTATACAAAATAAGCCCTTGGCTTGAATTTACATGTATCATCGAAATAGCTAAATAACAAAAAGAGCCTTCACTCCCAAAACCTTCCAAGCTAAGGCCTTGGAGGCGGCATATCACCTAAACCTAAAAATGATGTCCCAAATAGGGTGAACCAATGCCCAATAGAGATATGCTAAACATAATATGAACAATAACTAAAACGTTAGCATTTGATAAATGTTCAACTCAAATAAACAGACATGCTTCTCTTCATAACCAATCCATATTCACAGGTATATATATATATCAATCATTTTCCGCTTCATTATCCAAACCAATTCATAGATATGGTTCTCAATTCATCCAGACAGTTTATAATGAGACTACAACTCACATTATTAACATTTCCATACTTCAATTCAAAATGAGACTACAACTCATATCATTAATACTTCAACACTTCAATTCATCTACGTTATATAAACGTAATCAAGATTTCGGGACTTTCACCTTGGACACTCCGGCCAACTTAATTATCAATGGAGTCCATCCCCTATCTCCTCCCAAACAAGTTTGAGAGTCCATCCCCTATCTCCTCTCAAACCATGGAGTACATCCCCTATCTCCTCCCAAACAGTATACATGTACAATGTATTTAAACACTTATCATATACAATGATCAATCAATATACATATTTGATGTATTATTCTAACCGTCATATTCAACGACATATTCCAGGTGATTGGTTTCAGTTTTCCCTAATCAACATGCAATATCTACAACAATCAAGACTATCCTCCACCGATAGCCCAAAAACAATTATTTCTAAACATATAACAATTTCATCAAACAGATAAATTATCAACATTTCCATAGGTGAGTGATTAATTAATCCAACTACACCATTCCATCTCATAATTTCTCAATTTCATTATTTCCGATCCAATTTCACATTTCCATAATTAATTTCATTAATTATACCAACGACCCAATTTAACCCAACTTAGGCATTTTCCTCCATTTTCTCAATATTGACTCAAAGGTCCAAATATCATCAATAAACATCCATAACCTCATTTTAAGACCCATATACACATGTAGAGTTCAAAGGGCACAAAACCCCTCTTTTCAATATTTCAAATCTCAAACCCTAACTTCTTAAATCAAACCATTTATACAAAATGCCCAATATCTATGTTAAAGCTCATAAAGATGAGTAGTTATCCCTACCTTAAGTGTAGAAGACGAGCCCAGCAAGGGAAGAACTCCAAACACGCCGAAATCACCTTCCACTCGGATGAAAATGGAGGTCTTGAAGAGCCTAAGCTTTTTAATGAAGGAAGGGGGGTGAAGAGATCACTTGATCTTAGCTAAAATGTAGAGAGAGAGGGTATTCTAGAGAGAGAAGCTCTCAAACTAGGGTTTTGGAAAGTTAAAGAGAGAGAGAGAGAGCCGAAAAAATGATTTAAAATATCACAGTCGCGATCTGATATACGTTTAGTCCGCTCAAGCGGAGAGTAATACGCTCGAGCGTAAGACACAAAAACTTAACCCGCTCGAGCGCAAATATACCCGCTCGAGCTCCAAGGTACAACAGCAAAGCACTACTTGCTCGAGCGTAGAATACACTCCTCCAGTACTTTTACAGACTTCGAACACCCGCTCGAGCGCAAGATACCTGCTCGAGCATAAGGAACGCTGCTCGAGCGTGAAAAACACCTTTGCAGTATATTTGCAGACACACAAAATGCTGAAAGGATGCAAACTCCGCTCGAGCGCAAAAAGACCCACTCGAGCAGATCATCAAAAATCTGGGCAACAAGATTAGAGACTAGAACCCAACCAACTTGTTCGAAACACGCCCAAGACATTCCTAAACTCAAATTCAAATAGTTAAAGGACAGAAATGAAACATGTACAACAACAGACATCTACGGAACTGAGTTCGGAATACAATAACCAATGGAGGGAAAAACAGGATCGCTATACATGGTGATATTCTCCTTGTGTAATGGTGTTTAGGTGCAATGTGGAGATGTGAATTATTTAATGATTAATTTGTTTACCTATTTGGCCCTTCCCATGCAACTGAATTACTTGTATTGTTTCTACAATGGTGCCATGAGCTTATTCAAATAATTAAATACTTGGTTAAATGTATTCCTATTGAATAATTGCTCAACCCTAATTAATTTTCCAGGAAATGACAACATTCCACCTCAGTGAGGATAAGAAGCAAACAAGTGCTTGTCTTGGAGAAAGTACGCCGGAGAACATTTTGATTGCCATTAATTGAGATTTTGTGTAAGGACTTTCATATTTTTGTAGTTTTTATTTTGTATGCCCCCTGTGGCTCCTTTTGTTGTAAAGTCATCTAATTTATTGAACTTGGGGATGAGATTACAGAGTTTTGAATATGTAAACCATAATGATTGTAAACTTGTGGATCTTAGTTCAATGAGAAAGATGGCTTTTGATAGAAGGTTATGCTTGTTGTAGTGTAAACTTGTATGTAAGTTCAGGGCGTTACATGAATGTTCACATTAGTATGAATTTAGTTTTTTAAGATTAGTTGTATATTAATTGTAAATTGTGAACATTCACATTGTATTTTAGTATGAGTTTTTTTTTTTTTTTTTTGAAATTTTTTCGAAAGTTAGTTGTATTTTGTTATTTTTTTTACTATGTTTGTTAGTTAAACAATCATTTTTGTTACCATTGAACAATCGAAATAGTCGATTTTCACTTTTTCAATTTTATTTTATATTTTCACATTACAGTGTGAATGTTCACATTGGTATGAGTTTATTTTTTATTTTATTTTTTAAAAAAACTAGTTTTATATTAATTGTAAATTATAAACATTCGAATTGTATTTTGGTATAAGTTTTGTTTTTTCAAAAGTAATTGTATGTTTATTGTTTTTGTTACTGTGCTTGTTATTGAACAATAATTTTTGTTACCAGTGAACAATTGAAGTAGTCGATTTTCACCTTTTTTTTTTTTTTAATTTCGTTTTATGTTTTCACGTTGCAGTGCAAATGTTTACATTAGTATGAGGTTTTTTTTTTTTTTTTTTAAATTTTAAGGCTAGTTATATATTAATTAGAAATTGTGAACATTTACATTGTATTTTGATATAAATTTTATTCTTTCGAAAGTTAGTTGTATGTTTATTGTGAACATTCACATTGTACTTTAGTATGTATTTTGTTTTTTCAAAAGTTAATTGTATGTTTATTGTTTACTGCGAACATTCACATTGTATTTTAATTTTCATTCAAATTTTTTGTTGCATTATTTTTAAAATTCTCAAATTATAAAGATATTCATAATTTGAGATTTTTTTTATAGAATGAGGGAGAAACTCTTTCCTTAGAATAAAGGAGAGATTTTTTCTATGTAATAAGAGAAAGATTTTCTATTTAGAATGAAGGAGAAATTTTCTCTATAAAATGAGGGACTATTGTTATGTATTAATTTTAAAATAGAAACATGTGCAAAAAAATTAGAAATGATGATTTGGTCTTATTATATTAAATAAGACTTATTAAAATACTAAAAAAAGAATATAAATTAGATGGAATAAAACATTTAGAAAGAGTATTTATCAAAAAAATAATCCTTAATTACCATAATAAATACAAAGTAAAATGAAATACCCACCTCACAAAAACAACTGAACAACCAACCCTAACAAAACCAAATTGAACACTCACATTTGAAAACCCAATGCACATGGTCCATTATTCTTAGAACAATAGGGCTGAACGAAACTGGTGGGAAAGATTAAGAAAAGTGCATAATGAAGCCTGATCGAGATAGCTCGGAGGAGGCTCGAAGTGTACCGGTAAGTTTTTTTATCAGAAAGTTCAGTTATAATTGACAAAAAAAAAAAGAGAGTAAACTTGGCAAAAAAGTTAGTTAAATATTTTTATAAATTTTCTCATCGGCTTAGAATCCCAAACAGAGACTTGAATTTCTCTGAGAAAATTTCATGAAATCAATCGCTTAGATTGTGTTTGGTTGAAAGATTTGAAAAAGAGAAGCAAAAAAAGTAAATAAAATATTGATAAAATATACTTATATTTTTCATTTTCTCTTTCTAAATTCCTCCCAAAATCTCTAAATCAAACACAACCTCACTCTCTCTCTGCTTCTCTGCATAAAATTGAGGTGTTGTAATAGCAAGAACGTCAATTCCAAGTAGGGACGGACCTATGCGTGGACCAACAGGGGCCACGGCCCCCTTGCTTAAATTAAAAAAAAAAAAGAGATTATATTATATATTATTTTTGAACCTAATATTAATAATATAGAATTGTGTAGGAAATATGCCTCTCTTTTGTCATTGTCAACTAGTCTGGGCCTCACCTATTCATTAGATTGGCCATTCCTTTTTCTTGGCCTCTTCTTTCCCAAAAAAAAAAAAAAAAAAAAAAACTGAACATAAAATATAATTAAAAATTCACTTCTTTTTATTCATATATTAAATATAATTTTTTACAGACTCTTTGCTTGTATACATTAAAAAGGAAATTGCGAAAATTTTTATTACAGGGTCAATCATTGAATACTTTCGAGATATGAAAAAACGTCAAGTTCCACTTTGATAGATGATTGAGTTGATTTGTATAAAGAATTATTTAATACATGACTTTGTTTTTATTCATATATTAAATTCACTAAATATACCTATCTAAAATAATAAAAAAAATTCACTAAATATATGATTGTTTTATTTTTTACGTACTTGAGAGGGTAATTTATGTGGAAATTGGGCCGAGCTAGGTGATGGGCCGTTCTATGGGCTACAGTGAGAAGGACTAAGTAAAAGGGCCTGATAGTTAGCCCGGTCCTAGAGAAGATTGCAGTTAGCTCGGTCACCACGGTCGGCACGGTGACAGTTAGCTTGATCAAACCATCTTGAGCCGAGGCATTGTTGGCTTCTGCTTAGGACTTTGCTATTAGATAGCTAGGTCCAAGCTCATTGTGGATAGCACGGTTTCAGACAACCCAGTTAAAATATGTCAACCGAGGTACACGCGCAATGAAAGGAAAAACCAAGCTAGCTGGAGCTCGGCTTTAGCGTGGCCATGTTATCTCGGTCGTATTGACATCCAACCATAGTAAAACCATCTCACTTAGTTTAAACAGTGAGGGGGTGTTGAAGGATAAGCATTATCTTTCAGGAATGTGATTCCTAGGAGAACTCTACATAGAGGAATAAGAGTCCTACTAGGATTGTGTCACATGAAACCTATAAAAGCTCATAACATCACCTATGGAGAGGTAACACAACCTTGATTTCCGAATACACAGAGTTTTTTGTCTATTTGTCTATTTTGCTGACTTAGGCATCGGAGAGGTATCTGGCACACACCCGCCGGCTAGCTTACATTTGTGTTTTCAGGGAGTGAAGCGACGACGTACAGAGGAGCGCAATCTTGATCAACAGGATTATACGAGAACAATATTTCGTACTCGTACAGTACTAATTTAATATCAAATTTTAATTTATTTTTTGAATTCAAAAAAAAATAATAGTTTATATTAATTCATATAAAAAAAACTTATTCATGCCTTGGCCCCTCCACAATTGAATTCTTGGTTCCGTCCCTGATTCCAAGGCCACTAGCATGGCTCGGTGGCGCTCCACAGACATTGTCACCTCGCGGGTTTGGGAGGTGAAAATATGTTATGTTTTAGTGAATCTTCGTTGGGGACGTGGGTTAATTTTTTAATTTTAAATTTTTTTAGTTATTTTAATCTGATACTTAAAGTCTCGTTTGGAATGAATTTTTTAATTTTTTTGACTTTTGTGAAAGAAAAAATAAAATGATTATAATTTAGATATGACATTTTATTTTATTGATTTTTTAATCTATTTTATCTTTTTGTGACTATTTTAGCCTAAAAAATATATGCCAAACAAACATAACGTGAATTTCCAAATTATTATGGGGTGTGCAGCTAGGTGGGAGTATAATATTTTATAGGAGGGATAATTTTAGTATTATGTGGAAGGTTTAGAAATTTTATAAGTAGGGATTAAAAAATTAAGATTCAGTGTGTTTGGTTTGAGTTTTTTGGATTAAGTTCTTTGAAAATTGAATTTTTCGATTTTCGTATTTTTTTGTTTTTAGTGAATATTTTTAAAATTTTAAATATATATTTTTTTTTTACTTTTTTAGATGCACCTTACTTAGATGTATCTAAAAAGTAAAAAATTTGTGAAAAAATATTTTAAAAATTAATAAATACATAAAAATACAAAAAATGTACAGAATTCTTGTTTTTTTTTTTTTTTTTGTATTTTTGGTATTTAGTGAATTTTTAAAAGATTTTTTTTACAATTTTTTTACTTTTTAGTTGTATTTATGTTAAGTGTGTCTAAAAAGTAAAAAAATTGCGTAAAATATTAAAAAAATTCGATAAAAACAAAAAACACGAAAATAAAAAAATAAAATTTTTTAAAAAGTGTTTTTAGAAAAATGGAACCAAGCAAGCATGCCACTCATTTTCGACATAATGAGGTCCTGCAGTTGCGCTAGGATGAATAGAGGACATAGTTTCACAAAATTCCCAAATTTATTATGCGGAAACTCACAAGTAATTATTTGATATTTTCAAGTTGTTTCAATCGAATTGTTATTTATGATTTTTAATATAATATTAAAAATTTATTCAATTAAATTTTTTTAATTTTAATTAAGTTCAAATTATTTATAAAATTATTTTTCTTATTAAATGAGATGACCATTATAAAGCAATGAATTTTTTGGGAACATTTTATGACAAATAAACACTAGTTTAGGAAGTTGGTTTGGGGTGGGTTGAGAAATAGTCATGAAAAAACAAAATAAGTTTTTTAGTCTCATATTAAAAAATGTCGCATTCAAATCATAATTATTTCATTTTTTTTCTCACAAAAGTCAAAAAAGTCAAAAAAACCTATCTCGAGACTTTTTAGCCTCAACCCTAAAAAGCCAAAAAGTTAACCCAAATCCCAAACGAACCCTAAGACTTAATTGTCCATATCAAAATTTGATAGGATTCAATTGTAATCTAGAGAAAAAAAATAGGACTTATTGGTAATTTTTTCTATTTTTTATAAAGTAAATTACAAATGCACCTTCTGAGATTTTGCTTAAAATATGGATTAATCCCTGTAGTTTGAAAAATTACAAATACCCCATTGTTAGAATTTTTTATTTAAAAACGATTAACTAAAAAAATAAAATTTTTAATTGCTCTCCTATACAATATTAAAATAACTTGAATTATTAATTGAAATTATCAAAAATAGTTAATTAACTTGATTTTTTTTTTAATAAAAAGAGACTATTTGTTATGAAATTATTAACTTTAAGGAGTGTGATGTAATTTTCAAAATTACGAGGGACAATTCGTATTGGGCGAATTACACTAATAGTCCCTAAAGTATGTGGCTTGTGTCACTTTAGTCCTTAACCTTTCAATTGTGATACATTTGATCTTAAATTTTGAATATTGTTCTAAATAAGGACAATTGAAGACATTGTTGCTCTATTTGAAGGACAAAGTTGTCATACAACTTATTTTGTACTGGTTAACTTATATGTTGTTTGAAATATAATAGCATTTTTTTTAATGAATAATGTTGGAACTTTTTTTGTTATAAAGTTCTGTTTGATTTGGTTTTTAAAATCTATTTTCAGAAAATTTTTTTCTAAGAAAATAAAAATTAAATTGGTGAAAAAATTTAAAACACATCATTTTTATATAATTTCATATTTTGGGAGGGTAGAAATAATTTTTTTAAATAAATTTTTTTTATATTTATTTTCGTTAAATTAGTTTTTATTTTTTCGAAAGTCAAACATGGCGATAATTTTGATATCATTATTAAACCAATTCATTAAATCAAAAAATCCAAAACTAAAAATATTTTATATATTAAACATATTGATTATACATTAAAAGGCTAATAACCCTTCATTACATGATAACTATCTAAAAATATCTGTTAACAACAAATACATCCATCTAGTACATGATAATTATTCAAAAATATCAATAAAATCAACCACCCATTACATGATCATCATCCAAACATATACTAAAAAATAATTTGGTAAAAAAATAAAAGAATAAAAAATTTATCATTTTTGTATAACTTTATCTTTGGTGAGTAGAAATAATTTTTTAAAATTTTAAAATATTTTTTGGCATTTATTTTTGTCAAACTAATGTATATTCTATCAAATTGATAACTTTGCTCTTGAAATGAAGTAACAATGTCTTCAATTGTCCTTATTTGGAACGAGATTCAAAATTTAGGGTCAAATTTATCACAATTGAAAAGTTAGGGACCAAAGTGACACAAGCGCCAAACTACAGAGACCGTTAGTATAATTCGCTCATTCGTATTTTAAACAAACCTCAAAATGTATATTTATAATTTATCTTTTTTGTATTATAATTTTATTCCATTATAAAATTTTAATTTTATTTTAATTTCTAACTTCTCAAACCCTAACATAATTCTAACATATCCTCACTCCTAGCCCAAGCCACTACCCACTTCCACTAGCTTCGGCCACCATCATCTACTTATTTTTAGGTCGTCATCACCTTCGGTTGAGTGTTTGATATAGTTTTTCTTACATATTATAAGACATTGTAAATTAAAAAAGAGTCGTGCTACAGGCCTCGAATATTGAGGCACGAATTTGTCTCGAATTTGTTTAACCGGTCATCCGGCAAAGAGGCTGATAGCCGCGTGTAATAACCCTTACCACTGTTTACCGAATAACCACCGATTACTGTTAAACCGAGACTGATTATGATTGACAATTGAACTGATTGAGTTACTGAACTGACTGACTAAAATCTGAACTGAATCGATTGAATATATATCTGTTTGAATTGTATTATATCTGTTTGACTGTGTGATTATCTGTTCATGTTTATATGTTTAAACTGTAAATTGAAGGCCTTATTGGCGGGTGAATCAGAAATTGGTTGATGTTTTAGAATCATCATAATTTATGTGATTTTATGACATAACTATCTGAAATGTGATTTAGTGTGATTAAATTAGAATAAAATAAGCTAAGTTAAACAAGTTGCCTTATTTACCATTTTGCCATCCTTAGTGGCCCACTACCTCAACATATTGAGCCTTACATACACTTAGGCAAACTTTTCATCAGCTACATTTTGTTGAGCTCCACCGAATTTAGAGAGAGAGGAAGTGAGAGACTTGAATTCACTTGTAGATTGCTTGGAAATTGAAGGATTTGAAGTATAGATTGCATAGTTGAGCTTGTTCATCTTGCATTCAAGACTTAGGTAAGGGGTTCAACCTCCTATTGATGTAATTAAGATTATTCTTGCATGGTTTAGAGCTAAGTTGAGGTCTAGAGCCAATTTATGGCTCAAATTGTTGCCTTGGAGCTTAATTGTTGCATGCATGTGTATATTGAAGAGTTTTGAGCTTGATTTCATGGAAACCTTGCATGCATGTCTATCTTTTGATCATAATCCATGATTACACCAAGTTCTTGAAGAAATGAGCTCAATTGAGCAAGCTTTGAAGCTTTAAATTGGTTTGAAGGCATGCATGTCATGTTTGAAGTTTGTTCATGAAAATTAATTTGAAATTTGGTTTAATTGAACTACCCTTGGGCTTTGATTTTACAAATTGAGCTCCAAATCATGTCATTCTATGAGTTTACTTATGTTTTTCAGAAAATTGGCCCAAGAAGATCGAATTTTATGCATCTAGACTTGATTTTGAGCTTGGGACTCAAATATGGAATTTCCAGATTTTGGTCGTCCGCTCGAGCGGGGGAAAGGCCGCTCGAGCGGGGAAATCGAGCTCTCAGCATCTTGCACTGTAGAACAGTCCGCTCGAGCGGAGTATTGGACACTCGAGCAGAGGACTGGGTGACACGCTCGAGCGGGTGTCGAGCAGGCGTCGAGCGTGAATTTCACCTATCTAGTACTTTTACAAAGACGCTCGGCGGATTTGACGCCGGCGTGTACCCATTGCATGTCCGCCGAAGCGTTAAACCCACGCCTTCGGCGGGACTCATTTCTGAAAATTCTGAAAATGTTTTCTGAATACATCTTTGCATCCTCATCCCATCCTAAGCATTCCTAGGGCATATTTGAGGCATCTTAAAGAGGATATAGATATAGAACCACACCAAGGCAATTTAGGGATTAAGTTATCATCTTTCCCAATTGTACGGCTTAGTGTGTGTTCAATCTGTTAACTGTGTAGGGTTGGCGACTGGAGAGACACGCTCTAGCATACTGTAGCCCAAAACTCTGTGAGTAACAACTGTGTAAAGATATGTTCAAAATAATTATCTTCTGAATAGTAATATCTTGTTTTTTTCAACTATTATCGTTAATCGAATGAATGTATGTCCTATATTCTGAACTGTATTGTGGCATCCTTAGCAACTCATCATTCGATTCTTATCACATAGAGATCTCTGCCGGTTCCTCGTTGGAACCACTCATTTCTTGATTGATGGCCATCATTTCTTGTTCGGTCTTTTAAGACCTCATTTCTTGTTATACTAATGGATGTACCACATATGATTTCTTGTCTTGAACAACTGATATACTGATTGAAATGAACTGTTTTCATTACTGCAAGGACATTCATTCTAAACCCCTTTACGCATTATGTTATTCACTGGGCTTTAGCTCACTGCTCATATATATATGTAGGTGTACAGGCACCAGACCAATGCTAGAAGCATCGGGGTAAACTCCAGTTTTGTCAAGCCAACCATTGTACCTCACCGCGAGGTTCCGAGCCGGCCAGGCTATGGCTTAGGGGTGTTTTTATTTCCCCGTCTGTCTCCGTACCGTTTTGTAATACTGTATAAACTGTACTGTACTGTTAATAGGGATTAGGTCCCTGTCTACTGAATGATTGTACATATAGGTACATACTGTTTTGTCACCGACTGCATATATGTATGTGTAGCTCGGCTTTTCGCGCCCCCTTTCGGAAGAATTAAATAGCCTTTACAGTTCGGACTCCACTTGTGTTGGTTCTGAATCTGATTTCACAAGTGCAATGTGAAACAGTGGAAACACAAAAAGAGTCCAAATCCGGCAATTGTTTTTGGAAAATCGATGTTTGAATCAAATGCCAAAAATAGACTGCTTTGCCAAATTTCAGAGTCGCCACCTAAATATTTATGGAAAATTTAGGAAACCCGTGACTCGTGCCAAAGGCCATTAGTCCATCGTTACCAAAGTGTCTTGGTTTGGGAACTTAGGTATGAGAGGGGAAGGTCAATAATGAGCACCCCACTCACCCGATCAAAGATCGGCCTCTACTAATTATGATGTGATTCTTATGTACAATATATGTTCTTATTCTGATTATTTAATAAATCCTAAAATTTATTATGTGAAGCATGCAAGGTATAGACTAGTTTGCTCAAATTGGAACAATTCAATTTCATATTTGTTTCTCGAAAAGGGTTTGAATTTGCCACTCTTAGGTGGGCTTAGGTTTGTGAATCTTAAAACGTACATTCGTTGAATCATTCCAATTTAAGCAACAAGCCTTCATCCACAGGCATTCAAACAGTTTATCATTTAAGCAATTAGCCTCATGGTAGGATACTACACATAATAAGAAAATTATGTACAAGCGGGATACTAAAGCATAACAACTCACATATTTACCGACGTCCCGCGAACAAGCTACAAAACAAAGTTAGAAAAATATGCATGATCTTATATACAGAATCCTAATGCAATTCACTCATGAGATGCACTAAAGATTCGGCTTCTAAAATATGGCATGTGAATCATCTCAAAACATACGATAGCGTACAGAATCACAGAAGAATTGATTAAATCCACACATGTAAATGTAGCTGAATCTTAATGCATGAGACATAAATGTAAAGCATGGATATGCATGGCATGTCAGATATATACATACACACAGTTAGGGAAAGCGATTAAAGAATGGGATAGAAAGAAGCGGGGTGGGGGAATTATTACAACACCTTAAATATTACAGATCCAAGAAAAATGAATAAAATAAAATCCTCACAAACACTCAAAATAAAAATAAAATAAAATAAAAACAACTTCAACTCAGTAATCCACTGACAGCTCCCACTCCTTTTCTCTACTGGAAATTGGGCCCAGAGCCCAAAATTATGAAAGTAAGCCCACTAAGTAAGCCCACTGGACCATGGTTTTCTCTAGCTGCTGGTTGGCTACATTTGCTCCCGAGCTTGACTTCGGTTAAATGAAACACTAGCTGGTTTGATTCACATACCTAAGGTTGATTCACACACCCACCACATTTTCTCTCTCTTCTTTGTGTTTTTCACCCCCCACTCTGAATACCACCCCCAGCACGCCTGTGTGTTGATTATTTTGTCTATCCATCTTTGCAGATCACCACTTATCAATCTCATCACCCCCACGCCTCCGATTTTCTTTTATTCCCTTCTTCCTCTAACCGAGAGAGAGAGAGAGAGATTTTGGTCTCGGCTAGAGAGAGAGAGGGTGTGAGAACTTGTGTGTGTGTGTCATGCATGGAGAGAGAGAGAGAGAGAGAGAGAGAGAGAGAGAGTTTTGCCGTGTGCTAGAGAGATTGGTTTTGTTGTTCAAGACAGACTCAAACACCCACTGTCATCCCTCTCTCTCTCCCATGGGTAGTGTATGGGTGTGTGTGGAGATGAAGTTGGTGTGGTGTGTGAGTCTCTAGAGAGAGAGAGTATCGTGTGAGGGTGTGTCTCTTCTCCCCCCTAACCCGTGTATCTATGTATATGTGTGCTGGGTGTGTTGTGTGTTAGAGAGAGAAGAGAGAGAAGTGCGTTGTCATGCATGGGTGAGAGGTGGGTTGGTGATGCTAATGCGTGGGTGTCCGTGTGTATAGTGTTGTGTGAGTGGTGGCTGCCGTGTGTGATGGCTGTGATGGTGTGTGTGTCGTGTGTGTTGTCCCCGTCAATGGTGTGATGCTGGGTGTGTGAGAGGTGGGTGTGTGCGATGCTCTGTCTATGGTGTGTGTTGTGTGATGGGTGTGTTCTTTCCTCCTTTCAAAATGCAACCCGAGAGAGAGATAAGAGGGTGTGATGCTGGGTGTGTGCCGTGTGTGGGTGTCTATGGTGTGTGTGTGTTGAGTGTGCTGGTGTATCAGTGAAGCTCTATGTGTGTGTGGTGAAGCATGCATGTGCGAGAGGTGTGTGTGTTCTATGAGGTAGCAGTGGTGGTGTGGGTGGTGTGGTGGCCGTAGCTGGTGGTGTGCATCATTCAAGAGCCGTGAGGGGGGAGAGAGAGAGAGCCGTGTGACTGTGTGTGCTGTGGCCATGGTAGTGGTGTTGGGTCTTCTCTTTTAGAGAGAGAGAAGCCCCCCTATGCATGTGTGTGATGAGTGATGTATGGTGACTGGGTGTGCCGTGTGCGTGGGTGGCTGAGTGAGTGTTTGTGTACTGTGTGTGTCTCTTGTGTATGCATGTGTGTGATGTGTGTGTCAAGCCGTGGGCATGGTGTTGGGATCTGGGATCCTGCCCAAGACCTTATAGAAATCAATGCAAGCAGAAAAACACACCCACACCCGAGGAGACACAATATTTAACGTGGTTCGGCCTCAAAGCCTACGTCCACGGGAGAGTAACCGGTTTTCACTATACCAATGGGAAGATTACAGAAAGATTACAATAGAGGAGGAGCTCACACTCTCCTCACTCAGCCACTCTCCCGTCTCCCTCGCTCACACCGAGAGAGACGGTCTTTCCGCCTTACATCTCTCACCCTCTTTGGTTTTCTCTCTCACGGTTCTCACTTCTCTCTCTCATTTTGCCTCTCCTCTCACCCTTCATTTATAGATGAGGGAGTAGGTGGAAGGTGGGCTGCCAAACCCACTTCTTCTCCTTCCCGACCGTCTTCCTTGACCCTTTGGTGGTTAGTGGCCGTCAAGGTGGACTTTGGTTGGTAGCCTCCAAAGTGTGTTCCCATGGAAGATGACAATCACCCCTTTCACATGGGGTGATATTCCACAAATCACCCCCTCAACTCATGTGAGGTGATCCACTGCACACACTGCTGTTAATCTTGTCACGCCTAAATTCAACATAGTCTGCATCTCCTCACTGAGATGCTTGCACCCCCTGAAGCTAGAGATAATACACCAGAGATACAAGAGGAGGAGGGAATCCTACATCCTCAACTCAACTCACACCACTCTCTGATTTGGAGAGAGCCTCTGCTCCCATCTCCCACAGATCTCTTCCACGCTTCTGCCTGGGATGTCTTCACCTGCTATGCTTGAACTTGCGCAACCAAGATATCTGACACCCCCTGCTTGGATGTCCTGCACCCTCTGCTGAGATGCCCTTGACTGTCATGCCTTATCTCGCAGGACAAGTCATTGGAGCAATAGAAAACTCGTTGTGTATCCCATCAACGTCCTTTGTCTTCTTTGCTCGGAGCTTTTCCTCTGAACTATCAGCCTTTGCCCTTTGCACCTCTGAACAACCTCCTGGCGTTTCCACATACGCTTGTTGTCTGTGCCTTTGCAATTCCTGATTTGCTGTCCAGTAGATTGATGGTTGATAGTAGCTCCATTTGTCAAAGCATCGTCAGCTATGCACTTTCTTGCATAGTGCTCGTACCCATGGCTTCTGGTCTCCATGCGTCGAGCTCGCCTGAGAGATCCGCATCAACTCTATCCTCTGCTGGCCATGGAACTTAAGAAACCACCATAGAGAAAAAAAAACTTGCCACTCCTTGGCGCGCACCCTTGCGTCTTATCTGTCTTAATTTCTCTGTCTGGAAGTTACTGTGAACTTTCAACAACCCGCTGCTACACACTCTTCTCGCGCCTCTGTACGACACTCTAGCGCACTTCTTGCTGCCAAGACGTCTGCATTTGTGCTCCTGCGCTTAGTATGCTCCTCTGCAACTATTGTTCTACACGTCCACATACCATCAAGCTCCAAGACCATGATATTTCCACGAGCCCATCTTGGTTGCCAAATCATCTATCCGTTGATGAATGGTCTTCTCTTCTGATTGAACCAGATCCTCCGATGACACCAACAACCAGGAAAGTTCCCAGGAAAGACTGGTGGGGTCACAACTAGTCCCACTTAAGAACCAGTCTCCTTAGACAGTGTCTTTTTGACAGAACTTTCCTAGACATTGTTGATCTTGAGATAATCATGTCTGCAATCCTCTGATCGCCCCTGACCAATCCTGATCTCTCTCGATCTGCCATTTGATCAAGCCTGATCTTCTCTGGTCTTCAATGATCTATCTCGCTTTGTATCTGGTTGTCCAATCTGGTCAGAATCTGTCCATTCTAACCTTTTCAGTGAATCCGCAGCGTTCCACAATATCCGGCAACCTTCCTTCGAGTATTAAAGATGACAAACTCCCATGTTTTAACAATCTTTAAAAAACCGTTCAGAATTTCACCATTCTGACCTCGCGGTTACGTCCGGAGCGGTCCGATTAGCTAGGACCAACCTTCGCTACACTTCCGGGGACCTCACTGAAAAATCTCCCCAAAAGTTGGGCCACACCACAATTTTCTAAAAATTCTGGGCCAAATTGCAATTTTTAGAAGTTCAGAGAATATTCCGTGTACCAACAGAATATTCCGTCCACTGCACTTGATGCCGTCCGTCACTTCAATCTGCCTTCTTTTTACAGAAACTCCGTCTCCAAAATCTGACCGTACGGATGTGTCCGGAATACTCCAAATAGTCGGAAAACACTATTGGATCACCAAAAACGGACTCCAAATGGCTTACATCTAGCCAAAACATTTTGTACGCCTCAGATCCGCGGCTGCACCTTAGCCGCGAAGCACCAGATCCATCCTCCTGCGACTGCACCATTGCCGTGTAACACTGGATCCCTTCCTCTGTGTGCTGACGTGGCAGATGACGTGGCGTTGACTGGATGACGTGGCGATGACCTGGCTGCCACGTGATGGCGACGCGTGTCTCGCGAGTGCTTGGCGCGTGTCTTGTGACGCGCTACCTTCCTCGCCGTTTCTTCTTCTGCGTGGGGGCGCGTGATCGACGGCTGGTTACCTGTTACCTGCGTGGGGCGCGTCAGCGGCAGCTCACGCGCCAACTTCCAGAGGCGCGTGAGAGCGCGTCCTTTGTCCTCTGGGTGTCTGCTTTTCATTTCTGGACTGGTTTCGTCGAGCCCTTGCTCCTAGTATGCTCAAAACCTGATTTCGAGCAACTTCATTTCTGGGCAGTTTCAAAAATCACACTGTTTTTGTTCCGAAACGCCACCGACGAGGCTCTGATACCAATTGTTGAGATCTGGGATCCCGCCCAAGACCTTATAGAAATCAATGCAAGCAGAAAAACACACCCACACCCGAGGAGACACAATATTTAACGTGGTTCGGCCTCAAAGCCTACGTCCACGGGAGAGTAACCGGTTTTCACTATACCAATGGGAAGATTACAGAAAGATTACAATAGAGGAGGAGCTCACACTCTCTTCACTCAGCCACTCTCCCGTCTCCCTCGCTCACACCGAGAGAGACGGTCTTTCCGCCTCACATCTCTCACCCTCTTTGGTTTTCTCTCTCACGGTTCTCACTTCTCTCTCTCATTTTGCCTCTCCTCTCACCCTCCATTTATAGGTGAGGGAGTAGGTGGGAGGTGGGCTGCCAAACCCACTTCTTCTCCTTCCCGGCCGTCTTCCTTGACCCTTTGGTGGTTAGTGGCCGTCAAGGTGGACTTTGGTTGGTAGCCTCCAAAGTGTGTTCCCATGGAAGATGACAATCACCCCTTTCACATGGGGTGATATTCCACACATGGTGCCGTGGGTGAGTTGTGGATAGTGTGCTGCTGCTGTGGTGGTATGGTGCATGGGTTTAGCGTTGTGTGCCTGCCATGAGTGAGTGGTGTGAGCTGTGTTGTGTGTGGCTGGGGGTGTTGTGTGTATGCATGGTGAGTGTATGAGTGGGTGATAACAGAGTTAATTGGCAGTGTGTGTGTGCCATGTGTGAGGGCTGTATCGGTGGGTGTCTGCTGGGTTGTGTGCTTCTCCTCTTCCTCTCAACCGTGTGTCTGTGTTGAATCTGAGTGTGTCCAGCCCCTCATGCCGTGTGTGTGTGCTGGGTGTGCATGGTGTGTGAGAATTGTGAATGGTGTGTTGTGTGCCGTGTGTATGAATGTGTATCAATGGTGTGGGTGTGTGTGCTGGGTTTGTGTGTTATGAATGAGAGTGAGTGTATCTGGGTTGTGTCTTGAGTGTGTAGGTGAAACAAAACAATTTGATCAGCCTCTCATGGCTGGAGAGGAGTGAGAGTGAGATGTGTGGGTATGGGTGTGTGCCGTCTCTCCTCCCTCTCTCTACCCGTGTGTATTCATTTTTTGAGAGAGAGGGAGAGCCCCCTCCAGTGTGCCTGTGTCTCTTTCTCCCTCCCCCAAACTGTGTGTGTTTCTCCCCTCCTCCACTCCTCCAAACCGAGAGAGAGAGTCGAATGGGTGTCTCTCTAGAGAGAAAAGTTCTTTTCTCCTCTTGTCCTCTTCTTGCTGTGTAGTGTCCCTCCTGAAAATGAGTGTGTGGGTTGTCCTCCAAAGAGAGAGCCAAGTTGGTGGTGTGTCTCTCCTCTTTAATCATACACCACCCACCCACTCACTTGAAAAAGCCTCTCTTTTGTTTTGTTTTTTTTACCCCCTTTTCTTCTCAACGTGTAGCACTATATGTATGTCCCCTCTCCAACTGTCCCTTACATCTGCTTTCTTTTTTTTTTTTTTTTGTTATATTCTCCCACCATGCCAAAGAAAAATAATCATCATGCTGCATTATCTAAAAATATAATATCACCCCCACCGAAATAAACCCACTGAGAGATATATCTCGTTAAAAAAACCACTCCACAACAAACTCCCATCATTCTGCTGATCATCTTTTATTTTATTTTTATTTTTTTTGTTTTCTTTTCTTTACAAGTGTTCTTTTCTTTTTATTTTGGTTTTTATTATTTTCTATTTTTGTATTTTGTTTTTATTATTTTTTATTTATAAAATATCATATGCCAATTTATATAAACACACCTAAAAATTTGTACAAACACACAAAATTATATAAAATTATAAATTCAAATAAAAAGATTTTAATTTGATCAAAATGGGTGAGTTTTGGAATTAAATTTTCAATTTGATTTTTTTGGTGAGGGTGGTCAAAACAAAGTGCCCAAGTCTTAGGGCCGGTCAAAATGGGGTGTCTACAGTATGAAGAAAATCTTTTTGCATACAGACTGTCACAGCTCATTGGACATTGTTTATTCTTGTATATCAGACATCATAGGCCTTGGCAATCTCGGATTCTTGGCGATTCACGGTGCTAAACCCATAGGGGCGGGTTTGGGTCGTGACACCGCGGTCGACAAGGTAATAACTGTGGTAGACAAGTGCTTCACCTGATCGTCTGGGTGGTCATCCGGCCGGTCAACCCGTGACCACAAATTCGTGCCATTTGCGCCTGAAGCTCTCGAGATCTGAAGCATTAGTAATTAAAAAAATATTATTGGAATATTAAGAAAGAAATGCTTTTAACTCTTCTTATTTAATTATCAATTTTTAATTTATAAGAATACACACTGAATAGGCCCAGAATTTCAAATTTGTTATGTTAGAATTTAAAAGTATTCAAATTATCAATTTAGCAAGTTGATGTAGTGCTCTCGAACAAAGAAGGCACTAATATTGAGACAAGTATAATCGACTTAACTCGCTTTGGTCGGTCGGAAGTGAGTCATGGTAGGTTCCATTCTTCTTTTATGCGGTTTCGCTAGTCGAATGTAATAGGGTCTATATAGCATATCGAGAGAATTATATGTACTTGCAATGGTTCTAGCCATTGCTGGAGAATTTAGAGGACTCTATAATGATTTTAGTTCTTTTTCTTTAATTTTTTTTTAATCAATAGTGCATTTAGGCCTTGTTTGATTAAATATGATTAATAGTGAAAATATTAATAATCTCATGAATTAGTATAGGTTTAGTTATCCAATAAAATTAATGGAATAACCATTTATTATGTATTCATTTTTTTTTCATATTCGAAATTAGGATCCCAACTCATTTCAATATTAAAAATTCGCAAATTTCGTCGGATTAAATATTTGTCTACATGTAATCCGATGAATAAAATTTGGAATCAAACATGAGATTATAGTCCATGGACTAATATTTCTAATCCTATGCTATAATCCTACTAATGAAACATGCCCTTAAGGTGTAATACATATTGAAATGTTGGAAAATGGCTTTGGAGGCTTTGCAAAATTCTTTTTTTTTGCTAACTTTGAGCATTAATTAAGGTGGGACCCAAGTGTTAGGCCAAGTTTGGCTACTACAAAATAATTCATCTTTTTATCTTTTTTCTATCACATCACCTCTCTACTTTTCTACACATTTTTTCGTAAAAAGACAAAAAGTGCACTTATTTAGGTCACCTCTCTACTTTTTATCTTATTTTTAACATTTTTCATTGGGTTCACGTTTAATGCCGCGTAGTGAATAAAACCGTATATTTGGTTGCTCAAAACCATTTCCGAATGAATGTAAATTCAACGCACATTTTCGGATTCGTGGAAATGGATTTAGGTGGGTTTCCTACACATTTGTGAAATGTGCTTGCCCCACATTGGAAAGCCTTAAGGTTTTGAATGGGTTTGTATACCTTAGCTTGGGATACTTGAGATGGGCTCCAAGAGGTACCCAAGTTTGTGGAAGGGTGCGGTTATGGGTAAAGTGGGCTAGACCTATTGGACCCAAAACAAAAACCACACGCGTGCCGCTGCCGTCCAGTTGGGTTGGGCTTGGGCATGGGTGTGAGGTTGGACTTGTCCGGCCCAATACTTATCTTTTTGGGCCAAAAGCTTTTGTAATTTATTTATTTATTTTTAATTTTGGTTTCAAAATTCAAAATAAATTGGTCCAGAATTTTTCCTTCACCCGAACAGGTTCAAAGGGTTCAAAATAGGTTCATACCTATTGAATTTAAATCTGTATCTGTTCAAACAGATTTGTACCTGTTCAATTTGTCTGAACAAGTTTCTATCTGTTTGGAAAAGTTACCATTCTTCCTATATAAAGCCTGCATTCTAGCAATTCTTGGATCAAACTTTTTCATCAGATTTTCGTCCTTCCTTTTCTGTTCGTCTCTGTGTTTCTGCATCTGTTCTGCATTTAATTTTTTAGGAAGAAAGAGAAAGAGTTACAATATTGTTTGGTTTGCCAGACTTGATTTTATAGTATTGTAAAATCAAGTGTTAGTCGTTGCATCCTGGGAAGTAGATGTCGATAAATCTTGAAGCACCGGAGCGAGGGCGAAATCTACTTTAAGGAGATTGTGTCCAACACAAGCCTTGACTTTAATTTCTGTAAACGTTTAATCCGAAAATTTAATTTATATAATTATTTTTTGAATTATTTTATTTTGTTGTTTATTTAATTTATTGTCACGACCCAAACCTGCCCTTATGGGTTTAGCACCGTAACCGGCCAGTAATCCGTAATTACCAAAGGCCTGCTTAACAGTAATGACAGTAATATAGAGTAAAGGGGCTGGCGGAAGCCAAAACAGTAAATAAAAGCTGTCCAATGAGCTGTGACAGTCTGAAAGCGAAAAGACTTTTATAAACAAAACCACATTTATAAACAAAACAGTATATACATATATCATATACAGACATTCAGGTTAGGGACCAAATTCCTACCATAACAGTGTAGTACAAGTCTCAAACATTTATTACAGAACAGGGACAATGGTGAAACTGGGACACCCTAAAATAGCCTTAGCTTTGACGCACTCAGAACCTCGAAGTGAGGCACAATGGTTGGCTTTGACAAAACGGAAGCTTAGCCCGACGCTCCTAACTTCGGTCTGGTGCTTGGACACTTACATATATATATATATATATAAACAGTGAGCTAAAGCCTAGTGAATAACAGCTATGTAATGAGCGTCCTCGGATGCTAACCTTACACAGTTACAGAATGAATACACACTAAGTTATACACTCGGGAATCAACAACTTAGTCCCTATCTTGACTCGGTGTGGTTCTGCATTAATATCCTCATTAAGATGCCTAAAACATGGCCTAGGAATGCCTAGGATGGAAAAGGGATGCAAAGATGTACTTTAAAACACTTTTCAAAATTTTCAGAAAACAGGGGTCTCACTCGAGCGTGGTTTTCTACGCTCGAGCGGATATGCAGACAAAGGATCTCCGCTCGAGTGTGACTTCCTTCGCTCGAGCAGACTGTAAACTTCATGAAAAGTATTGGATGTATGCAATTCATGCTCGACGAACACTCGACCTCTGCTCGAGCGCGAGACTCAGGTCCTCGCTCGAGCGTGAACTCTTTCGCTCGAGCGGACTGTAAAACACATGAACTTCTGGGCATATGCATTTCACGCTCGAGCACGACTTTCCACGCTCGAGCGGAAGTGCACGACTCAGAGGGTACGCTCGAGCATGAAATCCTACGCTCGAGCATGGGTCCAAAATCTGGAATTTCCAGATTCATCCCCAAGCACAAAACTCAAGCATTTAACCCTCAAACTCGATCCTTTTGGGCTAATTTTTTGGAAAACACTTAAAAACCCATAATATAACATGTTTTGAAGATCAATTTGAGAAATCAAAGCCCAAGGATGAGTCAAATAAACACAAATTTCAAATAAACTTCAAGAACAAGATGTACATTTAATATGCATGTGTTCAATTGAATTCAAAGCTTCTAACACATGGTCAAATGATAGTTTTAGCTCAAGAACATGGTAAATTCATGGACCTCTACTAAAATATGGACATGCATGTAAGGAATTCATACAAAACAACTTCAAATTTCAAGAATATGTACATCTATGCATGAATACACTCTCAAATTCAACTCTTTAAACCAATTCTTGACTTTAAACTCTAAATTACCATGAACCATGCAAGATACAACTCAAATGTACAAATGAGAGGATGAAGTCTCTACCTTATGTCTTGAATTCCAGATGTGGAAGCTCAAATATACAAATTTCATTCAACTCTTCTAAGTTTCAAGCCAATTTTGATGAACTCAAGTTTTCTCCTATCTCTCTCTCTCTCTTTTTCGGTTTTGGTCTAGAGAATGGAAGAGATGGTGTGAAATGCAACAATTAAGTCCAAATCAAAGTTGTAGGAAATGGCCACTCAATGGCGATTTGGTAATAAACTTGAACTAATGTAATTTAGCTTTATTTAATCTAATTTAATCATACCAAATCATATTTCAATTAAATCCACCATAAAATCACATAAATTCTAATTAACCTGAAATATTAATCAATTTCAGATTCGGCCGCCGATAAGGCCTTCAATTTATAGTTCAAAACTTAAAACATGAACAGATCAATCAAATGACAAATAGATAGAAATGCAAATAAAGCAATATATTCATGCATTCAGTTCAGAATTTCAGTCTGTTCGATTACTTATCATGCTCAATCAGAGATTAGCACTAATCAGAGGTGAGAGTTGTCACAGTTTTCCCTTCTTAAAAAGAGTTTGGTCCTCCAAACTCGGATTACTTTCATTCTGGAAGAACACTGGGTCCAGAGGTAACAGTTCAGGATATCTCTTCAACATATCATCTTCCCTTTCCCAAGTGGCATAAACGCCACCATGGTTTTGCCAATTAACTTTCACTAGCGGGATTTCTTTGTTTCTCAACTTCTTGATCCTTCGATTCACAATCTGAATAGGCCGTTCTTCGTAAGTGTAGTCATCACTTAGCACTACACGGGTAGGCTCAATAACATGGAAGGGATCCCGAAGATAATCCCTCAACATTGAAATATGGAAGACATTATGTATATGCTCCATTTCAGGAGGAAGCGCTACTTGATACGCCACCGGATTAATCTTCTCAATGATTTCATATGGTCCGACATATCTCGGCGCTAGCTTACCCTTGACTCCAAAACGAGTCTGCCCTTTCATTGGTGTCACTTTAACGAAAACATGATCACCTACTTCATATTCCCTGTCTCGCCTTCGGACATCTACATAACTTTTCTATCGGCTTTGTGCGGTTTTCAATCTCTGTTGAATCAGTTTTACTTTTTCGGTAGTCTCATGTACAATTTCGAGCCCAAGCAAAGGCCCATCTCCAACTTCTGCCCAGCAAATAGGAGATCGACATTTTTTGCCATACAAAGCCTCGAAAGGCGCCATACCAATGCTCAAGTGAAAACTGTTGTTGTAGGCAAACTCAGCTAAAGGTAAATGGCTTTCCCAATTTCCTTGGAAATCAAGAACACACATCCGCAGTAAATCTTCTAGAGTTTGAATGGTCCTTTTTGACTGGCCATCTGTCTGAGGATGGTATGCACTACTCAGTCTTAGTTCAGTACCTAATGCTGTTTGTAGGCTTTGCCAAAATCTCAATGTAAACTTCGAGTCCCTATCAGAAACAATGGACACAGGCACTCCATGCAATCTAACAATCTTATCAATATAAATTATAGCCAATTTGTCCGCATTATAGATTGTTTTGACAGGTAAGAAATGAGCAGATTTAGTCAATCTATCAACAACAACCCAAATTGAGTCCATACCTTTACTAGAGCAAGGTAAACCAACAATGAAATCCATAGTGATATGTTCCCATTTCCACTCCAGTATTGGTAAGGGCTGCAGTAAGCCTGCGGGTCGTTGATGTTCAGCTTTAACTTGTTGGCAATGAAGACATTTCGATACAAAGTCAGCAATCTCTTTCTTCATTCCTGGCCACCAGAAATTCAGTTTCAAGTCTTGGTACATTTTCGTATTTCCTGGATGGATAGACAGTTTCGAATTGTGGCCCTCTTGCAGAATTCGTCTTTTCAGTTCAGAATCATTTAGTACACACAATCTTCCCTGGAATTTCAATACATTGTTCTCAAATTTAAAGTCCGGCCTCAGTTTGGACTCCCGTTCATCAATGACCTTTTTCAAAAAGTCATCATGTTGCTGTTTCTCTTTAATCTCCTCAATCAGTGCCGGTTGAGCAGAAATAGCGGCTAAGGTTCCACCTTGTTCACGTAAAACAATCTCAACTTCAAATTTTTCAAGGTCACATAGCAATTTTTTCTGCCCGGTGAGTAAACAGGCTAAATTTCTAATTGATTTCCGACTAAGTGCATCGACGACGGTGTTAGCTTTCCCCGGATGGTACAAAATTTGCAAGTCATAATCTTTTATTAGTTCTAACCATCTCCGCTGCCTCATGTTCAATTCTTTCTGTGTGAAGAAACATTTCAAGCTCTTGTGATCTGTATACACTTCACATGTTGCTCTGTAAAGGTAGTGACGCCAGATTTTCAATACAAATACCACTGCGGCAAGTTCTAAGTCATGGGTCGGGTAGTTCTTTTCATGCGGTCTCAGTTGTCGGGAAGCATATGCAATAAGTTTACCATTCTGCATCAAAACACATCCCAAACCCTTATAAGAAGCATCACTAAATATGGTAAATCCATCCGTACCTGAGGGTAGGGTGAGAATCGGTGCAGTCACAAGTCGAGTTTTCAATTCTTGAAAAGCTGATTCTCTCTGATCGGTCCAGTCAAATGATATTCCTTTTTGAGTCAACTGAGTGAATGGTAGGGCAATTTTGGAGAAGTCCTTCACAAATCTTCTGTAATATCTGGCTAAGCCTAAGAAACTTCGGACTTCAGTAACATTAGACGGTCTGGGCCAATTCACTACTGCTTCAATCTTCTGTGGGTCAACTATAATGCCATCTTTACTAATCACATGTCCCAAAAACATGACATTATCAAGCCAAAATTCACACTTCGTTAGTTTTGCATACAGTTTCTGTTCTCTTAAGGTCTGTAAGGCAATGTTCAAATGATGTTCATGTTCTTCCGTGCTTTTGGAATAAATCAAAATGTCATTTATGAAAACAACTACAAATTCATCGAGGAATGGTTTGAAAATTCTATTCATAAGGTCCATAAATGCAGCAGGTGCATTAGTAACTCCGAAAGGCATAACAAGGAATTCGTAATGTCCATACCTCGTTTGAAAGGCAGTCTTTTCAATGTCCTCTGGTTTGACTTTTAACTGGTTGTTGACCCTATATTTTACTTCTTATTCGACGAGTTAATTCGACTTTTCTTAAACTTGAAGCCCCGTCTCTTACCGCACCACTCAGACGCTGGTGTTTCAGTTTGTTTCAATGCCTCGATATTCGACTCAGCTATTATTGCTCGATCAAGAACATCCACATATTTTAGTAATTTCAGCACATTGATTCTGTCAAGTATCTCTACATTAAGGCCGCCTTCAAACTTCCTGGCCTTTTTGTAATCAGTGTCCACCATGTGTGGCGCGTATTTGGCGATTTCAGTAAACTTTGATTCATATTCGGCTACAAACATGGTACCTTGCTTCAATTGTTCAAATTCGGTTACCTTCTGATCCCTGACACACTGAGGGAAGTACTTCTCGAAGAAGGCTTCTTTAAACTAAGCCCAAGTCATGACAGTACTTGCGTCATGGACAAGCATCCACCACCGTCTAGCTTCTTCCTGCAGAGTGAAGGTAGCTAGTAATACCTTGTGTGCCTCTGAACACGGAAATACTTCAAATAATTTCTTGGTTTCTAGAACCCATGCTTCGGCCTTTAATGGTTCAAGGCCTCCTTGGAAGGATGGTGGTTTCATTTTGCTGAACTTCTGTGTCAGAGCAATTATATCCTTATTAAGATTTTTCTCCTGTTGAACTGGAGGAAGTGGGGGCTGTTGGTTCTATTGTAGCCTCAAGGCCTCAGTCAACAGTTCAACTGTCCTTTCTAATCTTGCCATTCTGGCATCAGATGATTCCGTTTCATCGGCATTCCTTGCATTGTCCATTTCACTATATGAAATACAGTAATAATAAACATAGGAATTGCTTACTTAAACACATTAGCACATTAGCACATATATTCATGTCATGGCCACACATACTTTTCAATGCTCATGCAATACCCTAATCACTTTTCTAGGACATCCTATAGCTTATTTGGACACGTGTGTGCGGTATAACTCGTAGTTTGATATCACTCTGATACCACTCTGTCACGACCCAAACCCGCCCCTATGGGTTTAGCACCGTAACCAGCCAGTAATTCGTGATTACCAAAGGCCTGCTTAATAGTAATGACAGTAATACAGAGTAAAGGGGCTGGCGGAAGCCAAAATAGTAAATAAAAGATATCCAATGAGTTGTGACAGTTTGAAAGCGAAAAGACTTTTATAAACAAAACCACATTCATAAACAAAACAGTATATACATACATCATATATAGACATTCAGGTTAGGGACCAAATCCCTACCATAACAGTGCAGTACAAGTCTCAAACATTTATTACAGAACAGGGACAAGGGTGAAACTGGGACACCCCAAAACAACCTTAGCTTTGACGCACTCGGAGCCTCGAAGTGAGGCACAATGGTTGGCTTTGACAAAACGGGAGCTTAGCCCGACGTTCCTAGCTTCGGTTCGGTGCTTGGACGCCTACATATATATATAAACAGTGAGCTAAAGCCCAGTGAATAACAGCTATGTAAAGAGGTTCAGAATGAATGTCTTTTTAGTAATTAAACAGTCATATCATTCACTTAGAAACCATAACAGTCATATGTGGTACATCCTATAGCAAAACAGTACAATAGGTCTTAACAGACCGAACAGTCAGTTGATGGCCATCATAGCAGTAAACAGTAGTGGTTCCAAACACGGGAACCGACAGAGATCTCTGTGACAGTAGCAGTAATAGTATAGTAACAGTAAATTGCTATGGATGCCACAAATACAGTTTACAAATAAGACAAACATTCATTCATTAAACAATAACATTTTAGTAAACAGAACAGTTGATCATTCAGAAAATATTCATAATTGAACATATCTTTACAACATTGTTACTCATAGAGCATTGGGCTATAAGCAGGTAATGAGCGTCCTCGGATGCCAACCCTACACAGTTACAGAACGAACACACACTAAGTTACACACTCGGAAATCAACAACTTAGTCCCTATCTTGACTCGGTATGGTTCTGCATTAATATCCTCATTAAGATGCCTAAAACATGGCCTAGGAATACCTAGGATGGAAAAGGGATGCAAAGATACACTTTAAAACACTTTTCAAAATTTTCAAAAAATAGGGGTCTCGCTCAATATGACAATCCTCACTACTGCATCTTGATAAGACCATCGCCATCGCTAAACTGTGGATCGAATCGATAAGTAAATCGATTAGGCTGAAATTCTGAATTAATTGCATGAATATATTGTGTTATTTAAATTTCTATCTGTTGACTGTTAAATTATCTGTTCATGTTTCATGCTTTGAACTGCAAATTGAAGGCCTTATCGGCGGCCGAATCTGAAATTGATTGATGTTTTGTGCTAATTAGAATTAATGTGATTTTATGGTGTATTTATCTGAAATGTGATTTGGTATGATTTAATTAGATTAAAATAAGCTTTATCCCACAAGTTGCATTATTTACAAGCTTGCCCTATTAGTGGACCACTACACCAAACATTTTGAGGCTTGGTTTATTGTATCTTGGCATCATTTTGATCATCTCATTTTGAGACCCTTAACCAACCAAGAGAGAAGAGAGGGAGAGAGTGAGAGAATTTGAGTTCCATCTTATGATTTGCTTGTGAATTAAAGAGATTGAAGGTTAATTTCATAATTGAGCCTCCTACACTTGATAATCAAGGTCTAAGGTAGAAAATCCACCTTCCTAAACTTGTCTTTGAGTTAGTTCTTGCCTGATTCTTGTTATATTGAAGATTGGAGTCAAAATTAGCTTAATACATTGAATTGAGTAAGAATTCATGCATGCATGTTGCCATTCTTGAGTTTTGAGGATTTTTGTCCATGAAATTGTACATGCATGTTCATATTGTAGTTCTAGTTCATGAATTCCTCATGTTTTTGAAAGGATTGGCTCATTTTAGCAAGTGATTAAAGCTTTGAATTGGTTTAAATTCATGCATGTTATGTTTTACATCATGTTCATGAGATTGGTTTGAAATTGCGTTTAATCGAACTACCCTTGGGCTTTGATTTCTTAAATTGAGCTTTGAAACATGTTATACTATGAGTTTACAAGTGTTTTCCAGAAAATTAGCCTAAGAGGATCGAATTTGGTGCATTGAAACTTGGTTTTGAGTTTGAGGTTCAAATCTGGAATTTCCAGAATTTGGACTCACGCTCGAGCAGGGAAATTGACGCTCGAGCATGAAATATGTGCTCCCAACACTTTGCATTGTTTTACAGTTCGCTCGAGTGGGGAAACGCACGCTCGAGCGGGGACTTGTGTCATACGCTTGAGCGGGTGTCGAGCGCCCATCGAGCGTGATTTTCACACATCCAGTACTTTTGCCATGTTTTGCAGTCCGCTCGAGAGGGGAACCTTTGTCTGCATTTCCGCTCGAGCGTAGAAAGCCACGCTCGAGCGTGACCCCTATTTTCTGAAAATTTTGTAAAGTGTTTAAAAGTGCATCTTTGCATCCTCTTTCCATCCTAGGCATTCCTAGGGCATGTTTAAGGCATCTTAAGGAGGACATTGATGTAGAACCACACCAAGGCAAATTAGGGATTAAGTTCTTATTTTCCCAACTGTGTAGCTTAGTGTGTGTTCATCCTGTAACTGTGTAGGGTTGGCATCCGAGGACGCGCACTAGCTTATCTGTAGCCCAGAACTCTGTGAGTAACAATGTTGTAAAGATATGTTCAATAATGATTATCTGCTGAACAATTGAACTATACTGTTTTCTGAAATGATCTTTATTCTTGAATGAATGATGTCCTTTGTGAATCAGTATTCGTGGCATCCATAGCAACCCTCATCTTGCATCTTGACACGAGAGATCTCTGTCGGTTCCCATGCCGAACCACTACTTTTCCGATATGATGGCCATCAATCGATGCTCGGTCTGTTAAGACCCTCGCATCGCTTTTGCTATTAGATGTACCACATATGATTATTATAGTTTCTGAATGACTGTTATGGCCTGAAATATGAGCCACAAACTGAATGATTGATATACTGTTTAAATGACTGTTTTCAATACTGAAATGACATTCATTCTTAACCTCTTTACACATATGTTATTCACTGGGTTTTAGCTCACTGCTCATATATATATGTAGGTGTACAAGCACCGGATCAATGCTAGGAGCGTCGGGTTAGCTCCCGTTTTGTCAAGCCAATCGTTGTGCCTCACTGTGAGGTTCCAAGCCTGTCTGAGCCAAGGCTTTTTGGGGGTGTTTTAGATTTCCCCTTTTTACATCTGTTTTGTAAAACTGTATAGACTAGATGATAATCGTGCTGTACTGTTCTAATAGGGATTAGGTCCCTGTCCTGGATGATTGTAAGTGAATGTACATGTACTGTTTATGTGTATATGTATGAAAAGTCTTTTGCATACAGACTGTCACAGCTCATTGGACATCTTTTAATTACCGTTTTGGCTTCCGCCACATACTGTATTCTTTGTATTCAGACATCATAAGCGGGCCTTGTAATCTCAGACATCGGGTTCGATTCTTGCTAAACCCATAGGGGCAGGTTTGGGTTGTGACACTCAAGCGTGGCTTTCTATGCTCGAGCGGACATGCAGACAAAGGATCTCCGCTCGAGCGTGACTTCCTTCGCTCGAGCGGACTGTAAACTTCATGACAAGTACTGGATGCATGCAATTCACGCTCGACGGACGCTCGACCTTCGCTCGAGCGCGAGACACAGGTCCTCGCTCGAGCGGACTGTAAAACACATGAACTTTTGGGCATATGCATTTCACGCTCTAGCGCGACTTTCCACGCTCGAGCGGAAGTGCACGAATCAGAGGGTACGCTCGAGCGTGAAGTCCTACGCTCAAGCGTGGGTCCAAAATCTGGAATTTCTAGATTCATCCCCAAGCACAAAACTCAAGCATTTAACCCTCAAACTCGATCCTTTTGGGCTAATTTTCTGGAAAACACTTAAAAACCCATAATATAACATGTTTTGAAGATCAATTTGAGAAATCAAAGCCCAAGGATGAGTCAAATAAACACAAATTTCAAATAAACTTCAAGAACAAGATGTACATTTAACATGCATGTGTTCAATTGAATTCAAAGCTTCTAACATATGGTCAAATGCTAGTTTTAGCTCAAGAACATGGTGAATTCATGGACCTCTACTAAAATATGGACATGCATGCAAGGAATTCATACAAAACAAACTTCAAATTTCAAGAATATGCACATCCATGCATGAATACACTCTCAAATTCAACTCTTTAAACCAATTCTTGACTTTAAACTCTAAACTACCATGAACCATGCAAGATACAACTCAAATGTACAAATGAGAGGATGAAGTCCCTACCATATGTCTTAAATTCCAGATGTGGAAGCTCAAATATACAAATTTCCTTCAACTCTTCTAAGTTTCAAGCCAATTTTGATGAACTCAAGTTTTCTCCTATCTCTCTCTCTCTCTCTTTTTCGGTTTTGGTCTAGAGAATGGAAGAGATGGTGTGAAATGCAACAATTAAGTCCAAATCAAAGTTGTAGGAAATGGCCACTCAATGGCGATTTGGTAATAAACTTGAACTAATGCAATTTAGCTTTATTTAATCTAATTTAATCATACCAAATCACATTTCAATTAAATCCACCATAAAATCACATAAATTCTAATTAACATGAAATACTAATCGATTTCAGATTCGGCCGCCGATAAGGCCTTCAATTTATAGTTCAAAACTTAAAACATGAACAGATCAATCAAATGACAAACAGATAGAAATGCAAATAAAGCAATATATTCATGCATTCAGTTCAGAATTTCAGTCTGTTTGATTACTTATCATGCTCAATCAGAGATTAACACTAATCAGAGGTGAGGGTTGTCACATTTATACATTAAATTTATCCACACACACCTCTGTGGGTATAACAATCTTAAAGTAGATTTTTAAAATTTTTATTTCTGTGTTAGACAGACGAATATTTTGTTTCGAGAAATTAAATAGTAGTCATATACTGTTTAATTTCTTAAATAGTAGTAATATACTGTTTAATGATTTCTTTGATAACATAGTTATAATATACTGTTTATCATTAGAATTTTGTTATATAATATTATTCTGTTTATTTTGTGTGAAAATTCTTTTTTATATAAATTTGTAATTGGTGTATTATTATTTCGTCAGGATTATGACAACTGAAATAAACAGTACTGAGACTGTTATTACTCCGATCCCTACACCTGTTGTGCCAGTCATGACTCTGACAGTACAGGTAAATCATGGGGAGAAGCCAGAAAAATTCAATAGAAATGATTTTAAAAGATGGCAACAAAAAAATGATATTTTATCTTATCACATTGAATTTGGCTCGTTTCTCTCATGAAAAAGCTCTGGCACGGAACGAAGGAGAAACTGACCGGCAAGTGGTTGTTGTAGTCGATGCATAGAAACATGGTGATTTTTTGTGTCGAAATGATATCCTCAATAGGTTGGACAATACACTGCACAATGTGTATAGTGTCAAAAGCACTGCTAAAGAACTATGGGAATCTCTAGATAATAAATATAAGACAGAGGATGCCGGTACAAAGAAATTTATTGTTGGCTGTTTTTTGGATTTTAAAATGATGGATTCCAAAACGGTTATTATTCAGGTTCAAGATCTCCAATTAATTCTCCATGACATACATGCGCAAGGAATGATTCTCAGTGAATCTTTCCAAGTAGTGGCAATCATTGAAAAATTGTCACCATCTTGGAAAGAATTCAAGAATTATCTAAAGTATAAGCGCAAGGAGATAAAATTGGAGGAATTGATAGTGCGGCTCAGGATTGAGGAGGACAACCGTGGTTTCAACAAGAAGTCAGGAAACCATGTCATGCAGGCTAAAACAAATGTTGTGGAACATGAACAAGGGTCAAAGTTCAACAACAAAAAGTGGAAGCATGATGGCAATGGTCCCAAACAAGGATCCACTATTAAAGATCAAAGGGATCAACAAGAGGTTCGGCAAGAGGTTCAAAGGCAAGTGTTTTGTGTGCGGCAAAGATGGACATCGCGCTAAGGATTGTCACGTTCGTAAGGACGGAGGGAGTTCAAGCAAAAAGCCAGCACAAGCCAACATAGCCGAGGATTTTTATCTTTCCGATAGAGTGATAGACATCAATCTTGCTGCAGTAGTCTCTGAAGCAAATTTGGTGGGCAATTCCAAGGAGTGGTGGGTGGATACTGGAGCAACCCGCCATATCTGTGCAAATAAGAAGATGTTCACAACCTACAAAGTGGTAGAAAGTGGGGAACAACTTTTTATGGGTAACTCCTCCACTTCTACTGTAGAAGGACAACGAAAGATCGTGCTGAAAATGATCTCAGGGAAAGAACTCACTCTTAACAATGTACTTCATGTGCCAGAGATTCGCAAGAATTTGATTTCTGGGTCATTGTTAATCAAGAATGGGTTTAAATTAGTCTTTGAATCTGACAAGGTTATACCCTCCAAGAGTGGCATGTATGTGGGGCAAGGTTATATGAGTGATGGGTTTTTTCAGCTCAATGTAAATACTGTTGTACCTAATTTGGCTATTAATAATAAGAACACATCTTCTATTTATATTGCTGAGTCTTATTTTTTATAGCATGGTAGATTAGGATATGTTAATTTTAATTCTTTGCGTAAACTTGTTTCTTTAGAATGTTTACCAAACTTAGAATTTGATCCTAATCATAAATGTGAAATTTGTGTTGAGGCAAAACACACTAAGACATAATTTAATAAAGTAAAGAGAAGTACTGAACCTCTAAGTTTAATTCACACAGATATCTATGATTTAAAATTTGTTCAAACTAGAGGAGGTAAAAAGTACTTTATTACTTTTATTGATGATTGCATTCGATATTGCTATGTTTACTTATTGAGAAGTATAGATGAAGCCTTAGAAGCTTTTAAGCAATATAAACTTAAGGTTGAAAATCAACTTGGCAAAACTATTAAGATAGTGAGAAGTGACAGAGGTGGTGAGTATGATGCACCATTTGATGAATTTTGTTCTATTCTTCTCAGTCAAATGAAGTTGCTAAGAGAAAGAATCGAGCTCTGAAAGAGATAATGAATGCCATGTTGATTAGTTCAGGGTTACCTCAGAACTTGGTTTGAGGGGGGGGGGAGGCGATTTTGTCTGCTAACTTTATCCTTAACAGGGTACCCCGCAAGAAACCTAATCAAACAGCTTATGAATTATGGAAACGTCAACGACCTACCTACATTTACCTCAAAGTGTAGGGGTGTTTGCCCAAGGTGGCAGTCCCTAGTCCCAAAACGACTAAGATATGACCAAAAACTGTTGATTGTGTGTTCATTGGTTATGCAAATAATAGTAGTGCATATATATTTTTAGTTCATAGATCTGAAAATCTTGAAATGTATGTAAACATTATTATTGAGTCAAGGAATGCATTGTTTTCTGAACACATTTTTCCATGCAAGGAAACTGAAGAGAAAAGTTCAAATAAAAGAACTTTTGATACTGCTATGGGTAGCAATGAAGACCACAATGATAATGAAGCAGATGAACCTAGATGTAGCAAGAGGGCTAGGATCTCTAAATTTTGGTCCAGATTTTCTGACATAGCTGTTAGCAAATGAGCCTCAAAACTTCAAGGAAGCAATGTCAAGTCCTGAAGCTCCGTTGTGGAGAGAGACAGTGAATAGTGAAATTGAATTAATACTACAAAATCCTACTTGGGAACTGGTGGATCTTCTACCAGGAGGTAAACCTCTTGGATATAAGTGGATATTCAAGAGAAAAATAAAAGCAGATGGTTCAATTGATAAATACAAGGCTAGGCTTGTTGTTAAGGGATACAGGCAGAAAAAAGGCCTTGATTATTTTGACACTTATTCACCAGTGACAAGAATAACATCTATTCGCATGTTAATTGCGATTGCAGCTTTGTATAATTTGGAAATACATCAAATGGATGTTAAAACAGCTTTTTGGAATGGCAAGTTAGACGAAGAAATCTATATGGAACAACCGGAAGGGTTTCAAGTTCCCGGCCAAGAGAAAAAGGTTTTAAACTTGTCAAATCCCTTTATGGATTAAAACAAGCTTCGAAACAATGGCATGAAAAATTTGATCACGCTATGCTTTCAAATGGCTTTAAGATAAACAAATATGACAAATGCGTCTATGTTAAAAGTATAGACAAAGGCTATGTCCTAGTTTGTCTTTATGTGGATGACATGCTCATTATTAGAAGCAATAATGACATGATTAAATCCACAAAGAAAATGTTAAACAGAAAGTTTGACATGAAAGATCTAGGAGTAGCAGATGTAATTTTAGGAATAAAAATTACTAGAACATCTGAAGGATATGCTTTATATCAGTCTCACTATGTTGAGAAGATTTTGGAGAAATTTGTAAAGCATGACAATCATCCTGCTAAAACACCTGTTGACATTAGTCTTTATTTATCAACTAATACAGGTGCAGGCATATCACAATTAGAGTACTCTCGAATAATCAGAAGCTTAATGTACTTAATGAATTGCACTAGGCCAGATATAGCCTATGCTGTGAGAAAATTGAGTAGGTACACAAGTAATCTAGGGTTCGATCATTGGAAAGCAATAATTAAGGTACTTAAGTATCTAAGACATACCCAGAATTATGACTTACATTATACCAAATATCCAACAGTACTCGAGAGGTACAACGATGCTAATTGGATATCGGATACTAAAGACTCAAAATCCACTAGTGGATACGTCTTTACCCTGGGAGGTGCTGCAGTCTCTTGGAAATCCTCTAAGTAGACAAAACAGGAGAAGAAGCAGAATGGCTTCGTAATTTCTTAGAAGATATTCCAATGTGGCCTAAACCTGTGCCAGCTATATGCATTCACTATGATAGTGAAACAGCAATAAGACGGGCACAGAATCATATATATAACGGTAAATCTTGATATATTTGTCGAAGACATAATACTGTTAGGCATTTGCTCTCACATGAAATAATTTCCATAGAATATGTAAAGTCAAAATAGAATATTGCGGATCCATTGACTAAAGGGCTAGCTAGAGAGCAAGTGTACTATTTGTCGAGGGGAATAGGATTAAAGCCTATTATTTAAAAGTCTCCATAATGACAACCCAACCTAGTTAACTGGAGATCCCAAGATCTAGGTTCAAAGGGACAACCGAATTATGGATGACTTCACGTATCACTAAGGTGGTTTACTCCTACCCATTTTTATGATAAGAAGAGTGATACTTGCAGCGTTAGTAGGATAAGCTTTGCTTTTAATGATTCTTATAGCTTGGACATCCAAGTGGGGTATAGTAGAATACTCTTAATAAGAAATCACCTATATGAGTGTGAACTGGGTCGGTTCTGTGAGAATTAAGCAGGCTAAATTCTCTAGAGTACTCATGAATTACCAGGCGTTGTTCAGGGCCAAAATGAACACAACCGTAAGAACCAAACTGTGTCTGCGAATACACTATATGTAGTCTATTGTCTTGGCTTACACAAACAGCTGAACAGTTCAAGGCATCGCGTCCACTAGTTAGCCAGTAAGTCCGATAGGCTTTCACTAGAGGAGGTTCAAAGCCAAAAGCTACCTATCTCGATGTGGTGTATCTTCTTAATGTACTCTTTCTTTGTCTGCATCTTGTTGCATGCCAGTTATCGTGAATTCCATTCATGTGGGGGATTGTTGGAAAATGACTTTGGAGGCTTTGGGAAAACCTTATTTTTCGCTAACTTTGAGCATTAATTAAGGTGGGACCCAAGCATTATTTTTAACGTTTTTCATTGGGTTCATGTTTAATGCCGCGTAGTGAATAAAACCGTGTAGTTGGTTGCTCAAAGCCATTTTTCGGATGAATGTGAATTCAACATGCATTTTCGGGTTCATGGAAATGGATTTATATGGGTTTCCTACACATTTGTGAAATGTGCTTGTCCCATATTGTAAAGGCTTAAGGATTTGAATGGGTTTATATACCTTAGCTTAGGATACTTAGGATGGGCCCCAAGGGGTACCCAAGTTTGTGAAAGGGTGAGGTTATGGGTAAAGTGGGCTAGAACCATTGGACCCAAAACAAAAACCACACACGTGCGCCGCCGCTGCCGTCTGTCCGGTCAAGTGGCCTGGCCGAGCCGGGTTAGGCTTGGGCGCGGGTGCATGGTGTGAGGTTGGGTTGGGCTTGTTCGGCTCAATACTTATCTTTTTGGGCCAAAAAATTTTGTAATTTATTTATTTATTTTTAATTTTGGTTTCAAAATTCAAAATAAATTGGTTCAGAATTTTTCTTTCACCCAAATAGATCCCTAACGGGGTTTAGACCTACCCGAACAGGTTTAAAAGGTTCAAAACAGGTTCATACCTGTTGAATTTAAATCTGTATATGTTCCAACAGATTTGTTCCTATTCAATCTATCTGAACAGGTTTCTATCTATTTAGAAAAGTTACCATTCTTCTTATATAAAGCCTGCATTCCAGCAATTCTTGGATCAGATTTTTTCATCAGATTTCCGTCATTCCTTTTATGTTCGTTTTTGTGTTTCTACATCTGTTTTGCATTTAATTTTTTAGGAAGAAAGAGAAAGAGTTACAACATTGTTTGGTTCGCCAGACTTGATTTTATAGTGCTGTAAAATCAAGTGTTAGTCGTTGCATCCTGGGAAGTATATGTAGCGATCCCGATTTTGACCTGGTCAACTTACGGGGGGTCAAGCTGCCCAGTCAGCTCGCCTAAAAAAAAAATGCAACATGCATTCGAAATTGCTTGAGCCGCACATGCGGAAAACAGAGGAGGGCTTGTTTGGTTATTACAATAAATGCAGGTGCAAGAGTGCAAGTGCGGAAGAAGCGCCGCACGTGCGGTGGTAGGTGAGTTCAAAATTTTGGTCTTTTCTTATCTTTAGGCTGAGTGTATCTCACTCTTGTTAGGTCTTTCTCTCTCTAAAAACCCTTTTCTCTCCCTTCTCTCTACATTTCCCTACGCCAAATTGGATCAAAACCTTAATTTCTCAAGATCCATAGGTTCTTCATCAAAGTTGGTTAACTTTTCGAGGGCTTTGTTGTGTGCGGTGAAGATCGAGTTTCGACACCGTTGATTTTGGGGGTTTCATCTCATTTCTTCTTCAAAACTTGAGGTAGGGATTTTTTTAGAGTTATATATGTATTTTTGCAAGATCTATATGATTTTCAAAATCATCTTTCGATAGCTTTGAAAACTGATTGTTGATTCAAGAAGTTGAGCGATTTTGATAGTGGGTTTGTCTTTTATTCTTTTAAAATGATCTTATGGGTTTTGATCTTCATTGATTGAAGAAAAGATGATTTTGGAAGTTTTCTTTCAAAAGATTTGAGTTGTATAGTCTTGGTGAGAAAACCTAGAATTTGGGGATTTTTTTAAAAGAGACTGAAAATCCATGAATGATATTGTTATATTTATTTTGTGTGTCAAAATAAATGAATTTTTGGAAAATTTCTTATTTATATTTATATAAATGATGAATTTCAGGGAATATGAGAATTATTGTTCATTTTGGAAATTATTGTTCAAAACGTTGAAATAGTTTTGAAATGACTAATTGTTGAGGATACTTGAGAAGAGGGAATTGTGTTATTCCTTAGATGATGAATTGGAATAAAAGTATTTATATTCATCTTATGTTATTGGCATATCAATTCATTTGATTACATTAAACTTTGAAAGTTGATTTGAAAACTTGCATTGAGAAAAGAATGTTGAGAAACAAGTTTTCATGGAATGGTTTTGGGGTAAATATGTTGGTAAGTCTTGATAAGTGGTGTAGATGATATTGAATAAGTTGACCTGAGAGGCCGGGGTGAAAGACCGAAAACCCGTGCAGATAGGTGTCGAGCCCTCCGGTTAATACCGGTAAAAATGACAATTTGTTAGCACTCGTATAGTCTACTTGCAGACACCAACCTAGGGATTACCAGAGTCGTATTTACCGCTCTTGAAATGAATTGTTAAGTTTTGAAGAATTGAAATTGCATGACATCATTGAGCATGATGGTTTTCAAAGATGAAGATGTGATTTTCCTTCAAAAGGACATAGCATGGCATGTGCATTTCATCTCTTGAGACTTGTATAAAATGTATATACTTTTTTAAGGATTTCCTACTGGGCTTTATGCTCACCCTACGAGATTTTTGTGCAGGAAAAGATGTGGTGATGCCGCTTAACTAAAGGCGAGGAAATGTGTGTTGAGAGTACGAGACTCTCATTTTACTGTGACTCTGTGTGTAAGCCAAGGGCTGTATGTGTGTGGGTTTGAATAACTATTTTGTGTAACTAGGCTCAAGCCTTGGAAACTTGTAAACCCTTGGGGGTATTTATTTGTTTATTTATTTGTTGTTGGATTAATATATTGTTGCATGAAGAACTATTGTTTCATGTAATGTAAGTTTGGAGATTTATATCCGGTTTTCCTTGAAAGAGCCATGATTGTTGTATTATCATTTGTGCTAGAAATTTGGGGCGTTATAGTAGACGCCGATAAATCTCGAAGCACTGGAGCGAGGGTGAAATCTACTTTAAGGAGATTCTGTCCAACACAAGCATCGACTTTAATTTTCATAAGCGTTTAATTCGGAATTTAATTTATATAATTATTTTCTAAATTATTTTATTTTATTGTTTATTTAATTTATACATTTAATTTACATACACACACACACACACACACACATCTCTGTGGGTATAACATGAAATTCCATCTTCTAGACAAGGTAGCTAGGGAGACGCGGAAAGAATGAACAGGCACAATTAGACTAGAATGAAAATGGCATAGGGCTTTGATCAGAAATGCAAATAAGACCACCTTTTAAAAAAAGGAGGAAGCTTGTAAACATTATCTAACGTTTAAGATGCTCTACTAAGAAACCTAAACAAAAAGATGTAGGAAAATCATGATAGATTTTGGAATCTACAACCCCACAAGCCCATTATCCTTATTAGGATAGATTTCATTTTTGGGGTCATACTACGGTACACATTGTGAAAAAGGTGTGTACCGAAGGTAAATTATGATATTTGTGGGATTGATTATCACAAATGTCATATTTGAATCCTTTTTGAGTGCCAAAATCACAATACTTTGGCATAACTTAACTCAAGGTTAAGGTTTATTTATTTATTTAAATGTGGGGGTGAATGATACAAAGCATGGGAAGGAGAAATGGGGACAATCTGTAATTTAACATACCACATGTTTTGGCATTGTCTGACGAAATAAGTTGAGGGTTGCTTTTAGTCATATTTCGGTTGCGGAACACATTTAGATCAAAATTTGATGCTTCCAAATAATTTCAAGTTATGAAAGAACATGCTTTAAGGATAAGTTCTTTGGAAGTAAAGACAATTCTTTGGATTGAAATCACTCAATTCTTAAAAGGTTGTAGGAAAATATTTTCGGAAAATCAATTCAATGCAAATAAATAATAAAAATAAAACACGAGAAATTCCTTAATGAAATTTAGATTGTGACCGAGGCCAGTATTTGAACATTGTGTCTTTAAGACAGAAATTCGCCCTCGTCTCTGATGCTTGTGAGTAATGGACGTTCTGCCTCTAGGATACAACGATCATCCAACATAGAAATTGCACATCTTTCTATGTGTACAACGAACCAATTTGTACCATGCACTCTCTCTTATATACTCGATTAGACATAATGTATGAATCCTAAAACAAACCTTAATTTATGCATGAATGTCATTTGATGAGATAGTATTTATAGAAGTACTTGTGACCTTTAGAATGGTCATGTCTCTTGGGTTCACACCCTTTTATATGAATAAACACTAGGAAGGGTTGCATCATTTCATTCAAATAGAGTCAAATTCTATTCACTTCTAAATTCTCCAACAATCCCCCACATGAATGAAATTGACGACATAATGCAAATGAAATGTAAACACTGATAAAGAGAGTACAAAATGGAAATATCATGCATTAGGATAGGTAGTTTTTGGCCCTGAACCTTCTTTAGTGAAAGACTATCGGACTTACTAGCTAATTAGTGGACATGATGCCTTGAACTGTTCAGCCATTTATGTAAGCCGAAACAATAGAATTCACACAAAATATTTCTGAACACAGTTTGGTTCTTTCGGTTGTGCCCATTTTGGCCTTAGACAATTCCTGATATTCATGAGTGCCTTAGAGAATTTAGCCGTATCAATTCTCATAAAAGTGACCTCTTCACTCATATAGGTAATTTTTATTTTGAGTCTCTTAAACACTCCTCTTGAAAGATACCCGTATAGATTTTTCAAGTTATAAGTGATCATTAAAAACATAGCTTACCCTAAGTCCCCTGCATACAACACATGTTGTAGATATTACTCTTATTATAGGAATGGATAGAAGATAGACTCTATTAGTGATTTCTGGTGAGTCATCCATAATTCGGTTGTCCCTTTGGATGTACATCTTGGGATCTCCAGTCAACTAGGTTGGGTTGCCATTATGGCAACTAGGACAATGAACTTTCTCTCATTTTCTCTCTAGTCAAATCTTTTGTTTAGCGGCCGATATTTACTGTTTAACCTTATTCTTTATATATCATTGAGTAGTTAGTGAATTCACTTATATTGTTCTTAAACAATACTCACATTTGAGAGCAAATGTCTTACGGTATCAAGTCTTTGAATACATCAAGACTTACTGTTACTCTATGTCACTCACTCCCATATTTAAATTTAATTAATAGACATAGAGATGTTTCTTAGGAGTTAACAAAGTCATTTTTTTTTTCTCCAGCTTTGCCTTAGACAAAGAGTTGAGATCCTTTATAGATATACTATCGAAATCGTTGTTTCAGCAAAATCATCCAAGCACCCTCACATTTTAAGTACTCTAAAAAAAATTAATTTCCTTATTAGGATATTACCACACGAAAATATCAATACACCCCCACAATTCTGATATAAATCCAAATATAATATGTTTTACTTATTATTTTGGGGTGCTAGAAATGAAATAAAACCTCAAAATAATTATGACTACACAAGCCATAATTAATGATTTAACAAAATCATATCCTCATATAGAAGTGACCCAATAGCCATACAATTCAAGAACCTCATTTGATTGTAAAAATTCTTGCAATGCATTCGAGTTTATGTGGGTAACTTGTCATGAATCATGATTAGAAAACAATTATGCTTCTCCTCCCCACATTTGTAGTAATACAAAAATTAGCACAAAAACATGACTCATTTTCAAACAAGTGTCACTGTCATTACTACTCAAAATCACTGTTTGATTATAAATAAAATAATAATCTATTCGTTTGTATGATTATCAAAAAATTTCCCGATTCACATCTAATTAAATGGAACGATACCACTATTTAAATAATCATATTTAAACTTCTATGATGTCAACAATTGCCATGACGGTGCAAATATGCTACTACCAGAACAAACATAGGATGTCATATACACATGATGTGGGGACATAAATTTTGAATGACGACATGTGACCGAGGTGTCACTGGAGTGCCAGCCAGGGTGCTACGTGTCCTGGTCATGACGCCGAAATGATCTCGGCTAGGCCGAGGTTATCTCCGAAGATATCGGAATCCGAGATAAGCGGATAAGGGACGAGAGTCCTAGAATGAGAGAGGACTTCAGTTTGGGTAAAGATAAGACTCTTAGAGAGAATTTTATCCCAATCCTACTGGGAGTCCAAGATTAGCAGTAATCCAGAGTCCATTTGGACTAGGTTTGTGTTGGCTATAAAAGAGAGGCACCCTCATGGGTCTAAGGTACGCTTTTTGTATTCTGAATAAGTAAATTAAGCACTTTTTCTATCTTTGAGAGATAACTGACTTGATCATCGGAGTGCCCCCAGGTGGACGAACCACAACCAGAATCTCTTCTTTCTGTTGCAGGTCATTCAGGCGCCATCTATTCTTCCAGTGCTCTCCAGTTGAATACTAAGTTGGCAGTGTGGTCAGAAATTGACATACACAATTTGGCGCCGTCTGTGGGAAAGAAAAGAGAATAGATGGCCAACGACGGACAGAAAGAGAAGGTTGGGGATGACACCCCTACTGAGAGTGGGAAACATATTGACCTTGACATCAAAGAAGACAACTGCAACGAAGAGACTCGTGATAAGAATCACGGAGGAAAGGACGTCGGCCATGAGGGTGGCGTACCGAAGAAATCGGACCGGAGCGGTTATTATAACGAGGACGACCTCCAGGTATGGAAAGATAGATGCCTGCGGAGGGACGACGAGATGAAGGGAATGGTGGACAAATTGGCGGACCTGCAAACGGTCGTCAATTTCATGATGAAGAACAATGTCATACAGTCACTGTTCGCTTTACAAGATATGCCGATTCTAGCAGCCAAGAAAGATGCCCAGAAAGGGGGCAGAACACAGTTCCTGTAGTCCCTCAGCACGACAGGGCAAAAGGGCATTCTCACCGGCCTTCACGGGAGGTCGAGCATGGAGAATCAAGGAGGGGAGAATCCCAGAAGACACGTCGAACCAAAGAAGACTGCACCAAAGAACATCAGGATGTTCAAGGGAAGGAACTCTGTTTCGACACGATCAGTGGAGGGAGGTCCAAAAGGACTCACAATGACACTGAAAGTAGTGAACCAAAGAGGGCTAGAGAATGATGCTTGGGAGTTGGAATTTACAAGCTAAGGTTGGTTTAACACTGGTTGAAATTTTAAAAATTTACAAGTTGAAGTTAAACCGAGGACATGTTTAACACTTGTTGAAATTTTAAAAATTTACAAGTTGAAGTTAAACCGATGTCATGTTTAACACTTGTTGAAATTTTAAGGAAAATTTACAAGTTAAAGTTAAACCGAGGTCATGTTTAACACTTGTTGAAATTTTAAGAAAAATTTACAAGCTGAAGTTAAACCATAGTCATGATTAAAGGAAGGAATGATATAGGTTCTATCACCTCAGGATGCCAAGGTAATAGAACCTAGGGGGCAGTTGTGGGGACATAATTTTTGAATGACGAACACGTGGCTGAGGTGGCACCGAAGTGCCAGCGGAGGTGCCACGTGTCTTGGTCTTGGCGCCGAGATGATCTCGCCTAGGCCGAGGTTATCTGCGAAGATACCGGAATCCGGGATAAGCAGATAAGGGACAAGAGTCCTAGAATCAGAGGGGACTTCAGTTTGGGTAAAGATAAGACTCTTAGAGAGTTTATCCTAATCCTACTGGGAGTCCAAGATTAGCAGTAATCTTGAATCCATTGAAACTAGGCTTCTAATGGGACTAGGTTTGTGTTGGCTATAAAAGAGAGGCACCCTCATGGGTCTGAGGTATGCTTTTTATATTCTGAATAGTGAGTTAAGCACTTTTGCTATCTTTGAGAGATAATTGACTTGATCGTCGGAGTGCCCCGGGGTGGACGAACCACCGCCGGAATCTTATTTTTTTGTTGACAGGTCGTTCGAGCTTAATCTAGTCTATCGGTGTTCTCCAGCTAAGTACCTGTTTGGCAGTGTGGTCAGAAATTGACACATACACATGACATACACTCTCTTATAAGAGATCTAACAGTGTCAACATTGATATAAACGTCATCCCAAATTAATTGAAAATATATTTATATAAAAAATACATATGCCCATGCAATTGTTAATAATATTGTAATAAATAGTTCAGTTATAATTTTTCAATTGTTATGCATCATATCATAATGTTTGGCATTCTCTTCTTGGGCTAAAATAGTCACAAAAAAACAAAATAGTAAGTTAAAAAATTAATAAGACAAAATGTCATCCAAACCATAATCATTTCATTTTTTCTCTCACAAAAGTCAAAAAAAGCTAAAAAACCGATCCCAAATGAAACTTTTTAGTCACAGGCTAAAATAGTCAAAAAACCAAAAAACTAAGGGTCATTCTATTTACACACCACTTTCCCTCTCAAGGCAAACCATTAATTAATTTATTTTTTATTACAATTTTAACCTTAAGTGAAATGACTATAGAGGACAAGTTATGATACACACCATTTGTGTATTTACCATAAAGGACAAGAATCAATATAATATAATTCATCATTTTCAAACTTGTTCCTTACATATCTTCTTTGTCAAGAATCCAAAAACCCTAAAACCAAAATCAAAAACCCTTCAACAAATAATAAAAAATATAGTATTATTGAAGATTTTGATTGGATTCAATAAATGATGCATCTGACAATTTTCATTTGGAACAATGGAGCAATGAAAAGGTTATTTTTTTGTTGTTTTTGTCTTTGTTTTCGTGTATGAGTGGTAAATCGTTGTTTGGTTAACCAGAGGTGATAATATATCATTGTTCGACAAACTACAATCGAACAACTTACATATGTTCAACAGACTACAACTGAACAAATTACATATAATCAACAGACTACAATCAAACATATTCCATTTGTTCGACTATCTAAAACCGAACAAATGCAATTTGTTCGGATTACTAAGGTCGAACTATTTCATTTAATTCAGCTCTATACTGCCGAACAGTTATAATTTTTTTTTTTTTTCAGAACTGTGCATCCGTGGAATGTAGTAATGTTGGATCTGGGGGTCTTGTTGAGCACCAACGACATCTTCACCACTGCTTAACTCTGTGTTGAGTACCAACACAGTGCTCACCGCTTGAAACTGAGAATGGAGGGGGGGAGATGGACGAAGGTAGGTGTGTGGGGGTGTGTGAGTGAGGGTAAATATGGGAGTTTGTGTGTATATTGTTGTGGATGGGTGTGTGAGTAAGGACAAATATGTAAATTTATGGTGTGTGATGAGCAAATTATATATTTACTAAATTATTAAAGGTGTGATTTTAGAAGTGGTTTGCCTTGAGATAATTTCTGGTGTGTAAATAGAGGCACCCAAAAACTAAGGGTGATTCTACTTACACCACTACTTTACCTCTTTACCCCCTCCATATGAGTTTTTTTTTCCCTCTCAATTTTACCCATGTGTGAGATTACCTTTAAGGACAAAACACTAAAATTAAATATATTTTGTTACCTCCTTACACCCTTTGGTCTTCAATCCCTACTCCTCTTTTTCCTTTCTTAATTTTTCTTTTCTCTTACACATCTCTTTTCAAAAAGTGAGAATCATAGTATTTTGATCATTAAAAAAGCAATAGATGAAGAAACGATGGTGAAGAACCATCAAAAAAGTAAAATGTGAGTTTTTTTTTTTTTTTTTATTTGGTAGGTTTTTGTTTCGTTTTTCTAGACTGGTGTTCGACTTTCGTTCGGTGGTTCGAAATCGAACAAAATAAAATAGTTCGGCATCACATTGCCGAACAAAAAATATAAGTCTAGTAACCAACTATCGAATAAAAGATACATTTTCAGTAACCACAAATTGAATTTTTTTAATTTGTTCGGCTTCTCATTACCATGTATCTTCAATTTCATTTTTTTATATTTTTTATTTTTTTGCTTGGAAGGATTTTATTTATACTTATTGCAACAATGCAAGTACTGCAATATTAGTGGACTCTAGTCATGAATTCATTATATACGAGATTTGTTAAGGGTTTTTTTTATTTATTTTTTATTTTTTATTTTTTTTATGAATACGATTTTTTTTCTTATTTTTAATTTGTATTGAGTTTTATTCATAGTTTGACGTATAAATGTATTTATTATCTTTAGATTTTTTATAGTCATCAAGCATTAATTAAATGGGCTTCTGACATTGGGAAGAAGATTGGATTTGTCATTGTTATAAAGACATCAGATGCGAGAGGCAATGACAGAAAACCAAGACTCACACTTACTTGTAAAAGAAGTGGTTACTATAGAGACAATATGAAGATTAAGAAAGAACGATTGAGGTTGATAGATTCTAAAAGGAAAAAGAGGGATACACCCAGTAAATGGGTTACACCCAGTGACACCCAGTGAGGTGTCACTGGGTGATTGGTCCAAAACAGTTTTTTTTTTTTTTTTCAACCAATCCAACGCTGCCACGTCACTGGGGGTGGGGTGGGGGTCTTCAAAATTGGGTGTATGTAGCATTGTTGATTCTAAAAAGTGTAAATGTCTATTTCTATTAAGGGAGAAAAATTACCTACAAATTACCAAGACGAATTGTGATAACATGTTTGATTGATGGATTGCAAACAATGACATATTTTATGGATACTTTACGAATATTCGTACACTTGATGTTTTTATGAATAATTTTGTGAATACTTTTTATGTATGATTTTATGGATCCGTGTTTGATTTATGATTTTTTTTTTTTTTTTTTTTTTTTTTTTATTTTTATGGATGCTTCAAGGAAAAAGTAAATCTTTTAATATATAGCGGCAGGGGTTCTAGACAACTCTATTATAGTTTGGCAATGTATCACTGAACATGCATTTCACAAGTGGCTCAAATTAATTTATTGTTATCATCTAATTGGACAGCAACATAATGCTAGGGAAAAAAAAATATTGTCCGGTAACATGGCACTAGAATAATTCAAATTAATTAGCGTTGTATTACCGACCACAAATTAAAAAATCATTATTTGAAAAAAGTGTCTCTGTAAATGTATAACAACAAAATGTTAGAAAGATCTATTTTTTTAAGCAGCATAACACTGGAATAATGTAAATTGTTTAGCCTCGTGTTTCCAAAATTGGTGGTGTAAAGAGATGAAATAGTTAATTTAGGGTTAGTTTTGGTAATATATTGAGGGTGTTATGAGAATTACATTTTTTTTAGTAGTGTAATGAGATAGAATGTGTACAGAGGTTAAATAGTGGTGTAACTAGAATTACCCAAAACTAAAAGCCCCAAAAGAAGGCTTAATAATAAATTCATGAGATGCCATCTACATATATACAAAAGAAAGGAAGCATATCAACAAATTGAAACAACCCCAATCATAAATTGAGATATAAGATGTACCGAAATTATATACCGACTTTGCCCATAAGTCAATGCTTTCACAAAATAAACTTGAACAGTTGCACCATTAATAAAAATGACATCAAAAAAATTCTGTAAAAGTTAGAACAGTTTGTGAAACGAAACACCTCTAATATTAAATTTGTATAACCATATGTGAAACAGTTAATAACGATTCAAACAAGAAACAAATATAGTCTGTACAAAAATGTATTCTATATAGATAAATAATAATCAGAAACAAAATCAGATTTTGTCTAAATCAAACTCGAATTCGGTATAAGAAATCAGAAACTTGAAGTCTGTAAATATCCGGTTGCGAATTATGTTTCAAACAAATCAATTTTTGCTTCTAGAATACATGAAAAATCTGTATATCAGAACAAAATTACACCAAATTTTGATAATTTTTATAAATCTAAGTAGTTTCTTAAATAAAAGAAGAAATCACAATACCAAACTGTTTAGGACAAGAAAAATGAATCAAAATAATTGTAATTAATTTTTTTCTTGTCTCAACTCGAAGAACTTGGTATGTTATAGATAGGATTTTTCCAAAAATCAAAAACATAAGCACTTTAATACCTAATTAATAGGAAATAGAATCGGACTCATACACAGATTCAGATAAAGTAGTACACAACAGATTATTTTCAAACAAACATTTTTGATTGTATAAAATAATCTCAAGTCTGTATAACTGCACAGAAAAATTCCCCAAACACAAACATTAACATAACCGAAAATAATCAAATTTGTATCACATAGTTAAAACAAAAGGCTGTGAAACAGTGAATTTGTGTCTTAAAATTGTAGGAAAATATTTTTGGAAAATCAATTCAATGCAAATAAAAAATAAAAATAAAACACAAGAAATTCCTTACTGAAATTCAGATTGTGACCGAGGCCAGTGTTTGAATATTGTGTCTTTAAGACAGAAAGTCACTCTCGCCTTTCGTACTTGCGATTAATATACGTCCTGCCTCCAAGATACAATGATAACCCCACACAAAAATTGCAAAACTTTCTGTGTGTATAGCAAATCAATTTGTGCCATGCACTCTCTCTTATATACTTGACTAGACATAATGTGTGAATCTTAAAACAAACCTTAACTTACGCATGAATGCCATGGCATGGGATGGTATTTATAGAAGTACTTATAACCTTTAGAATGGTCATGTCTCTTGGGGTCACACTCTTTCATATGAATAGACACCATGAAGGGTTGCACCATTTCATTCAAATAGAGTCCAATTCCATTCGCTTCTAAATTTTCCAACAAAGGCTTCCATTGATACTTAAGAATTTTAAGTAACATAAAGGGATTGGCAGCAATAAATTTAAGTTTCAGCCTCCCCATTGTTCAAACTGTGTTACTGCAACCATTGCCTTGTGTTTGACCTCCCATTTATGCTCCTAATATAGATCCCCATGATGATTTGAATTAGTTAAAATTTATGTTGTAGATACAAAAAAACACCAAAGCAACACAATGATCTTGATTTTAAAAACTAGGACGTTAGAGGATCAAAATCCAGATGAATTTTATACTTTAACAAGAATAAGGACGTTAACAAATTGCAAACTATCCCAACTATTGACTTTGTGATTGAAAATGGATTAATGGTATTATGGGGAAGTATGGCTCCTTGGTTCTATCCTGTATGATTTCCATAATCAAAATTCAGGGTTTATTGGCTCCAATGGTTCATGCCTTCATGGATGAAAGTCGGGAGTTCCAAAATCATTACATACATTGTCTCTAGGCTTTGTGCAGTGAAGTTTAGGGTTGTTTTGAGTTGCATTTCTGCTGCTGAACCTGTTCATTTATGTTTTATTAGGTCAAGGAGTCAAGGGTAGCTTGGTAATTTTAAAATTACTTGATACTGGTTCTAGTTCTGTTCTATGGTCGTAATATGGGTCACACTATTGTTTTTAGTCTCATGAATGATGAATGCCATAGTTAGTACGATACAGTCCATGTATGAATTGTGAGCATATGCTTATATTTTCTTCTGTAAAATGCAGTGCCTAATTATCTCGTGTGGTATCTATAAAATAACTTTAGTTCGAATCTGATAGAAACTACTATTTCTAATCCTATGGGAAACCAAAACACGTGAAACCAGGTAGCAACACAAAAGTTTCAAAACCAAGCAGAAGCAGAGCATCTTGCAGCACCCATGTACCAATCTTCTTTGAAATCTCCATACTCCACGGCCAGCCATTTGACAGGTCGAACATAAGAAGCACTCCAAAAAGATAGCACCATCCAATCCAAAAACCAGCAACATCACGACAAAGGCAACATCGACCACAGAAAATATGTTCTCAAGCAACACCTCTAATCTCTTTAAAATTGTGAATGAAATTATTAAGAGACACATACTTCTGTCTTTTGGACCCTTTTTCCCCTTCTATTCTCTCAAACGTGCACAAGCAATCTGCATTATGAATGATTGAATTTCTGAATTGGTCTATCCTAATCTCAGTAGAGGTCTTTGCGAAAGAATAGATAAATAGATAGATAATAGAAAGTGTTGGCCCCAGACGTGCAATATATCATCTTAGTAGCCTATTAGGATGTTCTTGAATTTGAAGGGCACCATTTTTTTTTTCCTTTTGTTGTTAGAATGTAGAAATTCATATTCTTTAATGAATCCATTCAAGTCAACAGCAAGCATCTTAGAAAATTTCGATTTTAAAGTTTTCATGAATGATCATAGGAGATAGGCTTTTCACTCTATTTTCCTCGATGGTTCCATCAAATTTTATAAATTTTCACATAAAAAAAACTATCAAATAAGTGAATGAAGGTTATTCAAATGCAAAAGGGCATTGAGACAGCCGTTTAATGATTATTGCATTTCAATTTCATCATATGGCTTCATAAAGTCTTAATATTTTTCATTCGTTTTCCTAATGATTTATGTTTTTTTGGGTATTGTTTCTTAATATGATTTCAATCAAGTACTTTACAAATTAGATTATTATAACCTGAACTCTTATAGTGATGTTTGGTTATCGCAGCTGGGATTGTACTTTCATCTTGTAGAGAATACTGTGAGTATGTTGAAGAGAATTCTAAAGGAACCAATACCATCATAAGAACAGTACAAAGTTGAAGGACGACAATGACGATCATTACAAGAATCAGCAGCAGTCTCTGAATGAAAAGAATGGTAGTATATCAGAAATGTCATCTCAAGGGAACTTTTTAGACGAAGGGTCTGAGAAGCAAAATCAGCCTGAATCTCTTCTTTAGAAGGTAAGATGAGTTACAAAATATCATGATTTCTTCTATATTCCTGGCAGGTTAAGCTCAACTTTGAACTAGATTGGTTTCTGGCCACTTTTTCAGATGTGAACCTAGTATTTTGTTCAGGCGACAGCTGGGCTAGACTAGATTTTTCAAAAAAAAAAAAAAAAATTTGAAAAAGAAAAAAAGAGTTGTCTCTAGACACAAATGTGTACAAACACATGAGAGATATATGGATCCTAATTGAATGAAATGAAATATGGAATGCTACTTTTCCAGAACATCAAGCTCTACTACTGCAAAAGCTTCTTGTTTTTAATTTTAGTTTTCGGTTTGTTAAAGATCAAGAATAATGATTCAGACCTTGACAAGATTTGACCCAATTGCACGGGATTATCATTTCTGCATCTAGAACCTTATCACATGCCCAACTTCTAAATGTGTAGTTATACAATCCGTGCAAGCACAATCCAATTGCATGATTTTCAAGTGTTAGTGGCATACTATGTGTTGGTTCCTGTTTTTTTCCCTTGTATTGTAGACAATTCACCTTCCACCTATATAAAGCACTGCTGACATAAAAAGTTTTTGAAGAACTGAAACTTGATTGAACCATAATAATGATATTTGAAAATTCATATCCCTTCAAGATGCTTGCTAGCTTAGGTGGTAAAAAAAAGTGGTAACAACATCAAATGCTTGAATTCAAGGGTTCCAACATCAGATGCGCATGTCCTTTTTTTTTTCTTTTTAATTATTACGTCAACTTGTTTGTTGTTGAAACGTATCTGTGATCCTAATTTTTGCAGAGCCCTCCCTCCTATGTTAATCGGAAAGGCTTTTTATAAAATCCTTGAACAAAAAAGAACGTTCTCATTCTCCATCAAATCTTGTGTTCGGTTACCTTAACCTCTTCTCTCTGATGGCACCTTTCAAAGCACCATCTTTGTTCATTCAGAGCAAAGGAGGGAAGCCAAATCACAAGAATCTTCATCCTAAAACGTATTATCATAGTGGTTTTTACATTGTCAGCCAAAGGATATACAAGTACTACCAAAAACAATGAAATTCAACTTGAGAAAAATAAAATTCACCGTGAAGTTGCATTCCTCATAATCTTCCCGGATTAAATCTTTAAGGGGGCAAAAAACTTCAGAAAAGATAAAGAAAAAGAACATGACAAAAAATAGAAACAACACAAAAGACCTGACATTATTAGATGTTTCAATGCACTTGCTCACAAGTTGGTCCAGAGTTTTCCACTTTGTTCTACTTTGAATAAAATGAACACAGGTAGAACCAAAACAATGAAATTCAAATTGCAATTGCTTCCTGATTCTTATTCTTGCCCATTTTTCTTGCTTTCTTGGGTTCACTTCAGGTAGTTTCTATTTGAACTAATTCACCATAATGTTATGGATAAATAAACACTACAAGAAAACTGGGTATATGAGACGGAACTATTTGCGACGGCACATTTGCTGTCTCAAAAAGTTACTTTTTGCGACGGCAGAAAATGCCGTCTAAAAAAAGCAGAGTATTTGCGACAGCACCATTTGCCGTCTCAAAAAAGCAGAGCATTTGCGACGGCATTATTTGCCGTCTCAAAAAATGAGAGTATTTGCGATGGCTAGATGTATCTAAAAAATAAAAAATTTAAGAAAAAATATTTTTTAAAATTAATAAATACATAAAAATACAAAAAAAAAAAATGTATTGAATTATTGTATTTTTTTTGTATTTTTGGTATTTAGTGAATTTTTAAAGATTTTTTTTACAATTTTTTTAATTTTTAGGTGTATTTATGTTAGGTGTGTCTAAAAATTTAAAAAAATACTTAAAATATTTTAAAAAATCAGTAAAAACAATATAACACGGAAAACAAGAAAGTATAATTTTCTCAAAAGAGTTTTTGGAAAACTCTAACCTAGCATAGTGATTGTGGTTTTGAGATAGCTTCATATATATACAGTCACAAAATTGTTTGAATAAATTCAACAGTATTTTTCTGTCGCAAAAAAAAAATTAAAAAAAACAATGTCGTCTTACTCTTTTGATATAACATTTCTCTTTTCATTCATTTTTTCATTTTCCTGTCTCTCTGTCTCTATCTCTCTCTTTTCTCTTTATCTCTTTTCATTCATTTCTCTCTATCTCTATCTCTCTCTCTTTCTATGTCTGCCTGTTTCTCTCTCTCTCTCATTTTCTCTCTGTGTCTCTCGCCTATCTCTCTTCTCTCTATCTCTCTCATCTGTTTTCTCTCTCTGTCTCTCTCGCCCATCTCTCTTATCTCTATCTCTCTCATTTCTTTTTTTTTTTTTCTCTCTCTCTCTCTTATCTTTCTATCTCTCTCTATCTCTCTCGCTCATTTCTCTTCTTTTTCTGTCTCTCTCTTTTTCTGTGTCTCTCTCTCGCTCATCTCTTTTCGCTCTATTTCTCTCTTTTTTTGTCTATCTCTCGCTCATCTCTTGTTTCTCTCTCTTTTTCTATCTTTCCATCTCTCTCTCTCTTTCTCTCTCTATCTCTTTTTCTGTCTATCTCTCTCTCCCTGTCTCTCTCTCACTCATCACTTTTCTCTCTCTCTCTCTCTGTGTCTACTTGTCTATTTGTCTATTTCTCCCTCACTATGTTCGCCTTGCTCACTCTCTTACTCCCATCTTCTCTATTTATCGAGCTCCTTCTCGATTTATCGAGCCACTATAAGAAAATACACTTTTAGCAACCACTTTGTCTATCTCTCTCTCTCGCTCATTACTCTATCTCTGTCTCTCTCTCTCTTCTTTATCTGTCTCTTACAAAATTAAAATATTTTAAAAATATTTAAATATTTTAAATATTTAAAAAATTGATTTGAATTAAGTTTTGAACAGAGTTTTGAATTATCTGTCTTCTTTATTTATTGAGCTCCCTATCGATTTATCGATCCATTACAAGAAAATGCACTTTTAGCGACCACTTTGTCTCTTTCTCGCTCATCACTCTGTCTCTCTATCTCTTTTCTCTATTCGTCTCTCACTCATCTCTCTCTCTTACCACCTATCTTCTCCACCACATTTACCATTACTGCAAATGCCATTCAACTACCACCACTCTTCTCTTTCTCTCTTTCACTCATCATTCTTCTTTCTCTGTCTGTTTATCTATCTCTTTGTCTGTGTGTCTATGTGTCTTTCGTTCATCTTTCTTCTCTCTATCTCTCTCATTTGTCTTCTCTCTATGTCTCTCTCGCTCATCTCTCTTCTCTCTATCTCTCTCATCTCTTTTCTCTCTCTGTCTCTCTCGCTCATCTCTCTTTTCTCTCTCTCTGTCTCTCTCGCTCATCTCTCTTCTCTCTATCTCTCTATTTTTCTATTCTCTCTATCGTTCATCTCTTTTCGCTCTCTTTCTATATGTCTCTTTCATCTCTTGTTTCTCTCTATTTTTCTATATGTCTCTCTCTATCTATTTCTCTCTCTGTCTCTCTGTCTCTTTCTCTCTATATCTCTTTCTCTCTTTATCTCTCTCTCACTTATCACTCTTCTCTCTTTCTTTCTCTCTCTGTGTCTGTTTGTTTGTCTCTCACTCTTCTCTCTTTCTCTCTCTCTTTCTCTCTATGTGTCTGTTTGTCTGTTTGTCTCTCTCCCCCATTGTGTTCACATTGCTCATTCTCTCACTCATCTCTTCTCTATTTACTGAGCTTTCCACTACAAGAAAATGCACTTTTAGCGACCACTTTTTCTCTCTCTCACTCATCACTCTATCTCTGTCTCTATCTCTGTCTCTGTCTCTGTCTCTCTCTTTCTCTCCTTTATCTATCTCTCACTCATATCTCTCTCTCTCTCTCACCACCCATCTCTTTTACCACCTTCACCACTACTGCAAACGCCATTCCACTACCACCATTACTATCACTGTTGCCACTTCATCTCTACGACTACCATTACTACTACCATTGCCACCAATCTACTACCACCACTACCACTACTGCCATTACTACTACCATTACCTCTCCTTCACCCCTGCCACTCCATCTATTCTACCACTACCACAACTTCATCACTAATCTCCTTCGCCATCACCACCACCACCACCATCATCTCTTATCCACCACCTTCACCACTATTGCCGCTCCCTCTCCTCTACCACAAAAAATTAGTTCATGATTTTTAATAACAAAAAAAAAATGGGCCGCAGAAAAATATCGATCCACTACAAGAAAATGCACTTTTAGCGACCACTTTGTCTCTCTCTCGCTCATCACTCTGTCTCTCTCTCCTCTATCTGTCTCTCACTCATTTCTCTTTCTCACCACCCATCTCCTCTACCACCTTCACCACTACTACAAACACCATTCCACCACCACCATTACTTCTACTGTCGCCACTTCACCTCTACGACTACCATTACTACTACTATCGCCACCACTCCACTACCACCACTACTGCCACTACTACTACCATTACCTCTCTTTCACCCCTGCCACTCCATTTACACTACCACTACCACAACTTCACCACTAATCTCTTTCGCCATCACCACCACCACCACCACCACCACCATCATCTCTTATCCACTACCTTCACTACTGTTGCCGCTTCTTTTCCTCTACCACAAAAAATTAGTTCATGATTTTTAGTAATAAAAAAAAATAGGCCGCAAAAAAATATTTTTCATTGACTACAGAAAATTAACTTTTATTTTAGTGAAAAATATTTTTCATTAAAATATATATGAAACAAATAAATTTTCAACCTTAATAACGAAAAGAAAATGAAAATTATTATTTATTTATTTTTATTATTTAAATATTCATTTATGATGATTTTTTTTTTAATTTTTTTTTCTCATCCCGCCCGTTCGGTTCCCCCCATTTTTTCCATTCCCGCGCCCCCCAAAATCCCCAATCTCTTATAACAAAAAAAACCCTAAATCTAATTGTCTCCCTCACATCACTCTCTCAGTCGCCTCTCTCTCTCTCTCTCTCTCTCACCCTCTCGTTCATCTCTGCACCGATCACTCTCTCACTCTCTCATTGTTCATCTCATCGATTCGCACCGATCATCGCACCGCCGATCTATTCACAGGTAAACTCTCTCTCTCAATCTCTGTCTCTCTCTCTCTCTCGGCCAGATGGTTGTTTTATATACATATATATCTGATATATATATCAGATATATCTCTGATCTAATCTGTCTCCCTCACTCTCTCATCTCATCAGATCAGTCTCATCTCTGTCTCTCACTCTCTCGCCCCGATAGACTCACACTGTCTCACAGGTAAGCCTCTTTCTCTCTCTCTCTCTCTCTCTCTCTGATCTCTCATCTACCTTTGCACCGACTGTGTGTAATGTCTCCCTCATTCTATGATGTCTGTAATGTCTGTATGTTAATCTGAATCTGAAATGTTGATCTTAGTTGATCACACTGTGTAATCTGAAATCTGATCTTAGTTGTGTCTCACACTGTGTAATGTTGATCTTAGTTGTGAAATCTGAAATCTGTATGTTAATTTTATTAATTCTTAAATCTAAATCTGAATATGAAATATGAATTTGTTTTGTTTGATCTAAAAATTGATTATGATTGTTAATTGATAAGCATGCTATCTTTGTGATGGGTTTGAATGTTGTATGAAGAATTTTTACATTTTTTTTTGTAGACAACATGGATTCTACTTACCTGATGAAGTAGTTTTCTTTTTCTTTTTCTTTATAATGATCTAATTGACTAGTTGAGAGGCATAGTATACTAGTATTAAACTGTGCTAGTATAATTGAGAAATATCAAATGTGCTAGAATACTAGTATTAAACTGTGAACCCTGGTTTAGAATAATGGGTATTATGAAAAAGAAGGTTGTTAGGACTCTTTGTTGTCAAATTCCATGGATCAAACCCAAGGTTGTAATTTTTTAAATTCACATGTTGGGTCAAACTAGGATTACTTTGGATTTCTCTAAGAAGTTGATTTTCTTCCAAAACTAGGATTATTTTGGAGTCCTTTAAGAAGTTGGTTTTCTTTAAAAAATAGGATTACTTTGGATTTTCTATAAGTAGTTGGTTTTCTCCCAAAACTAGACTACTCATTAATTCCTTCAGATCTTCTTTTTGGTTCTTAAGGTTTATATCTGGGGATATTTTATTATTTTCTTTGATGTTTTATTAGTATTCAACTCATGGTTTAAAGAGAGTACATCAAAGATTTGTTTGTTATACACAAAAGAGAGAGTTGTTCTTCAGTTGTGGATTCTGAAGAATTCGAGCCTGAAGCTTTGGTGGAATCCGGAGTGGCTCATCAGAAAGACAATTCCGTGGTGAAGATGGGGTTGGAAGAGGCACATAGAGGTTGGTTCAATTAGGCGTTGTGGATTCGCTAGATAATTGAGAGTATACCTGTGTAATTCCTTTATATCTTCTTAGTGGATTGTCTTGTAGCAGTTGCCCGTGGTTTTTTTATCACAGTTGGAGGTGTCCAATTGTGGTTTTTCCACGTAAAAATCGTTGTGTCTCTTTCTCTTGATTGTTTGATTAAGATTGTTTTCTACTGCTTATTATTGATACATAATCACAAATCAACATCTAGGGTTTCTAGATTTTTCAATTGGTATCAGAGCGGGTCGTTCTATTTTGTTTAAAACAAAAATATTTTTTTTAGAACGAGATCCTGTTTGATTTGTGATAATGGATACAATTCGTGATGATGAATCCTCGGAGAGTGATCATGAAGAGCTTGAGCAAGCTTATGAAAAATTGTATAAGGAGTCTCTTAATTTATTCAAATTGAATGACAAACTCACAAAGAAACTCAAAGCATGTGAAAGTGAGAATATCAAACTTAAGGAGGAGATTTCTGAGGCTAGAATCAATGCCATCAAGATAGCTGATGATCAACAAGTTCTCAAAGCATGTGAAAGTGAGAATGTCAAACTTAAGGAGGAGATTTCCGAGGCTAGAATCAATGCCATCAAGATAGCTGATGATCAACAAGTTCTTTGTGCAAAACTGTTGACTTGTGAGACAGAGAGGAATGAGCTACAGGAAACCCATGCCATGTTTGAAGAAAAGATTGAATCTCTTGAGATGTCACAAGTTGCTTTGGAAGAACTAATGATCAAGAAAGAGAAAGAGCTCAAGTGTGCCATGGTTACCATTGGTCTTTGGAACAAAGGATCAAAGACTTTGGAGGATATCATTGGGTCTCAACAAATCTGTTCAGACAAGAGTGGCATTGGCTTTGGAGATAAGAGAGAGCAGAAACAGAGTGTTTCCACATCTCATGATACAAGAGCTCAAGGAAAGGGAGGACAAAAGATTCAACAAGAGGAAAGACTTCTCAAACTTCCTAGAGTTGGTAAGGTAATAGAAAAGAAGGTACACCTTGTTTTTATTTGTCATCATTATGGTATGCATGGTCATATTCGCCCTTCTTGTTATAAGTTGCATGGGAGAGTGTCTCAAAAGGGTAGAAATTCGAATACTTTTTGGGTTAGTAGACAACCTTACATGTCCAGGCGGAATACCAAGATTCATGAGGGTGTTCATAACACTACGACATTTACCAAGACCACTAGACCTAATTTTGTAAAGACCAAAAAGATTTGGGTAAGAAAACTTGACTTGTGTTAATGTGTTTACTCTGTTTAGTTTTGTTTGAGGTCGCTGTGTTTTTTTTTATGAAAAAAAAAAAAAAAATGTGTGAATGTTTGTTTTTTTTTTGTCTTGCTTTGTTTAGAAAAACAAATAAAAAAAAAACCAAAAAGATTTTCTTAGTATGGTTTTGCAAGCTTGAATTTTTTTGAGATGTCCTTGGTGCATATTGGAATTGATGAGAATATCCATTACATGTTAATATGTGTGTGCTTTCTCTGGTCCTTACTCATTTTGGAGTGTGTGTTCTTTGATTAGTATGTCACATTCTGTACACACTCTTGGATTAGCAAATATCGGAGTCTTCCGACTTAGTGTTTTTTTTTTTCATGGACTTCTGGCATTGTATCTTTTGCTTTTCTAGAGGAATTGACCGATACTAGCATATCTTGGGTGATGTTGAGTCTCTTAACCACCTTCCATCTTTTTGCACCTCCACGGCTTTCCCCTCTGTTCTTTGTAGTCCAGCCATGAGGAAAAGGCTACCTCAGAGTCACCAACCAGGCCATCATTATTATCTCCATGCTTCTCTGGTTCGGTTTCCATACTCTTGAGCGTGTCAGCCGCCAATGAGTGTGCAAAAGAATAAGAAAAAGAAAAAGAAAAAAAATGTGCAAAAGAAAGAAAAGAAAAAAAATGTGCAAAAGAGAAAAAAAATGGATTCATTGATTGAGGGGGAGTCTCCGTCTTTACTCACCAAATACCCCTTGATTCCTAGTGGTTTGACTTTCCTTAGTTGTGCTTAGATTCTCTTGTCGGAGGTCCAGCTATCAGATCACTACTAGGATTTGAATCTCGTGTTTGTTGAACTCCAAGAGTCACACACACACTTTTATCATGGGATCTATGCTTTTCACATAATGCATCACTTTCTTTTATGAGGAATTTTCTAGAGGCTGTGCACATTGTGTTTTCAAGTAATTGTGCTTCTTGGATAGTCTTGTGTATTTAGGTACAAATCTGGAATTCCTTGCTTGCTCCACCATATTATTTTTTGTCGTTTTCTTCTTGTTCATTGTTTTTAGTAAGGGGGAGTTCGGTCAGTCATTTTCATGCCATGTGTCGGGTGCATGTGTCTTAGTTTTCAGGTTTTCATGCTACATGTTCTTAAAATCTCCAAGTTGCATCTATTCATGTTTTTCATCTCATACTTCAAGATAATTTAGCCATATGTTTATTGCTTTTTCATATACTTTTGTGGGACTAATAGTTGTTTTGGAGATTGTGGCACTAATAGTTGTTTTGCAGATCATGACCTTGAGAAATAAGTTTGTAAAGAGATTTGGTTATAAGTGCTGGTTCCTAGTTGGTGGTGTTGTTCTTGTTTTGATTGGAAAATTGTTTTAGTGTTTTTGTTAGGAAAACTGTTGTAGCATGGTTTTGTCCAGGATTTGACAAAGAGGGAGATTGTTAGGACTCTTTGTTGTCAAATTCCATGGATCAAACCCAAGGTTGTAATTTTTTAAATTCACATATTGGGTCAAACTAGGATTACTTTGGATTTCTCTAAGAAGTTGATTTTCTTCCAAAACTAGGATTATTTTGGAGTCCTTTAAGAAGTTGGTTTTCTTCCAAAAACAGGATTACTTTGGATTTTCTATAAGTAGTTGGTTTTCTCCCAAAACTAGACTACTCATTAATTCCTCCAGATCTTCTTTTTGGTTCTTAAGGTTTATATCTGGGGATATTTTGTTATTTTCTTTGATGTTTTATTGAGTATTCAACTCATGGTTTAAAGAGAGTACATCAAAGATTTGTTTGTTATACACAAAAGAGAGAGTTGTTCTTCAGTTGTGGATTCTGAAGAATTAGAGCCTGAAGCTTTGGTAGAATTCGGAGTGGCTCATCAGAAAGACAATTCCGTGGTGAAAATGGGGTTGGAAGAGGCACATAGAGGTTGGTTCAATTAGGCGTTGTGGATTCGCTAGATAATTGAGAGTATACCTGTGTAATTCCTTTATATCTTCTTAGTGGATTGTCTTGTGGCAGTTGCTCGTGGTTTTTTTTATCACATTGGAGGTGTCCAATTGTGGTTTTTCCACTTAAAAATCGTTGTGTCTCTTTCTCTTGATTGTTTGATTAACATTGTTTTCTACTGCTTATTATTGATACATAATCACAAATCAACATCTAGGGTTTCTAGATTTTTCAAAGGTTTAGAATGAAAAGAAGGATTTCAGTTAGGGTGATAATTTTTAACATATTGTGTAGCAGCTCTCAACAGCTAGAAGTGTTGAAACATACATTTGTATTTTATTTATCTAGATGTTTGGGTGTTTTGCTTTGGGTATTTTAAAGCATACATTTGTATTTAAAACATGAATGACATGATAATATAAATGTATCTTTTGTTGATCCCAGTTGATATGATTTTCAACTCCGTGTGAAGTGTGTGAACATCATACTTGCAGAAATTGCCTATAAAGAACCAGATAAGGTTTAAAACCTAGTTCAGAAAATTAAGCTAAATAATGCACATGGATTGTTAATTGATTTTGAAAATTCAGATTCAGATTCTGAAAATCAATTAACAATCAGAAAATTGACAACCTGTTGATTTTGTTAATTGATTTTGTTAATTGATTCTGAAAATTGATTTTGAATCTGAAAATTGCCTATTCTGTGACTGTATGTTAATTGATTCTGAAATCTGAATTAATTCATTAAGTTTAATTCATTAATTATTAATGTTGGAGCATTTTAGAAAATATGAGAAAAAAGGTCCAAAATAAAGATTGACAAAATGGGGGGAAAAAAAGGTTTAAAAACAAATTTTTGGAAAAAAAGTTCAATCCGCAAACCGCCCGGGGCTTTGGATTTGTTGTATTTGACAACGAACAAGTTGTTGATACTATTCTGGCCAATGGAAATATGATTGATATGGAAGGCTCACAGGTGAGTTCAGTCCAATGGGTCATTACCATATCAGATGTACAAGGACATAGCTTTTATGTGTTCAAACCAGCAATACAATATTATTTTTTACTCTTAAGGGTCTTGTATTTGTAGCTTTTCATCGAATAAAAGATAATATTGTCATTGCCTAAAGGCAGGATTGCATTTTTTTTTTTTTGTAGATGAGGGAGCATAAACGGGCTGCTCTTTTGAAAGAAAAAAGGGCCTCTAGTGGATTGACAAGCCCTCCCCGTGTCATTGTGAGTATCTTGTATATGATATTTTTTAAAATGTTTGTATTGTTTGGACTCAGATGAAATATTCAATTAATTTTGGTCAATAGTGTGACAGTTTTTCAACACCACGTCAACTAAACTATCAATTAATTAAATAAATAGGCTTGAATCTCATCTTATTGGACTAAGGATGCATACCATGAGCCCGTCTAGGCTTGAATCTCATCTTAATTAAATAAATAGGCTTGGATCTCATCTTATAAAGTGATATTGTTATCTTTTTATGCAGAAATGAATATTTTAGTAATGATGAGATTCTATGTAATTCCTACTATCCAAACATAACTTTAATTTGCATACTTACTGATGAGAGGCTAATCACCCTATTCCATGAACATGTATGATCTCCCTATTGATGGACCCTCTGCATGTGAGTTCCTAGAAAATAAATTTGTGTATTCTACAATCCAAGACAGGTAGGAACCCTTTAAGTCCAACCCTTCCCACTCCCATCAGACATGAAAAAATTCCCCAGGTATATTACAATAAGAGTTTATTACACTATTTTGGACTACATTATTATTATTATTATTATTATTATTATTATTATTATTATTATTATTTTTTATTTTTTTTATTTTTTATTTTTTGTGAGCAGGGAAAGCTTTGGTTTCTCCAATTGAGAGATATGCAGTTGTTCTTGATGACAACGTAAGTGTTCTTTCCACAGTCTTCATTGTCTTCATTACTGGTGTTTAAATAGTTGGTTTCTCCAAAAGATTATAATTTGCAATTGTTATCTATTTATTTGTAGGTCAAAAGGATAAATTTTGCCGAGGGGAAGATCTGATTCTAGAAGTAAGGAATTTGCAGCTTGATTTTTGAAATAGGCTCAAAATTGAAATCTTGTTGGAAATTTTTTATTTTTTGTAAGAGCATTTAAATATCCAATGTGCTGATTGGTGAATTTTAGATTTTATTTTATTATTTTATTTTTTTTTAGGATTGGGGTGAATTTTATAATTTAAATATGCTTTTATGAACATGTACAGTTTAATTGTTCTTTGTAAAATATTGAATTTGATGGTTTTATCAATTTTTATTTTTATTTTCTGTTATGATGTTTTTGTGAATGGAATGTAAATAATCAGCTCTTAGAGAGTGAAAGACAGCACCACCGTCGGAAAAAATAGAAAATTTTAATATTTTTATTAATTTTGTTACAGGTTTTATTTTTTGCGACGACATTATACTGTTGCAAAAAATATAAATTTTATTATTTAAAATAGAAATTTTATTATTTTTTAATATTTTTTGTGACGGCATTACACTGTCGCAAAAAATAGAAAATTTCATATTTTTTATACTTTTTGCGATGGCACCACACCGTCGCAAAAAACAGTGTTTTTTCAAAAAAAAAAAAAAAAGACTATTAGCAACGATATTTTTTGCCATCTCAAATAACATTTTTAGCGACGGTAAAATAGGGCCATCGCAAAAAAGTCAAGAAATTTCAAACGTTATTAGCGACTACACGGTGCCGTCGCAAAAAGGCAAAAATGCCATCGCAAAACATTAGCGACGGCACTTGCCGTCGCAAAAACTCTTTTGCAACCCCTGCATTTGCGACCCCCCTCTTGCCGTCGCAAAAAGTCATTTTGCCGTCGCAAAAAGTATTAGCGACGACATTAGGAGTATTAGCGACGGTATTTTACCGTCGCAAAAAGTCAATTTTTTTGTAGTGAAAGGAGAGCATTGTTTAACAATTGGTATTGGATGAAGCCAAGCTAAGTGAATCGGCTTTCCTTTTTATTGCCAATTCAAATATTGGAGAGGAAAACATGAAAAAATAGAGGCAAACAAAGGTGGAGAAGAACTGAACCAAGATAAGAAATATAATTTTGGCATCTCAATAGGAAAAAAGAAAGAAAAAGGATGAATGAAGAGCCAAAATAATATGGGTTTTCTATTCCATTTTGTGAAATAATTTATTTTAATGGGCCAAGTACAGATTGGTTTATAGACATGAATCATGTATGAATTGCAAAATTTTGAGGTTACTCAAAATTTTATCATTCTTAGTAATTTTGGAATATGATTTTCATATTGTCTTCACTCCCCATTTATTTACAACTTTTAAGTTCTCAAATAGTTGAAAAGTTTAAGCTTTAATTGGTGTAAGTTGGCATAAATCTGTAGTACTAGTACATCATACTTAAGACCATACAAGTATAAATTTGTCAAAAAGGTAGACAAAAATAAAACAAAAAGTTTGATTAATAAGAAAATGAAAATTTATAACAATATTAATTTACATAAAATAAGTTCAGTTACTTTTTTCAAAATTGCTAAAGAAGTTTAAGTATTCATGTATCATATATATTGCAAATCTCGTACTATATTGTGTATTGTAATAGACATTTAACTTGAGATACATATTGATGGAATGTATTGATTTACCTCTAAAAATATCAACTATAAAACATGTATTGTGAATCATAAGATGCCAAAAACACTAGAAAACAAGCATATATAAGATAAATCTTCATTATTTGATGTAGGGTTGAATCCAAAATGAGAAAAGAAAAGAAAACAAATATTTATCAAAAAAAAAAAAAAAGAAAGAAAGAAAAAAAAAACATAAATACGAAGAAGAAAATACCTTTAGAAGTTGTATCATTACACAGACTCAAAGGTCACCATAGACTAGAGTGTTGTCAATCATCACATTCAGCCAATGGTTTCCAATGCTCTCTTGCTCTTCCTTAATCTTCCAGGCAGATTCCTCAGCATAGGGATGATAAGTAGCTACCTCAATCATCTGTAGAGTGAATGTATTCCCCAAACAAGATGGTATTTCTTCTAGATATGCACACATTTCCAATGATAAGTGTTGAATGCTTGGAAAGTGACTGGAGCAAGTGATCCATTGCTCAAGATTGAGCCTTACAAATTTCAAAAAATTGAGTCAATGAAGGCCCCCATCAATTGTTTCCTATTTCAATCCCCATGCAACATTACTTTCTAATTTGAGAAACTCAAGGTTAGATAACAACTGTAAGAGAAAGCAAAAGAGTCAGAGCCAATGATGATCATATCATCCACATATAGTAAGAGACCAACAAAACCAGCCACGGTATGTCTCAAAAATAAAGCAGAGTCGGAAGCAGAAGAATGAAACCCAAGCTCGGTAACAGTAGTCTAAAAGCGATCATACCAAACATGAGGAGACTACTTCAAACTATACAGAGCACGCCGAAGACGGCAAACCAGGCCAAAGGAATGGTGAAGGCCAGGGGGAGGACGCATGTAAATCTCCTCAGTGAGATGGCCATTAAGAAAAAGCCTTCTTAACATCCATATGATAAAGAGGCCAGAACGAATAGCAGCGACAAAGACCAAAGTACGAACAATAGTCATCTTGGCAACAGGAGCAAATGTCTCCTCATAATCAATACCATACTCCTGGGAGAAACCTTTGGCAACCAGATGAGCTTTGTAGCGCTTGAGAGAACTATCAGAATGAGTCTTGAGTTTGTAGACCCATTTGCAATCAACCAGATTCTTACTAGCAAGCAAAGGAACCAACTCCTAAGTATTAGTTTTCTGTAGAGCAGACAACTCATCCTCCATAACTTGAACCCAATAAGGATCCTGATAGGCCTCCTTGTAAGATTGAGATTCTGAAAAAGAGTGAATAGCAGACAAAAAAGTACGATAGGAAGCAGAAAAACATGTATTAGACTAACCCAACCTGTTTGGAGGATGATGCGCTCGGGTAGGATATCGGTGTGCAGCAGGATCAAAGTTGTCAAAAGTAGGAGGATCAGCAGTAGGGGCAGAGACAACTGGTGGAGAAGAAGCCTTATGACGAGAATAAACTAACAACGGAGGAGGAAAAGAAGCTAAAGGAGAAGAACATCCAGAGGTGAAGCAGGAGGAGAAGATGAAACAAGCTCAAGAGGAACTGTGGAGACGTACTCATCAGACGGGACCTCAGAAGGAAATTGATCAATATGAACCAAATCCTTTTTGGAAACTAGGGTTGTGAGAAAAGGAAGTTGAAAGTAAGGTAGACGTTCGAGAAAGGTAACATGGCAGGATACATAAAAGCGATAGGAAACATGGTCATAATAGCGATAACCTTTTTGAGTGAGACTATAACCCAAAAAGACACATTGGACAGAGTGGGCACTAAGTTTGGTCCTATCTTTACGGGGTAAAAGGACAAAACAAGCATACCCAAACACACGAAGGAGGGAGTAATTCGAAAGTTGAGAAAATAGAGCCTTATAAGAAGACCAACCAAAAAGAAGGGGGGTAGGCACACGGTTGAGAAGAAAAGCATCAGTAAGAACTGCCTCACCCCAAAACGGAGCCGGAACGGAGGCAGAGAGAAGAAGAGACGTAGCTATCTCAAGGAGATGACGGTGTTTACGCTCAGCTCGATCATTTTTGGTAGGTGCATCAGTATAAGAAGTTTCGTGAATGGTACCTAATTTGGCCAAATATTCACAGAATGCAGTTTTAAAGTATTCCTTGCCCAAGTCATGCCGCAACAATTTAATAGTAGAGCCAAACTGTGTAGTGACCATAGACTGAAAGTACGGTATATCTGGTAGAAGTCAGACTTATGAATCATAAGAAAAACCCAAGTGTAACGGGTACAGTCACCAACAAATGACACATAGTATGTAGAACCCCCTTTGGTGAGAACAGGAGAAGGGCCCTAAACATCAGTATGAACTAAAGAAAATGATGTATCAAATATAGAAGTACTTTTATGAAAAGGTAAGACTGTCATATTGGCAAGTTTACACCCCTAACATTCAGTAAGTTCACTAGGAGAAACTTTACCCAATATACCAGACTAAATTAAAGACCGTAAGCAATCAACAAACAAATGTCCTAATCTAGAATGCCATAAGTAGAAAGGACTAGGCAGAAAATCTAACTGAAAAAAGGAAAAGGCAGTTAGAGAGGTTGCCATAGGCAGATGCAAGCTCTCTACCACATAAAGGTCTCAAAATCTACGGTCGGTCCCAATCTGCTGCTTAGACATCCGATCTTGTACAGAACAGATAGAAGAAGAAAAGATAACATCAAAATCAGAGGCATCAAGCTGACTGATAGATAATAAACTGACAGATAGAGACAACAGACATAGCAGACGGTAAAATAGACCCAATAGATATAACAGACATACCAGACCCATTAGCAGCATTAACAGTAATAGGAAAGGGTGGGGAGTACAATTTTGAAGTAAGGAGAGATGAGAAGTCATATGATAAGAGGCATCAGAGTCAAAAAGCCAGACAAACGAAGAGATACTAAAGAAGACCTAAGTAAATCTGAATGAAGAGAGAAAACAACTGAGGCAGACAGACATCCCTTCTTGGGACAGTGATACTTCCAATGACCCCTCTGATGGTAGAAGGCACACTCATCTGAAGCAAGTGACGTATTTTCGGGCCTAGCAATTTTATCATCTGACATTATAATAAACAAGAAGCTGATGAGGCAAACTGTAATAAAAAAAATTAGAACCAGATGGGTCACAGTGTAATAGACAGAAAGCTGATAGGAAATAAGTAATAAACCCAAAACAAAGTTGATGGGCCAACCAACCATGATATATCCAAAACAAAACCTGAGTCGAAGTAGGACTAGAGAGAGAGAGAAGAATCCACCGAACCAGAATCTGAAGAGGGAGTGAAACAGAGTGACCGACAAACCAAAGAAGTTCGAACCAGAAGACTAGATGAAGCAGGCGAACCAAAGAGGGTTGCGAATCGAAGGTGAGGAGTGGTGACGATAGTTCACAACGATGCAGCCAATGGGTCGTGATTTGAACTAGATGGGTTACGAATCGAACCAATAGGGTCACAAATTGAAGGAGCAGACGATGAACACAATGAAGAACTGAACCACAGAGAGAGATCCTGATGCGGTGGGTCACAATGCTATGCCAGCAACAGACGAAGTCGAACCAGGGAGGTAACTAAACTGATGTCGCAATTGACAAACGAAGCCGAGACTCTGGTGAGAAACGTGATTTCAAAGATCACTGAAAGAGTTTGATGAGCTTCGATTAAAGCCAAAGAATAGAATCGGAGGGCTTGACTGAACTAAAGCTTAGAACCAGAGAACCAGTTGTGATTTTTACTAGGGTTTCGCACTTGGCTCTGATACCATGTAAGTTTTCTGAATGAAACTGTATATTCAATTGTATGTTTGATTACAATCAGACCTTAGATTATATAGCCCTAACTCCTAAACCAAAAAGGAAAATACAATCACGCCTCTAGTAGGAAAGTGCAATCACGCCTCTAATATGTACAACTACAAGCATGCCTAATTTAGAATATACACAATATATTCTCACAACAACAACCCAAGGATTGATATCTTCTTCCACTTTATCCCTGCATATTTCAAGGTTAGACTCTTAATATTTACGGGAAACGTGACCCCTCGGAGATCAGTTGACTTAAGTAATGACAAATTGTGTAGCTTCAAAGTCTCTATGTGTCTTAGAATTTCTAGATTAGGTAACACCAAATGCCTCGAATATGATACCATATATCCACAAAATCCCAGCTTTGTAAGATGAGGAGTCCTTGCCAATAAATCCTGAGCAGATCCATATGGGTCTAAGTTTGTGATGGTTTATAGGTTTTCTAATACACAGGGATAGCTGTGATCCACTGCTGCTTCTTCAGAACACAAAGACACAGAAAATCTTGCTTCTTTAATATGAAGATGCCTCATCTTCGGAATATGTTAAAATGATAACTGTTTCTAGGTTTGAGAGATTGGATATTGATGGATGCAATCTCCAGTAACCATCCAAAATAATTGCCAAATACCTCAAATTAAGAAGTTGTGTTATTTTGGTTGAAAAGAAGGTACTCTCATACCAGAAGTGCAACACTCTAAGAAGTTTGAAGGTCCGACAAATAAACACGGACACGTCATCAAACGTATAGTTCAAATAATCAATTTCTTCTACTGAATCATTATTGAAGCACAAGAATGATTGAACAACTGCTGGGGAATAAGATTCAAAGGCAACATGATCAAATTGTTCTAAGAAGTCAGAATGGATGCACAGGTGACAATGGTTATTTTGTTTTGTAGTTACTTGAAGAATAAGTATAAGCATCATTATAATTGTGAATCCAATGTAGAAAATTTATTTCCTTGGCTTTCTTCAAGCATAAATTAGGCAAAAGATAATGCATACGACATGCTTTAATTCGACCACCAAACTTTTTTCGAGCAATAATTACTAGACTTCTCTGAATTAGATCCATTAAGTAACCCTCCGCTACTTCCTCTAAGCTTTTTTGCTCAATTTTTTGGACAAACCCCTCAGCTATCCATAACCAAATTAATCTTTGCACTGAGATTTCTTGATCTTCTGGAAATGCTCCTAAATAGAGGAAGCATGGTTTCAAGTGACGAGGCAAGTGATTGTAACTCAGTGCTAGTGTGCCCAAGTACTGGTTTGGATCACTGAAAATGTACGAGTTTACACTTTGGGAAACTTGTTTCCAACACTCTTTTGTCTTCTTGTTCTTCGCCAGAAGACCTGCAATTACAACAATTGCAAGTGGAAGCCCTTCACATTTTTTTATTATTTGTTTCCCAATTTCAATTAGTTCTGCAGGGCAACTTTCTTTCTGAAACACCTTCCATTGAAATAATTCCCAACTTTCTTCTTCATTTAGAAAATGAATACAATGAGGTTGGCTATCAGGTGAGGCATGCATAGCTACCACTATGTGACGACTAGTAAACACAACTCTACTTCTAATGTTATCATTTGGTAAATACATTTTAAGATCGACCCAGGCACCAATATCCCAAATGTCATCAATGACAATGAGATATCTCTTCCCCTTCAAAGTGCTTGTACAACTTTTCGCCTAACATTTGATTGCTCATGTTTGTAACTTCATCGGTAAGGAGATTAACAGAATGTAAAAGTACTTGAAAAACATAGGTCCATGCATGAATATGGAAGTAATGTGTGATATAAGGATCATTGTACACTTTTCTGGATAAAGTTGTCTTACCGAGTCTAGGCATCCTAACAATTGATATAATGTGTAGCTGCTTCTTCCCTCCAGCAAGTTTCTCTTTTACAGTCAATGCCTAGCCGTCCGTAAAACCCAAGTTATGTGTAGAATTATTTTATTGGATAGATTAGTAATTAAATTAATTTGTATGGGTAATTTACTAACTTGAAGAAATTAGGTTATAACCCTTTAAAAAAAAGAAAAAGGGTTTTATTATATTTGATTATCACATTTGCACAGAGGATTCAAGGAGAAGTGGCGGTAGGAACTAAGGGCGCATAACAATCTTGATATGCCCATTGATTGAGGTACCTTTCTGCACCATTGTATATTAATAGGCAGTCTAAACATTATGGGAAAGGAAATCTGTGTGGATGCCTAAGTGTTGAGATTTTGGATGTATGGTGCAACGAGTATGGTGTAATTGTGTGGGTTGTAGAAACAATGCAATATTAGTTTGTGTAGGTGTAGTTTTGACAATAGAGTTTGGTATATTAGATAAGGTGTGTTTGGCTATTAAATTGGGGGAATTGATTTGGTATTTCTTGTATATTAAAGCATTTCATATTTATAGTGAGTTCTTGTGAATGTGTGAAAGATATAAAAATATTAATTTATTTGAGATTATATTTATTAGGTTCGTGTGATTGAAGTGGTGGAGTTATTAGGATCAACACTTCCCAACAAGGATTGGGTAGCAAGCCAAGGATCAACATCCACTCCTCCACTTTAGTGATTTTTCGTAATGTTGAGTTCTTAAACTCCCATTTGGTAATATTTACGTTTATATTTTTTTTTTATGCTTACAAAAATTTTAAAAACAAAAACCAGTTTGGTGTTTAATTTTTTTCTCCAAAAAATGGAGATTAACTTAAATTTTGATTTTTTTTAATTTTTTAACTTTTAATTTTTTTTTTTTTGGTGTGTGGGATGTGTGATATATAAGTATTAAATAACAATATCCATGTGGATTAATACATCTATGACCTATTGTGGTGTTGGTTATGATTTGGTTATACAAATTGTGGTGTTAATTATGACTAGTTGTAACGTTGGCTATGACATTATTTTGGTTAAAATCTAAAAGATCTTTGGTTATACCTTATGACTCATTTTTTATTTATTTAAATTATGACTGAAATAGATTCAATTATGATATTTATAGTAATTAACCCTCATAACTTACGTATGGTACACATCCTTCACTGTAGCATAACCCGTCTACAAAACATACTATGCAAATATATATATATATATATATTATAATAAAGTAGAATTTGAAAATGTTTGTCTTTTATATTAAATTAGATGGTTGAGATCAATCCATCTATGGGATTAATGGTTGAATTTGCTTGACCAGAAATAAACTTCTTGCCCAAAGAAACTTCAACACTGTAACGCCCCGAAAATAATCCCGCATAACTATCACATCAACCCACTTCAAGATGAGACATTAACCAAATCCATTTACATGGTTCCAATATTTACCAAAGTATTCCCACATGCCACTATACATTTATTTACAACTAGTGCATGAACCGATAGCATGTAAAAGAAATTATTAAATCACAACAAATAAGGCCCTCAAGGGCTTACAAGTTCCAAGGCAATAGCCCGGTTACACATAATGGTCTCTCGGACCCAAACACATTAGCCCTTGGCTTACAACAAATATCACAACAAAATAAGAGTCGAAGTACTCTTCTTCAAAATATCTCCACGCCCTTAGCTTGAAGGAGTCACCATATCTTTACCTGCACCAATTCCCATAGGGGTGAGCATAAAGCCCAGTAGAGATTCCTCACAAAGTATATACAGTTATGCCAACCCATCAACGTTAAAAATGCATATGTAATGTCATCCAAGTGTCAATAGTGAAGGAAAATCTTATTTCAATGCACCATTTCAAAATCATCATGTTCCCAATAATATTCAATGCGTTATTTTAAATCCACCATGTTCTCAATAATGTTATGCGATCTCATTAATTTCAAACTTTCAACATTTAAAACAACAGGGGTGGTAAATACGACACTGGTAATCCCTAGGCTGATGTCTGCAAGTAGACTCTACGAGTACTACCAAACTGTCATTTTTACTGGTGCTAATCGGAAGGCTTGACACCTATCCGCGCGGCTTTCGGGTCTTTCACCCTGGACACTCAGGCCAACTTATCAAATTCATCTACACCCCCTATCTGGACTTACCACCGTATTTACCCCATTAACATTTCCGTTAGTTCTCATTACAATAACATTATCCTTTCTCAAGTAAACATGATGAGAATGCAACAATGGTAATAATTCACTTCATAGACAATGGTGATACTAAATCAAATGGAAACAAGATGCAATAATTAATATCTCATAACACTTTTCTATTTTCAAAATGCTTTAACAACAATAATAAACAATACCTTTCTCACTTTCATGAATACGTTTCTCATTTCGCAAAATTATCATGTGTCTTCAACACACCATCCCCATTTCTCAACAATGATTCATCATGATCAATTTAATCCATTCGAAGCCAAATGTGAGCTTTTCGAATATCAACCTCCACTGTTCATAATTCCCACAATCCCTTATGCACAACACTTTATCATTTCATAACAATATATGTATTCAAGTATTTGACAATCATTTATCCACAAATACATCCTATCTTAACTCATGGTTTTCTAAAACAATTTCTCCTTATCTACATGTCACAAACTATCCATCCTTTGCAACTGCATTATGAAATCTTCATACATTCATCCTTTATCACAATTAAAGAAAGCATTTCATGGACTTTCCTATATTTTCCAAAAAAAATCCCAAATTTCTAGGGTTTTCATCACACATCCAAAACATCTCCCAATTTTTATGGTAAAAGCTCATCAAAATCAAATTTTGAAATAATAAATGTTAGACTTTAAAGATCAACATAGAAACCTTTGAGTCTTTAAACTCTTCTTTGAGAAATCACATTTTTTGAACCAAAATCGAAAATCTTAAAATAAATCCAAGAAATATAAAATCAACACTCAATCTTGCAAAACATGTATATATGACTCAAGAAAACCCTACCTCAAGGCCTTGATGAAGAAGAGATGAAACCCTAGCCTTAAAGATGAGAGAAATTTTCAGATCTCCACCACCCAAGTGAGGCCTTAGCTTTGGATCTTCAAGATTTAAAGGAAGATGATAAAGATCTTGACCCACAAATTTTCAAAATCAAAGTGCATAGATGTTTTAGGAGGTTTTCTAGAGAGAAGGGGGGGGAGAGAAAATAGGTTTAGAATGGGAGAAAAATGAGTTAGAGGTGATATAAATTCGGACCAAAACATCATATAAAAACAGAGCTCGGACTGCCCGTTTGGCCGCTCGTGCGGCCCATTTTCTCCGCTCGTGCGCTCTAGACAGAATCGAAATTTCTGGGTGTCAAACTTGGCCGCTCGTGCGGTACAATACCGCACGTGCGGCCTAGGGCTCCGCTCGTGCGGTCCTATCCCAGCAGCCCAAAGTTTCAACTTCGTCCCTGGCACCCCGAACTCACCCGTGCACCCTTCGGAACAAACAAAATTTAACACTGAACAAAAGGACACTAGAACTCCAATCTAGGGAACCATCCCAGACATCTCAAACCCAACAAAGGCACATGGAGGACGAAGCGAAGAAAGAAAGAAGAAGAAAGGAAAGGAACTAGGCCGTCACAAACACTTTCCTAGCATATTCATGTCTTCTTTTTTTTTCTTTTTTTTTTTCCTGTTCTTTTTCTCTATTTTTTCTTCCTAAAAGGTAGGATTCCCTATTTGTGTAAATTTGAATGAGTTGACTATAATAATTGATTGCCCTATATTTATTCTTTATGTTGTATTTTCACTCCTAATAGAAATTGCTTATTTTTCTCCTAGAATGTGTTCATGAGTATGTAAATTTCTGACTATGTTCTTGTTGGACTTTCAGCTTTGGTGCACTTTTTCATTTTTTAGAGTGGTGATGGTGTGGGAACCCATTCTTATCCCTTCCCTACCATCACATTAACCTCTGTCTCCCTTGCCATTATTCGTAGCTTCGCCAAAAGCAGAAGTGATAGTGGATGAGAGAGTTCTAATATATATATTATATTGTTTTTAATTATTTTCTTTTCTATTATTTTTTAAGCCTTTTGTTTAATTTTTTTTCCTAATTTTTTTTTTTCCATTTTAGCATGGGGATGATGGTTGTAGATTCAACTAGTGGATCCAATGACGATGACAATGTGATATCTATGTTCTTGACTAAACGTTACTTGGACTATATACTTTTTAAATAAGTTTAGAGTTCTCCTCTCTACCATTTTTTTTATTAGACCTTTTTTTAAAATTTTATTTTTTATTGAAGAGCTCAATTCAAGAATTAAGTTAAGGTTATTTTTTTAATCAGTTCTAAAACTTAGTTTTTGTGTACAATATTTTTTTTTTAACTGATCTAAAGTAAATTGTGATTACATATAAATTGGAAATAAAATGGGAAGAGATAGGTCAATTGTATGACAGTGATTGATTTTAAGTGGTGTCAAATTATGTTACGAGTGCTTTCAAACATAAGTAATTCGCTAGTATATATAAGAAGAAGAAAGTTGTTATATAGGGTTATTCTCTAATTAATGGAAAAAATTTGAAAGGTATTCCCAAATTGATCATTAAAATTATAAAAATGAAAATGAAAATAGATGAGAACCAATAATGTGATGACACATATTTTTACCCTATAAAAATTCATAAATTTGAGAAAAATAGATTTGACGTTTTCGTCAACAAGGACTTTACAGCTTGTTTACATATATAATAGATATAGATATAGATATAGATATAGAATTTCTCATATATATAGGGAAATTCTATAATGTACACCCCGTTTTGGAATGTGCACCATATACCCAGTTACGACATTTATGATTTTTGAGTATGACTCATTATATTGCAGGTTATGACTTATTATAGTATTAGTTATGACTTCTCGTGGTTTTATTTTGGTTATGACAGGAGAAGTTTTTGGTTATGTCTTAAGTGGTGTTTGATTATAACCCGTAGTTATGACTTGGCTGACTCATAGTGATGTTAATTATGAATTATTGTGATTACGATTTTAGTTCTGATAGAAAAGGTTTTTGGTTAGGATTTAATTGGTGTTTGGTTTATGACCTATTTTATTTATCTTTAATTATGACTTGAAAATGATTTAGTTATGACATGTGTGATATCAACACCGCAAATATCATAATTTATATATGTACACACCCCAAAAAAGGGTCTCTATTACAGCACGACCCATAAAAGATAGAGAAAAGAATATGACAAAGAAAAGAAAAGATTAAACATAAATATAAAAAGAGTAATGTTAGGCTTCATGAAAGAAATATCATGAAAAGTTTCATGAAGATTCTCCACCCTTGGATATGTGATTGCATAACACACAATAAAACATCACAAACTAATTTAAGGGTGGAGAATTTTCAATAAACTTTTCATGGTATTCTAGCCTTCATACCATGAAAAATTTCATGAAAATTCTCTATCATTGAATATGTGATTGCATAACACACAATATAACATAGAGAAAAGAATATGATAGAGAAAAGAATAGATTATACATAAATATAAAAAGAACATAACTTTTGAAGTTGTATTATTACACTTCGACTGAAAGGTCACGCCAAGCGTTCCTAATCAACATTTTTAGCAAACAATGCTCTCATACTCTTTTTTAATAATGACTAAGGTAGCCTTTTGTCGTCCCTCTATCGTGGAATCTGCCAGGAAAATTAAAGAAGAGCAAGTGAGCAATGGAAACAATTGGTTGGAAGTGCTGATTAGGAATGTTTTGAGTGATGCAGGAATATTAAAAAAGACTCAGAAGCGACGCTCGACGTGCTTCTAGTGGGTTCTTCCCGGTCCTTTTTAATATTCTCGCGTCACTCGAAGCATTCCTAATCAGCACTTCCAGCCAATTGTTTCCATTGCTCTCTTGCTCTTCTTTAATTTTCCTGGCAGATTCCACAATAGAGGGATGACAAAAGGCTACCGTAATCATTTGTACAGTGAGTATATCCCCCAAACTAGATGGTATTTCCTTGACATTGTCACACGATTCCAACAATAAGTGATAAAGACTTGGAAAGTGACTAGAGCAGGTGATCCATCGCTCCACATTGAGGTACTTCAGTTTCAAGAATTTGAGTGGAGGAAAACCCCCATCAGTTGTTGCCCATTGTGGTCCCCAGCAAGCCTCACTTTCTAATTTGAGAAGCTCAAGGTTGGGTAATAGCATCCCAAGGATTGATATCTCCTTTCACTTTGTACCTGTATTTCTCAAGGTTAGCCTCTTAACATTTGTAGGAAACTTAACCCCTCAGAAAGTGGTTGTTTGACTGCAAAAATTGTTGTATAGCTTCAAAGTTCAAGGTGTCTTAAAAAGTCTAGATTAGGAAACATCCAATGCCCTAAATATGATATCATAGACCCACGAAATCCTAGCTTCGTCAGATAAGAAGTCCTTGCCAATAAATCCTGAACAACTCCACAAGGTTTTAAGTTTGTGATGGTTTGTAAGTTTTCTAATATAGAGGGATAACTGTGATCCATTGCTGAACTTAAAGAGAGAATATTTCTCCCCTTTAGTATAAAGATGCCTCAACTTCGGAATATTCCACACATTACATGACAGAGTAACCTCATATACAGATGCAAAAAGAATAAGGTTTCTAGGTTTGAGAGATTGGATATTGACAGCGGTAATTGAACTGAACCCCCCATCGTAATTGCCAAATACCTCAAATTAACAAGTTCTATAAATTTGATTGAAAATAAGCCATAGACACACCACAAGTCCAATACTCTAAGAAGTTTGAAGGTCTCATAAATAAACAGCAAACCATTTAACACATTGTTCAAATTTTTAGACCTATCTGAAGCATTAAAGCACAAGATTGACTGAACAACTACTAAGGAATAAGAGCCAAAGGAAACATGGTCAAATTCTTCAAAGTCATAATTGATGCAGAGGCGACATTGAATATTTGTTCTGTAATCGCATGAAGAAGAAGGATAAGCGGCTTTATTATTGTGAGTCTGTAGTAGGAAATTAGTTTCCCTAGCTTTCTTCAAGCATAAATCACGCAAAAGATCATGCATACGACATGCTTTAATTCGACCATCAAACCTTTTTCGAGCAACAATTACCAGATTTCTCTTAATTAGATCCATTAAGTAATCCTCCGCTACTTCCTCCAAGCTTCTCTGCCCAATTTCTTGTATAAACCCCTCAGCTATCTATAACCAGATTAATCTCTGCACCGAGATTTCTTGATCTTCTAGAAATGCTCCTAAATAAAGGAAGCATGGTTTCAAGTGACGAGGCACGTGATTGTAACTCAGTGCTAGTGTGTCCAAGCACTGGTTTGGATCACTAACAATGTACGACCTAACACTTTGGGTGTCTTCTTGTTTGTAAGAAGTCCTGCTAGTATGACAATTGCAAGTGGAAGCCCTTCACATTTTTTCATTATTTGCTTCCCAAATTCAATCAGGTCTCCAAGGCAACTTCCATTCTGAAACACATTCGATTAGAAAATGCTGACAATGAGGGTGGCAATTAGGTGACGCATGCACAGCCACCGCTTTGAGCCGAGTAGTAAACATACCTCTACTTCCATTGTTGTCATTTGGTAAATGCATTTTAAGATCGACCCAGGCACTAATATCCCATATATCATCAATGACAATGAGATATCTCTTTCCCTTTAATTTCTTGTACAATTTTTCACCTAACTCTTCATTGCTCATGTTTTTAACTTCCTCGGTAAGGACAATACCAAAATGTAAAATGTCCAATAACATTTCTCTTTTTCTGGGTACTTGAGAAACATAAGTCCATGCACGAATATGAAAGTGGTGTATGATATAAGGATCATTGTACACTTTTCTAGCCAAAGTTGTCTTACCGAGTCCAGGCATCCCAACAATTGGTATAATGTCTAGCTGCTTCTTCCCTCGAGCAAGTCGCTCTTTTATAGTCAATGCCTCATCGGGAAAGCCCACCATAATTTCTTCCTCTACCATGGTTCTATTTCCCATAGACAGGCGGTCTCCATCAGAAGACTTTCCGGCTTCTAGGACTTGGATCTGATACATCTTGTCATAAAACTGCATCACTTCTACCTTGATGGGCCTAATCTGTTCCATGATATCACTGAGATTGAAGAAAAAACCAATTTTATTATCCTTGTTGCTCTCCCTCAGCCTTAGAAAGTTGGCAAGATCAGGGTGGATGATTTTTCCTGTCTCATAGGCCAAGCCACTAATTTTTATCGCCAGGGTTCAAATTTGTTATTCTCATGGTGCTTCTCCTCCACATCCCTGAGAATGGCTCCAAGGAATCTTAGCTGATTGTAAAGAGACTGAATTTGATACATCTCATTTACAATCAAATTGTTCTTAAAGTTAATTAGTTGCTCCAGTTTCTTTAAGACAGAATCCATAGCAGTTCCATGTTGAGATCACCCCATGTGAAAGGGGTGATTCTCTTCTTGTGAGAACACACATACCAAAGTCAGCTCTTCCTTCCTTCATTGCGGCTGCCAACCGACAAGCCGCCGAAGTGGTTGATCTACCTTCATTGAACAAAAGTTGGCCATGTGCAAGGCCAGCCAGCTCCCTCCCTTCTCATGTATAAATAGAGGTAGAGAGAGCAGAAGAAATTACAGTGAGGTGAGCCTAAGAGAGAACATAGAGAGAGAGAACAATTGAGTGTTGTAATTCTTCATTTGTTCAATATAGTGAATCCGCTGCCCGTGGACGTAGGCGACTTGCCGAACCACGTTAAATCTCTTGTGTTATTGCTTGTGTGTGTTTCCTGATTGCCCCCGATCCACAACAATTGGTATCAGAGCTCGAGTTGTGAAAAATCAAATTTTTTTCGAAAGTGCCCAGATTTCTAAGTGCTCAAAATCCACTTTTGAGCATACCAGGAGGAAGCCCTTGAGGAGAGGAGTCCAGAACAGCAAAGCACAGACAAAACAAAGATCGGGGTGGCCCACACGCTCCGGTCAAAGTTTCGCACGTGAAGTCAACTATTAACCAAAAGACCCACGCGTAGCAGGAGGGAGAAGAAGGCTTTGTGTAGCCAAAATATATACTTCAAATATATATTTCAAGGAAATATAAACACCAAGGCTAGGTGTGTCCAAGTGGCCAAGTCTTCTTTCTGTAGTCTACTCTGCGAGAGTTCGAGTCCTGGTAACAACTTGAAAATCATTTTTTCAAGAGTGCCACGCCATCTCCACCTCAGCACCACGTGGATGTCAAGTCACTGACATGTCATCTCCACCTCAGCGCACGTGGCTGCAAAGTCACTGCCACGGCATCGCCCACATCAGCTGGGCTGCCACGTAACCTGCCACGTCATCGCTAGGTCAGCTGACACGTCATCAGCCACGTCAACAAAAATTGCCACGTGTCTGACACGTCAGCTGCCCCCGTCAGTGCCACGTCAGCACATGGAGGATTGATTCAGTGCTACGCAGCTAAGGAGTAGCCACAGATCTGAACCGTCCACACTGTTTTGGCTTGATCTGAGTCATTTGGAGTCATTTTTGACGATCCAATAGTGCTTTCCAACTATTTGGACGTATGGTCATTTTTTGGAATCGAAGTTTCTAAAAAAAAATAGTTTAATGGTAGAATCTATATTCTAAAAAAAAAATAGTTTAATGGCAGAATCTATAGAGACCAGATCAACCGAGTCCGTAAGTAATCTAGCAGTACAAGCAACTCTAGGCATTGGACCTCGGTGTCCCATGCTAAGTTCGAGGTAGAAAAGTTTGATGGAAGCAGCAACTTCGGCATGTGGAGATGCGAAGTTAAAGATATACTTGTCCAGATGAACTTGCACTTCACTCTGGGAGACAAACCAGATGACCTGGACGGGATAGAATGGGAGAAGGTGAATCTCCTGGCCTGCAGTTCCATCCGACTTTGCCTTGCAAAAGAGGAGAAGTACGCCTTCACAGAATATGATATTACGAAGGACCTTTGGAAGGCGCTGGAAGATAAGTTCATGACAAAGAGCATTGAGAACCGGCTCTACTTGAAGAAGAGATTGTTTCGTTTCGACTACAAGAAAGGTATTTCGATGAACGAACACCTAAACAACTTCAACAAAATTCTTACGGATTTAAAAAATTTGGATGATCACATTGGTGATGAAGATAAAGCACTGTTATTGTTGAATTCCTTGCCTGACTTATATGATCATCTCACTACCACTTTACTGTACGGTAAAGAAAAGATCAAGTATGTTGATGTTGCCAACGCCTTGGTAAATAATGAGTTCAGAAGGAAAGATAAGTCTGCAAACAGGGACTCAGCATCCGAGGCATTAACAGTCAGAGGCAGAACAAATAACAGAAGATATGCAGGGCGAGGAAAGTCTCGCTCAAAATCCAGAGAGAAATCATCAGACAGAAGACGTCTTGCAAAAGACGAGTGTGCTACTTGTCGCCAGAAGGGGCATTGGGCAAAAGATTGTCCCAATAAAGACAAGACAGAAGAAAAGGTGAACGTTGCACGAGATAGAGATAATGGTGAAGGAGCAACCTTCACAGTTTCATCATATGGCCAGTCTGATGAATGGATAATAGATTCCGGATGTTCCTACCACATGTGTCCTAACAAGCAGTGGTTCTCGAGCTTACGAGAGTTCGATGGAGGAGTTGTGCTGATGGGTAACGACCAAGCTTGCCAGACAAAGGAGATTGGAACAATTCGACTGAAGATACATGATGGAACAATCAGAATTCTTGAAGATGTTCGGTATGTACCGGATCTGACAAAGAATCTCATCTCAATGGGAGTTTTAGACTCCAAAGGTTACAGAGTAACCATGGAAGGTGGAGTCCTCAAGGTTGTTCGAGGAGCATTTGTTGCAATGAATGGTACTCGACAGGGAAATTTATATTTCCTAGATGGCTCTACAGTCACAGGGAGAGTGGCTGTCTCCACCAGCTCAGAAGATGATGCATCAGATACTTTCAGACTTTGGCACATGCGCCTAGGGCATGTCGGTGAGAAGGCTTTACAAGGGTTGGTAAAGCAAGGCCTGTTGAAAGGTGCCAAAACAGGGAAGCTTGAGTTCTGCGAGCATTGTGTACTGGGCAAGCAAACAAGAATCAAGTTTGGTACTGCTATTCATCGTACCAAAGGGATTCTAGACTACATCCACACCGACGTATGGGGTCCTTCCAAGAATGCTTCATTGGGAGGTAAACACTACTTTGTGTCGTTGATTGATGATTTCTCAAGAAGAGTTTGGATTTACACAATGAAGCACAAAGATGAAGTCTTAGACATCTTTCTTATGTGGAAGAAAATGATTGAGACCCAGACAGGCAGAAAGATCAAGAAGCTCAGATCTGACAATGGTAGAGAATACACATCAGATCCCTTCTTTGAGGTTTGCCAGAATGCAGGGATAGTGAGACATTTCACAGTTCCTGGAACACCGCAGCAAAATGGAGTTGCAGAACGCATGAACCGCACTTTGGTGGAGAAAGTCCGGTGTATGTTGTCACAGTCTGGATTGAGCAAGGCATTTTGGGGCGAGGTATTGAACTATGCTCGTCATCTTGTCAACAGACTACCTACTGCAGCATTAGATGGCAAGACTCCCATGGAGGTATGGTCAGGAGTGCCAGCTACTGATTATGATCAGTTACGTATCTTTGGATGTCTAGCTTATTTTCATGTTACAGAATCTAAGTTGGATCCAAGAGCCAAGAAAGCCATCTTCTTGGGTTTCAGCGACGGTGTCAAGGGATACAGACTCTGGTGCCCTGAATCAAAGAAAGTTCTCACTAGAAAGGACGTTACCTTTGATGAGTCTATAATGCTGACGCAACCAAATCCTCAACTGAATGAGGAAGCATTGAAAAAGTCAGTGCAAGTGGAGTTTGAGACTCCAGCAAAGTCTAGTCAGGCAATCAACCATCCTGAAGAAGTCTCAGTGGATAGCTCTGAAGAGAGTTCAGATGAAAATGAAGATCCAGAGGCCCCACAACAATCAGAACCCATTGCAATCAGGAAAGGAAAAAGGGTTACTAAGCAACCCAGTTGGATGACTGATATGGTAGCCTATGCACTTCCAATCATTGAAGACAATGTTCCTTGCACTTTCAAAGAAGCCGTGCAGCATGCAGAAAGTGTCAATTGGAAGGAGGCTATGGATGAAGAGATCGGGTCACTTCACAAGAACCAAACTTGGGAGTTGGTGCAACTTCCAAAAGGCAAGAAAGCAATTGGGTGTAAGTGGGTTTACACTAAGAAGGAAGGCATTCCAGGCAGAGACAACATCAGATTCAAAGCTAGAGTGGTAGCTAAAGGCTATGCTCAGAAGGAAGGAATAGACTACAATGAGGTATTCTCACCTGTTGTGAAGCACACGTCTATTCGTATCTTGTTAGCATTGGTTGCACAGTTTGATCTCGAGCTCGCCCAACTCGATGTCAAAACTGCTTTTTTACATGGAGATCTTGAAAAGGAGATATACATGTCCCAGCCAGATGGTTTCAAAGTTGCTGGAAAAGAGAATTGGGCCTGTAAGGTGAACAAATTGTTGTACGGATTGAAGCAATCCCCGAGACAGTGGTACAAAAGATTTGATCGGTTCATGATAGAGAAAGAATACACAAGAAGTCAATTTGATCATTGTGTATATTTCCGTAAGCTTCTCGACGGTTCCTTCATCTATTTGCTCTTATATGTAGATGATATGCTGATTGCATCTAAGAGCAAGGTGGAGATTGACAAACTCAAGGCACAGTTGGCAAGAGAGTTTGAAATGAAGGATTTGGGAGAAGCAAAGAAAATTCTTGGCATGGAGATCAAGAGAGACAGGAAGAAGGGCACAGTTTGTCTGACACAAACCCAGTATCTGAAAAAGGTATTAGACAGATTTGGCATAAATGGAAAAACCAAAGCTGTGCGTACACCATTGGCCCCTCATTTCAAGCTTAGTGCTTCGATGTCTCTATGCACAGAAGAAGAACGGAAGCATATGGCACAGGTTCCATATGCAAATGCAGTTGGTGCATTAATGTATGCTATGGTTTGTATAAGGCCTGACATCTCGCATGCTGTGAGTATGGTAAGCAGGTATATGCATGATCCAGGAAAAGATCACTGGTAGGCAGTGAAATGGATCCTAAGGTACATACATGGCACGATTAATCTGGGATTGAAGTTCAAGAGATATAACCGACTCGGACAGAATTTGGTTGGATATGTGGACTCCGATTATGTTGGTGACTTAGACAAACGCCAATCAACAACAGTGTATTTATTTACGCTTGCTGAAGGGCCAGTGAGTTGGAGGTCAACGCTTCAGTCAACGGTGGCTTTGTCTACTACAGAGGCAGAGTACATGGCAGTGACAAAAGCCTTTAAGGAAGCTATTTGGCTACACGGGTTGATTGAGGACTTGGGTATTGTTCAGAAGCACGTTGAGGTGTTCTGTGACAGTCAGAGTGCCATTTGTTTGGCAAAGAACCAGGTTCATCATTCCCGCACCAAGCACATTGATGTCCGTTTCCATTTCGTCCGAGAAATTGTGAATGAAGAGGATATTCTGCTTCAAAAGATTGGTATTGCAGATAATCCGGCCGATATGCTCACAAAAGTGGTTTCTGGGATCAAGTTCCAACATTGTTTGGACTTGGTCAACATCTCTCGGAACTAAGCACCTTCGGGTGCAAAGCAGTGTTGATCGATCACTATGGACAGAGGGCAAAGGCTGACAGTCAAGGGCATCTCAGCAGGGGGTGCCGGACATCCAATCAGGGGGTGTAGGATATCTTAGTTACACAAGTTCAAGCATAGCAGGTGAAGACATCCGAGACAGGAAGCGTGGAAGAGATCTATGGGAGATAGGAGCAGAGGCTCTCTCCAAATCAGAGAGTGGTGTGAGTTGAGTTGAGGATGTAGAATTCCCTCCTCCTCTTGTATCTCTGGTGTATTAATCTCTAGCTTCAGGGGATGCAAGTGTCTCAGTAAGGAGATGCAGACTATGTTGAATTTGGGCGTGACAGGATTAGCAGCAGTGTGTGCAATAGATCATCTCACATGGGTTGAGGGGGTGATTTGTTGAGATCACCCCATGTGAAAGGGGTGATTCTCTTATTGTGAGAACACACACACCAAAGTCAGCTCTTCCTTCCTTCATTGCGGCTGCCAACCGACAAGCCGCCGAAGTGGTTGATCTACCTTCGTTGAACAAAAGCTGGCCATGTGCAAGGCCAGCCAGCTCCCTCCCTTCTCATGTATAAATAGAGGTAGAGAGAGCAGAGGGAATTATAGTGAGGTGAGCCTAAGAGAGAACACATAGAGAGAACAATCTGAGTGTTATAATTCTTCATTTGTTCAATATAGTGAATCTGCTGCCCGTGGACGTAGGCGACTTGCCGAACCACGTTAAATCTCTTGTGTTATTGCTTGTGTGTGTTTCCTAGTGTGCCCCCGATCCACAACATTCCATCCATCACTCCTCTCTTCCACACACATACTCACACAGTTTCTTTACAGCTTTTCGAGCCCAATCCAGTGTTACTATCTCAATTTTTGTGGTCTAAAAAAGGATTAGATATTGGGGACTTGAATCAGAAAGACTTGTAGAAGCCAAGGTTGAATTTGTCCACAGGCTGTCGGAGAGACATGAATCTCAAACATCAAGAACCAGGTATTGGGCATTAAGAAGAAAACAAAAGTAATGAAAGAAACAAATGGTTTCTAAGGAAGAGATGGTAAGTTTTTTGAGATGACAAAAGGCCAACAAATTGGGATTTTTGCAGGAAAACTGGTGATGACCAGAGAATCTTGAAATAGGTTTGTGATGTTGAAACAAAAAAAGAAAAAGAAAAAAAAATAGACTGATCTTTCAGAGTGGAGAAGCAGACGGAGCAACTGGCTTCTTGATTTTGGATCCAAAATTAAACAATGAAAGCAGAATTCCAAGGCCAAAAGTAAAAGAGGAAACAAAAGCGAAGAGCTGTACAACCACCTAATTTCTATCAACATAAAAAGTAAAAAATAAAATAAAATACAAATATAAATAAGCATATTCGCCCTATTTGGTGTAACTGCTAAAATAGATTATACATTATAGTTTAACAGATTATAAATTATGATTTTAATCCAAAACTGTTAATCTATTTGGTGTAGCTGTTGAATTATAGATTTAAGTTGTTGAGTAGTGTTTGTTAAATAAGTTGTGAAATAGTTTTTTCAATTAACTTTTATTTTTTATTATTCACTATTTGTCTACATTTCTCATAAAAAATAATAATAATATTCTATAATTCATTTGGGTCTTTTTCTATTTTTTAAAAAATAAAAAATAAAAAAAATCTAAGAGTATAACCGCAAATTAATATGTCCACAGCAGAAACTGATAATCAAAAGTAAGGGGTGAGCAGCTTCTTAGAATCAACTTTTTTGACTTAAAATAAGTTGTTAGAATCAAAAGTTACTTGAAATAAATTTAACAAAACAGTCCAAAATAACTTTTTAAAAGCTAGAAGCCATACGTGAGTTCAAAAAAGCCCAAACAAACACCATCACGTACCATATTGAGCTAAAAAAATAATAATTGTAAAATAATCTATTTACTATTGTGAGATATTTTGAATTGTGCTCGACGCTTCTTCGTGTCATTAAATACATCTATGATAGAATCGGCACTAATTTCTTGAGCAATGTCTTTCTCAATGAATGTGATCAAATAACTTGATAGGAAATCATCCTCTATCCTATTGCGCAATCTAATCTGCACAATTTTCATAATGGAAAATGCTCATTCTATTGTAGTTATTAAAATTGATAAAGTCAACACAAGGCGAATAAATCTATCGATAAGAAGATACATTAGTGAGTACTAACTTTCCTATTTTCACCAATGCTAGACACAACTCCGAAATTATTGACAAATTTTGGAACTCAATATGTTTAGGAACATCAAGCTTATAGATTTGACCCTCATATTTCATAAATATAAAGAATGGCTACTTATTTTTAAAAAAACCTAGGAGGCAAATTTGTATAATTTAAAAATAAATAATAGAAATAGTAGTATAACAAGAAAGTTTTTTGAAATCATAAGGGGCGATTGGCCCCCTTGTCCCCCCTAGGTCCATCCCTGAGTTTGGTGGTTTCTTTGTAGTTATTGGTTGGGTTAGGTGTGATTTTTTTGGGTTGATTGTTAGATTTATACATATATAATTGTCTAATTTAATATAATTATTTTTATATTTATAATTAATCTCATATTGATTGGAAAAAAAAAAAATTACAAAGCTGGACATGTCTCAAGCTTTTCAATCATCAAAACCATTTATTTTGTAGGCTCGTTTATATCATTTATGAGAAAAATTAAATCGATTCAATAATTGTAATCTTTATTTATTTATTTTAACACTTCATATTTTTAAAAATAAATTAAATAAAATAAAAATAATACAATTATCAAATTGACCTCACTTTTTTTTGTACATGTCATAGTGACCATGAGCCCAAACAATTGTCCCAAGTTGAAATTTGTACTTGTGAAATCTTATCCTAATTAAAATACTCGGTGGGTGTTTGGTGTTAGCTTGTTTTAGTGCTTTTTTTTTTGAAGAATCTTTTGTGTACTTTTTATAAAAATAAAAATTAAAAAAAATTTATACTTTGAGCTCTACTCGATAAGACAAACAGTATTAAAAAAATAGAAAGGAATAAAAAAAAAAAAGTTAAAAATTTGGCTATTTTTTGACCATTTTTTCTTGAGAAAATTGTTGAAAAATCCAATTTAGAAATTATCTAAGGCATTAAGTTGAGTGGATATTTTTTTATTGGTGAGAGGTCCACTATTTGTGAAATAATTCTGAGAAGTCCATTTATCATGAGTGATGCTATTAGCACCCTTTCAATTATTTTCAACCCCTCATTTTTTAGCCTTTTTTTAAAATTTTTTTTATTACAATAATAACCTCAAATGAAATTACTAAAAAGGATATCAATAATTTTGGGACATCCCATCTCACAATATTTAAGTTCACACACCCACTAAATCATGAGTTAGGGTTTATGAGAGTGCTCACCCCCATCACCACCCATCCATATTTTTAAAATCACACCTTCAAAACCTATGCACCCTTAAAACTTTGAAAACCCTTTGGCGGCAATATTCCGATGGTAACAGTGGCAACCATTTGATTACCTACACTTCTCCGACAATGACAATGAATAGAAGTTTTTTCAACAACCACAACTCCATGAGACGAAAGGAATACATCAACAAAAGCTCAAAGGAGATTCATAACTTTGATGGTGTTCTTAGCTTAAATGAGATTATCCTTATAAGGGTAAGTGTACGAGCACGAAATAATGTTCTCGTATGATCCTGTTGATCAAGTCTGCGCTCCTCCAAACGTCGTCGCTTTACTCCCTGAAAACACAAACGTGAGCTAGCCGGCGGGTGTGTGCCGGATATCTCTCTGATGCCTAAGTCAGCAAAATAGACAAATAGACAAAAGCTCTGTGTATTCAAGAATCAAAGTTGTGTTACCTCTTACATAGGTTATGTTGTGAGATTTTATAGGTTCCGCGTGGCACAATCCTAGTAGGACTCTTACTCCTCAATGTAGAGTCCTCCTAGGAATCATACTCCTAAAAGATAATGCTTATCCTTCAATACCCTCATCACTGCTTTAACCAAGTGAAATGGTTTTAGCTCGGTAATATGACAACACGACCAAGCTAATATTGTTATGCTTGAACAGTAGTTTTGACCGAGCTAACCTAGCTTGGTCTTCCTTTCAGTGCCTGTACCCTAGTTAGGCATACTCCAACTGAACTGTTTATTTAAGACCGAGCTAACCAGGTACGATGTCAAAGTTATCTCGGCGCTCCTATGCACAATTCCTAGATAGCTCGGCATTCCCATACACAATGCCTAGCTAGCTCGGCCCTTTGATCGGCCTAACAGATACCAGGTCCAGGTTGTAAAGCCCACTAATCTCGGCCCATATTCGCTTAGTCCTTAGACCGAAGTATATTTGCTCTTACCTCGATCCGTCGTGCAGCCTAATTTCCAAAGAAGTCTCCTCCTTAGCTCGGCCCAATTTAGATATAAATTACCCTCTCAATTGCCCCTTAATTCCATCTGCATAGCATGATTGGGATTACCTGTTACCAGCCAAGCTAAAAACTTTAGCCTTTCAACCGAGCTAAAAAGCCGTCGGGCTATCGATTGGTTCGGTCAAAAAACATCTTTTCAGTCGCTGCAAAACTGAATCGCTTTCTATTCCACGGACACGTGGCTGACCCTCATTGGTCACAATACCGTCCCCAAATTGCCTTCAGATTACAGTATTTTGAACAGTCCCGCCTTTTCCACACGCCTTAAACAAAAACCCTATGTTTTGAATCCACCACTTCTACTATTCATCATTTTCTCTCTCTCTCTCTGAGCCTCCATTTTTCCAAACACAGTACCTGCGAAGCTCTTTCTTGCGACTTCGATCTTCATCATCTCGTCTTCATATTGTAAGTAATTCAATCCCATTTCCTCTTTGTTTATATAGTTTCTGAAGTATGTAGCATAATACTCGTACGCTTTTCAAAATACATATACCATTTTTGCTTCCATTTTTCTGGGAAAAAACCATGTAATAGAACCATTGTATTCGTGAATAATCTGAAGAACGACGCGTTTGATCCAAAATAGAATTCCAACCGAGCTAGGAACCTGTTTGTACTTAAGGTGTGCACCCAACCGAACTAGATTAAGTTCCAATAGGTCTTACCTTCTGTTTCACTTAGCCGAACTAAGGAACTATATTAGGTGTGCGCACTACCGAACTAGGAAGCCTTAACCAATGACCGGGTTATCACTAGGGACCAAACCAGCTCTCTGATTTAGTCAAAACTGAACCAAGAATGCCATACCCTAAGCTTCAACCGGGCTAGGAACCTCTCGTTCCACTTAACCGAGCTGAAGTCCTTCGTCTCAATCGAGCTAAGAACAAACCGTATAGTACGTAGCCGAGCTAGGACTCAATTTATTTTGCCTTTGTTTCTTTTAGCACGGTCCAACGATCTGTGCTTAACACTTTTCCTTTTCACTTTGCAGACTGACTAGGTTGGCCAGGCACACCTTTGCACGCTCAACCGAGATACCGAAGGTCATCTCAACACTGAGCTAAATTATATATATTTTAAGGCCACATGGGGAAGTATCGATTTTTAGTGAACTCTTCAGGGGCCATAGCCGAGTTCCGAAAGGATTACCAAATTCCAGATGAAGTCCACCTCTCACTAGCTGAGTTAGACACGACTCCATGGGGAAAACCGGGCTTCGTTCCCTTTACTGTCCTTTCCATCGTTGAAGCCGGACTCCGATTTCCTGTTCAACCTCTTCTTTGCAAATTCCTTAGGCAAACTAGGATATGCCCAACCCAACTTAGCACCAATTCATACAGAATAATAAACGGCATCGCCGAGCAAAATCGTCGGCTTGGCCTTAACCTCGGTTTAGCCGAACTATTCCACCAATACTCCCTTGGCTAGAATGAAGATGGCTGGATATATTACCTAAGAATAAGACACCGTCGAGAAAAGATAATAAAGAACACCCTAGACAAAGATGTAAATGACGACGATTTTTTCTGGGTTTCTGGAAACTTTGAGGACCAAGAAGCCCAAATACCAGGAGACCGCATCAACTGGAATAAAGGAGTAGCCGGTATAATTACCTCGACTTAGTTTTGTGCCTTCTTTACTCTGTTTATAAGTTTTGGCACCGTGCTAACCGTTGCTTTCTTTTTATGCAGATTTGGACCATCTAAAGTCGCAGTATAGTTATCCCAACCTAGACGCACTCCGCGCCGCGCTTCAATATTGCGAACGTGGTTGGGCCCAGCTCCTCAATTTCGAACCGACATACAAATACAGCAGCAGGAGGAAGACCAGGGTGATAGATTTCCTCTTAGAGCCATCACCAAAACCTGATCCAACCCTTCCACAAATCAACCTCATTCCATTAACAGCGGAACAAGAGATGGCGAAGAAGAGAGCAGTTAGGGCCCTCATCACCGAAACAAATCAAGCCGAGGTACCACAAGCCGGCCAATCACAGGAGGCCGTGGTAGCCCTTCCAACCACTCAGCCTTCATCATCTCGGCCAAGCAACAGTGCTCGGACTTCCACAACCGAGCCACGCCTTGTTGATGAGGATGAAACCGTGCTTCCATAAATCACTTCGCCAAGCCCAGAGACCGAACGTTCCGACCGGGCTAACTCTTCTGATTGGGCCCCGAAACTAACATTTAAGAACCGAGCTATACAAAACACGGATTCAGTTGTAGCAGACAAAGATCATACACTTGCCTTTAACCTAGCTAGGAGTGTGTGCTTGCTCCCTGACATGGAACACCATGACCATTTGACTGAGCTAAAGGCCATCCGGTCAGCGACGAAGTCAATGGTTCTGGTAAGTACTCTTCCTAATCGTTTTTCAATTTTGGACATCTGTTTGCTTGGTTTTCACTCAAAATTGCTTACCGCCCTTTTGCAGGCCATGCAGAAAAACCACATTGCGCATAAGCGTGTGCTGGAACTGCGCAAGACGACAAGGCTGGCCGTGGCTGAGGCCGATAACAAGACGGCTGAGCTAAACGAAGCTAAGCAAAAACTGGCCGAGTTGCAATCAGAAGTTGCCCGGCTCACCGGGCTAGTAGATTCGGCAGAGGCGGACAAACAAAAGGCCTTGACCGAGCTGAAGGACCGTTATCTGCGTGAGCTTGCTAAGGTTGAGATGAAGAAGAACGCCGAGATAACGGAGCTGGAGAAGAAGATGGAAGACGCGGAAGACCGCAGCTACAAGGAAGGCGAAGCCACATACATCTTGCAATGTGAGGCTGCTAAAGACATTTTTTTCAAGTGTGGGTGAAAGGTAGCTGTGGCGAAGCTCGGCCATGGCGAGGAGACCGAGGTCTTTTAGAACCCTCCTCCACATTTCACACCGAGCTACATGGCGGAGTATGCACACGCCATTTAACAAAAATTTCTTGAAGTTGAGGCAGAAGAAGCATCTCTTGAACCCAACAACGCCCCAGTCGTCGCCAATGATCCCGTTGTTCAGTTAGTTTGGGTTGAGCCACCGGTGGAAGTCTTGGTTGAAAACGTGACCGAGCTACCTGCTGAAACTGGGGTTCGAGTTGATTAGGATGCGAATCTCGACGACCTTTTTGCTTGATCTTGTATTTTCTGCTTTTTACTTTTTGGAAAGAATGTGTAACCGGGCTAAAGTCCCACTTCTTGTAACTTTGTCTTGAATTTTGAATGAAATCTTCTTTTGTTTTCCTCAACTTCAAGTTCAGTTTACTTCATGCTTGCACTTATTTTTCACTATGATTTGCGTGAAGTATAATATTTTCTAGCCAAGATACCTATCTCGGTCTTAACCTTGTAATCTGTTTGGTCATTCCAGCCAACCACTCTTCAGCCTAGATCCTTATCTCGGCTGGAGAGTACTCAAAGTTGGTTATTCCAGCCAACCACTCTTCAGCCTAGATCCTTATCTCGGCTGGAGAGTACTAAGTGTTGGTTTTTCCAGCCAACCTCTTCAGCCTAGATCCTGATCTCGGCTGAAGAGAGCTCAAAGTTGGTTATTCCTGCCAACCTAGAGCCAAGTGTTTGGTTATTCCTACCAAACTTCCTGCAGCCTAGATCCTTATCTCGGCTTAGGAGAAGTAAGTGTTGGTTTTTCTAGCCAACCTCTTCAGCCTAGATCCTGATCTCGACTGAAGAGAACTCAAAGTTGGTTATTCCTGCCAACTTAGAGCGAAATGTTTGGTTATTCTTGAAAAAAATGACAAAAATATTAAAAACTGTTTGTTATTTTTTCGGGACTAAACTCCCAAACACAAGTCCGAACATTGTTTATTTGTTCAGGAACATGTAATCGAATATTTATTTTCTCAGGTCATAAACAAGTATATGGAGATGAAGTAGTAATCACCTTTGTGGGTTTTGTTAGGATTTTTGGAAGAGAGGCTTTTTGGGATGTGGTGGTGTACATTCAATTGAACGGGGTGAAATGCTTTCGTAAGGATAATTTTTGTATTATTTGAGGGGAAATTTTTTTTTTTAAGAGTTTTAGAATTTATAAGTAAGGGTCCAAAAAAATAGATAGTCCAAAATAATTGATGAGGTGCTAATAGCAGCACTCTTTATTATTTTGAAAGACATTTTGTTTTTAATTTTACCCCTTAATCTAACTGTTTAATTTTTTTAACTATCTATTCAAATATTTATTTGTTTAATTTTTTTGACCATCTGTTCAAATATCTTTTTATCTGTTTAATTTTTTTGACTATCTGTTCAATTTTTTGTGTTCAAATTCTTATTTTTTTGGCTTTCTGTTCAATTTTTCTTATCTGTTGAAATAATAATTTCTTATCTGTTAAAATAAGAATTCATTTTTCTTATCTATTAAACCTATTTATTAAAATAAGAATTCTTATCTGTTAAAATTTTAAGAATTCATTTTTAAGATAAGAATTTTTTTTAAAAATTTTAATGGATTTGACAATTTTCAACAGAGAAGTTTAAATTGTTAACAGATAAGAAATAGGTTTAAGAATCCATTCTTATCCATTACAATTTTTAATAAATAGGTTTAAACAAATCTATTAACCTATCTCAAGAATTCATTTTTCTTTTCTGTTAAACAATTCCACTCTTAAACAATTTTTCAACAGATAAGTTTAACATATTTGAAACAATTCCACTCTGAAACAAATTTGTTTCATCGTCAACAACATTCATCATCTTCATCAACAACAACAATCAAAAACTACAAATAATAATATATAGAGAGAGAGAGAGATAGGACAAATTTGATTATCTGTTCAAAAAAAAAAAAAAACAAAAACAAAAAACTCAAATTAGGGATCTTCTAGCAAGTTTTGTTGATTCACTACACATATACATACATACATACATACATACATACATATATATATATATATACCTAAATTATAGACTTGTTTGAGGATATTATTAGCCAAAACTTAGATCAACTCAAATCCAGGCTTTTACCTTGCATATATCTCGTCATGATTGTCACGATCTGGATCGAAGTTGATCTATTTTTGATTTTGCCTTAGCATTTTTTAAGCTTTAAATTTTCAAGATCTCAGGAGAGAGAGAGAGAGAGATAAAATAAATGGATTTGAGCCATGGTTTTCGCCTTCGACAGATCCGTCGGTGGCAAAGCATAAGTGCTGAGGAGGAGGAGGTTGATGCCGAAGGAAGAAGGCGAAGGAACCAAAAGGATGAAGAGAAGAAGAGAGAGAGAGGTGGTCAGTCGACGAGACGACAGTGGTGGTGGTGGTGGTGGTTAGTCAGCGGCAACGGCGTCGACAAAAGTGAAGAGAGAAACAGAGAGAGGGGTCTGGGCTCCCAAAATGTGGTTACAAAATATACATATATATACAGAGGGCTATTTGGGTCATTTCATCTGAGTATGTCTTTATGAACCAATTATTTTAAAATGTAAACTTTTGACCAAACAAAATTCAAATTTAAAGACCAACTGTCCTTCTTTATTTATTTATTTTTTTAAAAAAAATTATTACTGTTTAGAGTTATTTGTACGAGACTAACATAAAAAGTATATATATATATATACAATTTTGAAAAACAATACCAAATATTAAAATAAAATAAAAATCTAACAACTATATGTCAGACAACTCATGTCATCCATGCTGTCATATCTCATGATGTTAGGATTCGTTGAGTATATTATTCATATAAAAAATAAAATTAATTAGACAAGTACAACCCCATGATCAAGATGAATAGTAACCCTAAAAATTATTAAAATCAAGCTAATCGTTTATTTTTTTAAACATAAACGTGGTTTTGTTGTGGATTACAGATGTTTAATTAATTTGAATTTTTTTCATAGATGATTTACTCAACGAATCCTACACTATGAATGCTTCAGATCATTAAAATAAATTCAGGACATGCCTTCGTGGACGCACAACATGGTGCTATGCCTATAAGGAATTGCACCAACCTCATTCTTGTCTTTAGAAGACTAGTTGGTATCTTATAGCATATTATTGAAAGGCAGCTGGTTATCTCCAATTCACAAACTGGACTGAATGTACTGTTCATGCTTGTGTGGTTCATCACGGACCTCATGTCAATGATTTGAGTTATTTATTTTTTAGAGCATAACATGTAGATTATTCATGAAAAAAGTCAAATCGATTCGATAACCATAGTCATGTTATTTTATTACATTTATCTCTCAAAAAATAAATAATCTAGTTTTCAAATAATATTTGTCATTTATGTTTGCACAAATAAATGCCACAAGCTAATATAGTTGCAAGCATGAAAATTTGTGTCAATTACAAATTGGCACGTACTTTTTTTTTTGTTTCCAAAGATAGTAAAGTCTTTATTAGGTGGGGCACTTACCAATAAGTCTCATACACAAAATTCAAAATCCATCTAATCCCAAAACAAAATACTTGCACCATTTAGTCTTACATATTTTTAATTGTTACTAAAACTTTTTTTTTAATCACTTTAAAAATGCTGCTACATCCAATGACTTCTGTCAGACTCACCGAAAACTCGTCGGAATATTCAACATCACCGGGAAGTCGTCGGAGCATCACTGGAAGTTTGTTGGAGTGTTTTGAGTATCGCCGGAAGGTTTTGAATGTCATTGGAAAATGTCAAGAACATCATCGGAGACTCACTGAAATATTCAGAATATTGCCGAAACAAAAAGAAGAATAAATGCAAAAATTATAGTTAAAAAACATAACAACAACAAACAACTAAGCAAATAATCTGTAATATTGATCAAACTGAAAAGTAAGCTTTGAAACTATAAAATGTTACAGTTTCAAAACATTATTCTATTAAGCTGGAAAACATGTTATGAAACTCCAAAATTTTATAGTTCTAAAAAATGTTATGAAACTGCAAAAGTTTGCAGTTTTAAAGCATGTTTCATTTCAGCAGCAAAAAAGCTGAAACTGTAAAATTTTACAGTTTTCACCACCTGCAACTGAAACTTAAAAACAAGTTATTTAGAACTTGAAAATTTTCTCCATTAAAATAGAAAAATAGGCATGTGTAATAGAGAAAGGTAGAAAATTTGAGAGAGGAAAACGTAAAGAATGAGAGAAAACGCAGAGAGAGAGAGAGAGGAAAACGCAGAAAAAGAGAGAGAGGAAAACGTAAAGAATGAGAGAAAACGCAGAGAGAGAGAGAGAGAGAGAGAGAGAAAGGAAAACGTGTAGGACTTTTGTGTCTACTCAAAAAGTGGTTGAATTAAATAGTATACACATATTTCAAACAGGACCTATGGGTTATTTTCCCTTATTAGATAGCAAATCAAACACCAAAACCACTACCCATTAAAGGGCCCATAAACCACACATGGGGACTGCCTTCTAAGTACAGCACCCAACCCCAGAACAAGCAAACCGAGCTAAGGCATTTGCACTTCATTTGCCTTCACCGCACAGAGCACACCTAACACTCCTCTAGCAAAGCCAAATCTTGAACCACCATCGTAATTTCTTGGTGCACCTCAATTTTACCATTAACCATATTGACCACCATCTGTAAGTCACCTTCCACAACAACTGTTGAGAAGCCAAACTCGCAAGCCAATCACATAGCATCCTGAGCAGCCATAGCTTCTGCCAATAATGTTGAACCCACGTGTATAGGTAACTGATCTTCCAAGAATAAAATCACATTAGCATTTCTAGCCACTACACCCACCCCACCAATGCTATCATTTTTACGAAAGGCCCCATCAAAATTGATCTTAATAAACCCCGCTAGTGGCCGAACCCATCTCCATAACCTCTCCATTACTTCAACCTAAGGCCTACTAGTAGCAGACCGCACATTGACCATGGCAAATGATGACACCCAATCCACTACCCAGCGCCACACCGTCTCTGGTGTAGTTTTTAGCCTATTAAAAATCAAAGAATGATGTTATTAGCATCTGTCTAAATTCTTTGGACAACCCCCCATTTCTTTGTACCCCCACTTATAAATTCTAAAACCCTTAAAAATTTCTTTTCTTCTCCCAAATAATACCAAAATCATCCTTGTGAAACATTCCACCAATTCAATTGAATGCACATCCCCACACCCCAAAAAGCCTCTTTTCTCAAAATCCTAACAAAACCCATGAAAGTAATTACTACTTCATCTCCACATACTTGTTCATGACTTGAAAAAATAAATGTAGGTTTTTTTGTTGTTGATTCAAAATTTCCCTTTTGTGGGTTCTGCGATCTCCACGAGTTTCAGTTATCTGTTTCCGAACAAATAAGAAATGTTCGATTACCTGTTCCCGAACAAATAAACAATGTTCGGGCTTGTGTTCTCGAATTTCAATCATATATTCAGGAGTTCAGTCTCGAAAAAATGACGAACAACTTTTATTATTTTTGTCATTTTTTTCCAAGAAACTTACCTTTATAAGGCCAATCTCCTCAGAGCTAAGAACACCATCAAAACAATGAATCACCTCTGATTTTTTATTGTTGTGCTCCTTTCTTCTCATGGAGTTGTGATTGCCGGAAAAACTTCTACTCATTGTCATTGCCGGAAAAATGTAGGTGTAGACACCCCATTTTTGACCGTCCTCAAGACTTGGACGTCACCGTTGGAACACTCGGTGATTATCCATGTTTGTGTTCGTTTGGAGTTCCCGGAGGTCTCGGCTACGCGCCTTGCCTCAGGATCTCCGAACTCGACCGTTTTGTGTCTGGTTTTGCACCAAACACTTGTGTTTTGCCTTGGAGGGGCAGGGAATGCCTTGTGAGGCATCCCTACACATCACCGGCCATGGCTAGAGGCCGCCGGCTGTTGTTTGTGTCCACCGGCAATGTATATTGCCGGCCGGCACTCTTTTTGGCCGACCGGCCATCACTTTTGTCAAAATGACAATTTTGGCCAGCCGACTACTGTTCATCTGCTTTTAGCAGATATTTTGTGCCAGCTATGATAGCTGGCACCCACCCCATCCCCCTCCATACACGTGTATGGAGGGATTTCCCTCCTGAATGGCTTGTTTTGGAAGCCTTACAAGAGGGAATTGCCTATATAGAAGAGCTTCCTCTCTTGGCATAAGGGGTTAGACATTTTTAGACATTTTAGACAGCTTTTGAAAAGCTTGAGCTCTAGGGTTAGGGTTTGATACATATTCTATCTCTATAAGTGTGTGTTTTGTCCCACTTTTGCTCACAAACACCCACTAACACACCATCTCTTGGACTTGAGACCCTTGGAGGGTTGTTTTAGTGTTTTGGAGCTGGATTTAAGCCAAAGAAGGCTGTTGGAGAATTGTTTGTGAATGAGGGCTTCAAGGGTAAGAAACTTCCCTTTTATTCCCCATTTTTGCATCCTACTTTTGACCATCTTGTAACTGTTTTTGTGTTTAGTGTATAATACCAAAAAGTTCTGTTTTTTAGCCCTCTTGATTGTTTGTTAACAGTGTTTTGTGGTTTGGGATTGTTTGACCCCTCCTAGGCCTTGTAAGGCTCCTTTTTGTGCTATTTTTGGTGAGCTCCGAGACTTTGGTGCTTGGACCTCCTCACCACTGAAATCTTGAGGGATTTCAGTGGTGAAGATGGTGCCTTGAAGTCTCAAGAAGGAGAGGGCCACCCCCTCTCCTTGTTGTCCTTGAAAAGGGCACTTTTTGGCCTCTTGAGGGAGCATCATGCTTGAGTGTTTGTTGATCATGTCTAGGCTATTTTCCATGCTTATTATGCCATGATATAACATTGTTGTGTGTTGGTTTTGGTACACCATGCATGCTTGGCATACCTACCATGTAATGCCTTGTTATTGCCTTAATATGCCTTAGGTTGTTAGCCTTTGTTCTAGCATGTTTTAGGCTTAGCCTTGTGAAGATTTTGTGCTTATTTTTCCATGATTTAGGTCTATCCATAGTTGCTTGGGTCGATCTTGGCATGCTTAGTATAACCCCTTTGTATTGTTGGCTTGTTGGCCTTAAGTGCATGAGTGTGTAGCATGCTTTGCTTGCATCACTTTCAATGGTTTGAAACCATTTTCCATGTCATTTCAGTCCTTAAGACATGCTTGTATGCTTGCATTGGTTGTCTCTTTGTTCCTTTAAAAGGTTGTGCCTTGTGCTCCTTGTTTTGGCCATTGTATATGCCTTTGGACTTGAGCCACTTAGATGCCATCTAGGGGCACCCGTGGCTTTGTTCAAGCCTTATTTTGACCTGTTTGAAGTCCCCTTAGCCTTGTGGGGCTTGGTGGGTTTGACCTTGGTCTAAGCCTCTTGGCTTGCCTCAAGTACTTGGACCATTTGCATGCTAATGTTTGCCTTGTTTAAGTTGGTTTGGCACCTCTTATAACATGATTTTAAAGCTTTTCATTGCATGCTAATTGTCAATTGTTTGGTCTCTTTAAGTGTGCTTAAGAGTTGCCTTTATATGCCTAAGTGTTGGATCATGAGTGCTTGCATGTTTGTTTGCATTTTGGCCTTCACTTCCATGGTTTTGGCCACTGATTTTGGGCCTATTTACAGCCGCCTAAATCATGTTTAAGTCCATCTTTTCATTAGTTTGCATTGCCTCATGCTTGCTTGTATGCTTGCATAAGTGCCTTGCCATGCCATGTTGCATCCTTAGCTTGCATGCCTAGGTTGCATTGCATCTTGCATGCATGCTTTGTCCCTTGATTAGTGATAGGGATTGGGCTTTGGTTTGTTTGTTTGCATTGCATTTCATTTGACATGAAAGTGCATGCTTGATTCTTTGGGCCATCATGCATGGAAATGCGTGATTGGTGGTCCGAGAATCGAGGCACATGTTCCTTTGAGTCACAAACATGATAAGGGGCATGATTGGTGCATACATTACTTGAATTGTATTGCCATGCTATGCATTGCCCTCTGCTGCTGTCAATTGCAGGTTCTGCAGGCATTTTTTGCCGACCAGCAATATTTGGTGCCGACCGGCAATGTATTGGTGGCCGATAGCCTCATTTTCAGCCGATGATGACATGCTGCAGCCGGTGGCTATTCTACTCAGCCGGTGGTGTCCCCCAATGTCCAGAGAGGCATCCCTGAGGCTTTGGCAGTCTTTGGAGGGGCAGAGCAGGGAAAACAGAGGCTGACTATGCATGGCAGTGCAATTCCGAGCAGGACCCGAGCATGCATTGCATCAGGCTCTCCTCCCGAGGCGGTTTACTATTTTTCCTAGTTTAGTTAGTTGTTAACTAATTAGGCAATTTGTAATATTTAATTAGCTTGCGTAGTTAATTAATTTGTATTATTCTTTTAGTCCCTCCGAGCGATGGCACATTTGTAATAAGTGTGGGTGCGTGTGTGTGCATGTCTTCTAATCCCCACTTCTTTCTTCCATTTTATTTACCTGCTTATGATGGTAGATTAGGGCACGTCTAAATTAGCATACCCTATGCTATGCATGCGTGCATCTATGCATTTGTCTTGCATGCACCAGGCTCGGTACATCATACATACAGCATTAGTACTTCAATTCCAAATTGAATACGTGGTAATTGTAGCATTTCACATGCCATTTTAGGGTTAGCCGAGCCTACTCTAACTGCATCCTTGCATGTGTTGCATTAGCCACTTAACATGAACTAGGACATGCATATTTGCTAACTAGTTTATTGTTTCGGCATGGAGTACAATGTAAGTATTTATGCTTTAGCATCTCACATGCGTGTGAATGTTAACATGACAGCATGATTACCATGTGGCTAAATGCTTATATGAGATAAACTGCCTGATTGCCTGTGGGTGAAGGTTGGATTGTTTGAGTTGGAAAAACTCATTGAAATCCGTGTTTTAGCCTACTTGCGAGTAGCAAATTCCAAAGCATTTTCAAAACAAACGGATATGGAATGCTTATTTCCAAATTAGGCAATCTAGTCTATACTTGTTTGCTGTGCGCATAACATAGTAAGTCTAGGCTAATAACCGGAACAAGAACACATAACGTTTTCAAAACAAGATATCACGATTAGTAGAGGCCGGTCTTCGGACTGGGCGAAAGGGGGTGCTCATAGCTGACCTTCCCCGATCGTACCCAAGCTCCCGAGCCAAGACAACTTTGGTGATGACGGACACGTGGCCTTTGGCACCGAGTCAGGGTTTCCTAAATTTCCCCATTAAAAAATATTTAGGTGGTGACTCTGTATCTGGCAAAGCAGTTCATGTTTGGCACTTCTTTTCAAAATCTGTTTTTTTTTTTCTCAAAAACGATTTGCCAGAGTTGGACTCTTTGGTTCAGATTTAGAACCGTGACACAAATTGAGTCCGAACTGTGACCCGTGAGTTCCCTCGCGGACATGTTACAGTTTCTGGCGACTCTACTGGGGATTATTTTAGAGAGCTTGACTCGAATTCGTGATATCCTATTTTGATTACACTTATGTGTTTCTTTGCATTGCATGTGCATTGGTGCGCCTAGGACACCGTGTTGGCCATCTGCTATTCCTGAGCGGTTTGCTGGAGGCTTGTCTTGTCAAGGCATGACCATAAGGTCGATTGCTATGCTCGCCAAGATGGGGAACACAAACCCCGGTTTTACCGGGGCACCCTTTTGACCATTCGACCTAGTGCATATTCGGAATCCATAGTGACTATTCCAAATTAGGACAGGTTGCTTACCCGATGTTAGGTTGTTTGAAACCGCTGCGTGCGTAGTGAAACCCTAGCCCCTGACAAAATAGGACAGGGAAACCCTACCCCAACATAGGGGTGTATTGGCTCTCCTTTACCTGCTATGTGCTTTTAGAGTGTATCTCTACAGGAACACACATGTCAGTTCGCAAGATTGGGTATCAGGCCCGAGGGCACCAGTATCAGTGTTGTTGAGAATCAGTTATGTCTGCGGGTATCAGTTCAGTTTTGAACAGTGATTCTGGGGAACAGTGATCAGTAGTAGAGTGCAGTTGATCGGCTACACCCGTGTTTGATCTGTTTGGGGCTAAAATATTGCTTGTTTTCCGTTTCAGTTCAGAGATTCAGAGAGTTGATCCAAAATAGCTAGTGTCTTCTCCTTGCTGAGGCAGGACCTAGCATGACGCAGAATTCAGAAGAGATCGTGGTCATGACGGCCGCGTTGGGTCAAGAGATCACTCCACAAAGTGAGACCAATATTGATATGCCGCATCCACCCAGATCGCCTGCTGCGCGCCCGGTCTGGACCCCCCAGCTATACCAGGCTCGCGAGCCTACTACATTTGAACTAATGGGGATGATAGGTGATCTCCAGAGATCCGTGGCAAATCTCGCCTATGGAATGTCAGCTTCACCGCCAGCCGCACCATATGCCGGGAGTTTTGCACCCCAGGAGCCCCCACTGTTAGGGCGGATCGTAATTGAACTCAGCCAACTGGAGATGGCCTCCAACTATGGCAATGACATGTCAACGGTAACCCAAACCCCTGATCAGGCCGAGGCCAGAGGGAAAGACAAGATGAAGGCAGATGCCGATCCTATCGAACAACTGCTGTGGGCAGTCGAGGCTTTGAAAGTCGCGTGGATGAATAAGCAACAGATATCTGCAGTTGTGACAAAAGCTGTGGAGGATGCTTTCCCCACTCCACCTGAGGGTAGTTCAAGTCAGTCAGAAAGCCGGGATAGGCCCCGTCATGCCAGAACAGCTCCTCCTGTTCCCAACCCTGTACTTGGGAAGGATCAGAAATCTAAGGCGGCACCTGCCCATCCGTTCGCTAGTGCGTCTAGCAAGAATGCTCAGGCTTCGAAGTAGCTGCCCCGAGGGCGCAGGGTCTTTCATGCTCTTTACATGCCATTGTCCAAGGCACTTCAAATCCTCGCCGAGAGAGGGCATCTCAAGCCCCTGGAGCCCCGGACCCTCCCGAAGAATCTCCCTGCTACACACGATGCTGCTCAGTACTGTGCGTACCACCAGCTGACAGGCCATGCTACCGACAATTGCTTCCGCCTTCGTCATGAGGTGCAGGATTTAATTGATAACGAGGTTATCCTCCCGCCCACCTCAGCCAAGTCCGTTACCACCCAGTTATTGGATTTTGAGGACACAGATACTGCGAGTATGTAATCAGAAAGTGAACCACCTGCGGGCGGCATTTGTTATATTTTGGATGTGGCGTCTGGTACGCATTTTTGAACTTTTTGTAAACACTAGCCGTGTCAATTCTGGCTTGGGTATCGAGTCAGTCTTTCGTTTTGAGTCTGTCTCTTTGTCTTGAGTCAGTCTTTTTGCTTAAGGGTCTGTCTTGTTGTATCGAGTCAGTCCTCTTTGTATAGAATACCAGGAAATTCCGGGGTTGTTGCCTCGGACACCGTTTTGTCTTGTAATTATTCATTTTTTTTGGTTTTTGAATCTGTCTCTGCCGAGGGGCCAGTTATACCGAACAAATCTGAATGAAACAGCTGTGGCTATCTCATTTTCATGCTTGCTTTCAGTGTGAGTTAGTTGTGCCAGAGGAGGCGAATGGAACGGCAGTACATTCTACCTACTCTCTTGTGCCTTGAACATCGTTATAATGACCTAAGCTTTTCAAAAAACCCTTTTTTGAACACTGCGGTGATAAAAACGAAGAGGAAGCAATTCCTCGGGTTTTGCGAAACTTTGATCATATTTGAGAGAAAGATAGGCATACTAAACTTTTAATGAATGAAATCATGCCTGTCAGCGTGAGTACTGAGAAGGATCCTGGCTTGGTCCAGATTGGTTCCACACTTTCTTCAGCGCGAGCGATTCGTCGCCTTCTTGAAAACTTTCAAAAACAAAATGTTTTGCGCAGTCTTGCGAAGACCTGTGTGGAATCGCTCTTGAGATTATGCAGCCTAGGATCGCTCTCAGCCTCAAGATTCGATCTATCGGTTTCGAACCTGTACTCCATTCGAAATGTTCAACAGTCGACTGCCATGAAAGGCCTGTGTGGCCTAATTTGAAGCTGCCCTCGAGCAAGGGGCACCAAAATCAGATCAAGGAGGTCAAGTCTCACTGGAAAAAGCTCGTGAAGCAATCGTGATGGATTCTTCTGTAAATCGACGCAGTAGTCACTCTCCCGAATACAGAGGGCTTCAATTTCAAAACCATTTGGCATGGACTTGTTACACTTTTACCCTTTGAGAGGCTCGCTGGGCCGAAAACCCGGAAGAGCGGCCCAGGCAAAAGTTAGAGCAAGAAAAAAAAAAGAAAAAAAAAAAAAAAGAAAGCAAAAAAAAAAAATGCAAAGAATGAAAAACAAAAAAGAAGAAAAAATGAATGAAGAAAAATACAAAAAGATGAAAAAGAAAAAAAGCAAAAGAAAAATGAAAAGAGAAAGAATGAAAAGAAGCTCGCAAGGTCGAAAACCCGCATCGGGCGCCTTGGCAAAAGTTAGAGCCTAAAAAGTGAAGGTTAATACCCGAGTGTACCTTAACCGGAACTACGTAAGGCTTGATTCCCATGCTTGGGATACGTAGACAACTTCATCTTGAAGCCCAGCCCCCAACGCTTTCATAGCGTCTCAGTCCATGTCATGGTTTTGATCACCTGTGTCTCCTCCGAATCCGATGTCTCGGTCACAGCGACTGGAACTACGTAATCAACTTCCTCCTGAAGTCTAACCACCAACACCCTCCAGGTGACTGTGTCCATATATTGGTTCAGACCATCGTCTTCGGAGTTCAGTCGTCATTAATAAAGACTGTTTTCAGCATGCTGCGGCATCGTCCAAACAAGGGGCAACTTTCCGTTGCCGTCCGTTGCCATACGTTGTCATAAGTTGCCCTGAGTTGCTATCCAAACTAGGGGCAACTTTCCGTTGCCATGCCCTCCTTTAAGCAAGGGGCAATTTTCCATTGCCTCCGATCCGAGGTCGCGTATCTCGAGGGTAAGTTCCGTGCTTGTTTAGCAGTGGCCGTTTGCAAAAATAGTTTTTGAAAATTTTTACTGAGGTTGACTGTTTTCTCGAAAACTATTTTATTTCTCCAAAATCGGACCATTTTCTTGGACCCAAAAAGGAAAAATTTTCAGTGCTCACAGCCTGACTTGCACGATTTTCAAATCAAAAATCGAATAAGTGTGTTAATCCGACTCTCATTCTTGATCAAAACTGTTTTAAGGAGAAAACAAAAAATGGTCAAAGTGATGAACTAGGGGCACAATTGAGTCAGGTCTTCTGTCTTTCCCCCATCAACATACTCGCCAGAAGGGCACTCTATCCACTGGGAGAAATAGCAGTGAGCTAACAGTGTTGGGCACGAACCCGTAACTTTCTCGTTTACCCATTAACTACTCTGGGGAGGGATGGAAAAATGAGAGAATAAAGAATAGAGAGGAGTAAGTTGAGAGAAAAGTAAGAAAAGGGTTTTGAGAAAAAAAAAAAACCGAGCCTGAGGGCCGAGCGATGTGAGAATCACAAATCAGAAAGGGTGGGAATAATACCTGGAGGAACTGGCTCCTTGAGATCCGAGGTCTTTTGTTTCCATAAACACGTATGTATGTCGTGTCTTTTGATTTGTCGGTCTCAACTTTTGTTTTGAGTCTTTTCCGAGTGCGTCTCGTGGTGTTCAGGACGTGCGCCTTTTGTTTTCTCCACTTGAGTCCCTCCGCTGTATGTAGTTGTAGGCTTGATACCCCGGTCGTGAAACCCTTTTCCAAAGTTAATCATGTGTGCTTAGAATGCTGTGCCATTCTCCACATCTATGCGAAGCAGGAGAAGAAAAGAAGAAAATTTGAGGCATCTGAGTATGTTTCGGTTTCAACTGTTTCATCTTTCGTGGTCCGTCTTGTCAGATTGGGCTGTTTGTTTGGGGTTTGCTGCGCAGAATGATCCAAGTGATGTGTTATGGTCTGTATACAGATCAATCCCTAGCTCAGATCAATCCCCAGTAGAGTATGTGCTGTATATTCAGTTTGAGCAGTGACTTGTATGAGTTGTTTGCTGTTAGTTGGTGGGTTATCCGATTATCATAGTGCAAGTGCTCAATTTTCAGACAACAGATCAATATCATTTACATTTGAGGTGTAGTATGGTGCAATACAGTGCAAGGTATGAAATGCACAGATATAACACTTTTTTTAGACAAAAAGTCCGTTTCATTTCATAATCTTTTCAAGTACATAAGTTTTGGAAACAAAATCTGCCTGCGGCAGTACAAAGTACCCTAACTACTAACAAAAAGGGGAAAGTGCAAAAAAGAAGAAAAACAGCAAAAATCTGTATCAAATGTCAAAAATGACTCCGGGACTATCAGTCTATCCTAGTCCTCTTCCTGGACGAAGGTCCAGGAGCATCATCACCAGGAGCATCACCGTCTGAGCCCGAGTCCAAGCCATCACCAGTCTCCTCCTTCGACGACTCCGCCTCCGCTCGCCTCAGACTCTTATCTCGAATCGAGCCCGCGAGTGCTTCCCGACATGAGCGCGCCTGCACGGGATATACTCGCCATCCCGGTAGAAATAGGAGGTTCAAATGAGCACCACCCACCGGAGGAATCGAAGGGGAAAAAGCATGAAAGGCGAATACATCGTATCTGTGAGCGGTGAATCAAGATAGAATGCGCAGGCGAGTACGACCAGTGAGTGCCGTGAGCAAGTGAATCGCGCGTAATACAATGTATGAGTACAAGGTATGTATCTTTGTGAACAAAGGAATCGCGGCAGATGCAGTGTATGAGCAAGTACTGTGTGAGTGTCGTGAGCAGTGAATCAAGATGAATACGATGTATGAGCATGTATGTATGCCGTGAATAAAGTGAATCGCTGCAGATGCAGTGTGAGTACTGATGTATCAAAGCCGTGAGGGCTGGGTATCAGATGTTGTGTTGTGCATCAGAATATGTAAAGCAGTTTGTGTATGGTTTGAGGCTGTGGTCAGAAAGAACATACCGGAATGCTGTAAAGGGCTTGGAGGTCGAAGGTCCGTTGTAGCATCCCCATCATGGAGGCATTCATCTCCAATGACTGCAGGGTGTACTCGGAGGAAGCCTGCAAAAGTATCAGATACATCAGTGTTCTGCGGAATATTAAATAAACTGAAATGAAATAACAGTACAAGATGCGAAGTGAAGTAATACATACCGGAGACAAGTCGGGGACACCGACAAACTCGTGATCAGCCGGCGGAGGAGCAAAGGGGATCTGGTAGGTCGCCCCACCCTGCCCTCTGAAAGTCAGTGAAGCGGGCAGAGCAGGCCAACCGGTCCCCCGTCCTCGCTGAACTCCGCCCCTGCCACGGACTCGAGCTCTCCTCGCCGCTCCCCCTCGGCCCTGCTCTGCTCCGGCTGGCCAAGTCTCTCTCTCTCCGCTCGGCGGCCGCCGCTCAGAGGTCGCATGATGAAGGTCCGGACGTACTCCGAGTAATCGCCCTTGCCCCTGAAATTGCTCGCCTCCCAGCCAATGGTGTAGTCCGCCATCTGCTCGGCGGTGAATCTCTCGGCATCCCTCATATGCTCAGGAGGGTGCACCGGGACTATCTGCTCCGGTAAACCCAGGGTCTGACGCAAGAAACGCTCGCCAGTACCAAGCCCAGGCATCGCCTCCAAAGAATCCGAAAACGCGAGCTCTCACCGGCACCGGCAAACCGATCCCGCACCACGGCTGGCAAAGGAGCCCAAGGCTGCCAGGTGATCTGAAAATGAAATACAGTTTGTTATCTACTGTTATTGAAATATGCAGTGGACAAACGAAGCTTAAATGAACTGCAAGTAGAACATACCTCTGCGGGGGTGATGGTGTCGAAGTAGCAACGGAAGAAGCTAAAGGTCTCTAGGGGCCTCCGCACGCACCTCCCGTCGAAACGGCGTGAGAACGGGACGACGAGAGGGGTCTCTGCGTCGGGTACGGGAGCAAGCCTAGGAAAGTAGGCGTACACCCACAACTGCAAGATAAATACCAGTGCATTTATCAGATAAAGCAGGATATAGAATAAAAAGCAGAAATAGCAGAGCCGTGTGTTGTGCAGTATATTGTGCAAAGTGTACACGATTAAGCAGGTCGATGTAAAGTAGAGTATGTGTGTGTGTATAAAGATACGGCAAGTATAAAAGTGACTACAGTGTGCAGAGTACAGAAAATATAGAACAGAAATGAAAGGCAGAAAAAGAAATGTACCTCCCAAACACGCCAGTAGCCCCCGAGCAACTGTCCGCTGCCGCGGGAAGCTGAGCTCATATATCCGTAGAGAGTGGCCAGAGCGGCGCCACCCCAGTCGTAATGTAAGATATCCCTGACGTCCACCAGTGCGCTGAGCAGGCAGAGAGGCACGGTGTTCGCCCGGTCGGCGAAAATGGTCGTCCCAAACAGGAACATGAGAAAGCCGCGTGCGTATCTCTCCACGGCCTCCTGAGTCATCGGGGCTGCATCAACAAGGGTGGGCTGGACCCTGAACTGCACCTCGAACCAGGAATATCGGACGAAGCCGGGACGCGCCAGAGGCGGCAGCTCGCCGAGCAAGTAGATCTGAGCGGCCTCCCACTCATCCATATCAGTATCGAAGGGAATCGGATCACCCCCTACCCCGATGCCTGTGAGCATCGAGAAATCGTAAGGGGTCATCGTCATGTCCCCCGTCGCAGAGAAATGGAATGAATCGGTGGTGTCCCACCACCTCTCCGCTAGAGCAGCAAGGAGAGGTCTGCAGGTAGTGAGCCGGGATAGCCCCTTGCAAAATGCGCCAAAGCCGGCCTGGTCCACGATGTGGCGAACTGCGTCGGGAAGCTCGGCGTACCGCTCACAAACGGCAGTATTCCCATACCCGCGGATGGTACGGGAATCTCCCTGTTTTCAAACAAGTAGTTGCGAAGCAATATAAAATGTACAGTTTTGAAGAAACAGTCAAAATCAGTGCAAATGTGGCATGCGTGCGTATTTTCAAGTTCAAATAGATACCGAGTGCCGGTGTGCTTACAGTGAACTGCAACGTGTGATGCGTCAGCATGTTTGAGTGGTTCAGTGCAAATGTGGCATGCGTGCGTATTTTCAAGTTCAAATAGATACCGAGTGCCGGTGTGCTTACAGTGAACTGCAACGTGTGATGCGTCAGCATGTTTGAGTGGTTCAGTGCAAATGTGGCATGCGTGCATATTTTCAGATTCAAACAGGTATCGGGTGCCGGTGTTTGTAGTGAAATACGATGTGTGCCGTGTGTTTGAGTGATTAAGGCTAGTGCAGTGCGTGTGCATGTGTCGATCTTAAACAGATATCAGTTGCAAGTGTGTCTACGATTAACTACAATACACAGTGTATCAGAGCATCTGAGCTAAAGCAATTGAAGAATGTAATCAGCAATGACAGTTGACAGTTAAAAGTTCTACATTGCAAAAATTAAAACAGAGAAAAAAATGTTACCTCGGAAGCGCCGAAGGATAGGTGAGAGGCAGGCTCACGCAAGAGAAGCTCGGGATCCAGCGCCATATCAAAACTCCTGAACTGGTGCAGTCCGTCGGGGGGCAGAACATGAATCGCCGGCCGGTAGGTCGCCGGGTCAAACGGGCGCTCGCTCAAAGGTAGAAGCTCGACCCCGGGATCCATCTCGTGATCCGGAGGAGTCCCACCGCGTGGAATATCGTCGGCCATGTCAAAATGACGAGGAAAATGGTCGGAAAATAAAAATCGGGCTGGAATATGGAAAGTCAACCGAAAAGTCAACCCCCGAGAGGGTGGAAAATGGCCGGAAAAGTCGGGATGTGAAAAAGGCACGGAAATCAAGAGGAAAGTGAGGGGAACAAACCCCAAAAAGGTGGAAACGGCAAAGGAGGTACCGAAACAAAGATTTGTTCGGATGAAAACGTCCGAAACGCGAAGGAAATCGCGAATCCGACGACGAAACGGGCGTAGAACGCGAAGAAAGTGAGGAAACAAGGAGAGAAAAACACTCTAGAGAGAGAGGGTGTGGAATTTCGGCTAAGGAGGAAGTGAAAAATAGGGTTTAGAAACCCTATTTTAAAAGACCCGAAGCAAAAAGTCGAAACTGTCCCGACACAGGGACTTTTTGCCGGTCGGCAACATTTTGTGCCGGTTGGCAATATATTGTGCCGATGAAGCTATTTCATGGCCGATGGACGGCCGGTGATGAATTATGATGGCCGGTGGTCTCCCACAGTGGTTTTTGAGCCTTCTACACCTTTCCTTGGGTCATATGAGTGGTCCAGAGCCTTCATTGCTTAAAACAGTGTAAAACAGTGCATCTCCGACGCTCAACCAGCCTCCGCTTTGACCTCGGATCGCGTCTTCTGTGAGTGGCACTCAAATTCATGCAATGATGTATCCTTCTGCATCCTTTTGCCTTTTGTAAGATTCAAAAGTTGCCCCGTGTGCGTTGCACGCGTTCATCGCACTATTTCGGTGCATTGCATCGAGCCGTCATGCGCCTCACAGTTGCATTGTTATGCACGTACTACACGCGTTGTAACGCGCACCCCTTGCATTGTCATGCACATCTCTCATGAATTGTCATTGCATTTTTTTTACAAGCATTGTCATGCATTTCAATACATACGTCGCCTCGCGCATCGTTCGCGTTGTTGTGCATTCCCTTACCATGCATTGTCATGTTTTCCAAAACACGTGCGTTGTTACGCATTTCAGTCCATTTGCATTGTCATGCATTTCAAAAGGAAAACATGCGTTGTCACGCATTCGAATTCATTCACATTATCATGCATTTCATTTTACTTTCCTTGAGGGATGCGTGTCTCATTTTCATCATTTTCCATTCCTTGGGGCATGCGTGTCTCATTTGCATCATTTTACTTTCCTTGAGGCATGCGTGTCTCATTTGCATCATTTTCCATTCCTTGAGGCATGCGTGTCTCATTTGCATCATTTTCAAATCCTTGAGGCATGCGTGTCTCATTTGCATCATTTTCCATTCCTTGAGGCATGCGTGTCTCATTTGCATCATTTTACAATCCTTGAGGCATGCGTGTCTCATTTGCATCATTTTACATCCTTGAGGCACGCGTGTCTCATGTGCATTGTCTTGCACCTTTGAGGCATGCGTGTCTCATTTACATATCATTTTACATTTCTTCATGGCATGCGTGTCCCACTTGCATTGTGCACCGCATTGTCACGGTCTAGGAGACCTTAAATCCTTGGAGGGTGCGAAACTTTTACCGCATTGTCATGGTCTAGGAGACCTTAAATCCTTGGAGGGTGTGAAACCGTTACCGCATTGTCACGGTCTAGGAGACCTTAAATCCTTGGAGGGTGCGAAACCTTTACCGCATTGTCACGGTCTAGGAGACCTTAAATCCTTGGGAGGTGCAAAACCTTCACTCGCGTTGTCTAACGCACCGCGCTGTTTTGCGCATCTCATTGCCTTTGGTATGTGTTCCATCGCGCAATCTTGCGCATCGCACTGTATTGTGCACCGCATCTTAATTTACGCATTGCCCCAAAGTGGGTCCGACGGGACCAGTAACACGTGCGGTCTGGCGAGACCGTAAGCCCACTTGATCGCATTATCATGCATCTCAAAAGCTGCGCGTTGTCGCGCATCTCGAGATCATACATCTTCATGCATTCTCAGTTCATTTGCATTGTCATGCATTTAAAGCCGCGCGTCACCGCGCATCAAATTTTCATGCATTGTCATGCATTTCAAGTAAACTTGCGTTGTCACGCACTCCATACAACATGCATTGTCATGCATACATTTTGCATCCCGGTCTAGGAGACCTTAAATCCTCCAAAGGTGCCATTCCTTTGGTGTTTGTCGTGCCCGAACGACTTTCGGTGGTCTGGTAAAGCCACCTGTCCGTGCATGTGGTGAGTTCCTAGAAGACCAACTGGGACGGTGGAAACTAGAGTTCGAATGGCTTATGCCTAGAACGCAAAGGTTCGGAATTTCCGAGACTAAAGTCTGGTTTAAATACCCAGGGGTGTACCCTCGGCTTGAAATATGTATGGAAGCCCCATAGGTCGAGGCGGCATGTCTGCGCCTCAATTCTGGATACTGAACCAACCTAGTATGTCGCCCTGTTGGTAAGATAGGGAAAGCTGCAATCATAGCCGTTGCATCATTGTAAATATTGCATATGTCATGCATCATTGTAGATATTGCATATGTCATGCATTGCATTGTAAATATTGCATATGTCATGCATTGCATTGTAAATATTGCATATGTCATGCATCATTGTAGATATTACATATGTCATGCATTTCATCGTAATATAGTGCATTGCCATGCATTTCCACTGTAAATACTACATTTACATTCCATTGCATATTTGTAGATATTGCATTTTAGTTGCATGCATTCACTGCATCGCCCTCCATCTATGGCTTGCACCTCTCCTTGTTGAGCTTGGTTTGGTATGTGCCCTTAATTTTCACGCCAAAACACAGTTCTGCATGTGTACGCGCCTATTCCTTGATGAACTTGGTTTGAGGGTGGCGGCACCTTTTCTGTGTTAGACGCGGCTTGTACGTGTACATGCCTTTCCTAGGCAAGATTTGGTTTGGCCTGCATGCCTTATCCATCGTATCTATCCATTCCATTGCATATTGTAAATATCGCATTGTAGCTTGCATGCATCCATTGCATCACCTCCATCCATGGCTCGCACCTTTCCTTGTTGAGCTTGGTTTGGTATGTGCTCATACTTTTCACGTTAAAGCACAGTTCTGCATGTGTACGCGCCTATTCCTTGATGAACTTGGTTTGAGGGTTGCGGCACCTTTTCTGTGTTAGACATGGCTTGTATGCGTACATGTCTTTCCTAGGCAAGATACGGTTTTGGCTGCACGCCATATCCATTGTAGATATTACATTGTAGTGTAATTGTTGCATCCGGTGTTAGGATCATTATTCTTTCCCCAGCGGGTCGTCACCCCACTTATGTCATTCCATCCAATACTTGTTCCTGTGTCCGTCTACATCACTCATAGTTCTGTATGTGTACGCGCTTTGAGGGTTGCGGCACCTTTTCTATGGTAGACGGACTTGTTACTTCCATCAATCTATTTGACATTTGTGTGGTTTCGAACCGCTCATGATTGAATCATGATTCGATTGCATTGCATATCATTTGCATTGTTTATACATAGTTTTGTATATATTGCATATCATTTTGCATTCATCATTGCATTGTCATGCATGTTGCTAACGACATTGTACCTGTTAAGTTTGTTTTCTTTACAGGCACGATATTGTATGTACGGTTCATTTGAGGCCGGTGCAACCGGACGAACCGGACAGATATTGTATCCTCCGCGTGAGACGTATCGAGAATTACATAATTCTCTTACATCCTTTCTGCATTGTAGTGTAGTCTGGTGTATGCTAGCTTAAAACTGTCGTGATGCGTTCTGACTTTCTTTGCATGATCATAAGTTATGCTCGGCTTCTTGCATTTTCATTGCATTTTGCCCTCCGGGCGATACCTTGTTTGTCTTGCATGATTGTCCAAGTCTTGACCTTGTCAAAAATGGGTCGTCTCGGCTTTGACATTCACTCCGTCATTGTTATGACTTTCGAAGTTCTGTCAAGAGGGCAAATCAGACACCCCATTTTTGACCGTCCTCAAGACTTGGACGTCACCGTTGGAACACTCGGTGATTATCCATGTTTGTGTTCGTTTGGAGTTCCCGGAGGTCTCGGCTACGCGCCTTGCCTCAGGATCTCCGAACTCGACCGTTTTGTGCCTGGTTTTGCACCAAACACTTGTGTTTTGCCTTGGAGGCAGGAATGCCTTGTGAGGCATCCCCACACATCACCGGCCATGGCTAGAGGCCACCGGCTGTTGTTTGTGTCCACCGCAATGTATATTGCCGGCACTTTTTGGCCGACCGCCATCACTTTTGTCAAAATGACAATTTTGGCCACCGACTCTTGCTCATCCGCTTTTAGCAGATATTTTGTGCCACTATGATAGTGGCACCACACCCATCCCTCCATACGTGTATGGAGGGATTTCCCTCTTGAATGGCTTGTTTTGGAAGCCTTACAAGAGGGAATTGCCTATATAGGAGAGCTTCCTCTCTTGGCATAAGGGGTTAGACATTTTTAGACATTTTAGACAGCTTTTGAAAAGCTTGAGCTCTAGGGTTAGGGTTTGATACATATTCTATCTCTATAAGTGTGTGTTTTGTCCCACTTTTGCTCACAAACACCCACTAACACACCATCTCTTGGACTTGAGACCCTTGGAGGGTTGTTTTAGTGTTTTGGAGCTAGATTTAAGCCAAAGAAGGCTGTTGGAGCATTGTTTGTGAAGGAGGGCTTCAAGGGTAAGAAACTTCCCTTTTATTCCCCATTTTTGCATCCTACTTTTGACCATCTTGTAACTGTTTTTATGTTTAGTGTATAATACAAAAAAGTTCTGTTTTTTAGCCCTCTTGATTGTTTGTTAAGAGTGTTTTGTGGTTTGGGTTTGTTTGACCCCTCCTAGGCCTTGTAAGGCTCCTTTTTGTGCTATTTTTGGTGAGCTCCGAGACTTTGGTGCTTGGACCTCCTCACCACTGAAATCTTGAGGGATTTCAATGGTGAAGATGGTGCCTTGAAGTCTCAAGAAGGAGAGGGCCACCCCCTCTCCTTGTTGTCCTTGAAAAGGGCACTTTTTGGCCTCTTGAGGGAGCATCATGCTTGAGTGTTTGTTGATCATGTCTAGGCTGTTTTCCATGCTTATTATGCCATGATATAACATTGTTGTGTGTTGGTTTTGGTACACCATGCATGCTTGGCATACCTACCATGTAATGCCTTGTTATTGCCTTAATATGCCTTAGGTTGTTAGCCTTTGTTCTAGCATGTTTTAGGCTTAGCCTTGTGAAGGTTTTGTGCTTATTTTGCCATGATTTAGGTCTATCCATAGTTGCTTGGGTCGATCTTGGCATGCTTAGTATAACCCGTTTGTATTGTTGGCTTGTTGGCTTTAAGTGCATGAGTGTGTAGCATGCTTTGCTTGCATCACTTTCAATGGTTTGAAACCATTTTCCATGTCATTTCAGTCCTTAAGACATACTTGTATGCTTGCATTGGTTGTCTCTTTGTTGCTTTAAAAGGTTGTGCCTTGTGCTCCTTGTTTTGGCCATTGTATATGCCTTTGGACTTGAGCCACTTAGATGCCATCTAGGGGCACCCATGGCTTTGTTCAAGCCTTTTTTTGACTTGTTTGAAGTCCCCTTAGCCTTGTGAGGCTCGGTGGGTTTGACCTTGGTCTAAGCCTCTTGGCTTGCCTCAAGTACTTGGACCATTTGCATGCTAATGTTTGCCTTGTTTAAGTTGGTTTGGCACCTCTTATAACATGATTTTAAAGCTTTTCATTACATGCTAATTGTCAATTGTTTGGTCTCTTTAAGTGTGCTTAAGAGTTGCCTTTATATGCCTAAGTGTTGGATCATGAGTGCTTGCATGTTTGTTTGTATTTTGGTCTTCACTTCCATGGTTTTGGCCACTGATTTTGGGCCTATTTACAGCCGCCTAAATCATGTTTAAGTCCATCTTTTCATTAGTTTGCATTGCCTCATGCTTGCTTGTATGCTTGCATAAGTGCCTTGCCATGCCATGTTGCATCCTTAGCTTGCATGCCTAGGTTGCATTGCATCTTGCATGCATGCTTTGTCCCTTGATTAGTGATAGGGATTGGGCTTTGGTTTGTTTGTTTGCATTGCATTTCATTTGACATGAAAGTGCATGCTTGACTCTTTGGGCCATCATGCATGGAAATGCGTGATTGGTGGTCCGAGAATCGAGGCACATGTTCCTTTGAGTCACAAACATGATAAGGGGCATGATTGGTGCATACATTACTTGAATTGTATTGCCATGCTATGCCTTGCCCTCTGCTGCTGTCAATTGCAGGTTCTGCAGGCATTTTTTGCCGACCAGCAATATTTGGTGCCGACCGGCAATGTATTGGTGGCCGATAGCCTCATTTTCAGCTGATGATCACATGCTGCAGCCGGTGGCTATTCTACTCAGCCGGTGGTGTCCCCCAATGTCCAGAGAGGCATCCCTGAGGCTTTGGCAGTCTTTGGAGGGGCAGAGCAGGGAAAACAGAGGCAGACTATGCATGGCAGTGCAATTCGAAAGCAGACCGAGCATGCGTTGCATCAGGCTCTCCTCCCGAGGCGGTTTACTGTTTTTCCTAGTTTAGTTAGTTGTTAACTAATTAGGCAATTTGTAATATTTAATTAGCTTGTGTAGTTAATTAATTTGTATTATTCTTTTAGTCCCTCCAAGCGAGGGCACATTTGTAATAAGTGTGGGTGCGTGTGTGTGCATATCTTCCAATCCCCACTTCTTTCTTCCCTTTTATTTACCTTCTTATGATGGTAGATTAGGGCACATCTAAATTAGCATACCTTATGCTATGCATGCGTGCATCTATGCATTTGTCTTGCATGCACCAGGCTGAGTACATCATACAAACAGCATTAGTACTTCAATTCCAAATTGAATACGTGGTAATTGTAGCATTTCACATGCCATTTTAGGGTTAGCCGAGCCTACTCTAACTGCATCCTTGCATGTGTTGCATTAGCCACTTAACATGAACTAGGACATGCATATTTGCTAACTAGTTTATTGTTTTGGCATGGAGTACAATGTAAGTATTTATGCTTTAGCATCTCACATGCGTGTGAATGTTAACATGACAGCATGATTACCATGTGGCTAAATGCTTATATGAGATAAACTGCCTGATTGCCTGTGGGTGAAGGTTGGATTGTTTGAGTTGGAAAAACTCATTGAAATCCGTGTTTTAGCCTACTTGCGAGTAGCAAATTCCAAAGCATTTTCAAAACAAACGGATATGCAATGCTTGTTTCCAAATTAGGCAATCTAGTCTATACTTGTTTGCTGTGTGCATAACATAGTAAGTCTAGGCTAATAACCGGAACAAGAACACATAACGTTTTCAAAACAAGATATCACGGTTAGTAGAGGCCGGTCTTTGGACCGAGCGAAAGGGGGTGCTCATAGCTGACCTTCCCCGATCGTACCCAAGCTCCCGAGCCAAGACAACTTTGGTGATGACGGACACGTGGCCTTTGGCACCGAGTCAGGGTTTCCTAAATTTTCCCATTAAAAAATATTTAGGTGGCGACTCTGTATCTGGCAAAGCAGTCCATGTTTGGCACTTCTTTTCAAAATCTGTTTTTTTTTCTCAAAAACGATTTGCCAGAGTTGGACTCTTTGATTCAGATTTAGAACCGTGACACAAATTGAGTCCGAACTGTGACCCGTGAGTTCCCTCACGGACATGTTACAGTAGGTAATTAAATGGTTGCCATAGTTATCGCCGAAATATTGCCGCCAAAGAGTTTTCAAGGTTTTGAGGGTGCATAGGTTTTGAAGGTAGAATTTAGGGAAGATGGATGGGTGGTGATGGAGGTGGGTGCTCTCATAAACCCTAACTGATGATGTAGTAGGTGTGTGGGTTTAATTGTGAGATGAGGTGTCCCAAAATTATTGACGTCCTTTTTAGTAATTTCATTTGAGGTTATTATTGTTAAAAAAAAAAAAAAAAAAACTAAAAAATGGGGGGTCCAAAATAATTGATGGGGTGCTAATAGCAACACTCTTTCTAATTTTTCTTTTATTACAATTATATCCTAAAGTAAAATTACATTAAAAGATATCATTTAATGGAACATCCACCTACCAAATAAGAACTAAACACTCTATAATATTGTACACCCACCCCCACCTATAGCTATACATATTCCACCTTTCTAAACCCTAAACATGTTACTCTTCATAACCAACCAATATAAACCTTAAACCTATTACTCTTCATAACCATCTTAAACCCTAAATGTATCATCTTTATCACCATCATAAACCTTCCTGAACTAGAAACCTCGAACCAAAAAGCTCTTTTCAAGTCCAACGTATTACTCTTCATCAGTTATTTCACCTTGCAGGGCAATAGAGCATAATGATAACAATTATGATGAGGCTGGCATTCTAATGGTAAAATTATCTGGCATGCATTAATATTTTCAGTCGTTTTCAATTCTTGTTATTTTATTTGAGCTTTTTGGTACTGGTTTGCCGACTGTTAATATTATGTTCGGTAACACAGTACTGAACACAAACATTTTGTTCAATATATGGGTTTCGAACAATAATGCAAATAGTCGGTACTGGTGTGCCGAATGGTTCGATTTTTGTATCTTCAATATCGGATTGTGTTTTTTGTGAGGGGTTTTCCCTCTAAAACCCCTTTTTATGCATAAATAAACCAAAAAACAAAAATGAGATAGAAAGAAGAGTGGCAATGTTGTTGATATGGGGAGTCGGTATTTACCTAAGAGGAATTTCTAACGAGTTTTCTGTAATGGTGCACAGGAATTTTCGATGAGTTTTTTTATGGTATTCTTTGGACACCGTTGAGTCGACTCCTCTTTTTATTGAGAGTCGACAGGAATTTCAATGATGGATCGTCGGTGCAATGCTCTTCACTGAGGCAATAGTGTTTATAGATGTAATTACCGTTGACGTTCTTTTCAATAGGAGATGGACGGTCATCAAAAGGAGAATAAGAGAGGGTATGCAAAATTAGGTGGGTGTGCCCTTGGGTGTAATAAGATTATGAATAGAGGAATTTGGTATTAAGTAGGGTGTTCAAAGAAATCTTATTGAAATTTAGGGTTTAGGGTAGGGGCTCAAAGAAATGAGAGGTCTCGCAAGTGCTAATAGCAGCCCTCAAATCAAATCATTCCGACATTTCCACAATTTCCAAAATTGCTACATACTTCAAAGGCCTATAAAATATGACACAATCATTGGCAAATCAAATCTTACCACGTGTCTAATTGATCTCAAATCAAAGATTACAAGGTGGTGAAATCAAATATTGCCTTGTGTTCAAGTGATGGAGTAAATAAGTCTTTGGCTAATTAAATTAAGCCACTTATCACTTTAAGGTGGTCAAACCAATAAAATTATGGCACATCATTAAAGTGACATTTGATATTTATCTCTAAATAAATGAGAATAATCATCAAAGAAGTTAAAGTCTATTAAGACTCTCATCTACCCATGCTTGTAAATAGGGTGATCTCTAATACAATTTTACATACAATTCTAACAGAATTCTACAAAAATTCTAGATAACAATTCTACACACATAAATCATGTAGAGAGAAAAATTTATATCAGAGAAAAATCTATATCAAGTCAAGGAAGTAAACTCTATCGAATTCAAGCCTCTAAAGCCCTGAAGGTCTTTCACCAAAACCTATCAATCTCCATAAAGTATAAAGCTTGAAGGATCAAATCAAAATTCATCACGAAACTTTGTAAATTTAGTCTTTTTCTTCTAAATTGATGAAGATTCTACAAACCTGATTTAGGAGTGAGCTATCAATCTCTTAAGTCAAAATTTTATAAATTTGTCATCTTCTTCACTCTACTTGAAAAAGATTTTGTCATACGATTCAGGAACAATTGTCAATCTCACGAATCAACTTTTTGAAGAGAAGAATTAGAGTATTATTTTCTTTGATTACAAATTAATCAAATATTATAGTCGTTTTATTCAAAATTAATAAATTTATATTTGTTACTCGATTTTTCTATTTTATTTTCAAACAAGAAATTTGTGTGTACAATAAGATAGCTACCGTTATCGGATTGACCTAATTTTTTTCATGTATGATCTACACATTGTGATCTAAAAAAAGAGCGGCTCGAATCATCAAAACGGGACTTGTGATGATCTCCATGGGCTCGAACAGTATGGTTCAATGTGAACTGAAGAAAAACTGCTCCTTGGAAAAAATATGCTTTGCCTTTTACTTTTAATTTTTCCTTTTTGTTATGAAATAATCTCATACCTTTATTTATTTTTATGACCCAATCTCACTTCCTCTTTTTGGTTGATCCTCTTCTGTTTTAATCTTATCTATTGCACACTCTCCGTACTCTTTATTATGACTAGTTGGACTCCCTACGCGCTACACACGTGGGATCACATTATCATTGATAAAAATAATATAGCATGACAAAGAAATAATGTAGTTTTTCGACAAAATCTAACACAAAATACACAATATTTCTTCTTTTCTATCCTGTCAATCATAAACACATCTTGCATGAAATTGTGAACCAACAAACAAATTAAACCCTTGTTGTGTTAAAGTAGAACTTTGTGGGTTTGCCAAATTTTCAGGATTGCTTTATGTTATGTCTCTTTTTCTTCTCCCTACCACAAACGTTGCCACTCCTTTCAAAGCTAGAACTGAAAACAAATCCACATTTTGAGTTTTTCCTGCGAAGTTAATTTAAAAATAACATTAGAAATTTGTGTGGGTATGATTTTATAAAAATGTGAACATCTTGAAAAATAGTTTTTTCCATAGTTCATTCTCAAAATAATTGTTTAACTACTAAAGAATAATCAACCTTCTCCAAAAGCAATCCTCAACAACCATGCCTGAAATGTGATTCTTCTTGTAGTAAGGATTTGTAGTAAAGCTTCATATCCTTTTTCTGTACAGGTGCACCTAGTGTGCATCTTCTCAAACACCTTTTTTTAATGCCTAGGCATATGAGCATAAGTATCCAAGAGGTAAAAATTTAAAAAGTGTAATCCATTATCATTAGGTTTATCTACTGTGTTAGAGAGTCAAATTGTGACATTTAGTAAAAAATTATCTAACAAATGCTACAACTTCCATCATACTTTAAACCAGTAGGGAAAAAATAAGAAAAAAAGAAAAAAAAAAAAAAAAGGCCAAAAAACAAACAAACAGGAAAAAAGGGCCATTGTTACTTTAAACAAATTTTAAATTAATTTCAATAGCAAGAGAATGAAAGAAAACAACTCACATATATTATAAAGCCACATCCAATAGCTTCTTTGCTTCTGTAGATACAAATCCACATCAAAGACAATAACAATATTTTATAGCATTAAATAAAGACTAAGAAGTGATTTTCTTCGTTCACATTTGTTCTTGGTGGTTATTCACATTTCTTCATTCGCAATTTAGTTCATATGCAATAAATTTTTGTTTGCAAAGGCTACAAGATAGGTGAATGCACTTACTGTGCATCTTGCATGGAACTGAAAGCCTTGTGGTTGAACTTCAATGTGAGAATTGCAGCAACAATAACCGGTTCAAGGCTGCTATTCTGATGTTTTGGCTGTCAAGAAAAGGATGAATAGTCAAAATCCAAAGATTCAAAATTTTAGCTTTTGGTGGAATAACTTCTAATGGCATAGAGGAAAACAGATGAAAATTAGATAAATGCCAGCTAGGGTGAACTAAAAGATTGGCAGTTTTTGAAATCATTGAATTTTTATAATGCAGCAACACATCTCTAGTAATGAAGTCAGATATTTCTAAATTTGCTGACCAAGAACTCCAACTAGCTCACTTTAAGTGAATAATTTCATCCAATAGAAATTTTTAAAAAAAATGAAAAATGATGAGGTTTTCATTCATTTTTCTTTCATATATTAAGTGAGTGAACTTGTTTTCTTATTGAACGCGTAAGGAAAAATATACCTTTCATTAAAGAGACAGAAAAAGTATATAACTAAATGACAAAGACCAATGAAATATATGTAGTAATTCCTAAATTCACATCCCATAAGATAGTACATAACCAAGAAAACAATTCGATTTCATAGAAACTAAATTCAACACAAATTGGTAACCATGAGAGAATAATCTCAAGGTTTATATATGTTGTCACATATTTCTCATAAATTAAATAAAATAAATAAACAAAGTGTTAGAATAAATGTTGTGATTATTAACAGTTTTATTTATTGTGATTCCTTTAATTAGTGACTTAGTTCATTTGTAACAGTTTGATTGATTAATATAAAATGGAGTGATATCATTATCATCCCTTAAGTTTGTTTTTCATCAAACAAACATGGTATCAGAGCCGTAGGGTTCATTGCTTACCTCTTATGACTCACCCAGTTCTTGGTCCTTATCATTGTTGACCCACACCCTTTCAGTCTTTATCGTGAATCATTCATCCATCTCTGGACAGACTAGTGACCTCGACTGTAATGCCCGGATTTAAAAACCATAGAGCAATCAAAATAGCATGTTTCCAAACATCCAAATAATACCTTTGCATTCAATACGTTTCTTTCTCATTGAACTATAGATTCATTTCACAAGGATTTCCAAATATAAATATCTGTTTTGTGAGTTAGAGTAAGTTACAAAACAATTATATTTCGTCCCTTAATACAAAAATACAAAACTCAAATAAAATTAAGAAGAGAAGTTTCATCATTTCCTTACAACTTCAAGTTCGCAAAAATTTAGACTGTTACAATAACATCAAAAGAAATATATTTTTCCTCTTCTTCTTCATGAACGGGTTTTGGGCTCTTCATTGCTTGAAATGTTTTTAAAATACTAACGAGCAATTGTCCAGTAGAGAATAACTTTAACCAAGTATACAAGTATTTGATTTAAATATGCATGACCTATAATTAATGCCCAAGAGTTCATTTGTATTTTAAACTTTATTTTACAAACACAATTCACAATCAACTTCCACACTTTTTCTGTCCTCACATGGATGGCATGTGGATGCCTGAAACCTTTTCACTTTCGTCATCCTCACATGAACTGGCCAATGGACACCTCACAACATCCCTACATTTGCCACCCACATGCAGACCAGGCAAGTGGGCACCTCAAATACAAACCCACATTTGTCATTCTCACATGAATCGGGCAAGTGGGCACCTTAAACATTCCATAACATTTGCATTTTTCACACAATGCCAACAATGAGAAGATTCTTCAATTCATAACCATCATCATTTCTAGTTTTGGTGTAAAAGTCTCAAAGTCTAACCTTTCAACATCAAGGTCAAGTAAATACACTATATTTTTGGTTTTAGAGACCAATTGGGCAAAACCCCCTTTTTACTCTTCTAACCATTCATACACATTAGTACCACAAAAAGAATTAAATAATGTATATGATGCATGAACTTAAGGTTTTCAATTCACAATAATCCAATAGTTCATATTTCAACCTCAAAGTCGAATAAACATGCCCAATTTCATGTTTTAAAAATCAATTGAGCAATACCCATCTTTATTGAACAAGTCTCAAAATTAGGGTTTGTAGAAAATTAGGGGTTTTCTCTCTTTCACGAATTAGAGACTAATTTTTATCAACAACAATAATCATCAATAATAAACATAATTTCATCCATAATTATGAATTATTGTCCACATCCTTCCAAATCATTTATTAACAAACACAATGCATACACACACACACACACACACATACACACACACACACACATCATTTATCTTGCTAGTTCCGTACATCTTAAGATTCACACCTGTTTAGATCAAAATAGAAATATACAAGGGTAAAAATATTCCTACCTCCAAGATGAGAGTAGAGAAGCTTGATCAAGGAGATTCCTGCACAAATCCAAAATCCAATCAGTTAAAAATGTTGATCTTCACTTGTTCATCATCTTTATTGCAAGATCCATGGTGGATTATTGGTGAAAAATGAATGAAATCAAGGTTTTGAGGGCTAGGGTTTCACTGGTGGAAGAGAGGGGGAGAAGAGAAAAAGAAAGAATGAAGAATTTGGGCCAAAAACCCACTTTATAGTGCTTGATATCGACTTAACCACTCGAGCGAACAAAGCTTGGCTCAAGCGTAGAAAAAAAGCTCCTAGAATCTCTAAAATTCACACAGATCGCTCGAGCGCAACTTTCTACACTCGAGCAAACTTGCATCTAGCACAGATACTCAAATTTCAAATGGGCATAACTCTCTCATCCGAACTTTATTTTAGGTTGTTCTTGTGTCCAAATCAAAGCCCCAGAAACAAGATTTCCAATGGTTCTAGCCTCACATCCAAAGTCAAAGTGTGGAAAGAGAACAAGGAAAAAGAGTGAAGATTACTCATGGGACAATTATCCAAATTAATGTTTTTGGTCCAATCTTACTTTACCATCATGATACTACCTCAATCAATATTCCAAAAGGAACCAAAAAGGCTCCAAGTACAATAATAAGAGTGTCAAAAGCAATCCCATGATTTTAAGAAGTACAAAGTGTTACATCGACTAGCCCATCTGGAGTGATCTACGACACCGCCTAATTCCTTGGGTCTGTCTCTCGACTTCACCCAATCCCACATGCTTCTTCAATTAGGCTTATGGTTTGAGTGAACCATCTGCTCTTCTTTTCTGTTAGAGGAATCTCTTCTTCTTCTTCTTCTTCTTCTTCTTCTTCTTCTTCTTCTTCTTCTTTTTGTTTTTGCTGAGTTTCTTCCAAGCACTGTTTTGATTGACGATTTCTCTTCTCCATTTGTTACTTATTTTTCTAGGTCAATTTATGGGCCCTAATACTCAGCTTTGACTAATTATGGCCATGGTCTGTGATTGATATTGCTTGGCCTAGTTGATTTCAATTCATTCCATCTTCCAGTCATTGTGATTAGTGCATAATTTTTTGGACGTAATAGTATAGTATAAATGGCTGACCTATCTAGTGAATCTACTACTACTTCTCACCCACCTAAAAGGGAGAGTCCTATTATGACTACTACATCTGATAATAGAATCCTAGCCTCAAAAGCACCATTTCTCTATTTAATGGTCAAAATTACCTTGTGTGGTCGCAGTCTTTGACACTTTTTTTGAAGGGTAGGGGGAAGATGGGTTGTGTTGATGGGCAAGTCTAAGCAGAAATCACTGATCCTAGTTATGACCAATAGGATATTATTAACTCCTTGATTATGGGATGGCTCATCCATTCCATGGTCCTAGATATTGGTGAGGACTACTTGTCCATGGAGACTGCTCAAGATATTTAGGATGTTGTGGCCACTACCTACTCCCGGAAGGAGAATTTTTCATAGACTTTTGAGTTACGCTGATCTGTTGAGCACTTAGTGCAAAGGGAGTAAGCTGTTTTTTAGTATTTTACTTTTCAGAATAATGGATAGAAACACCTTAATGACTTGCTAGACTATAAACCAGTCTACAAAACTAATTCAGTTGGATACTGAAAGTTTATTGCACAGGAACGGGTCTTCAAGTTTATGGAAGGTTTGAACTTGGAGTTTGATACGGTTCAGAGTCAGGTTCTTGGCATGGATACTCTTTCTTCTATTCGGAAGGCCTTTGCTTATGTATAGAATGAGGAGAGTCGTCGGTCTTCTATGATGCCATCTGCTTCTACATAAGGCTCTACCTTACTTTAAGCTCCTTCTAGGGTGGACCAATTTGCCTCTTACTCCTAAACCTTTCACGAAGGATAATCTGTTTTGTAATTACTGTCGTCGGCTGAGACATACTTGCAAGACATGTTGGAAGCTTTATGGTGCTCCATCAAGGGGTCATAGTGATTGCTCTAGTAGTAGAGAAGGTAGATCATGCTAGTTTAGAGGACATGGATCTAACTCTCGGGTCCATTAGTCTAATGCAGTTGACTCACATGAATTTGCTACGGGTGTTTAGTCAGGTGCTCCGAGTGTTCAAACTTCTGATGCTATGTCTAGCATGTCTACTTCTGAGCTTGAGGATGTTTTGTGTCATTTGCTGGATTGCTGGTCCTCCATTACTCCTACAGGTGCATCTTTCTCTTCGTTTGCCTGCACAAATAACTTAGCCTCATCTCCTAATGCTTTTCTGTCCCATAAGTCTTTACCATGAATTATTGATTCTAGTGCCTTAGATCATATGTCTAGGTCATCTGATCTTTTCTCAGACGGTGCCTTGGACATCCGTCTTTTTTTTTATTACTTAGGCATTTATTTCCCTCGATTTTTACCAAAAATAGTGTTTTTGAGTTTCATTGTGAGTTGTGTCAACTTGGCAAACAATATAGAGCTTCTTTTGCTTCTAGTCGTAATAAAAGTTTAGTACATTTTTCTTTAATACATTCTGATGTTTGGGGTCCATCTCGTCTTATGTCTTTGAAAGGTCATAGATGGTTTGTCACTTTTATAAATGATTTTTCTCATATAACTTTGGTGAATCTCATGAAAGAAAAGAGTGAGGTTTTTTTCTGTGTTCCAAAATTTTCATAAAATGATTGGCACTCAATTTGGTGCAGTTGTAAAAATATTGCGTTTTGATAATAGGGGTGAATATATTGATTCAGGGTTAGCAAGATATTTTTCCTCACATGGCATTTTCAATCAGAGTTCTTACACCAACACCTTTCAGCAAAATGGAGTTGTCGACCGTATGACTTGTTGCATGTGTTTCTCTATGGGTGTGCCTCGCTCCTACTAGGGCGAGGCTATTCTCACCGCTGCATACCTCATTAATTGTTTTCCTACCCAAGTGTTGCAAAAAAAGCTCTGCTCTAGGTTCTCTTAGGTTCCAAATCTCTGTTTTCTATTTCCCCTAATATTTTTGACTATGTCTATTTTGTCCACAATCATTCCCTTACTCAAGGTACATTGGATCCTCGCTCTCTCAAGTGTGTTTTCCTAGGGTACTCACCAACTCAAAAGGGGTATGAGTGTTATCACCCTCCATCTCGTAAGTGGTTTGTCTCCATGGATGTCACTGTCTTCGAATCCCAGTCATACTTCTTCTCCTGTCTGGTGTCATAGTCATCCCTTTAAGAAGGGTCTTGGTATGAAGACATTTCTATTGTTCCTATTGCCCCTAGATCATTACTAATTGAGAAAATTGTCCAGGGTGAACCACATGTTACTAGCAATACAAAATCTAATGTCATCAACGACATGGAAGGGAAAGTCTACGTCAGGGACAAAGAAAGACGGAAAGTTACTTGGATGCAAGAGACCATTTCTAGTTATCCACTGTTGTCTTCTTCTTCTGATGAGAGTCCAAGTAACCTTCGTGTTCCCCTTGAGTCTATTGATATTACTATTCCTAAGTCTACTGATCTTGATATTACTATTCCTGAGCCTACTGATTTTGAAATACCTATTGCGAAACGAAAGGGTGTAAGATCTTGTACTCATCATCCTATCTCTAACTTTGTGTCCTACTTTCATTTGTCTTCCTCATATAAAGCCTTTGTGTCAAAAATTTCCTTTATAAGTATACTTAATCATTTTTAGGATGCTCTTGCTATTTTTGAGTGGAGCTTGCCATGGTAGAGGAAATAAAAGCACTTCGTAAGAATGACACTTGGGCATTGACTGAATTACCTAGGAGCAAACGAACTATGAGATGCAAATGGGTGTATATTGTGAAGCAAGACAGATGGTTCAATTGAGCGATATAAGGCTCGACTTGTGGCAAAGGGTTTTACTCAGACCTATGGGGTAGACTACCAAGAGACATTTGCTCCAGTTGTAAAGAAGAATTCAGTTAGAGTTCTTCTTTCTCTGGCAGATAATTTGGATTGGCCACTTTATCAATTTGATGTGAAGAACACTTTCATGCATGGTGACCTAGATGAAGAAGTGTATATGGAATTCCCCCTGGCTTTAAAACTCTTCAAACTAAAGGGAAGGTGTGCCAACTTCGAAAGTCATTATATGGCCTCAAATAGTCCCCTAGGGCTTGGTTGAGAGGTTCACTCAGGCAATGCTGAAATATGGCTTCAAACAGAGTCAAGCTGATCATATTCTGTTTGTTAAACACTCCGCTCACGGTAAGACTATAACTCTCATTGTATATGTAGATAACATAGTACTTACAAAAGATGATGTTAAGGAAATTCCTTTGTTGAAGAAGTATTTGGCAAATGAGTTTGAAATCAAAGACTTAGGGAATCTGAAGTACTTTTTAGGGATTGAAGTGGCTGGGTCCAAAGATGAGATTTTCATTTGTCAGAGAAAATATGTCCTTGACCTGTTGAAGGAAACATGGATGCTTGGAAGCAAAGCCTGTGACACACCACTGAAACCCAATCAGAAACTTAATGATGATAGTGGGGGAGCAGCCGTTAATAGGGGGAGTTATCAGAGACAAGTGGGTAAGCTCATTTACTTATCACATTCTCATTCAGATATTGCTATTGCTATTGCTATTAGTATGGTTAGCTAGTTCATACATGCTCCTCATGAAATAAACTTGGATACAGTTATGAGAATTTTGAGATACTTGAAATCTTCTCCTAGAAAAGGTCTTTATTTTTCCAAACATGATCATTTTAGTGTGGAAGCTTATACATAGCCCAATTGGGCAAGATCAGTTACTGATAGGAGGTCCACTTGAGAGTATGTACCTTCGTTGGAGGTAATTTGGTTACTTGGAGAAATAAGAAACAGAATGTGATTGCCAAGTCTAGTGCAGAAACTAAGTTTAGAGCTATGGCACAAGGTGTGTGTGAGCTCTTGTACATCAAGTTGTTATTGCATGATCTGGGAATTGACCAAATAGATTCCATGCGACTATATTGTGATGATAAGGCAGCTATTAACATAGCTTACAATCCGATTTAACATGACAGGACAAAGTATATTGAGATTGATCGTCACTTCATTAAAGAGAAGCTCACTAGTGGCACAATATGTACTTCATTTCTGAAGTCTGGTGAACAACTTGCAGATATCCTTATCAAGGGAGTTGGAAGTAAACCTTTTCATGATATTCTTGGCAAACATGAGAGATATCTTTGCACCAACTTGAGAAGGAGTGTTAGAATATATGTTACAATTATTCCGATTTTTGTTTCCTTGTTTAGATTATTGTGATTCCCTTAATTAGGTTGTGTTAGTTCCTTTGTAACAGTTTGATTGATTAATATAAAAGGGAGTGATATCATTATCATCCCTTAAGTTTGTCTTTCATCAAACAAACACAGTACATAAATGAATAAAATGTGTTTCACTCTAGAAAACAACTTAATTACAAATAGGGTAAATTATGCAAATGGTCCCTGTAGTTTACACGATATGTCAATTTGGTCACTATTGTTTCAATTTGCTCGATTTTACCCCTTAATTTAACGGATTGTGTCATATTTGTCCAATAAATAATGGCCATTAGGTTTGGCGGATGGAAAGTCAAATGATGTATCAATTTGGTCCCTATAGTTTACACGATGTGTCAATTTGGTCCTGGTCAAAATCAAGTAAATTAAAATAACATGGACCAAATTGACACATCGTGTAAATTACAGAGACGAAATTGACACATCGTTTGAACACGTGACGACCTCCGTCCACTGAACCCAATAGCCGCAATTTATTGGACTAATATGAACAATCCATTAAATTAATGGGGTAAAATCGGGCAACTTGAAATAATATAGACCAAATTGACACAACATGTAAATTACAGAGCCCATTTGCATAATCTATCCTTACAAATATAAATTTGCCTAAAAAATTTAGCAGCCAAGGAAAGATTATTCAGTTGTTGTTTGATTTGGATTTTGATTTGTTGGTGTGTTTATAGAGTGGGTATGCCCTTGTTACTTTTGTATTTGAGTTTTTTGTAGCATGAAATTTAAGATATTAAAAAAAAAAAAAAAACCATTATAATGCTCTTCTCGAGATGAAATCCTACTATTGACCGTTCAAGGGTATAAATCAGAAAGAAATTTTTTTTTATGGAATTTGAAAATGTTGGACTCATTTCCTATTCTCATTTTGTTCACTCTTGTTCTTCATTTTAAAAAAAAAAAATACTATGCCGCAGTGCCAATTATATCTCTAAAGAATGATACGAAAATCAAAACATGCAAGGTAGAAAAGATTGTGTAAATTCCAATATTAATTTCTGATATGTAAACAAATGCATATATATAAATGAGGAGTAATTTTGATTTATTATCATAATTTCCTTTTCCATATATATAAGCAATCTATGTTGCAACATTTTTGTGTTCTATTCTGGTTTCCCTAAACACACTTCTACACCATATTGTGCAATGGAAGGTGAGAGAACAACAAAGTAACAAATTTGAAGACGAATAATGTTGTATGTACCAATTGGTATATCAATTACTATATTGGTATAATTTTAGAGACTTTGAATCTTTGTAATTTATGTAATGTGTGAGGTCATAGTTTTAAAATGATAATGTCATAACTATGTTGGTATACTAAGGCCTATTTTGGGAAGTGGGTTATAATCCGTTTCCCAAATTATAACCCACTTTCCCTCTCACAAAAAAGCTGCTTTTTGCTGATTATAACCATATTCTCAAAATAGCCCTAATTAATATACCAATTAGTGCATGTAGCACCACCATTTCAAAAAGAAAAATTTACCCATAAGTCCTAGTTCCTGAAAAGTTGAACCATTTAGTCCTAAAAGTTTTCTTATGCTTAATTTAGTCCCATTTGCACATCAATCTAATGTTCGAAACATTAATCTGATATTCGAAATCTAATGTTCGAAACATTAATCTGATGTTTGAAACATTGTAATGGGACCTTTCACTCTATAAGAAAACTTTTAAGACTAAACAGTGTATAAATTATTAATTTGGGATTTATTGGTGCATCCCCCATTTAAAAACCACCAAAAAAATTCCTATATGATTCCAATTTTCTAAAAATTTTAGTTTTTTTATTTTTCGTGTTTTTTTGTTTTCAATGGAATTTTTTAATAAATAAAATTTTTACTTTTTAAATACACTTAATATAAATATAATTATAAAGTATAATATTTGTGAATAAATCTTTAAAAAATTTACTAAATACCAAAAATTTAAAAAATATATATATATATATATATATGAAAATTCAATGTATTTTCATATTATTGTTTATTTATTGATTTTTTAAATATTTTTTTTCAAATATTTACTTGTTAAGGACATCTATGTTAGGAGCATCTAAAAAGTAAAAAAAAAAATTCTTAAAATATTTTAAAAAATTCACTAAAAATAAAAAAATAAAAAAACGAAAACTAAAAAAAATTCAATTTTCAAAAAATTGAATTGAGAAACTTGGAACCAAAAAATGAGGTTCACATGGGCACATGTTCACTGTTAAGCATGATACACATTTGAAAATTAGATTTTACTCACCATAAACAGTGTGACATTGCAACTAACGTTTACCAAATTTGAAATTACACAATTAACAAACAAACAAAAGGAAAAATTACTAGTAAATCCTATATAGTAGAAAGTTAAACCATTTAGTCCCGAAAGTTTTTTTATACTCCATTAGGTCCTATTTTTTAGATAGGTTTTTTATTGATGATTTTATATATTTTCCATTTACGTGAATACCCTTGGTGTAACATTGATTTGGTACCTAAATTGTTGTTTCAGTTTTGTGTGGATAAGGCAATGTCAACGGGTGGGGTGGGATTTTGATTGATTAACATTAATGTTATTGTGTTTGGACTAATATCTGTGGGATGTGTTTGGTGGTGCTGTGTGCCGTTTTCTCCATCGGAAAACATTGTTCTTCTGTTGTTAAATCTGCCGGTCCAACAGGTGGGTGTTCTCTAATGGTTTTCTTGTTTTTTTTAACATATCTTTGTTTGTTTCTGCATTTCTTTTTTTTACAGTTGGATGTTCTGTATTGGATGTTCTGTAATGGAAGGTGTTGTTTAATTTGTGAATTTGATTTTATTTTGGGATGTTATCAAACAAATGCTCTGCTTAATATTCACTCTTACGCTGTTCGTTTTGGTTCCCCGCCGATGTTAACTGGGTCGGAAATGGTGTGTATTACGGGGAGAGAATGTGATGCTTTTTCGTGTGTTTTAAAAAAAAAAGTTTCATTTCATTTCTGGTATGGAGCTTCTGTTTATGAAGTTGTTGCCAAATTTTAGGGAAGTGCTTTTCGACAAAAAATTGATGTTTTTGTTTGGGTAATGTGAATTAGGAAATTGAGATCATTAAGATTTTGAATCTGATTTTCTTTTCGGATGTTATCAAACAAATTCTCTGCTTAATATTCACTCTCACGCTGTTCGTTTTGGTTCCCAGCCGATGTTAACTGGGTCGGAAATGGTGTGTCTTATGGGGAGAGAATGTGATGCTTTTCGTGTGTTAAAATAAAAAAAAATTCATTTTAGTTCTGGTATGGAGCTTCTGTTTATGAAGTTGTTGCCAAATTTTATGGAAGTTTTTTTTGACAAAAAATTGATGTTTTTGTTTGGTTAATGTGAATTAGGAAATTGAGGTCATTAAGATTTTGATTCTGATGTTCTTTTGGGATGTTATCAAACAAATTCTCTGCTTAATCATTCACTCTCACGCTGTCGGCACATATTCGTGAATACATGTAGTGGGTTTTTGTCAAATACATGTTTTTTTTTTTTTCCAGACCAGTGTTAGGTTCCTTTTATTTTTTTTGCAATGTTTATCTGGGTCTGAAATGTTGGTGTTTCAGGTATGGAGGATGGGATTCTGCTAGTGTGTACCCATGGACAGACCAGTGTTCTGTTTCGGTTGCATCATGGTGTTATGTTTGCACAGATTGTTGATGACATTTGTGCGAAGTTTGATGGGTTGGTGCCGGGGGTGGTATGTTTGTTGTTCGATGTGCCGGGGTATAAGAGGTTTAAGGTGGTTAGTGATGAGGACATTAACAACATGTTGTGTCTCGGTAAATCGTTCGGGCTTCAGCATGTCGAGGTCATAGTGCAGTCTGCAAGTGGTGTGGTGGGTGGTAGTTGTGGTTTGCTGGATTGCACGGATGATGGTGGGGATTATGAGGATGATATTAGGATTTCTGGTGTTGAGGATCAATCAGATTTGTTACCGTCATACTGTCCCAATAGGTCAAAGACATTTCTGTCGGCTCAATGGGCGTATGGGATTACCCATGTGGGACAATGTTTTGATGGGGGAGCAAATGAATTCCGAGAAGTTCTATGGAAGTACGCCGTGGAACGTGGATTCCAATTCAAGTATGTTAAAAATGATTCGGTTCGAATTATTGCAGTGTGCAAGTTTGAAGGGCAGACAGGGTGTATGTGGTCAGTTCATGCGAGGATGTTACCATCATCAGGGGTGTTATGCATTAAGAGGTTCAATAGTGTGCACTCTTGTGGTGCTGCCGTGCGAACTTATAGGAACCCGCGTACGGGTTCTGATTTGGTGTCTACTGTTGTTGCGGATCGGGTACGTGATCAGCCATTGACCCGTCCTACGGATGTGGTGTTCGATTTGAGAAACGAATATGGATTGGAGATTAGTTATCGTGTGGCATGGTTGGGTGTTGAGAAAGCGAGGGGTGAAGTGTACGGGGATCACGCAATGTCGTTTGACCAACTTAGGTGGTACAGTGATTCCGTAATGGAAAAAAATCCAAACAGTTACATTAATCTTGAATTTGAGCAGCAAACGGGGAAGTTTGTTCGTTATTTCATTTCGTTCCGTGCGTGTATAGATGGATTCAATCATTGTCGGCCTTTGTTGTTTTTGGATGGAACGTTTCTGAAGGATAGATTCAAAGGTAATTTGCTTGCCGCCACTGCAAAAGACGGCAATCAAGGTAAGGTTGTTTCAATTAATTTTTCCCTTATGGTTGACGTGTTTTAGATGCTGTTTACTGTAATTTGATTTGCCCACTCAATGTTTTGTTCGAACATGTTCAATCTTTGGGTATCCAACAATGTATGATTAACAATGTCACAGACACGTTTTCATGGGACTCGTAAAACATGTTGTCCTCATAAATAATTCTTTTTAAAATAAAATAATTTATACCACATTACACATCGCACAACTTTTTATAGACATATGATATAACACATTGTCGAGTCCGTTATTCGTTCGTAATTTCTCATGGCATGCAAATTGTTGGGGTTCATGTTTCATCTGTTTCATGATTTCTATGTAGGTTTATTTCCTGTGGCATTTGCTGTTGTTGACTCCGAGAATGCAGCCAATTGGGAATGGTTTCTACGGAATTTGAAACAAGTTGTCAGTGCTGGCCGAAATTTGACGTTCATATCTGACCGTCACATTGGACTGTTGCAGTGTTTGCCAAACGTATTTCCGTCGGCACATCACGCATATTGTTTGGTGCATCTCCAAATGAATTTACGTGACCGCATGAAATACGTTAATGCATCGCAGAAGTTTGGGTTGATGCGCAAGTTGCGTGAATGTGCGTACGCGCCCACTGTTCAGTGTTTCAATGAGAAGATGGAAGTACTCAAGAAGTGTAGCCCGGCTGTGATTGAAGGTTTTATGAAGGACTTGGACCCCAAACATTGGTCTAACGCGTATTTCAAGTAATTTGCAATCTGTACATTACTATCACTTTCATTTGTTGTACAAATTTTTCCTTTCCGTCAACATTATTGTACATGTTTTTGGTAACCCCTCTAAGTGTGTTTTTTTTTTTTCAGGGGACAACGGTATGGTGAGATGTGCTCAAACGCTGCTGAATCTTTCAATAACTGGGTTAGTGATGCACGTCATCTTCCCATTACTCGTCTAGTTGATATGTTAAGGGGTCAAATCATGGAGCAGATGGCAGAACGCAGAGTTAAGTGCAACACATGGGTTGGTATATTGTGCCCTAAAATGGAGAAGAAGTTGGCGACGGCGTTTAACGATAGCAGGCCATGGTGTGTTAGTCAGGCTAACGACGACGTGTACGAGGTTCACTCCAACCCCTCGGTGATGGTTGATGTGGGTAGGCATACGTGTTCCTGTTTTCAGTGGCAGATAAATGGGTTCCCATGTTCTCATGCCGTTGTTGCATTCCGTAATAGCGGGAGGAATATTTACAATTCCATAGACCGAGCATTTCATATCGACACATTTCGTTCTTCATACAGCGGAACAATATATCCTATCCCTACCGTGGAGAAGCCAAATGTCAATGCCGCTGAATATATGATAGCACTGCCAACAGTCAAGCGTCCGCCGGGTAGGCCCAAACGGAAGAGGATTCCATCTAAGGGTGAGGTAGTTCAACGTATTAGGTGTGGACGTTGTGGGAAATTCGGCAACCATAATAGGAAGACTTGCAAAGAGCCGATATAGATGGGATGCCACCTGTTTTTTTTTTTTTTTTACACCGAAGTCAGTTTTTACGTACATGCTAGTACTACAGTATTTTATTCCAAGCTGGTTTCACAATTCATGTTTGGCCCCAATAATGTCTTCAGTTTTAAGTTTTTCCCTAAAATACAATGTTGGTGGTGGTGTGTCGACCAAACAAGCACGTTTTCCATTTTTTCGTCGTCAGATAGCAGTTTGTGTGTGATAACACCTGTATTATACATTCATTCAAACCATAATGAACTCATATACACGTCAATGTATGACAGCTAAAGATTAGTAAAATTTGTAGGACCAGAAACCTGTTAATCCCCCATTCACAATACTAATAATGTATCAGTTTTTTGTAGAACAAAAAAAATCTGCCAAAAAACTTGTAGCCTTCTTGTCGGTCGACAATGTAACAGACATGTAACGTGGACAATGTAGCCTATAAAAGTAGGCTAACAATGTAACACACGTATGATTAACAATGTAGATCGATCAGTTATATGCATAGTTCAACTTTGCCTACCTATTTTACTCATAAACGGCTACTGTTTAAATTACGTGTAAACTAGTTTCATTCTGCAATCAAAGCCAAAAAATAACCATCCATACTACCATCGGAAAACCTGTTAATGCACCATTCACAACACTAATAATGTATCAGATTTTGCTACAACAAACAAAATTACGCCAAAAACCATGTAGCCTTCTTGTAGGTTAACATGTAACAGACATGTAGTGTGGACGATGTGTCCTAAAAATGTTTCATAACAATGTAACACATGTATGATTAACAACGTAGATCGACCAGACATATGTGTAGTTTAACTTTGCCAATCTATTTTATTCAAAAAGAGATATTGTTTAAATTAAGTGCAAACAGGTTTCATTCCGTCATTAAAACCCCAAAAAATCGGTCATACTACCACCGGGAAACCTGTTAAGCCACCGTTAACAATATTAATAATGTACGAGATTTTGCTAGAACCAAAAACATCTGCCAAAAAAACATGCACTATTCACACACAGCTAAACATTTTTCAACGGACTGCCTAGCTAAAACATAACTGCCACTCTAGGGGGTGTGGTTCCTACTGAAGAAAGGGGTGTTGATCATATTTTGTGCTGCCAAAGCATGTAGTCCTTTTTCCGGGGAACTTAAAAACATTTCCACCATAGCAGCGCGCATAGTAGTGGGAGTGAGGCCGTCCATTGTGTTGTTGACGTCTGCCCCACGGATGTGCTGTCTAACAATGAAGCACACGAAGATTCCACAGTCCGACCTGCAGTCATGTAATATGATAAATCATTTCAACAACACATTGTTTGGGTTCGAGCAAACAAGATAATAAAAACAATACTTACGACTCTGGAGCTTGTTGCGGACAATCTATAACGGATGTAAGTTTGCCATTAAAATCCTCTGCCTTAACATCATGAATTCCAATTCTTGGCTTCACAAAATTATTATGGTGTTCAGTCACCCACTGTTTCTGTTCACAAATTCAATGTTAATATAATTACGTGCCTGCCAATGCGAACATATCAACTTAACCATTCATCAGTAATGCATATTCAAACTCAATACTGATATATTAAGATGTTAACACTACAATTTCTTAAAGAATAAATATACCACCTACCACTTTCAAAGCCTCGTTGTAATGCTCATCGCGGACACCACGTCTTGGTCTCAAAGAGTTGTAATGTTTCCAATCCCCGCTGTCCGAATCGTGTACCATGACAGTCCAGTGGTTGGCATGGTATTGGGTATACAGTGTATCTGGAACCTCGTGTTGCCTTTGTGTGTATGTTTAAGTACTTTGTTCATGACACAGCGCTCGTGTTACGCATCATGTCCTGCATATACATTCAATGTGCAGGTACCCCCACAATGTTAAGTTCTTCGCAGGGTTACATGCACACAGCACAACGCAACATAATTGGTTTACTTACCGCGCACACGCTACTGTACACATATGCCGTTCCTTGATATTCTCTTGTACCCGACACCGTCCTGTGCATGTCTGTCAACATAGCTCCATAAGCATCTATTACCTACACCACATAGTCAACATTACAATGTCGATGTCTCCATTTACACATAAATTACACAACCGTGCCAGACAGTGTATTTGCTAACATGGTGGCAATATATTTTTAAAAACAAAAACCAATCTATCAAGCAAGCCCTGTTTTACAACAACTTCATTAATGAAGAACTTACCCATCTCCTTCTAAGCTGTACATTTGCTCCAGTACCTTCTTGTCTTCATATTTCAACATGCCCCACACAATGTGTCGCCGAGTCATTCCAAAACCATTCCATGTTTTACGTCCCACATCAATATCCTCCACAGTGTATATCTCCCCTGGTTTCGTTGATTTACAAATCCTCACTTTGTCACTCACTTTGAACCTCCCAATTACGTTGGGATACTCGTAATCACAGAGCCTGTACTCCCACCTTGTTTTTTCTTTCACACGTTTGACCATTGACGTAATCTTCGGTCCAGAACTTGGTTCGCTGGGCTTGTCATGACAGACACCTTCTCTGCCTTCAACATGAACACCAAAACCGTCCGACGCATCTGTAAGTGCCTGGATGCTATGTGAATTCCTCTTCAAATCAACGCCTGCAACAGATGAACAAACATACCCATCGGCACAAGTAATACTCACATCTTCACCCAAGTTATCTACTTGTACAACTTCGTGCGTGGGACTGGCTAAGCCTTCTGTCTTCCCTGCATGAGAAAATGACTGCTGCGCAACATCGCTACATCTCTTCGTGTCTGCTCCATTACTGTCGCCCGACCGACTGTTAGAAGCTGCCCGATGATTCGATTCGCTGTTCGCAACGGACTGCGTAACATTGTGCACCTCACGATCATCAAGACTATCTTCCAAATCATTTATTCGTGTGTTTGCTTGTTCGACCATCTTCGTCAGGCGTGCAATCTCAGCATCCTTCATAGTGAGAACACTCTCAAACCCTATCAGCATATTAGCAGCCTGCGCTCCTAGAATCCTCTCCATTGATTCCACACGCTGTTCTAATTCACGTACTCGTGCGCACTTAGTTTCAATGTCCTTCTCCAGCAAAGTCACTTTCATTTTAACATTTTCCAATTCATCTTCCATTCCTGTCGATTGAGGCCGAACGGCGTCACCATCTGGTGTGCTTGACAGTTCTAGAAGATCCGGAAACAATACCGGCCATACTTCTCCATATCCCATTTTATTCCCCTCCACCTTTTCCTTACTAGTTGGAGTGACGTTGTTGTCCGTCCTCACATGACAATCCTCTGCTGAATCAGACCGCCAACAGTTGAAGCTGGGATCCACATTTCCTCCATCCGTTACTGGATCCACATTCATCACATTTTTACCTCCTTCATTTTTATCAATCAGTACCGGCTCATGTTTGACCATATGACACTCTCTAATTGTCCCAACAAGTTTATCGCAGTGCAGCTGAAAAAATAATCCAAAACAATACACACATTAAAATACATTCATACTAATGCAAACAGCGCACTTCAAACTGTTTTCATGTCATACCTCAATACAACCTTCATCCGACAAGTCTATCCCGTTCAGTTTTGCTGCGACGGTTACAAGGTTCCATCGGCAAAATCTTGGCGTCAACTCAGGCCGCTCCGGAGTCACTATGGTTGAATGTTCACATACGAGAAACTACAAACATAATTTCACATGGGAAAAAAAATTATATCAGCCAAAACATTATCAAATCCACATTGGAAAAATTATTGATGTTTGGAAGATTTAATTTCTTACGTACCAACAGCACCACAACACACCCTGTTACCCTCTCTGGCTTGCCGTGCATCTCATTCAGAGAATTGATTAGTGTGTTACGGATAGTTGCAGCCCAGTCGTACTGCTGTAATGTTTCCAGTCTGTCAATCACACGCACAAATGACCAGCCTATATGTTCGCCTGTCGTTGCGAAAAATAATTTCGCACAGATGTACAGACACAGCAACTTTGCCACGTCTTCTTCGTCTTGCATAGTCTGGCCACGAATTGCTTCCATTAGCAGATCCTTAATAACTTTGGATGACATGCGTCCAACGTTCGGGCACCTCCTTTGCATGAAATCTGAAGGACCTTTCTGACCTTGTGACAAGTCCAACTTTTCTTTTCCACATTGTACCCCAAAAATCAACCGAATGTCGTTGTTTCTCAAGGGTAGCTTTGCTCCACCAATGTGAAACTTTTCATCTTTTGGGTTGTAAGTCTTTATAATTCGGCACACCGTGGCGTCGCATTTTTTGAACGACTTCGGATTTAGATTGTGAGCTCGGATAGCGTCTACCATTGCCGCGAATGGTGTTTTACGAATTTTCCCAAGGTGGCCCTCCCCAAATTCCAACTCCAGCACAGTGTTAATCACGCCGGATATGTTTGACCTATACATTGCCTTAGATGTTCCAGCAGCAGCATTCTTACCAACAGTAACACTCACCCTCTGTTTCTTGTATGGCAGCCTCGATTGCCTCTTGGGGGCCTTCCTGGTTGATGTTTGACCGGCCTGCTGCGACCACGATGCACTAGCGCTCCGCTTCCCAGTCCTCCCCACACAGCTACCTGCATTGTGTGTCACGTATAAATTTCAGATTGTCATCCTAACCAACATCAACGCACACAAACTAGCATGCATAACTTAAAAACTTTATTTTCAAATAAACAACATCTACAATCCATTCTACCAGTAGTCCAATAATTACATGTGAAACAACAGAATTTCGCATCACACTAACATCCCATAACACAACAACACCATATGTAACACATCATAAACATAACCATTCCCACGCACAAACCAAAAACACCGCATTACTTTTCTGACGCTGAACATTACAGAATCATATTTGCCACGCTACTCTCCGATGGCAGCTTACATTGCACATCACATTACAGTGGTACATTCCCAACGTCTTCTATTACTGTAAAGCCCACAATACTACAAACCACAAAACGTTACGTTCACATCAAATTACCATTTTCACTTTCAATTATTGACAGAAGATCATGCATACTTGAATTTAAAACCAACGTGTTGCAGACAGTACACACTCCAACGTTATTGAACTACTTACAATGCATAACGTAAAATATAAAAACCACCTCAAACATCTACTTACACCCTCTGCACACATCATAACAACACTCAAATGCATACCAAACACATTAGACGTTGGTCAAGAACAACACATTACACACACATTTTTTTTTAAAAATGTGTTTGGCACGATTCTGATACACCAGTAAATTCTAACAACCTAACAACACACTATACACATCCCAATTTTACGTTACTGTACATAACAACGCTCAAAAGCACACCAAACACATTAAACAAAAGGGCAACCACATCACATTACAAACACATACGGTAAAACCCACAACGACCCTTAAATTAGCCAACACAATTAACATTACATTAGAAAACAGAGCCAACTTCATATGCATGCACATCACACCACACACATCACCTACTAAATGTAATTCCACAAATTACCCAACAACATTAACACACTAATTCCGTCAACACACCTCCCTTCCAGCGACGACAACCAACAATAAAAAAATAACTTCACAATCAACTAATTACCCAAATCCCTAATGTTCATAACACATAGCACACTCCAACATCGTTCACACACATTACCAATACAACAAATACGTAATGTACGCCTACCACATTCAAATCAGCAACGTACCTGACACCATGTTCAACAGACACAGTACGAGATGCTGACCCGTGAACAATGAACGTATGGTGCTCGCAAATGGCAGGGGAGAACGACAATGGCGTATTATGTGTTCGTATTTTCTAGGGTTTACAACCGTAATGGGTTTGTAATTTAGGATATCAATCCACAACTCCTCGACGTTGATTGCGACAACTGACTCACACCCCCACGAACATTACGCCATGAACATCGGAAACGACAGTCCTTTCCATCTACGACTCTTCCATTCAACACACTAACATCGGATAACAAAAACACATCGCCTTCAATCTTTGGGTATAAGCGTAAATCACACAATGTGAAAACCCAGAATTGTCCTCAACATAACTTCCCCCACGCGATGTAACGCGCCTAATTTGGTCATTAACGTTGGGTCAGGACCTAATGGTTCATAAGAAAATTAATAGGACCAAATGGGCCATAAGATACAAATTTGGGATTTATTAGTGCATTCAAAAAATTCACATTTAAATTTTACAATAAATGGACAATGCGTAACCCGTGTTAATAAATCCACATTTTATAAAACCACATTGTTTTTAACCACCATGTACAATGTAACATTGCAACAAATGTAGATTTGTTGGAAAAATACATAACAGCATGTCCAAAAAAATCACTTTCACAATGTCAATTAACAAGGAGTTGGCTCCTCTTTAGTTCGCTATTGGACTAGAGGATATTGTTAGACCATTTTGGACTCTAATCCGGGCTTCTCCATAATCCAACTCGTTCAATGTGCGGAGCCCATCGAGTACATCATCCCTACAAAAAATTACGGTGATCGGATATCGATAACGACTTGATTAGATCACATTTCTATTATAGTTTATTTTGAAAATTATGCATGTCTATCAATATCTAATCAACGTAATTTTTTATTGAGATAATGTACTTGACGAACTTTACAGATTGAACAATTTGAATCATCGAGATGGACCCAGATCAAAGCCCACAACAACTGAACAACACTCTCCAATCTGATAACCGACTAGAGAGGGGTTAATTCCAATTAACAATGACTACACATGTACATCACCATCTCCAAACATAGTCCACATTTCCAAAAAACAAAACTCAACCACTGCACAATTTATAAATCCACACCATCAATGTCACATTTCCATATTCGGCGAAATCAGTGATCATGGATATTCAAATTTGTTAGGAGTAGATTCTGATATGGGATCTTTTTGTTTGGGATTGGTTTGATATGTGGGATTATTCAAACATTCTATCTAGGAGTGCAAAAATCCCTTAGTAAGCAATGTTTTGAAAATTGGAGACCGGCCGGTTCGACCGGTTGAACCGTTGATTGGTCCATGGTCTGGTCCGGATATACCCTCTTACCCGGTCCCTCTTGAAAACCGGTCATTTTAAGCAAAACTGGTGGGAACCGCGGTTAAACCGCTAAACCGGTCAACTTGAAGCGAACCGGTCCGATTTGCTATATTTGGTCCAATATTGAAAAAATTGATACTAAAGGGACTTGAACAACAACACCTCAAGCTCCAAATAACATGAATTTCTACTCTACCACCATGGTTCCTTGTTAATATGTAAGAAATATATAATATTATTTGTATTCAAATTAATTTCCCTCAAACACATATATAATTAATATTTTTACAAATAATATTAATATAAAAATATAAATAAATATATATGTTTGATGAATAAATATATTAAATTATAAAAATATTTTTAATATTATTCATTTTTAAATCATAAAAATGTTATAAAATAATTATGACATTACGGTTCGATTCCAGTGCAACCCAACGGTTGAACCAGCAACCAATCCACGCGATCTCTTTTCCAGTCCACTCACCGGTTCGGTTTTTAAAACATTGTTAGTAAGGTTTGGGCAAACATGTACTTTCACAATATGGACATTTTGGGTATTTTATGGGCAACACCCAACATCCATGCTTGAATAATGCTGGCTAGTTATGTCATTTACACATATATGGGGCTGTTGGGTTTATCAGAAAATTTTGAAGGACTGATTTGTCAATTATGCTGTTTAATTTTGATGATAATACATTAAATATATTATGATTTTATATGATACACACTTTATATTATTTCACACAAAATATTATCTGTTGTGCTATATGTGTCACGACCTAATCCTAGGGGCTTAAGGTTAGAATCACAACTTACTAACTTATTTTATTTGTAGCAAATTAAACTGCGCAAGCGGAAATAAAAATAATTAAACAGGAAATTACTCCATTTTACTATTTTAATAAGAAAAAAAATACATTTATAGGGTTATTATTATTTTATTATTCAGTGACCGGCCCCGAGTAGAAACAAAAAGGAGCAAAAATATATTTAAAAAAAAAAAGAAAAATAAAATAGTGGTTCAACATCAATTCCCGTATGGGTTCCATTACGTGAGGTTATGGGTTTCCTCTACATCTCGTCACCTGAAATGGTAACAACTATAAGCACACAGCAGAGTGAGAAATATTATGTCAAGAGTATAGGAAATACAAAATAACCATGGATAGTTAGTTAGACCAAAACATTTACATAACTCATTTTGGTGAATAAATCATTTAAGTGACAAAAACTGAAATACAGAAATTATGTAAATAAATAACCATAACTACGGTACAGAACAGAACAGAAGTGACAGTCAGAACAAAGGTCAATGGATCCATGACAACAGATGACCACAATGTGGTTAAACAGAGATCAATAGTTATTTAAATCCCCCAAGGCGTAAGACTCCCGTAGTGGTACTTACAAAACATAATTGTTTATAAGGTTATAGTCAAATATTCTTTAAAATTTAAACAAAGATATCTATGAGTTTCATTTTAAACAAATAGAGTTCAAAAATTAATCCACGTAATTAAAATATTTATAAAACATAACTTGTATTAATATAACTAATAAAATACAACTTGTATAAAATAAATTATGGTAAGTCAAAACATATGTAAAGTATATTATGGTAACTCAAGGTACAATATAACTCACTTTAAGATTGAGTCTTATTATTTCCTTCTTATTTTTCCTATCGTTCCGAAACTATTCCTTTTCTTCTTTTTTTTTCTTTTCCTCTATTTCTTCTTCTTTTTTTTTATTTCCTTTTCTTTTCTTCTTTTCATTCCCTTCTTGATTCGTACAGGTCGCCCCCCTTATATATACAAGGCTCTGGTGATGATTCATCTAATATTAATGCCTTAGTTTGATGACTCAACTTCCCTAAGCCACTAGATAGCACAGGTGGCCCAATTGTCTCCTTCTCAAATTGCCTTAATTAATTACGGTGATCTTACTCAAATAAATCCATTCATTTGATTTGATTTCTTTCTTCTTCTTTTTTTGTGATAAAACTAATGCTAAATTAATTTACATCCTTAGTACATATAGCTATATAATTAGATGTATTATTTTATATATTAATAACCACAATGACAAATTAATTTATATAGCACGTATAGTTTATTTATTTTATTATTTTCATTATTATTATTCTTATTATTAAATTATACTTTGTAGCATATCATCTTAATATTAATTATTTTGTTTTACTATTACATATTATTATTATTCTTATTCTATATATTTATTTTATTATTATTGTCATTATTATTTATTTATTAAATAATATATTACCACATATAACTATAATTATGTATAACTATAAATATTTAGTAGTATTTAATTAAACGTTCAAGGTGTCACAACATGTTTGTATATATAAGATGCATTTCAATCTGAATATTATTAAATAGATTTTATTGTGCATCATATTTTATTTTAATAGAAATATTATTGTGAAAATAATGTTTAAATAGATTTTACTGTGCATTTATTATTTTTATAGAAAGATTACTATGCAAATAGTAAATTCACTATTCACCTTTGAAAAAATCAGCCAGTTACTATGTAAATACTATTCATTGAAAGTGATATATGTTCTACATTTTCAAACGCCGCAGCAATTTTTGAAAGTGAAAAAAAGCATGCTCTGTCCTTATGCAAAAGTCAACAAGAGGAGCGTGCGCTCCGTTTCCATGTGATCCGAGCCACTTTGAAGAGGAGTGTCTCCCTCCTCGAACAAATAGATTTTTGGCTATAAAAGAAGTGTTTTGCTTGGAGAAAAAACAATGAGTGCAGAAAAGAAAAATTTGTAATATTGAAGTACTCTCTTAAAGACTGTGTTGTGTCCTTTTATTTGAGTTATATTTTATGTAGGAAAATTTATTGACAGTTTAAACAAAATTATAAAAAATTTTATCTCTTGCTCTTATTTTTCTTGTAAAAGAGAGTTTTTGTGAGTGATTTTTCTTTTATGATTATACTTGCTACAAACTCCTTTTTTCTTTTATACCAACTATTTCCTTTTTTTCTTTTTTTATGCTAATGCCCTTACTGTAATTGTGTTTAGCCAGATCATGATGGCATTCGGTATTATAAATTGATAATCTATTTCTTTAAAAATTATACATATGATATAAATTTTTAAAAAATAGATTACAAATTTATAATGCCAAGGGCCATCAAAATATGGCCAAACACAATTATAGCGAGGGCATTAGCATAAAAAGAGAAAAGACAAAAACTAATTTCTTTATGCTAGGTAAAAGCAGTTGGTATAAAGGAAAAAAGAGTTTGTAACAAATATAACCATAAAAGAAAATTACACATTGCAAAAACAAATTTAGCATTTTGATAAGGAAACGATACTGGTGGATATGAGGATCGATGACGACGATGAAGATTGGTGATGATGGTGATGATCTGTGATGATGGTGTAGATCTACGATGATGGTGAGGATCGAAAATGATGGCAAAGATCAGGATGGATTTTGTGTGGATCAGATATGGATTTATGTGAATCAGAGATGGATTTGGTGGATCAAAGATGGATTTTGGTGGATGATGGAGGTGGTGTCGGAGAATGAGAAGGAGCAAGAGCGGGCAAGAGAGAAAAATAGAGAGCGAGAGCGAGAGGGACGAAGAGTATGTGGGTGTGTGTATGTGTGTGTGTGTGTGTAAGAGAGAGAGAGAGAGAGAGAGAGAGAGAGAGAGAATTTATAAAGAAAATGATACCATAAAAATGTTGGAGTTTATTTTTCATTAAGATTACTACTATATTTCTGTTGGCTTTTTTGACTTTCGAAGGTTAATAGTGTAAATTTAAGCATGCCAGCAAGGATCAATCAATCCTTACAGAATTTTAATTGCCAAACCAATTATCAGACGATTGTGTTGAAGTTTTTTTAGCCTCAATGAAGAGGACTTTTATTGGTGGCTTGTTTTAGGAGAAATTTATAAGAAATAACAAGTACAAAATAATTTAGAACTGAATATCATTGAGTAAATAGGAACTTACGAGGAAATGACCCAGCTTTTAGAAGATTTACAACAACGACTACTTGAAACTATTCCTAGGAAATGAAGTGTGGTACAGGAATTGAAGTGCTGAAAATGTAAAGTATTGGAAATGTAAAAACTGGAAGGAAATAAGAAGTAAATAAACTAGTTTCTGGATCTAAGTCTGGGTTCTACATTCTGGGGTCTTCTCCTCTATTTATACTTCCCAAAGGTAACCGTCGAAATGGACTTCCAACCGTTGAAGTGCACTTCCACGATCTCTGGTCATGGTTTTGCATAATCAGCTTCCACCACGCCGTTCCTTCAGTTAGGCTTCCCTCTTGAATTCGAATTTGAATTTGTGAGTAACCATTAGGCCACGTCATCTTGCACCTTCTAGTTATTCCAGTGCTACGCAGATCCATTATTACCAATATGAACTGCCACGTGTCTGCTTTTGATTGGAGACCTGTATTAACTCTCCAAATTGCCCTTCACATGCCATGTGTCAAGCTACAATTGGCATGTACAAAATACCTAGCCAACATTACCACCCGCACTAATACACCCAATACTTGGTGGTATTAGTGGATCAGTACGCTTTATCCACGTCTTAGGAAGTGCATGGACTTGGCTTAAGTATAACTGTCTCTTTAAGAATGAAGCACTGAACTTCATTAAATCATTCCTTACGTTTTGAAAAATCCCTTCATTATCTATGAATACGAAGAGACTAATACATCCCCAATGGCCAACCAAGCCTTATCTTACATTGATCGGGTATACAAGGAGGTATTTGACAGTGATGACCGACCTCGAAAGAACCTCTATGCATTCATTGGCCACATTTATCCGCCCCAATTTATACAAGTTATGGAAGCGTTTGCACCGTACGAACCGCTGGACCAAACATTTGCACAAATGGATCTTAGAAGTTCTTCATCTAGTCCAAAACTCTCTACATGGGATAAGGCTGCTTCATCGTCTTTTGGAAATACTGGCTGGGATACTTGGCCTACATCCACTTAACCTCAAACAAGGGAACGAATCCACTATTGATTTCCAAAATTTGATGACCCCACTGTAATTCATCCCTCCATGTGCAATTCTATAGTATATCCATACGTTCCCCTTGACCGTCTTCGCAGCCTTGAAGATAACTTGCTTTCGGCATGATATACTTCCATCTTGCCATCCAGAATAGTATGAAGTACTCCATATCCTGTTGAGGCCTTGGAGATCAGTCCTGGACTCTTAGCCAAAAAAGCAAAACTCTGCTCCTCTGATTGGCTAGAATGCGTAAACAAGCCTGAGTTCCCACTTTCATTTGGGGAGGACCCAACTGTTCCTTCCCTACCCTTCAATCCTAACTGGGTTAAAGAACTGAAGCTCACCGTTTTCGAGAGCCAGCATTTAGCTCCCTACCGTGCTCTAGTTCTTCCTACTTCTTACCAACAATATAGAGCTCAGACTCTGCTTGCCGCTTCCTTCCATTTATCCTTTGAGGTCCTTTGAGATGACATTCCTCACAAGAACTTATTGTGGTCCTGTGATATTATCTCTCGAAGCCACATCATTAACCCTATAGCCCAGACAAAGCTTCATACTTTCCTAGATTAACTTTCTCTTCTACTTAACTGGCACACAATTGCTTCTATTACCTGTGAGTTGTTGGAGAACACCTCTGCTGCTCGTATTCAAATTCAGTATGAAGCGGAGAATCTTCTTGAAGAATATGAAGACTTTAAGAACCAAGATTCAAAGTATGGAGAAGACACCATTATGGGCAATGCACACAGAGAATGAGGATTTGATGAAATAGAAAAGGCTCTTATCTCTTCTTCCAACTAAGGGCTCATCAGTTAGATAAACCAAATTTAGATAGAATAGAAGATAGGTTAGGAAAAGAGTACATATTTATTGAATTTTGCTGGACAAAATTTCATGATCTTGTGACTTTGTCCATTCCTTATTTCTATGAAATTGAGAATATAACCAAGTAGGTTTTCCCAATGTAAATATTGCATATCAATAAAATTAGGTTCTGCCAATCTCATCTATCATGATCTGATTTTACATACCAATTAAATGATCGAATGCGTGGCGAATATGACTTATTCCTTACTCTGTCTATGTAATCTGTGAACAACAACTTCGAAGCCACCAACTTGCTTGGATGCCTGGTTTCAAATCCTTCGAATCGTAAAATTCCTCACAGGAGTAATGGTATTTTTCTTAGGTTTTCACTCTAATTGTATGGTTAATATAATCTATGTGAATAACAGCTTTGAACTAACCAATCTTGCTTCGAGGCCTAGCTCAAGTATTTCGAAGCATGAAATTTCTCTTAAGAGCGACCATATTTGCCTTCGAAGGGTCTTATATAATCAAAATTGTAAGATTAGTCCTTTGGCCTTTGGACTTTCTATACTGCTTAACCAAGAACTGGTTCCATAGTGCTTATCTATGCTAAAAGAATAGGCAATAACCATATTCTAACCATAGGTCATTTCAAAGATCTCTTAAGAATGGCCATATTTTCCTTCGAAGGGTCATATATAATCAAAAGTGTAAGATAAGTCCTTTGGCCTTTGGACTTTCTATACTGCTTAACCAAGAACTGGTTCCACAGTGCTTATCTATGCTAAAAGAATAGGTAAGAACCATATTCTAACCATAGGTCGTTACAAAGATCCCTTCGAAGGAAACTTCCTCTGTTGGAAAGTCTAAAAGCACACCTCCAGAATTCTTGAAGTGAACAAATCTTAACTATGCTTGAATTCAAGGTATAAGACTGGCTTTGAAGCCAACTACTTGTTTTCAAAGCTAAGCTAAGTATTCGAAAACTAGCTTCGAAGCCAACTAGCACTTTTTGAAGCCAAGCTGGGTATTTGAAATGTGTTTCCCTCCTTCATAAGGTATCTACATACTAGCTCGGAGATAGTTTTCTTCCTTGTGTTCTCAAGGATTTAAAATAAAAGCCTTAATCACACATGGGTTAGAACCTGGGTCCATTTAACCTGTTATATTAAATAGGTAACTTTGGATAGAAACCTCTTCTCACGCTTTATCTACACGCTTGTCCTAAGTTTCTCTTTCACTCCTGTTGCTGTTATCCACAACTTTTTGCCCTTCCACTCACTTTCTTCTTTCAATTCCTTGCCAATGGCTTCTTTTTCCAAAATACCAGTCATCAAGCGTGTGAGCCCATCTGTGTCTTTGAGGAGAATCATTAATGAAGAATGTGACAAATACAAGGCCGGTGAACAATGTGCTATCGATGAGTGCATCTTTATTCCCTGACACCATGCTCAAGGGGAGTTTGTTCTTGGTCCCATTTTCAGAGAAGCTCCCACCCAACTCCGTGCTCTGCATTCGCGCTTAGAGGATCAATGCATCCTTTATGAGGGTGGCCTTGATTGGGGAAACTAGAAGATGAACCGTCCCCATCGTTGTTGGCCCACATTGAGGCCGGAATGGGAGGAATGATATGACCGAGTTGTTCCTGCCAGGATGTTAGACCTCCAAGAACTTTGTCTCCTCGACGCCCTTCGACTAGCCAGGTTTTCCATTCCTAAAGACCCTTTCCTCATACCTGCTGCTCTTTGTTTTTGGAACCCAACTTTCAATTTCTTTCAATTTTCTTGCGGCATGATGGCTCCCACTGTTCTTGACATGTGCCATCTTCTAGGGTTATCACTCGTTGGTACTCCCTTCGGTTTTGATTATCTTAATCTTAATGTTCCTTTCTCTATTCCCCTTCTGACTTCTTCCTTTAGTAATTTTGTGAAGTCTGAGAATAAAAAGGAAGGTCATGTGACCGATCGGGAGTTCTTTTATTTTATCTTATATTAGCTCTGCAAATTTTTATTCTGTACCTCATCATAGAGGATTATGCTTGAATTCGCCCCTCTTGCTAAGGCTTTCGCTTCGGCTAAGAAGATATCCTTAGCTCCATATATACTAGGTCATGTATATAGAGCTTGCTCTCAGTTTTGTCAGCCAACCAAGGAGGACCACTTTGGGTGTTGCAACTCTGGCTTTTTGCTTACTTCACTGACTTACATTCCAGGTGCTTAAGACTCTTTCAAGGCCTACCACTTATGGAATGAAGTATGCCAGAGTTTCACTCTACCCTTCTAGCTTTGCTTATTACCTTACTTTCTTCCATTAACTTCCAGTTTCTCCCCCTTCTACCTTCTTCTGCCCATTTGCGACTAACACGAGGCTAACATGGCTGAGGACTTTCTTGGCTGACAGCACCTGCTCCAACCCACAGGGATATGTGGGCCTCGATTTTGATTCCAAGGGAGCTCTACATTGATACCTTAAACTTTCGTGCTTATAAGTGCATTGCTGAACCCTATACTCCCCATTGCTGAACCCTATACTCCATATGCTTATAAGTCCATTTCCCAGCTCTGTACTCCTTCTCCTATCCTCATGCTTCCATCTCCTCCTTCATCTGGTGACTCCTCTGTATTGCTAATGTCAGAGGAAGAGGTAGACATTTTTAGGCTCAGTTGGCCATCTTATTTGACATGTCTTCACCAGTTCAAATGTCAAGCAATGAGACTAAGCCATTGATCCTTGCTGACTCCCTTTTGGAGATTGTTGAGAGCTCTTCCACTGGCACTGAAGCTTCCGTATGTCGGGTGGACTTAGGCACTTGCTTGAAGCTGATGCAATCATTCTCAAGCATTCAATTTGAATCCTTACAGAAGCCTATCATTAAAAATGGTTTCCTTAAATGTTGCAAAGTTTTCGAGCAATCCAACATGGCCTTCTCAAGCCACTTATCCTAGGCAGCAACCACCATAGATTTTTATATCAATATCTGCCATATGGCAAGGCTGCAGAAGAGAAACTGCTGAAGGACAAGGAGTTTGTCTCCCATATACATGTTGAAGTGTTCGAATTGAAGGGACAACATTCCTATGCCTCTCAGTTTCGAACTCAACTCTTAGAGAAGAAAGCCCAACTAGAAGAGGAGCTAGTCGCAGTCAATCTAGCCTTGGATCGAAATGCCCAAAAGCTACAAATTACTAACCAGGGACTGGTTGACAGAAGGCAGGACATGGCTACAGCCACTCAGTTGTTCCTATCCCTTAGGAGTAAAGAATCAATTGTAAGGGAACAACTGAAACATTGTTCTGATTTTTGGGCTAATTTGTGGCTGAATGTACTTAGTTCGTTATGAAATGAAATCCTTATTTATTATTTGAGTGTTTCATACTCTTTTATTTACTCTTACTTAGCATTTCTCACACTCCTTGTGTTTCCCACATAGTTGGAAAATAAGGCTTCAAGTATCTGCCATTAATTTTCTTGGGATATGCATAACCATTTAAATTTCTCAAATGGTAGGCTCCCCTAGGCATGACTCTATGAACTTGATATGGCCCTTCCCAATTAGGTGACCATTTGCTAAATTTATGGCTCTTAATGCCTACTGGAAGTATTGTCTTCCATACAAAGTCACCTTCATCAAAGCTAATGTGCTTGACTTTTTTATTATAACTCTTGGCTGCCTTCTTCTTTTGGAAGAGGATATTATTGAATGCCAAAATTCTAACTTTATCTACATTCTCTAATTCCAAGAACATGCTTTGATGGTATTGCTCAGTACTTAACTGGTCTTGGCATTTTACCCTTTAGGATTTAATGTTAATCTCTACAAGCAATACTGCATCATGCCCATATACTAAGGCATAAGGAGTGATCCTTGTACTTGACCTTGGAGAAGTCCTGTAAACCCACAATACATCTAACAACAAGTTGTGCCAATCCATATGATTATCTTCCACAACTCTTTATATTCCTTTTTTCAAGGACTTGTTAGATGATTCTGCTTGACCATTTGTTTGTGCATAATAGAGGGTAGAATTGATAAGACTAATTCCAAATTCTGCTTCGAAAGACTTCACTATCTTTCCATCAAACACAGTCCCATTATCTACAGCTATGGTCTGAGACATGCCAAACCTATGGATTAATTCTCTGATAAATCCAATAACCTCAGTTTGATCCACAGCCTTATAAGGCTTAGCTTCAACCCATTTAGTAAAGTAATCTGTGCCCACCAGAATGAAACAATGATGCTTTGAAGAAGGTGGATATATTTTTCCTATCATATCCATTGCCCATTCTCCAAATGGCCATGGCTTCACTACTGCATGCAAATCAGCTATTGGCACATGTCTTATCATGCCATGCTTTTGGCATACTTAACATCTTTTTGCATACTCTATGCAATCCTTTAGGATGATTGGCCAATAGTAGAAATCTCTTCGAAGCAACCATCTCATCTTCACACCAGGCTGATGGGCACCACAAATACCTTCATGCACCTCAACCATAGCAGTTAGTGCTTTTTTGGCCTTTGATATCATATTTCTTCTCCCCTTTGATATCATCAAAATTAATATACGAATTATTTTTTCAGTTCCCAAAACAAAAATCATATAAACACGTTTGATCAATTTTTCAGAGATATAACAAATAATTTGATTTGACAAAAAAATATAATAATTTTTCTTATTTTTCCTGTGATCATGTTCCTATGAAATGTGACAACACAAGTACCATTAACCTTTCTAAAAATCCTATTAAGCACTAATGCACTAAACACATTAAAATAATGCATCATTTTCTAAAAGATCATGTACTCAAAGGTAACATTGAACTCGAATTTGTGCCTACACATCGTCAATTAGCTGACATATTTATCAAAACTCTTAATGAAGAACAATTTTATTATATTATAATTGAACTTGGTATGATGAGTACTCCTATGTGATATTTTTACTATTTTTAAAATTTGCTATATCTTGAAAGTTTTTAAAATTTGATTGCATACTTCTTATCAAATGCGTGACTTGATATGATTACATCTTTTAAAATGCATTTTTCATGATGACTTGTATTATGATTGGATATTTTTTTTAAAGTCACAATAGAAATAGAGTAGTAGTAATCTTCATGAAAAATAAACTACAACATTTTTATGGGATCATTTTCTTTATAAATTCTCTCTCTCTCTCTCTCTCTCTCTCGCCCACTCTAGCTTCCTCTCATTCTCCGACACCACCTCTATCACCACCACCATCCATTAAAATCCATCTCCGATTCACACAAATCCATCTCTGATCCACACAAAATTCATTACCGATCTTCGCCATCATTTTCGATTCTCACCATCATCGCAGATCTATACCATCATCATCGATCTTCATCGTCGTCATCAATCCTCAGATCCACCAACACCATTTCCCTATCAAAATGCTAAATTTGTTTTTGCAATGTGTAATTTTCTTTTATGGGTATATTTGCTACAAACTCCTTTTTCTTTTATTCCAACTGCTTCTACCTAGTATGAAGAAATTGGTTTTATTTGTCTTATCTTTTTATTTTTTTATTTTTTTATGCTAACTAGCAAGTTGTTATTTTAAATAGATCACCTTTTCTTTTAATCATTAATTCTGTTGGATTCTTATTTGTAGTCATCGAGCCATATTGGAAACAGTCATTGCTTGAGTACTAAAAGCCATAGTTTTATTAATAGTCTCTATGCCATTATGATTAACAAATACACTAGGACTCGTAGTTACTAAGAACACTTGAAGGATTCATATCTTTGCGCATTATCTATGCCACTTTTTGTATACACCATAGATACAATAATCGATGCATATCCACTCAAATAATTTGTTAGTCAACATCTTCAGTGCCACTGCATTATTTTTTTACTGCCAATGATAACAAATCTCAATAATGATCATGGAAAAAATAATAAATTTTTTTTTTGTGGTCAAATCAGATTATTTGCTATATATCTGAAAAATTGATCAAATGTGTTTATATGCTTTTTGTTTTGGAAACTAAAAATTTTCATTCTCTATAAATAACTTGTATATCAATTTTGATGATGTCAAAGGGGGAGAAGAAATATGATTTATATAGGAATTTTTTACAAAAAATTTGTTACAAAAGGGGAGAAAATATAATGTACATAAATGCATGTCTTATGATTGTTGTATGTTTTAATGTTGCATTTATTAATATGAAATTTTGAGTCAAATTCATGCATATATTGCCATCATAAAAAATGGGGAGATTGTTAATTATGTTGTTTGATTTTGATAATATCTAAAATACATTAGATATATTATGATTTTATATGATACACATTTCATATTATTTAACACAAAATATTATCTGATGTGCTATATGCTTGTATATATATATGATGCATTCCAATTTGAATATTATTTAAATAGATTTTACTATGCATCATATTTTATTTTAATAGAAAGATTACTGTGCAAATAATATTTAAATAGATTTCACTGTTCATCTTTCAAATAGATTTGAAAATAATATCTAAAAGTTCACTAGCACCTGCAAAACTAACGGTGTATTACTATTTGAAGAATAGTGGAGAAATTCCAGAGGAGAATACTTGGGGAGTGGATGGAGGCTCGAGGTTAAGCTAAACTAGTATAAATCACCGAGTTTGCTTTCTCTTCCCTTTACTCATTCATTACTTTATTTTATATTGTTAAGTACTTTTATTTATTTTTTATTTGGGTTAAATTTTAATTTAGCAATTTATTTAGAAACCCAATTCACTCCCTTTCTTGGGTTGCCTTCTGGGTAATATGATTGGTTCAAAAGACATGAAAATGAGATTTATTGTTGTTTGCATTTTTTTTTTTCCATTCATATGACTAATGCACTATTGATAACGAATGAACTAACTATTACGTGAATTAAAACTTTAAGAAAAATTGTGTAATTATGTCCAGGGCCGACTTAAGCCTTCACAAGGCCTATAGCGATTCTGGTCTAGACCCAATCCATGGATGTTTTGGATCCAGGTTTCATTGTCTCAAATAGTTGTTCTTGTCTGGTTTCACTTTTCTTCATTGAGTTTGGCTATTGGAGTGTTTTGGTTGTGTTTGGAACATGTTAGTAGCTTGTTGGTCCAAATTGTTATTGCCCAGATTTTTGCTTCTTTGCTCGAGCGTCACTTCTTGCGCTCGAGCGGTAAGTGTAAACTCTAAGTACTTTTGCAGGCCTGTAAGGATACTGGGAGTTGGCATTCTTCACTCGAGCGACACTTCTTGCACTCGAACACTTGCGCTCAAGTGGTGTTGGCTCGAGCGATGGTCTTCTGCCTGCAAAACTTCTAGGAGTTTTGTATTCTTCGCTCGAGCGGTAATTACAGCGCTCGAGCGGTCCCATGTTTTGTGTCTAGACACTTGAGTGACACTTCTTGCGCTCGAGTGATCTGTGCGTATATCAGTTCGTAGAGGGCCATTTTTGAGTCACTTTCTCATGTCTCTCTCTCTCTCTCTAAACATCCTAAGAACCCTAGATCTACACTCTCTCTCTCTTAAAATCTACTTCTCTCCACAAACACACCTAGATCCATTGAATTCTTCATTCGTGTCACTTTGTTAAAAAGGTAGAGCGCGTCATGGGCATCTTTTTTATCCGAACGAAGTTGGGTTTGAGCGTTGTTGAAGTTCTTTCACTCTTTCTCTCATCTCCTAAGCTTGAGGTAGGGATTCTTCGCACATTCTATGAGTTTTAACTTAGTTATTTACGATTTCTAAACAATATTGTGATATTGGGGATTTTTGAAACAAACCTAGGGTTTTGGATTAAAGATCAAAAGCGGGGTTTTTACAATGGATGCTTGGAAATGTTTGTGATGTTGGAAATAAAGTTGAGTTGTGATGAAATGATTGATCATGATACTTGAGATTGATTTTGGAAGAAAATGGGATTTTGCCCTAAATGCCTCTAATGTGGATTTTATGCAAATTAAGGAATTGGTATTGGGAATATGAAATTGGATTGGTTTTGATGAGGATGGTGGAGTTAGATATGTATTGTCACTCATATCTTGAAAATTTGAAATGTGTATTTTTAATGAGATTTAAATATCTGTTTTGGGCTATCGGTAGAAGATAGTTACGATTGTTGTAGAAATTGCATAAGAATTAGGGGAATTGAAACTATTTTCTCATTCATTTGCATTAAGCATTATCTTTCATTTATACATTAAAAATGTTTATCGTTATGAGAAAAATTGGTGAATCTAGGAAACATGTATTGTCTCGTTGAAATAAGTTGGCCTGAGTATCCATGGTGAAAGTCCTAAAAACTGTGCATATGCATGGATGTCAATCCTGCTAACGAAATATCCATAAAACGACAATAGTAGTGCTTGTATAGCCTACGTTTACATGGTTGCCGGTTCACGGTTTCCCGTGGACAAAATTTCCGTGAAAGGTTGTATTACTTTGAGATTCCCAGAGTGTGATTCACTGTCCTATCTTTCTATTGTAAAGGAAATGATTTATGATACTATCATGGAATTGCATAGTTTTGGAAAGAGATATAAAATGTTTTGGTACAAGCATTGCATATGCATTCATCTTATATCTTTGTTAAGATTCATATACTGTGTTGGATTATTTCTTCTAGGCTTTGGCTCACCCTATGTAGGAAAACATTTCAGGAGCTGATGATATGCCTCCGCCAAGGCAATAGCTTGAGAGAACTTGGAGCAAGAGCTTCATTTTGCATATTTGTTATGTTTATTTTATACAAGTCAAGGGCTTTAACTATATTGGATCTAAATCCACTTTTGTTATAACCAAGTATTAACTTGGAGAGCTGTAAGCCCTTATGACATTTCTTATCTGTTTAATTTCTATTCTATTTCCTTATTTTGCAACCTATACTATAAATTCATGGCCAAACTTGTGAATGTATAACCACATATGTTACTCTTGTGTAAACTCAATTGGACTTAATGGAAGATAATTACTTTATCATTGTTTTCACTTATTGATATTGTAGTTGGGTTATTGTATTTATTTTGGGGCGTCACAAGGCCTAACGCAAAATTTTATTGTGAGACTTTTTATAGGGGCATTTATTCATAAATCTCTCTTTATATACTTATGTTTCACTTAATACAAATTATTTTCTTATGTTCTAATCAGTCATGTGCGTGACATAGTTATAAAAATACCCTAATAATAATATTCACATTAATAGTGTGAATGTTACGTGATGTAAATATTTACACCATCAGTATTAACATTCACACTGTAAAATATGAATGTTCACATCACCAAGTTGCTAGGCGTTCAAAAAATACCTTAACTATGAGAATTGAGATTTGGTAGATCAAATGTCTAAATAATAGGACTTATTGAAATATAAGAATATGTTATAGACTAATTGGGATACAAATACTTAAAAAAAAAAAAACTCCTAATAAATCCCCCTTTTTATATTTTAAACTTAAATGTAAATAATATTTATTATTTTTAGTAAATTATCATGTAAAATTCATATCTCATGGATTCTCATGACTAAAATTTTAGAGTTATTTAAAATATTTAGATATGAAAAAAAAATAGAAAAAGAAATTAAAAGTGCCAAAAGTTATCAAATAAATGAAATTTATAAATTCAAAGGGAAGACTAAGAAAGGTTTGTAGAGTCTATTTCAAATTGATAGGATCCTCTTTTAAAGTGAGCTTTTTTAAAAGGGTGGAGTACCAATAAATTTTAAATTGTGATCTTGTGAACGGTTTAGTCTTTTCTTTTTTTTTTTTTATAAACCCAAAGGTCCCATTAAAGTGGAAATTACATAAAAGGGTAGTCACTTACATGTTTAGGTTTAATTTTTTTAGGGATAAAAGTGATTTTCTCAAAAGGTAAAATTATACATTTGGGCAATTTGAATTATAGAAGTTTTGAATTTTCCCTCATTTTAGAACAAATCCCACATTACGAACAAAAACCTAACACTCTAATGCAGCACTCTAATAACTTAACACTTCAATCTAACACACTAAAAAACTCATTGGTGTACTTTTTCCAAACATAACAACGTAACACTTAAAAAAAAAAATTGGTATATTTTTTCCAAACATAACGCTTTAATGTAAAAAAAAATATATATATATATATATAATCTTAGTGTACTTTTCCCAAACGTAACACTTCAATTAGTGTAATCCCAAACATAACACTCCAATGTAACACACAAAAATAGTAAAAAAATTTCCATAGTGTACCCTCTTTTTTTTTTTTTTCCAAATGTAACACTCACAGTTTGAAATTATATAATTGTTCAAAACTTACTAAGGAATATTTGTACTCCTTTTGGAATGGTTTGAAGAATCTCACTTTTTTTTTCCCCTTTTAGTGTTACATTGGAGTGTTATGTTTAGGAAAAGTACACTAAGAAATTTTTTTTTTTTTTTATGTGTTATATTGGAGTGTTACGTTTGGGAAAAGTATACTAAAGAATTTTTTTGTGTTTTACATTAAAGTGTTACACTAATGAATTTTTTTGAAGTGTTATATTGAAGTGTTAGGTTTAAAAAAAGTACACTAATGAGTTTTTTTGTGTATTATATTAGAATGTTACACTAGAGAGTTTTAGTGTATTACATTAGAGTGTTATATTAGGAAAAAGTACACCAAGATGTTTTTTTGTATGTTACATTAGAGTGTTACACTAAGGAGTTTTTGTGTATTACATTAGAGTGTTACACTAAGGAGTTTTTGTGTGTGTTACATTAGAGTGTTACATTAAGGAGTTTTGTTGTGTGTTATATTAAAGTGTTACGTTTGAAAAAATACACTAATAAATTTTTTTGTGTTACATTAAAGTGTTACAATAAGAATTTTTTTTGTGTTACTTTAGAGTGTTACACTAAGGAGTTTTTTTGAAATTTTATATTGGAGTGTTATGTGTGGGAAAACTGTAGTAAAGAGTTTTTTTTTTTTTTTTTTTTTTATGTATTACATTAGTGCTACGTTTGAATGTTAATTAATGTCAATGTTTCAATAGGGATGAATACCACAAAAAGGAACAAACACCACACCAATAACACCACAAACGGGATAACATCATCCATCTACAAATCACTCTACAAAATCCTTACAAAAAAAATATAAACGTAAAACCTACCTTACCCATGCACACCTAACATTAGGAAAAAATTCAAACAAAATCACATACAAGGGCAAATAAGTAAACTTTCAAGCCCCAAAACAAGGAAATACAACATACTTAAAATAAAAAGAATTGATTGGTTTGAAAAAAAACTTTTAGGACTAAATGGAATAACTTTTCTCCAAATGGGATTTATGAGTAATTTTTCCTTTTTAAAATTACATATTGTAAACTTTTTAAAATTTATGAAACCATTTTCGATGTGAACTTTTATTTATTATTAAAAAAAAAAAGGTGTATATAACAAATATATACCAAATTGGTGGACTTTTTACAAAAATTTTAAATTTTGTATTATGCTGATGGGATTATATCTTTTATTTCTTTTTTATTGTGTTGGTTTTGTGAAAGCCTTCATCAGAGTGGACCTTATAAAAAATAATTAAATTGTATTGCGACTTCCAATTATATATGAAAATTTTGGAGCCTTTCTTGCAAATGAGGCGTAAAGCCATTCTTCTTTAGGCTTCAACCGACCTTGATTATGCCCAAAGCGCGACATTTACTGGTGGCAATGCTGACCTAATCCCATTAGTCCACCCACAATATATGATTTCGAAAGCCCGCCTACTTATGCGGGTTAAAACGGACTGTCAATGGGTGGCAAAAATAATTCACAAACCCGTAGAGCCCAAGACTCTAACTCAGTCAATCTTTCAGTAAGAGTGTAAAAATGACCCGCGATCATAGGGTGGGCCCAACCCGATTAGGCCCGGTTAGGCTCGGGCATGAGCTCAGCCCGGGACTCTGGGTCTGGGCCCAAGCCGTAATTTTGAAGCCCGGGCCAGCCCATTGGTCCGTTCAAGGCCCACTGGAGGTCCAGTGTTATTTTTTGTAGAAGAAAGTAAAATTTTGGTAAAAAAATAGAAATTTTTTTTTAAAAAAATGTTCAAGCTTCACCCAAGCCCGACCCAAACCCGAGCCCAGGTCCAGGCCTACCAGCTCGCCTTGATGGCCCGAATGCCTTCTGGGCCAGGGCCTTGGCCTAATTTTCTAGCCCGTGAATTGGGCCAGGTTGGCTTGAATTTTGGCAGGAGTCCACAAGGCCCGACATAAGCCGGCTCGAGCTTGGGCCCAAGTGGGTAGAATCGGGCTAGGCCAAGCCAAATTTACACCCCAATCTCTCAGGTGTGAATGAAGCACAAACCACTCCACCACCCACTGCTTGCACTTTGTGTTTTGTATATTTTTATTTTATAATAATATTTTGATAATGTTAAATTACTGCAAAGTCGACACCAATATTTAAGCATATTTAATATTTGTCATAAACTCTAAAAACATGTTTGATTTGGTTTTTAAATTTTTTTTCTTTTAAAAAGCTATAAATTAATTTGGCACAATTTTATAAAATTTTATCTTTTTTGAATGACATAAATAATTTTAAAAATATTTTTTCAATAAATTTTTTATCAAATTAATTTTTATTTTTAAAAATTATATTCAAAAAATAATTTTAAAAAATAATGTTTCACCTTTCTCCCTCTCCTTATTTTTATGTGTTTGGGTTGCATTTTTATTGATGTTTTTTTCTTTTACTTTTTCTTCCTGTTAAATTTAAATTTTAAGACTTGAGGGAAAAAAGAGTTTTTGTTGGTGATTTTTATTCTTTTGGAATGCGTGTGTGTGTGTGTTTTTTTTCCATTAAATCCAAATTTTCTAGTCAACCTTGTATAAATATGGGTGATATCGACTTGGATAAGATTCGGTTTTTTTTTTAATTTTTTTTTAATTTTTTTTTTAAATTTTTAAGGACAATTGCATACACCATTTCTTTTTGCAAATGGAAAATAAAGGGTCAATTTAATCAAATATAAATTAGTTTGACAAAAATAAATGTCAAAAAATTATTTTTGAATTTAGAAAAATTATTTTTACCCACAAAAGATAAAATTACTTAAACATGAAAAATCTTTTATATTTTTATATTTTTTCAAATTAATTTTTAATATATGTTTAGATGATAATCATGTAATGAATGGTTGCTCTTGTCGATATTTTTTTTATGGTTATCATGTAATAGATAGTTGTTTTTGTTGTTAACAAATATTTTTGGATGATTATCATCTATGGATGTTATTAGACTTTTGTGTAATCGATATGTTTAATATATGGAATGTTTTTCATTTTAAATTTTTTGATTTAATGGATGATATCAAAATTGTTACCATGTTTGACTTTTTTTTTAAAAAAAATAAAAACTAATTTAACGAAAATAAATATATATAAAAAAATTATTTCTACCCTCCCAAAAGATAAAATTATATAAAAATGATATGTTTTTAATTTTTTTCACCAATTTAATTTTTAGTTTCTTAGAATTTTTTTTTCTAAAAATAGATTCTGAAAACAAACCAAACAAAACTTTATAACCAAGAAAGTGCCATTATTATTTATTTTTAAAAAAAAAAGGCATTATATTTCAAACAACAAGTTAGTCAACACAAAATAAGTTGTATGATGACTTTGCCCTTGAAATTGACCGTTTGCAAAGAAAAAGGGTGTGTTTGGTTTGTGTTGAGATAAATTTTCAAAAAAAAAATTTGGGAAGAGAGTTTAAAAATTTTTTTGGTTTGTTTGATTGTATATTTTGAAAATAGTTTTGAAGTTTGGGAGTTTGGAATAATTTGATATTTTGTTGTAATTGATTAGATATATGTAAGAGAAAAAGTAATTGAAAATAAGAGAGGAGAGAGAGAAAAAAATGATTGATTAATGTATAATAGAGAGAGAAGTAATTTTGAAATTTTTTTGAGAAATTTTGTAACCAAACATGTTTTTGAAAATTTTCTTTCAAAAACATGTTTTAAAACACAAACCAAACACACCCAACATCTTTGATTGTTCTCATTTCGAACAAAATTCAAAATTTAAAATTCAAAATTCATGGTAAAATGTATTACAATTGAAAAGTTAAAAACCAAAGTAACACAAGTCCCAAGTTACAGGGACTGTCAGTGTACATTTTTCTTTTTTTTGGTATATGCATAAACTTATGCAATTCTGTAATTAAAAACTGCCACCACCACTGCCTCTCATCCACCACCACCACCATCACCATCACCGCTTCCTCTCCCACCACCACTCCCCCACCACCACTCACTATCGGCACTCCACCACCACTTCTTCCACCACCATCAACATCACCATCACCATGTCACTTTACCACCACCACCTCTGTTCTGTCACTGTTATTATCGTCATAAAAAATTAAAAAATATTAAATATATTTTAAAAATAAAAATAAAACCAATTTTAAAAAAATTAAAAATTATTTTTTGTAAAAAAAAATTAAAAAATAAAATAAAATATTTAAAAAATATACATTAAAAAAGAAGTAAATGGTTTGGTTAGGTTCATTTGTTCAACCCACATTTAGGCCAAGTTTGGGAACTTGTAAAAAAGTCAAAAAGTTAAAAAATTAACACTATTCACCAAAAGTCAACAATTACGGCTGCACAACTCCCAATTCGAATTTTTCCCTACAAATCAATTTTTACAATTTTTTATTACACATTTTTCCATAAAAAGTCAAAAAGTTAACCCAAACATCTATATTTTCAACCTCAATTTTTTAGTCCAAAAAGACAAAAAGCACACTTATTTAGTACACCCCAAACAACCACTTAATTCAACCTAACCAGCCTTTTATTAAATGGGTGGATTTGAATTTATTTGCTTTAAATGCATAATCCATTTTCACCCGCCTAAATCCGCACTACCCATCCATTTGCCACTCATGAGTGTAATTTATCCTTATTTTTTAATAAACTCAAACAATTGCACAATTAATAAACACTTTAGTCATAGATCAGAATCCAGTACAATCATCTTTGATTGAGGTGAAAAGAGTCTTCAATGAATGATCTCATAAGATCATTTTGGCACTGAGGGCGACATATTCATTAGTATTAATCCCAATATGTTTTTTATGTTTTTTGTTTTTTTGTTGTTTTTGTTTTAAAGATCAATGTAATTTAAATTCACCTATCAATGTTTGTTATTTTTCCGAAGTTTAAACAGTTTCAGATTCTTTTAGTAATTAATAGAAAGATAGAAATTAAAATATTAATTTGCTCATGGCACCCATCCATGCATGCACCTAAATTTGGAGTAAACTTGGGCCACATAAACAAGGGGGAATTACAATTCAATGAGTAGGAATAAAATAAATAAATAAATAAATAAAATTCACAAAACATGAGGGGTGTAACTCATTTTGTGATGGGGTGCAATTTAAACACCATGAGGGTGCAACTCTGAGTTGCGTATTGATGTAAATTATTTTTGTCTGTTGTACAAAACTATAATTCCCCCTATAAACAATTTACACTGAAAAAAAAAAAAACAAACAAACAAACAAACAAACAAACAATATACACAAAATGAGGATGGGTACAAAGTATAATTTTACGCTGTATTTGTTACCATCAAAATGTTGTTTTAAGTTTTTTTTTTTTTTTGGTATTGGGTTGTTACTTTAAAATTAATGTGTTCGTGATTATATTGGTGGTGGTGTAGTGAGGGTAGGTGGCGTGGTAATATGTGTAAGATTTTTAAAAATATATATTAAAAAAATGAAATAAATAGGTTAGTTGGATTCATTTGTCTAACCCGTTTGAGCTCATTTATTAAATGGATGAGTTTGGATTAATTTACTTTAAATGCATAACCCGTTTTGACCCACCCAAACCCGCCCACTTGCCACTTCTACATCTACTAATGAGTTTTCAAATCTGATTAGCTCTGATACTAAGTTATAATATCACAAAATTTTATTATTCATTTCTATTACTAAAACCATTTAATTAAGCCCATTTTCGAGATATAAAGTTAGATAAAACAAATGAAAGTTTCCTCTCATACAAATATACAATGATGACGTGACCAATACAAATAATTATAAGTGCCCTTAATTTGAAATGAAACAAATGAAATTAAAATGGTTTAACCCTCTTTAGAACGAACTGGCATTCCACCTAAGGTAATAGGTCCTGTGCTGTGGCCAACAATTAGATAGACCTTAAGTTTGGCACCTGAAAAATAATTAACAACGTGAGATGAATACTAATGTCCAGTAGAAATCTCAATGATTCTAAACAATAGCAATACATGGATAGATATGATCATGACTGCTACAAGTTATAATTATATATGTAATGTGACTTTTATATCTAAAATATACGTATATAAGTATACATTTTCTCAAAAGAATCATTCTTTAGCATTTCAAAAGAACCCTTTTTCTTTTTCTTTTTTATATTCTTTGCAATTCACCATTTTTAATTCAAAAAGTTTCCAAAACTAAATCAAATCTCAAAAACCGTACACACATTAATCGTTTCGACCTCTTTGCAACTCATCCTTCGTAATTCAAACAATTTTCATCACTTTATTTATTTCCTTTAACTACCCTCGTTCTACTCATTTACCGCAAATAATAATCACATTATTATCAAGCTCAATACCCATCTCATAGCACAACCTCAATTATATTCTCAATACATATATTCAAAAACAAATATCTCTACGGATATATACACACAAATGATAAAATCTCAATTTCATAAACATTCTTGTGGTCTGGCCAAGCCCCACATAACTACTATTAGCCTACTTTATCGGATGCTATCCGAAAATAACGCATTATCTATATATAGCATCAGCCTACTTTATGGGGTGCTAACTGGAAGTAACATAGTACCTCTATATAACACATCCCCCTACTTTACCGTGTGTTAACCGGAAGGAACACATTACCTCAATATAGTACATCATCATCTCATCTCATGACACATCATACTAGATTATACATTTCCAAACATTACACAAAACACGTGTACTCTATTCAACAACAAGCAATTACCATCTTCCACCGATGGCTAAGAACAAAATTGTAAACCATAATTACACAACTGTCATGATCACCAATTCCATAATTTCGATCGTCAATTACTTCTCTTTACATTTCACAACTTCAATTTCCATTAGTTTAGCTTAGATTCCATCAACAATCATACAATAGATAGCTTCTATAATTAAATTCCATTAATTCAAACTTTTGATAATTCCGATAAAATTTCCAGTTCATGACCGTTCAAAATTCACATCCAACCCTTTTTCTGTCTTCCCCTTTCCATCTTCATAATTTGGTTTAGAATGACTAAAATGGCTCAACAAGTATTAAATTCATTGTTTGTCTCATTCTCAAAATTATTTAAAAAAAAAAATAAAATTAGGCCTTTTTACTTAAATCACCACAATCATGTTCTAATTTCATAGTAGTCTCAATAATTATGTAATCATCACCCCTTTTCTAGCTTCATGAATATTCCATTAAAAATTAGGGTTTTTATACTCAAGCATCATAAATATGTTTTATCATCCCCAAATTTCATAATCAACAATAAAACATTAGGTTAATCCCCAAAATGCAAAACCCTAACTCAAATCTACATGCATTTTAGAAATCTCTACAAAAAAATCAAGTTTTTCATGCAATAGAAGGTACCACATATATATCTATGGCAAAGTATTGAAAAGAAGTAAAGGCATCCCTACCTCTTGAAGAGAATTCAAGAGAAGAAAAGCCCCAAAATCGACTTCACTGGAATTCGATCTCCATCGGTCAAAATGTAGCCCTTGACACACTCGTCGTTTTGGCCTTGAGAACTAGTATCAAAATGTTGATAGATTTTGTTGGATCAAAGAAAGTGTGAAGGTTTGTGGATTTGGACAGAGATAGATGAGAGAAAAGAGAGTAAGAGAAAAGTAAGAGAGAGAGAGAGAGAGAGAGAGAGAGAGAGATCAGCCTTTTATTCAAACAGCTCAAAATTCGAAGTTGGTACAGATCCTGGCCGCACGAGCGATGGTGCTCTTCTGCACATGCGGTGCCCCAAGCCGCACATGGGGCACCACACGTGCGGTTACACTCAGTGAAAAAATCTTCACTGGCTCATCTACCACACATGGAGGCCCATTGGCTGCATGTACAAGACCCCCTCCTAGAAATCTCAAATTCCTGCCCTCCAAGCCACACGTAGCTAACCACCTATTTGGCCAAAAATTTACCCGAGACACTCTTGCACTATCTAGGGTCGTCCTTATGATCGAAATTCGAAAAATTTTAAAAGATGGGAAAGTTTAAAAATAGTTAGACAAGGTAGGAGAGAAACATTAACAATGCAACACACTACTCAAAACTCCGAAAGTCAAAATGACAAGTTCAAAAATCATCCATCAAATCCGGTCCGAGACTGTGGACTTAACAACACTTCTCAACAAAGATTGGGTAACAAGCGAAGGATCAACATTCCCTCCCACTCTTTCCTGATTTTTCTCAAGGTTAAGCTCTCAATTGCCCATTTGGTAATGTTTTTGTTTATAATTCTTTCGTTTATACTTACAAAAATTTTGAAAACAGGAAACACAAATTTGTCCGGTGTCTACATTTTGTTTTTAAAAAAAAAATGGAGACAATTTTCAAAATTTACTAATTATATGAAACCAAAAAAAAAAAAAAAAAAAGGTATTGTGTTTAATACAAATAGCCAACACAAAATTGAAAAGTGTACTACTTATGTAAGATTCAGCAAGTTCTTTAAATATCAAATTTGTTTGATCACATTTTCCCAACCGTGTGCTCACTTGATATACTTAAACAGTATTTCCATCATAATAGGAAACCTAGTGCACATTGTGTGTATGCACCCGGGCCAAGCTGGCTCAACTTGTCAAATTGGTACCCAATCCCATCTGTGGGCTAAGTTTGGTAGTTTTCTTTTTAGTTAGCCAAGCTAGCACACTGCCAAAAATCTTAGGCTGAAGCCCTGATAAGTTTTTCAACTTCTTGCCCCTTTTTCTTTTCTTGGGTTCACATTTTGTGATTTCTGTTTAAACTATTTCACCATAAAGTTGGTGCAAAAACTTCAACAAAAGGTAAAATACAAATTCAACTATAAATTGAAGAAGGCATTGTTTAACAATTGACATTGGATGAAGCCAAGCTAAGTGAATCACTTTGTTTGTATTGCCAAGTCATTAATTGGAAAGAAAAAGAAAATATAGATAAAAACCAGGGTAAATTACATTTTTAACCCTTGTTATTTGATTCAAATTTTACTTTAACTCTTATTGACTCAATTTAAACAATTTGGTCCCTATATTTTAAATTCAGTTTGAATTTGGTCCTTCTATTCAAATTGCACATTCAATTTAATGGTTTTGTAACACGTGTCAATCTTCAAGGGTTCATGATAATGAAATTGTAGTTGCAAGAAAATTTAAACACTTGAGAAGAAGTTCTACAAGAACATCATGACAATATTAAAGAAGAAATTTCAGCTGTATACCATAAAGAAAATCAAAACAAATCAAAGTTTCAAGAATGCAACCAAATATAAGAAAATGTTTGTTATGGAAAACATTTTTTAGAAGTTTTTTGATTTGTAGAAAATATTTTTCATTGGAAAATGTTTTTCACCGAAACAAACAAAGCATTCATTTATATAAAATAAATTCAATTAAATATTTTAAAATTGCTAAAGAAAATTAAATATTCATGTATAATATGTATGGCATATCGTATTATATCATATTGTGTATCATAAAATGCATTTAACTTAAGATACATATCTCTAAAAATATCAAATTGTAAAATATATATTGTGAATCGTAAGATGCCAACAACACTAGAAAACAAGTATATATAAGATAGATCTCAGTTATTTTATGTTGGGTTGAATCCAAAATGAGAAAATAATATGATAGAGAAAAGAAAAGATTAAACATAAAATGAAAAGAATATACCTTCACTCACGCTCTGCAAAGTATTCCTAGTCAGCACTTTCACCCAATTGTTTCCAATGCTCTCTTGCTCTTCCTTAATTTTCCTGGCAGATTCCTCAAGAGAGGAAGGACAAAAGGCTACCACAATCATTTGTAAAGTGAGCATATCCCCCAAACCAGATGGTATTTCCTCGAGATTTTTACACCATCCCAACAGTAAGTGTTGAAGCCTTGGAAAGTGACTAGAGCAAGTGATCCATTGCTCAACATCGAGTTCCATCAGTTTCAAGAATTTGAGTCGAGGAAACCCACCATCAGTTGTTTCCCATTGCTCTCCCCAAGCAGCATGATTTTCTAATTTGAGAAGCTCAAGGTTGGGTAACAACATCCCAAGGACTGACATCTCCTCCCACTCTATCCTTGTAGATTTCAAGGTTAGCCTTTTAATATTTGGAGGAAACTTGAACACTTCGAGATTGATTGAGTAATAGACGTACTTATTGTGTAGCGTCAAAGTCTCAAGGTGTCTTAAAAATTCTAGATTAGGAAACATTGAATTCTCCGAATCTGACATCAGACGTCCACAAATTCCCAGCTTTGTAAGATAAGGAGTCCTTGCTTATAAATCCGAAACAGATCCATAATTGTTTAAGTTTGCGATGGTTCTTAGGTTTTCTAATACAGGGGGATGGTTGTGATCCATTACTGCATCTTTAGAACTTAACGGCACAGAAAATTTCGCTCTTCCTTTAGCATAAAGATGCGTCAACATCGGAATCTTCCAAATGTCATGTGGCAGAATAACATTAGGCCAATGTGAAAAAATAATAAGTGTTTCTAGGTTTGAGAGATTGGATGTTGATGGTGGTAATTCATAGTGACGTCTCAAATTAATTGCCAAATACCTCAAATTAACAAGCCGTGGTATATTGCTTGAAAGGATGGAAATCATGTACCCTAGGTCCAACACTCTTAAGAAGTTTAAAGGCCCAACAAATAAATGAGATCATATTATCAAAAGAATTGTCGAAATAACCAATTTGTTTCTGCCACTTATTTCCAAACCACAAGAATGACTGAACAATTGCTGGGGAATAAGACTCAAAAGGAACTTGATCAAATTTTTCTAACAAGTAAGAATCGATGCACAAGCGACATTGCTTATTTGCTTTGTAATTACTTGAAGAAGAAAGATAAGCGTCTTCGTAATTGTGAATCCAGTGTAGAAAAATAATTTCCCTAGCTTCCTTCAAGCATAAATCACGCAAAAGATCATGCATACAACACGCTTTAATTCGACCATCAAACCTTTTTCGAGTAACGATCACCAGACTTCTTTGAATTAGATCCATTAAGTAATCCTCTGCTACTTCTTCCAAGCTTCTCTCCCCAATGTTTTGTATAAATCCCTCTGCTACCCATAACCAAATTAACTTCTGCACCGAAATCTCTTGGTCTTCTGGAAATGCTCCTAAATAGAGAAAGCATGGTTTCAAGTGACAAGGCAAGTGATTGTAACTCAATGCTATTATGTCCAAGGATTGGTTTGGATCAGTAACAATGAAGGAGCTTACTCTTTGGGCAACTTGTTTCCACCACTCTTCTGTTTTCTTGTTCTTTGCAAGAAGTCCTGCTATTACAACAATTGCAAGTGGAAGCCCTTCACATTTTTTCATTATTTGCTTCCCAATTTCAACCAGTTGTAGAGGGTAACTTTCATTCTGAAACACCTTCCATTGAAATAATTCCCAACTTTCTTCTTCAGTTAGAAAACGCAAACTACGAATATGGCTATCAGGTGAGGCATGCATAACCACCACTTTGAGCCAACTAGTAAACAAGACCCTACTTCTATTTTTGTAATTTGGTAAATACATTTTAAGTTCAACCCAGGCACCAATATCCCATATATCAGCAATGACGATGAGATATCTCTTGCCCTTCAAATTCTTGTACAACATTTCGCCTAACTTTTCATTACTGATGTCATTATCTTCACCAGAAAGGACATTAAGAGAATGTAAAGTGTTTAACAACATTTCTGTTTTTCTTGGTACTTGAGAAACATAGGTCCATGGACGAATATGAAAGTGGTATGTGATATAAGGATCATTATACAGTTTTTTGGCTAAAGTTGTCTTTCCGAGTCCAGGCATCCCAACAATTGACACGAATTCTAGCTGCTCCTTCCCTCCAGCAAGTTGCTCTTTTATGGCCAATACCTCGTTGTCGAAGCCCACTGTAATTTCTGCCTCGACCATGGTTCTGCTCCCCATAGATGGGCGGCCTCAATCGGATGAAGATAAAAATGAAATAATTACTTAGAGATGAGTCTCAAACAAAATGGTTTCTAAGGAAAAGGTGGTGATTGAACAGAGAATCTTGAAATGGGTATTGATCCCAAAAAAAGAAAAGAAAAGAAAGATCTTTCAGGATGAAGAAGCAGAAGGATTGATCCCAAGGTATAAGTCCCGTTTGAGTTTTTGAATATGGGATTACTAAGTTGCCTGTCTCCTCCCTGTGAAATTTTCGTAAGATGCTTGTAGACTAGTCACTGTTATACCAATAAGATTGCTCGTTTGCATGAGGTCCCAGTATCTATTGTTTTAGACAAAAATTTTAAAATGTGTTTGAATTTTGACAAGCCTTCAAGAGGCAATGAGGACTGAATTGGGATTCAACACTACTTTCCATCCATAAATTGATGTATAGTCAGAAGGAACTATTTAGACTCTGGAAGAAATGCTCCGAATGTGTACTTTAGATCTTCGAGAAGTCAGAAAAATCTATCCATTGTTGGCAGACTCTGCTTACGACAAAAGCTTACGCTCTAGTCTCAATATGGCACCATACAAGCTTTGTATGGAAGAAAAGATAAGTCTCTGACTGATTGAGAACTAAGTTTTGTTTGACTTTGGGGCTAAGTAAGTGGCTATCAAAAGGATTGGAACCGTTGAATGAAAAGTGTTCTGAATTGTTTTGACCAAAGATAAATTAAGTTTGGAGGACCAAACTTCCTAAAAGGGGGAAGACTGTGATACCCATGTTCCGTAATATGCTAATTGGTCCTTAATACGAATGTGATTATGTGTTCTGATATGATTTTGTGCACCATTATGTGAAAATATGTGGTTTTGAATTTCTATCTGTTCACCGTAGGAATATCTGTTTGACATACCGCTTCGGAAATTAAATTGAAGGCCTTATCGGCCACAGAACCCGAAATTGATTGCGCCATTGTGGTTGGCATAATTTTTAGAGCCTACGGTGAAATCTAATTGGAAATTGATTCGGGTCAAATTAAATTGATTAAATTAGCGAGTTAGTGCTCTCTTGTTTAATATTAAAATAATATTATTAAAAGGGGCCTTTAACATGAGCACTACACACCCAATTTCTCTCCCTTGGCTTTATTTTGGCTGGTCATAAACACTAAGAAGAGGGAAGAGTCGGCTAGAGGGAGAGAGGGTGAAGAAAAATTGAAGTTTGGCCTCAAAGCTTGGTGATCTTGAAGGCACACTCAAGAATCAACCATAGATTGTGGAGATTAAAGCTCCTTGGTGAGTAATCTTGTAAATTTAGAGTTGATTGATGATCAAGAACATGAATTTAATTGAGTATGATGAAATTGAATTGGTTTTGTTGAATTGAAGGCTAAATTGTGCATGCATGTAAGAAATTGTCTTAAATTTGCATGTTTGAGCTTGAAATACATGGTTCATGTAGAGTTTTGGTTAAAGCTCATGATGTAATCACCAATTGTATTATCTAAGTTGAGAATCATCACATGCATGTACCAATTATAAGGTTGAATGCATGACATTGTTATGTTGGTAATGAGTTTGGTGGAAAATGAGCCATGCATGTGTTTGATTCATGAAATTAAGCTCCATGTTGATGTATTCTAGTGTTAGTACCATGTTAGTACAAATATATGTGAGATTGGAGCCATAGTATGCAAGAAAAATTGGTTGAATGTCGAAATTGAAGCTCAAGAACAAATCTGGGATTTCTAGAATTTTGACGTCCGCCGAGCGGAATCGCCGCCGGCGGAAATACGTGCTCCAGATTTTCTTTCGAGACATAGCGTCGCTCATTTGGGAAGTTGACGCTCGAGCGGGGAGCTATGTGGACAGGCCTTCCGCTCGAGCGGCCTAGTTCACGCTCGAGCAGTGATTTGATGTAACCAGTACTTTTGCAGGCCTTAAGGGTCCGCTCGAGCGGGGACCCTGTTTTCTGAAACTTTGAAAATGCATTCTGTGTTCTGTTTTTCGTTCTCTTTCACTTCTAAGTACTCTTAGGCATGCATTGAGCATTGTAATTGAATTAAAGAGACAAGAATGAAGCCTAAAGAGGAATATGTGAATTAAAGAACGAATTGAATTGGTAGTGACCCTTTTGTGTTCATGGAATGTGTAGGGTCAAGCTCTAGAGCAAACCAACCAACCGATCACTGTGAGTAATATCTTCATAAGATATCTTAAATATGCTGTTGTCCTATTGTATACGTAAGTTATGTGAGTTCATTAGTTTAAATGACGGACAACGATTGATACGATTGATATAAATGATTGGGCCGAAGGCCGATTGATATGAATGATTGGGCTGAAGGCCGATTGATAAATGATTGGGCCGAAGGCCGATTGATATAAATGATTGGGCCGAAGGCCGATTGATATGAATGATTGGGCTGAAGGCCGATTGATAAATGATTGTGCCGAAGGCCGATTGATATAAATGATTGGGCCGAAGGCCGATTAATATAAATGTTGGGCCGAAGGCCGATTGACATGAATGAATGGACCAGAGGCCGTTTTGACACGAATGATAGTCTGATGAGAATGGTAAGTCTAAAATGAATGATAGTCTGACACGAATGGAAGATAAATGGGCCAAGGGCCAGTATGTTTGGAACCATAGTCACTTGACTTAAATTGCGTATGTATATGATAAATGGAAATATGAAGTAGGCCCAAGGCCGTTTGAAGCATGTTGTTCTACATATTGTTTTTGTATTTCCTTTATCTGATATTATTCATTGGGCTTTCGCTCACGCTCATTCATGTATTTGTAAGTGAGCCAAGAGAGGTCCAGACCCAGCCTCAGTGAAGTTAGTTTGGAACAACTAAGGTTTTGAGGAGTCAGCCCTTGCGTCTCACACACGAGACACGTCTTCGCCTTTTCGTTATGTATTTATATTTTCTCAGGTTGGCGAAGTCTTTGAATGTGTCTGTATATAGTTTTGTTTGGCAGACTTAGATTTGAGTGATCCTGTTTGTACAGAATTTTATGTTATTGCATTTTTTGACGTGAGTTATTAACACATAAAATATGTAATGATGTGCATATAAGCACAGCTCTATGGACAAAGTTTCAAATTGCTTCCGTTTGGCCCCCATGAACTATGTTAAAATACGTTTGGTTTGGTTTGAGACCGTAGGTAGTCTCATGATTACTGGCTGGTTATGTCCTTAACCCACGGGGGCGGGTTCGGGTCATGACAACACGTGCCCAATGTGAAACATCTACAAATTTGGCTTTGGCATCGTCGCTTGGGGCATCCATCCTTTAGCTACTTAAAGCATTTGTTACCCGATTTATTTTCTGCCATTAGTGAATCTGATTTTAAATGTGACACTTGGATTTTGGCCAAGAGTCACTGTGTGCCTTATCCTTTGAGTTTGAATAAAAGTAATGTTCCATTTACTTTGGTACACTCCGATGTTTGGGGACCTTCTCCAGTTTTAACTCCTTCTGGGATTCGTTGGTTTGTGACCTTTGTGGATGAAAGAGAAACAGTGCCGGCTCCTGTAACCGGATAAGTGACCCCATTGGCATTAGCAATATTTACCCGTTTTGGTTGAGTAGTAGAAGTAAAGTCATTGGGATCAAACGCCATATGATCGGTGGCTCCCGAATCAAGTATCCAACCATTAAAGGCATCCGGAGTGGAATTAAATAAAGCGTAACCACAGTTACCTGAAGCACTGAAAGGGGTAGAGCCATCTTGGAGATGAGAAGTACTTGTGGACGATATAAGAGACAACTCGAGATCCGCATGTGCTAAAGCAGCCCGTCCCGAAACACTGTGGACAGCAGCTTCACTTTCACTTCGTTTTCGGGCTTTGAACTCGTCCCACCATTCTGGAAACCCATGTAATTTAAAACAAGTCTCACGGGTGTGTTTGGGCTTGCCACAATAAGTACATCCATGACCTTCAGTAGATGGCTACCCAGAGCTACGGCCGGAAGATGACAAACCAGATTTGGGCAGCGCTGCACCAGACCAAGTTCCAGTGCGGTAGAGAGTTCCAAGCGCAGGTTTACGGTTGGGACCGTCGGCTGACATCTTTGTTTGCTGCGGAGTGGAGCAGGTTCCTCCTCGAGATGCCATAGCAGCGCCAACCTGTCCATCTGTGCTGACCATCATCACGGACTATCGTGAATCTTCACGGCGAACATAGGCATATGCTTGTTCGACTGAGGGTAACGGATTCATTAGGAGTACGTCGCTACGAACCTTGTCAAGCCGATCGTCTAAGCCATCAAGAAAAGGTATACACTCGATCTTCTTGGAGAATGGAAGTAAATTTCTGAATATCATTTGGACAGACCATCGGATTGGGGCGTCGAAAATCTATCTCCCTCCATAAGGCCTGAAGGCCATTGTAGTAGGTTTCTATTTTCCTCCCGCCCTGTCGCATCTTGGTCACCCGTTTCTTGAGATCATAAACTTGCGATGTGTCTGTGCCGTCAAAAAAGGTTGTGGCAATGGCATCCCACACTGCTTTTGCTGTTGGGAATCGAATGAAATTACCAATCATGTTTGGTTCCATGGAGTTAATTAACCACCCTTTCACAATCGAATTTTCAGTCCGCCATTTTCGCCATGTTGGGTCAGTTTGTTGGGGCTGCTGGAGATCTCCATTGATGTATCCCAGTTTATCCTTGCCGGAGATATACATCTCCAAAACTTGGGACCACAGAGCATAGTTGGTGCCATCCAACTTGATGCCGATCGGTGCAGCGGAAATTTCATGGATTGGTGGCTGGTTCTGAGTTAGAGTCTGGGACAGTAAATCTGTCATTCTGGATGTTAGGTCTTCTAGGGTTGGGTTGGTAATGGATGTTTGGTCCATGGATGGAGTTGCCATAGTCGGCTAGGTCTGGTGAGGGTGTAGAGTGTGAAGCAGAAAGCCTAGGATCTCTGCTCTGATACCATGTAGAAACATGGAAAGCATGAGAAGGACTGCATGGAAAGCATAGAACAACTGTTTATCTCTTATGTTTATTTCTATGAAATACAAGTCCATATATATAGACTATCATATAGAGTTACTCTAGATAATCCCTGCAATCACTTTTGCTTTACAATTCATGCCACATGCACTCTTGCTTTACAATTCATGCCAATACTCACTCTTATTTTACAACTCATGCCAACAAAGGAAACATTGAAAGCATAATTGCAAAGCCAAAAGTAAAGAGGAAACAAAAGCGAAGAGCTGTATGATCACCAAACCTTCTCATCAATGTAATTTAATTTCTCCGTTGACCGACTTTGGAGTAATCAGTTCAGCCATTGGCATCAACGTAATTATAATGATCAATAATTTAATCTAATTTAAGTTCTCCAATTCACCGACTATTTGGTGTCGGTATCAATTTTTATTATTTTCGTAAATTTTTAAACTGTGTCATGTATGGAAAATTTTAATATACATCTTTTTAAAAAGTGTATATTATATGTATTTTTTGCTATGTTATATTTTTTTATTGTGATTAATTTTCTTTTTTAGTTATGATATTATTTTAAAGGAAAATTACTGAAACATCCCAATCCAACTTTGTGTAGTAGGAAATGTTTAAGATATTTTTTTTATTAATTAAGGTCCCTTGATGAAATTTCTCTGTGATCATACTAGAGAAATTTTAAAATTTTTCTACGAAATCAGAGAAATTTCTCTATGTCGAGACTAAAATTTCTCTGAGCCGGGCGAAATTTCTCTAAACCGAATTTTTTCTGTAAAAATGTTAAGGAATCTTAACTATTATAAAAATATTGTATATCATTTATCTTATAAAATTTTAATATCAATGACCTTAAAACAAATTCCTCTTATTTTAATTATAACTTATGAGTTCTTTATGTATGTCTCATATTGTGTTTAGTTACGATTTATTTTTTTTTTTTTTAGTTATGACTCAGAAAATTAAAATTATGTCATTTTTTTTTAGTTATAAGGTGCATATAGTATATAGTGTTTCCCGTCATGTATAGAAAGAGAATCAGAAAATTACAAAAAAAATTAAAATAAAATAAAATATCTATTCATTTTTATTAAGTAAAATTGTCGAGAAAAATATATTTTGCTTATTTAAATTCACCGTAGATTTATAGAAAATATCTAAAATACTTGTTTTTATTAAGTCTAATGACTAAAATATATATTTTTTGATAGTTTTACTCAATAAAAATAGATAGATGGTCTAAATTAAACATAAATAAATAAAATTATGAAAAACTCAAAAAAAAAAATATTGTTAAAAAGTTCAAATCTTAATTTATTTATTTTTTTAATTTTTTCAAAAGAGAAACTATTCCTATAAATTTGTTTATGGCACCAACCTCTACCCTATGCCCTAGTTCAAAACAACCTTTACCGTATGCCTGACTTTGGAGTCAATCGGACCCATATGAATGACTTTTTTTTTGTTGTAATCCGCTGAGAGTGTACATACAATTTTTTTTTTAGAAGCACTATTTGGGCAATTTGTTTGTTTGTTATAATTTTGTTTACATCACATCAACTTACTAAACCAAGGCCTATAATTGCGCTTATAATTTTTGGTGCAATTTGTATAATATTCATTCCACTTCAAATTATTTGTCTAACATAGAAAATGTAAATTTAAAAATAATATATTCTTGTAATGATTTTTTTAAATTTTTTTCACCAATTAAAAAAACTCTTTAATTATTTTTAATTTATGAAAAAAAATTAAAATTTTAACACAAAAACGCATTATTTTTAAATTTTCATTTTCCATGCTGGAGGTAGTAATTCACAACATATATTTTCGACACAATGAAGGCCTACAGTTGTAGAAATTATCATATGAGTCAAGAAGACTACATGGCTACGTGTCCATCCAATCACTATTTTTCTTGTTTTTAGCGCTATGTAATTTTTAACCTCTGCTATTGGTTGGGCATTGTCACGACCCAAACTTGCCCCTATAGGTTTAGCATTGTAACCGGCTAATAATCCTCAGATTATCGAAAGCCTCTGATTTGAAATACAAAAATGTAACAAGCTAGCGGAAACAAATATAAAAACATACATAATCCATTGAGCTGTGTAGACATATATGGGACAAAAATTTCAAACTTCATATATGTATACGTGATGCCATAAATACAGTAGCCTTACGTCACATTCGTTACAGACATAGCCAAAAGGGGACTTAACCCGTAATACAAATCAACAGAAAACTTGTTTATATTCTAGAAAGAAAACAAAGTCTTATACGTTCACAAAACAGAGCTACATGACATTCTGAACCTCCTCAGGAGGCACAAAGGTTAGCTAACGAACAAAACTCCGGGTCATCAGTTCTGAGCCTGGTCATGCGCCTAGTCACCTACATACATAAATAATGAAGTGGGCAGAAGCTCAGTGAATAATAACAGAGTAAAGGATTAAATGAATGATGTCCATCACAAATTCGGAAACAGAGTTTATATCAAAAACAAATTCTTATCAAAACAGAGTCTTATGCATTTTCAGATTTCAAATCAGAAACAGGTTCATATACATATCTTTGTTCGAATCATATACAGAAATCAAAGTTCATGCTTAATCATACGTGGTATATATCAGATCAAATACAGAGCATTACAGATCATACTTGTTAGTTCCATAAAGGAACCTTCAATACGGGAACAAATAGCATACTTGAGCCACGGTATTGTTACCCCCGGGCAAGGGCCATGTAACAACCCTCACTTTGCCTTAGTCATGCTTACATGCATTTATATGATTTTGTCTTGTTAAGTTGCATTCATAAGATCCTGTTTTGTTTTATCTAAGTGTTGTTGCATGCTTTGTTCCTTGTTTGGTGTGTTTAGCCGAGGTCATCTTAAGCCTAGGTTACACCTTTGAACCTTTTACACCTAGAACCATCTTGGAACCACTTTGGTTGACCTCCACCTTTACCTTGGCATATTGGCCAAGATGTCATTATCTAGGCCGAGATGTTCATCACCAAGGCCGAAATGTGTATTATCTAGGCCGAGATGTTATCCTTGCACCTAAGCGATCTTGTTCCTGGACTGGAATGACCTAGACCGAGGTGTGGCACAGCTAGGTCCAGTGTTATCCTTCCTAGCCGAGATCATTGAGACCTTACTTGCCGAAGCCTATGTCTTGATCCGAGGTCATTACCTGCCGGAGTACCCATGTCACCTTACTTGTTATATACACTTTGTCTTACACATGTCTTGTCTTTCAATTACCTTTTGAGGAGAACCAATCCGGTAGTGCCACGTGTCCCAGCAGAGGGTTTAATCAGCCAGTAGAGAGAGAAAACATATCATTTCTATATCTTTGTTCTAGGAAGAGAGAGAAACTCTAGGAAGAGGAAGAGAAGTTCTTAGAGAGGAAGTAGATTTCCAAGCTTGATCCTTAGAGTCTAAACCGTTTAACTCGTGTTTTGAGGTTAGAATCTTGATCTACTCTTGTTATTCTTTATGTTCATCTAATCACATTGCATGATCTAGCATGATTCATGAGCCATGCATTGATTTAAAGTTTGGTTTTAGAAAGAGAAAATGATGTTCATGTGTTCTTGAAGAAAAACCATGTTTTGATCCAAAAGTTTGTATCAAGACCCATGTTTTTGTGTTTGTTTTTATAAGATCTTCAAGTATAGGTACCAAGGTCCATGTTTTTGAACTCATAGCATGAAATCTCAGATTTTTTAATAACAAGTTATGATTTTAGCGTTCATGTTCTTTATGTTCTTCATGTTCATGTTCTTCATATGCTTCAAGGAAGGAAACCCAGATTTCCAGACTTCACATTTCCCTAGGTGTGGTCACCGAGACCACTCTTGCCCAGATCTCACACTTAGGCCAAGCATCGTATCTCACCTTGGCCTACCTTGCATGATCACTTGCACCATTAGTCTATCTTGCATGAACACCTCGGCAGACAGCCGTTCACCGAAGCCTTGGTAACCACACCTCGGCCAAGAGGTGTGGGACCTCGGCAAAGACCTAGTTGGTACCCAGCATGTTTCCCCCGAGATGAAAAACAATGTTTTAACTTTCAGCATGTTTTGCTTTGACTTGACCTAGTTTTGAAAGAAATGCCGGGATCATTTGCATTCATGTAAGGCTTGTCTTGAGAGTGCATTTCATATACATCTTTGAGCATTCTTTCTTGTCTTCTTGAAGTGCATTCAGTAGACTTTGCCATGTGTTTGTAGGACTTGGACCCTTGCTTTAACCCCGACATTTGAAGAGCTATGTGAGTGGTATTTTTAATAAAGCTATGTTATAAAGTTTTGATAAAGCTTTGCTTCGTTTTAGAAAAGTATTTGATCAAGCATGAATGATTATCCCTAGTTTTTGTATAAAGTATTAGCTTTGTTTTGATGACATTCTTGGAAAGTCCTTAGTGCCAGGGGATTATAATGCAACTGCACCCTTGTTTGAGATATCTCCCTTTGTTTTGCCACTGACGGTTTACCGCGTGGGTTTGTCCGGAATGTCATCGTTTGGTATTATGTAGATATTATTAACATCCAAGAAGCTTTGAAAGATTCAATAGATGAACTTGGTTCATCCCTTTGATTTGTAAAGTTATGATATGCATTGTTTTGGAAAAGATCTCGGATATCATTCATTCAAACCGTTATTACTTATACCATTCACTGAGTATCCAAGCTCACACTCTCCTTATATATATGTAGGTGTCGAGCAAGAGGGCGGTGACGCTTAGATGTGTTTTGCAAATTGTATTCAGATTCATTTTTGCTAGCATCTTGAAGATTATGCTTCTTAGCTTTGTATTTCATGTATTTTGTACATGTCGGCTTGAGAAGCCTTTTGATCAAGATGTAACATGTACCTTATTTTATTTGTATTCAAGTTGTAAACCTATTTTAAGATGTATGTCATTTCATTTGACCTATGCACAGCTCTTATGGACTAATTAGATTTAAATTTATTGCTTCCACACATGTAAGCCCCATATGTATACTCTGATTGTGTGTGAATCTTTGTAAGTTGGCATTTGGTAATCTCGAATTACTGGCCATCACGGCACCATTCTACTAGGGGCGGAATGGGGTCGTGACAGGCCATGTACTAAGGATGCCACAAATACATTTAAAAAATTTGGATAATCATTCATTCATACAAAACATAGCATTTCAGAAAAACTGATCATTTCATATCATCAGAAAATAATTAAAGTTAAACATAACTTTACAGAGTTATTACTAACAGAAGACTGCGAAAGCAGATAGACTGAGCAGACAAATCAGATAACTTGTGGCACGTGACCTACACAAACATAATAGATATATCCTTGAAACACACACCCAGATAATACTTAACTCATTCTATTCATTTTTAGTGTGTTTCTAAGTCTTATCCTCCTTATTGTGTCTTACTTATGGCCTAGGAATACCTAGGATGAAATGAGGATGCCAAAACATGCTATTCAACAAATGAAATTTGCTGAAAACAAGGTTCTCGCTCGAACACAACTTTCTTCGCTCGAGCGGACGCTCAAAAATGTGAGTGGTCGCTCGAGCGCAACTTCTTTCGCTGAGCAGTCTGTAAACTCTGCAAAAATACTAGTTGTGTGAATTCTCCACTCGATGGTCACTCGACAGTCGCTTGAGTGTGAGATTGAAGTCCTCACTCGAGCGCAACTCTTGTCGCTCGAGTGGTCTGCAAAAATGGTAAACTTTTGGGAGCATGCAATTTACACTCGAGCCAACGTTTGGTCACTCGAGTGGAAGTGCAAAAACACAGAGTGGTCGCTCGAGCACAGGTTATGTCGCTCGAGCGGAGAGCGAAATTCTAGAATTTCTAGATTTGTTTCCAAGCTTCAAAACTCGAATTCAAACCAATAAATCATGTTCTTTTGGGCTAAAATCTTGAGAAAACATGTGTAAACTTAGAAAACATCATGAATTCAAAACCATTTCGCAAAATCAAGGTCGAAGAGCATGCCGATTAGTCAAAATTCAACTTTAAACTTCCAAAACATAACATGCATGCAATGTCTTGAACTTAAACCTTTCAACACATGATCAATTAAGGTCAATTGATAGGAAATGTGCTAAATTCTTAAAACCAAGCTAGAATTATGACATGCATGAGAAAATTCTTTTGAAAATAACATAAAAAACCATGAAATGTACATGCATGCATGATACACTCCCATAATCATCTATCTAAGCTCAATTCTAGCATTACACAACTTAATTCTTTGGATTCATGTGTTAAGTGACTCAATTCCAAAGTTACAAGGTTGAATGTTTACCTTAGATGATCAATTATGCCCTAAATAGTTAATCGTGTGAAGTTCCAAGCCAAAACCTCCAAATTCTCTAGCAATGTCCTTCTCTACCTCAAGTTTGATCTCAAGCTTCTTAGTCTCTCACTCCCTCTCACGTTTTGGTCTCAAGAGTGCAAGCGAAGTGATGAGGAAGAGAATTCAAGAGTTATATTGGCCTTATATAGGCTTCTTAGGTAGTCTTAATTAATTGGCTTAAAAATAATCAAGTATTCTTATTTTATTCTAATTAATTCGTTTCAAATCGAATTTCAATTAAACCTACCATAAAATTCTAAAAATTCCAACTAACACAATAATCAAGTCAATTTCGTGATCGAATGCTGACAAGGCCTTCAATTTGTAAAACGAAACAGAAACATAAACAGATCTTTCTACAATAGACAGATATAAGGACAAATAATGCAACACACATGCAATTAATTAAGAATTTCATCTTAATCACTCATTAAGCATCTTTAATCGCGGTTTAGCAATTAATCATAGGTCGAGGTGATTACAGGCATACTGCTGACGTGAAATTCCCGGAAGACAGGATAATTACTCAATTGCGCTAGGATGAATAGAGGACATAGTTTCACAAAACTCCCAAATTTATTATGCGGAAATTCACAAGTAATTATTTCATATTTTTGAATTATCAATTTAGCATGTATGTTAATGTGATGTTTTTTAGTAATAACAATACTGGTAATGAAGAGGGAAGATTGGTGAAACATCCTTCATATAGTTTTGATAGTAGGAGAGGTTTGACCCTTACTAGTTAAGATCATTTAGTGTTATTATTTTAGTAGTTTAGGTCCTTTAGAAGTGTAAAATACCTAATTTACCCTCGATAGTTTGAAATTGGTGTGAAAATTGTGTATCCTGTTTCGACGGAGATCGCGTTAGGATTTTGATTTGAGATTTCGATTTCATTTCTCTTTCCGATTCCAATTTCGATTTCAATTATGATTTTGTTGAGCCTTTTGATTTGGAAGCTTTATTCGAGTTGATTTTTTAGAGTTCTCTCGGATTCTGATTTCATTTTTGTTTTGATATCATGATTCCGATTTGAGGGATAACATTATTCGCAATTTTGATCGCTCGTTTCTAGTGGAGGTGTTCGTTGTTTTCGATTTCATTGTTAGAGATTTTTGTTTGGAAGATATGTTTTTTGTAATTAATTCTCTGTGATTGAAGGTTTTTTTTTTATTTGTATTGATGGGGGAAAAAAATTAGTGATTGAATTTGACAGAGAAAAAAATTTAGTGTGCAGTATATTTATGATTTGCAAATTTCTCTGAATTAGATTTTGTGTTTTGGAGCAATGATACAGTTGTAGTTTAGTGTGTAACATGTTTATAACTCTCTTTTTTCAATTTCCTCTCAGCACTGGTGGCACTAGCTGCAACAGTATTACAAGTTGAATCCTCCTTTATTTTTATATTTTGGATAGATTACACTCATCTCCCTTGAAGTTAAAAAAAATACAATTAGTCTCTATATTTTTGACATAATTACCGTGTTTTATTTTTAGTATGGCTAAAGCTACTGAAACTAAAGCAGATGACAAATAGACACTCAAATAAATTAAGATAAATATATATTTTTTAGTTGAAAATAGATGATACTATTATTTTTTTCTCTATTTATATGACTAACGAATTACTAATGAAAAATTATCTAATTATTATGTGAATTAAAATTTCAAGGAAAGTTGTATAATCATGTCAAAAGTGTAAAAAGACTCACTGATAAGTGTAATGTATCCTTATTTTTTTTAATACATTTAAAAAATAAATAAACTCAAACAATTGAAATAAGCACTTTAGTCATGGAATCAAAATCAAGACGATCATCTTTTGTGTTGAGGTAAAAGAGTCTTCAATGAATGATCTTACTAAGCTCATTTTGGCATTGAGGGCGTCATATGCATTAGTATTAATTCAAAGGGAATTTGCGTGAAGATTCTAACAAATAGACTTATTGTTCAATAGGTCTTGTCAGAATTAATAATATTTTTCATTATATATTATTAAAAAACTCACTAATTGTTAATTTTCAGCAACAGTTTGAAAATTTTAACACAAAAATGTCACTAATTATAAGTTTTAGCGACAGTTTAAAAAAATCGTCACAAAAAAGTCAGTAATTTTTAACTTTCAGTGATAGTTTGAAAAATTCGTCATAGAAAAACGTCACTAATTGTAAGTTTTAACGACAATTTATAAAAACTGTGTAAAAAAAAAATCGCTAATTGTCAATTTTTAATGACATATGTAAAAAATCGTCACAAAAAATATTTTTTGCGACGATCTTATTAGGACTTATTTTCAATAGGATTTGATGGGAATTAAATCCAATTATTAGGGCCTATTGATAGTTTACCATAATCAATATATATATATATATATATATTTTAAGATCAGTTTAATTTAAAATCACCTATCAATGTTTGTAATTTTCCTAATTTTAAACCGTGTCATGTAATTTAGTAATAGAAAGATGGAAATTAAAATATTAATTTGTTCATATATAGGCCAACCTATGCAAAATATGGATTTGGGGTGGCTGCTGTGCACCCCGCACAGCAGCCACTGTTGTCTCATTTCGATAATCTGAACCGTTCACACTTTACAATACATTAAGTAGAACATATCTGCAAAAAATCAAGTTAATCGGATATCGTTTACCCTTTCATCCATTCACATTTGTATTCATTTTAATACTTTAAATCAAATTGTTATTTATTTTTGTAGATACAAATATGAGTGGATGAAAGGGTAAAAAATATCCGATTAACTTGATGTTTTGCAAGTATGTTCTACTTAATGTATTCTAAAATGTGAACGGTTCGGATTATCGAAATGGGTCCTAAAATGAACCCAAATGTTTTTTCCATAATATAGTTTGTTTCCAAATGTTATTTCTATATTTTCTTACATTTGGATGTAATTTTAAAATTAATGTGTTAGCGGTTGCATTGGTGGAGGTGGTGTGGTGGTAGTAGCATAGTAACATTGGTATGATTTTTGTTGAAAAGATTAATGGAAAAAAATTTCGTCTTTTAAAAGGAAAAATTGTTTGCCACCTAAATTAGTTAAACCGAAACGTTTTTCAATTGCAAAATAAATATAACCTTTTATGAAGTGTTTGAATTTAAGCTCTAAAAAGAAATGTATGTATATATACTGCTCTTTATCTTTTATTATTTTTATAGTTTATTATTGTAGCTAAGTAAAATAGAAATAAAAATTAATATTTTATAAATGGACAATCCGGATTGAGTTGGTCTAAAATTCTTTATCCCATACCCAGTCTAGAAATTAAATGAGTTGGAAATTTTAATCCAGTCCGACCCTATAAACTAAATATTTTTTTCAAATCTTAAAAATATCGGGCTGGAGGGTTTGAGCTGGACCATTAGGCCATGACCACCCTTACGTCTAAAATGACCCCTTCTTTTTTTTTAATGAAGATATTACATTAAATCACATTATTCTGTATAAAAACTATATATAATTTTTTTTTGTGTAAACAAGCACTCACTAACAATTATATTACCTCTACTCGATTGAAATTTTGACTCTAAACATGTCATGAAATAATACTCCAACAATTTCTTCACAAACAGTTGAATAACAAAAAGCACTCACAAACAGTTACATACAAGCACACTTAACTAACAATTTCTAGCATAATAGTGCACAATCAAACTCTCAATCTCTATGCCCAATTTCTAGTACATTTTCGTTCATAGCACCTTTGAAAACACCATTTCTGTTTGATTTAGAACAAGGGAGAGAAGCCATTGTTTGACAATCTTCATCCACAAACATATTATTCAAAGTGCTTTTACATTTTCAGCCAAAGGACAATATTATGTAAATCAATAGAAATACTACCAAAACAATGAAATTCAACTTGAGAGAAATAAAATTAAACTTGAAGTTGCATTCCTAAATAATCTTCTCATGTTAAATCTAAATAATAAAAAGAAGAAGAAAAAAAAAGAGAATATAACGAAAAAAACTAAAAGCAACACAAAAGAAATAATATTATTAGATGTTTCAGGACTTATTTGATTGGGCGGATTATAACATATAATTATGACTATTAATCCATGAGACTCACATTCAATTGTTTGGTTGTAAATTTTATTATTTAGATTAGATTGCAATGACCATCTATCTAACAAAATTGATAGATTTCTTAATCTTACAATTAATGACACAAAAATACATATTATTGTGATTATATATTTCTATATCTATTGCAAAAGAATGTAGGCAAGAGGGAATTATGTATCTTATTAATCCAGTTGGATAACCAATCTTACACTAGTTTTTTGGATTGTTATCCCCCTCACTATTAATCCTGCTAGTCAAACATACCCTCAGGCCATGTTTGATTCACAAGACTAATGGTGAATGTATTAATAATCCCATCAAATTAGTGTGGTATTCACTATCCAAATAGATTAGTAGGATAAATTATCCCCTTGTCCATTGTTTAATTTGCATTGGATTAGTAGGTAAAATAGTCTTTTTATTTTATTTCCCAACTTAGGATATATAATTCCACCCCTACCTCATTACTAACAATTCTACAAATTTGTTGGATTAATTATCCATTGGATTAATAATCCTCAAACAAAATTTCAAAACAAACACAAGATTATTAGGCTTACGGATTAATAATCCTAATCCCATACTCTAATCATATCAATCAAACATGCCCTCAATGTACTAGCTCATACATTAGTCCAGAGTTTTCCACTTTGTTAGATCAAGATCTTTGGTCAATTGTTCTGGATGCAGAATACCAAATCAAGATCAATGAGACATGAAAATAGGAAAGAACAAAATAGGAATTATAAATCACATGTACACACAAGAACAAAAGATTGAAGGTGGTTCATTCCAAAACTAGGCATATCTCCACGGGCATTGCGGTTTTAGAATGATCATAAAAAATTACAACCAAACAACAAAGATAGTCGCCTCCCAATTACATGTACTTCGTTGGATATGCAATTGAGTGGTTGATATTCAATACTTATCAAGATCAAAACTTCCCATCAAAGATTGGGTAACAAGCCAAGGATTAGCATCCCTTTGCACTCTTTCTTGATTTTTCTTAAGCTTAAGCTCTTAAACTCCCATTTTGTAACATTTATATTTATAATTTTTTTTGTTTTTGTTTTTGTTTTCAAAAGTTTTTAAATGGAAACAATTTTAGTGTTTAATTCTTGTCTCCAAAAAATGGAAACAAAATTCAAATTTTACTGAATTTTATGAAAAAAAGGCTACTGCTTTTGATACAAATAGGCAACACAAAATTTATGAAGGGTACTACTCATTTAAGATTCAATAAGTTCTTTCAACATCAACTTTGTTTTACCACAATTTTCCTATCCCTGAGCACACTTGATATAACTCAAAACAGTATTTCCATCACAGTATTTCCCAGACATGTGCTCACTTGTACACTTAAAATAGTATTTTCATCATAGTAATTAAACCTAGTGCACATTTTGTGTATACGCCCGGGCCAGTCCGGCTCAACTTGCCAAATTGGTGCCCAAGCCGATCTATAGGTTAAGCTATTAAACTCCCATTTGGCAATGTTTATGTTTAGAATTTTTTGTATATGTTTACAAAGGGAAACAAAATCTTCTTTGGTGTCTAATTTTTTGTTTCCAAAAACTGGATATAATTTTCAGAATTTATTAATTATACAAAAAAAAAAAAAGGCATTCTTTTTAATATAAATAGCCAACACCAAATTGATAAAGGAGTAGTACTCATTTTTCCTAGTACTATATTTTAGCAGATGCATTAGAAGAAAAGATTCAGTAAATTAATTAAAGATCAAATTTGTTTGATCACAGTTTTCGTACTCTTGTGCTTACTTGATATACTCAAAACAGTATTTCCATCATAGGAGGAAACAGTTTATTAGATTTGAGGATGTTAGGTCATGACTCAACACTTTGTGTGTGTACGCTCAAGCCAAGCCAGTCCAACTCGCAAAATTGGTGCCCAACCCCATACGTGGGCTAAGTTCAGCAGATTTTTTCTAGTGGGCCAAGCCAGCCTAGAGAAAAAATTCTTCGGCCCAAGCCCTGACAGGTTTGTGAGGTGGTCCATAGGCTAGGCCTAGCAGTTTGAGATTCAAGCTTACTGTCTTTTCCCCATTTTTTGCTTGCGGACTGGGCTGGAAATGGTCAACGGGTCAGGCTACAACTCCTAGGCCCAGTCCCAACCCAAGCCCTTTTTAGGCTTGCGCAGCCTAAACAGGATATGGGCCTAGTCCAGTGGTCAAATGATGAGCCTACAATACACTTTGATGGCATCTTAAAAAACACATATTTTTGCCATTTTTTAATATGTTTTCCCACTTCTATTGAAACATGCTTATTATGCATTAAAATGAATACAGGCAGAACCAAAACAATGAAATTCAAAAAAAAAAAAAAAAATTGCATTTGCCTCCTTATTCTTATTCTTGCATGCTTTTCTTGCTTTCTTGAATTCATTTCCAGTGATTTTTCTTTGAACTAATTCACCATAAAGTTATGGATAGATAGAGGATAGCAAAAACTTCAACAAAAGATAAAATACTGATTCAACTATAAATTGAAGAAGGCATTGTTTAACAATTGGCATTGGATGAAGACAAGCTAATTGAGTAGGCTTTGTTTGTATTGCCAAGTCATATATTGGAGAGGAAAACATGAAAAAATAGAGAAAACAAAGATGTAGAAGAACTGAACCAAAATAAGAAATGTAATTTTGACATTTCAAAAGCAAAAAAAGGAAAAAGAATGAATGAAGAGCCAAAATATCATTGGTTTTATTTGAATGGGCCAAATATAGATTGGTTTGTTGACACGAATCATGTATTGTTTTATTATATTTTTATTATTACTATTTTTATTTGTTTGAATCTTGTATCATAAGATTTTTTAATAGCTTCAAAAATAATTAAAAAATAAATATAGTTGTGAAAAAAAAAAAATCTTAAATAGTTTTTAACATTGCAAAATTAAGGTTCGTTGAATTAAACATATGTGCATATTAATACTAAATGCTTATAAAACCTATAGCAGAGTTGAAATACATATAACAAAAGATATAGCACTTCAATACATTATTCTATCCTCAAAACAAATTTATTCTCAAAATTGATAAAGGGGTAGTACTCATTTTTCCTAATATTATATTTTACCAGATACATTGGAAGAAAAGATTCACTAAGTTGTTTAAACATTAACTTTGTTTGACCACAGTTTCCCGACTATGTGTTTGCTTGATATACTCAAAACAATATTTCCATCATAGGAGGAAACTTGTTGGTTAGTTCAAAAGATGGTAGGTCATGACCTGACACTTTGCCTACTGTACATTGTGTGTGTACACTCAGGCCCAGGTTGGCTCAACTCGCAAAATTGGTGCCCAAGCTTATATATAGGCTAACCTCGATAGGTTTTTTTCTTGTGGGACAGGCTAGCTAGAGCAAAAAATTAGGCCCAAGCCCTAAAGGCCTAGTGGGGTGGTCCATAAGCTAAGCCCAATAGTTTGAGACTCGGGATAACCTTTTTTTTTCTTGTACTTTTTTCCTATTTTTTGGTCATGGATTAAGAGGCGGGCCAATTAACCATCTCTCAAGCGCCAACGGACCAAGGTATAACACGTAGGCCTAGTCCCAACCCAAGTCCTTTTTGGGCTTGTGCTACTGTACACTTTAATATCATATATATATATATTTTTTTTTGGAGAACATTTAGAGCAGTTATATTTTAAAATAAAAGCAAAACAACATACGGATAAAATAAAATAAAAATAAAAAAACCTAAATGGCCAAACAAACAACCTAACAATTTAACAAGAACTACAAACAACAAAAAACAAATCCGCCAAAATCACATACTTCTACCATTTTTTCTGTTATGGTTTTTCAACATCTCTCCAAAATACTTATTATGAATAAGATTAATATAGGTAAAACCAAAACAATGAAATTCAAATTGCAATTTCATCTTAATTCTTATTCTTGCCCCCTTTTTTTTTTTTTTGGATTCACTTCCTGTTTAAACTAATTCACCATAAAGTTATGGACAAATAGAGGAGAGCAAATGTTGGAGATAATTTGGAAAATAATTAATTTAAGAAAATAATAAATAAATAAATAAACCAAGAAAATTAAATCTTACAGCACTTCTGCAAATTGTTTATGAACAAGTTTTTTGTGATTGAGGTCAGTGTTTGAACACTGTGTTTTTAAGACAGAATTTTGTCCTCTCCAATGGTGCTTGAGAACAATGGATGTCCTATCTCAAGGATACAACAATCACCATAAATGAAGAGAGCACACTCTTTGATTGTATAGCTGTCACGACCCAAACCCGCCTCTATAGGTTTAGCGACGTAACCGGCCAGTAATCCGTGGATTACCTACGGCCTCTGAAGACATTAACAAATATTAAGGGGCTGCGGAAGTAATAATGTAAAATAAACAAAGTCCAATGAGCTGTGATGACATACATGAGACAGAAAATTTTAAAACTTATTTATATACATAGCATGCCAGTCAAAATACACCAATACGTACAGAATATTTACATAAGTACGTCCCAAGATCCGACTTTACAAAAACACTACCACCGACTAGCATGAAGTACAAAACTGCCACGGTGTTAGACTTCAGGCGGAACCTCCTCGGGAGGCGCAACAGGTGGCTGACCAAAAACAAAAATAGAGGGCCATCAACTCTGGCCAGGGTCTTGTGCCGGCTCACCTACATATATATAATAAATTGTGAGCGAAAGCCTAGTGAATAATAACAGAGTAAAGATTTTAATGAATGATGTCCATCACAAAGTTAGAAATCAAAGTTCATATCAGAAACACAATCTTATCAAAAATAGAGTCTTATGCACTTTCAGATTCCAAATCATTTTCGTAATCATTTTCATAATCATTTCTATATTCAGATTTTGCATAAGATCATATGTGGTACACCCATTAGCTATCCGATCAAGTAGGTCTAAAGACCACAACAAGTAGGTCCGAAGACCACAACAAAGTTGGTACCAACAACCATAAAGGTCCATATCTTGCGCGCAAGCAATCACGGTATTATTACCCCCAGGCAAGGGCCGTAGGCCACGGTATTGTTACCCCCGGGCGAGGGCCATAGGGACTAAGGGTGCCACAACTACTTTTCAGAAAACTAGACATTCATTCATTCATTTCCAACATATCATAGTTTTTTCAAGAATCAATCATTTCGTATCGTAGTATATTGAAAATACATAACATTGAACATAACTTTACAAAGTTATTACTCACGATGCGTTACAAGTAGACGAAGTCAAAGGGTCAACAGCTTGCGGCACGTGACCTACATAACACATCACGGGTACACACTTTGAAACACGCACTCCAATTGTACCAAACTTACATCAACGATTCTAAGTGTGTACCTAACCCTTTACCCTTAGTATGGAGTCTTAATCATGGCCTAGGAATGCCTAGGATGGAATGGGGGTGTAAAAATGCCTTAGAAAATGTTTTTCAAAAGTTGCTGAAAATAGGAGCCTCGCTCGAGCGAGCCTTCCTTCGCTCGAGCGGTCTGATGAAACAGTAAAAATACTGGATGCTGATTTTTTCCGCGCGATGGTCGCTCAATGCTCGCTCGAGCGAGCTTGCAAAATCAAAGGGCTCGCTCGAGCGAGGAAGCCAAATCTGAAATTTCCAAATTTGTCTTCCAAGTTCGAACCAAGCATTCTACAACCCAAAACTCAACCTCTTGGGCCCAAAATCTGGAAAAACACTTTAAACTCATAGTATATGAAGTTTCAAAAGCCAATTTGTAAAATCAAGGGCCAACAGTGAGTTAATTTGAGCACCATTTATAAACCCATTTTCAAGAACAAAATGTAATCCCACATGCATGAATTCAAATGCATTTCAAAGCTTCAAATCATGATCCATGGCATCATTAAACCCAGAATTTTGATGAATTCATGAACTCTAACAAAAATATAGACATGCATGCCAAATTGGGATGAAAACAACCTCAAATGGCAAGAGTATAAACATGCATGCATGATATACTACCCAATTCCACCATTTCTAACCAAATCTAGAATTTAATCTTCTACAAGTCAAGAAACTTGCAAGAGCTAGTTCAATTACACAAATGAGAGGGTGAATTCTTACCTTAAACCCTTAATTTCAAGTCTAGGAGCTTAATGTTGCTATAAACCTTCAAATCTCCTAGTGTCTAGCCAAGGTTGTAATTGAACTCAAGTTTTCACTCCCCTCTCCCTCTTGCCTACGTTTTCCTCAGCCAAAATTATGAAAATGGTGTCACACAAGATGAAACAAAGGAGCCCACTTACAATGGCAAAATGGTAATTACGGCAACTTATGTGTTTAGTTTATTTTAATCTAATTTAATCATACCTAATCACATTTTGGATAAATATACCATTAAATCTTATAAAATCCCACTAGTCTAAAACACCAATCAATTTCGAAATCGGGCGCCGATAAGGCTTTCAATTTGCAGTTTAAAGTCTAAAACACGAACAGATATTCCGACACCGAACAGATAAAAACACATAAGTCATGCAATGCACATGCAAATAAATTCCAGATTTTTTCCTTAATTATTATTAGACATAATTAAGTCTCAATTAGCGTTAATCAGGGTCGGAGTTATTACAGTCTTCCCCCCTTAAGAGAGTTTGGTCCCCAAACTCAAGTTACCTTCATTCGAAGCCAATATCGGGTCTAGAGGAAACAAATCCGGATATCTCTTCTTCATGTCTTCCTCGGTTTCCCAAGTTGCATAGGTTCCCCCGTGGTTCTGCCAATCAACTTTCACCAACGGTATTTCTTTGTTTCTCAGTCTTTTAATCCTTCGATTCACAATCTGAATAGGCCTCTCTTCATAGATGTAGTCATCTTTCAAAAGTACATGCGTCGGTTCGATGACGTGGAGTGGATCTCTCAAATATTCCCGTAGCATCGATACATGGAAGACATTATGCATATGTTCCATCACCGGAGGTAAGGCTATTCGGTAGGACACCGGATTGATCTTTTCGAGAATTTCACAAGGTCTAACATACCTCGGAGCCAATTTTCCTTTAACACCAAATCGGGTTTGACCCTTCATCGGGGTCACCTTAATAAACATATGGTCCCCCACTTCATATTCCCTTTCTCTTCTTCGAACATCGGCATAACTTTTCTGCCTACTTTGTGCAGTTTTCAAACGTTGCTGTATCAGTTTCACTTTCTCAGTTGTTTCTTGCACAAGTTCTGGTCCCAACAAAGGTCTGTCGCCTACTTCAGCCCAACATACTGGGGATCGACACTTCCTTCCATACAATGCTTCGTAAGGAGCCATTCCAATACTTGAGTGGTAACTGTTGTTGTACACAAACTCAGCTAATGACAAATAAGTTTCCCAATTTCCCTGAAAGTCTAACACACACATTCTGAGCATATCCTCCAGGGTTTGGTTAGTTCGTTCAGTTTGGCCATCAGTCTGTGGGTGGTAAGCCGCTTCGATCTCAATTTCGCTTCCCAAGGCCTGTTGCAAACTTTGCCAAAATCTTGATACAAACTTTGAGTCCCTGTCAGACACAATAGATACTGGCACTCCATGCAATCTCACAATTTCAGTCATGTAGATGTTGGCCAATTTATCAGCATTATAAATGGTTTTGACAGGCAGAAAATGTGCAGATTTAGTTAAACGATCAACTATAACCCAGATAGAGTCCATACCTCGAGAAGAACGAGGCAAACCCACAATGAAGTCCATGGTGATGTGCTCCCATTTCCATTCTGGTATTGGGAGTGGTTGTAACAAACCGGCAGGTCGTTGATGTTCCGCCTTAACTTGTTGGCAATGTAGACATCTAGCCACAAAGTCTGCAATACTCCTCTTCATTCCAGGCCACCAAAAATTCTGTTTCAAATTGTGGTACATCTTCGTGTTTCCCGGATGCATAGCAAATTTACTACTGTGAGCTTCGGTCATAACACGTTTTCTCAAATCATAGCAATCAGGTACACAAAGACGGTTCTGAAATTTCAGCACGCCATTTTCAAACACAAATTCGGGCCTCGGTTTCGAATCAAACTCTTCTATAATCTTTTTCAAGTGTTCATCTTCACATTGTTTCTGTTTAATCTCATCAAGAATAGCAGGTTGAGCAGAGATGGCAGATATCAATCCATCTTGTCCATAGTCAGTTGACAAGTCCTTTCGGCTAGATAACAAACACGACACAGTTGCACCAGATTTTCGGCTCAAGGCATCCGCCACAGTATTAGCCTTTCCCGGGTGATATAAGATTTGCAAGTCATAATCCTTGATTAGTTCCATCCATCGTCTCTGTCTCATATTCAACTCCTTTTGGGTGAAGAAATATTTCAAGCTTTTATGGTCGGTGTACACTTCGCAAGTTACCCCATACAAGTAATGACGCCATATTTTCAAAGCAAACACCACGGCTGCCAATTCAAGGTCATGCGTTGGATAATTCTTTTCATGAGGTCGCAGTTGTCTGGAGGCATAGGCAATCACCTTTCCATTTTGCATCAGTACACACCCTAAGCCTTTATATGAAGCATCACTGTACACTTGAAACCCATCAGTACCATTTGGCAAGGTTAAGATTGGTGCAGTCACTAACCTGGTTTTCAACTCTTGGAAAGTTGCCTCTCTTTGATCATTCCAGTCAAATGGCATGTTTTTCTGAGTTAACTGAGTCAATGGCAAAGCAAGCTTTGAGAAGTCTTTCACAAATCTCCGGTAGTAGCCTGCTAGTCCCAAAAAGCTTCGTACTTCTGTCACATTTGTAGGTCTCGGCTAGTCCACAACAGCCTCAATTTTCTGAAGGTCCACAGAAACACCATTTTGTCAATCACATGGCCCAGAAATGCTACCCTGTCCAGCCAGAATTCGCACTTAGACAATTTAGCATACAACTTCTTTTCTCTCAATATCTGCAAGGCGGTTCTCAAATGCTTTTCATGTTCTTCCCTGTCTTTAGAATATATCAGAATATCATCAATAAATACAACAATAAAATCATCCAGATATGATCTAAACACTCTATTCATAAGATCCATGAAAGCAGCAGGTGCATTTGTCATCCCAAACGGCATTACCAAGAATTCATAATATCCATATCTAGTTCGGAATGCAGTTTTCTCAATGTCTTCAGCTCTAACCTTTAACTGATGATACCCAGACCTGAGGTCAATTTTAGAAAACACTTGGGCACCCTGAAGTTGGTCAAATAAGTCATCTATTCGAGGCAGAGGGTATTTGTTTTTGATAGTCACTTTGTTTAATTCCCGATAGTCTATACACAATCTCAAAGACCCATCCTTCTTTTTGACAAATAACACTGGAGCACCCCAAGGTGAAGTACTCGGACGGATAAAGTTCTTGTCTAACAGTTCTTGGAGTTGGGTTTTCAATTCTTTCAATTCAGAGATAGACATCCTATAGGGAGTCTTGGATATAGGTTGTGTCCCCGGAATCACCTCAACAGTAAATTCAATTTCTCTGTCAACTAAATCCCCCGATAAATCAGTTGGAAACACATCAAGAAAGTCACAAACAATAGGGATTGTTTCTACAGTAGGACTGTCAGATGATGTAGTCAATATGCAACACAGATAACCCCTACAACCCTTCCTAAGTAGTTTTACAGCTTTCATAGCCGAAATTAAGTACGGGGGAGGAACTACCCCATTCCCTCTAAAGGTAAATTCAGGCATACCCAGCGGTCTAAACACAACAGTTTTGTTTGCACAATCAATGGTAGCACAGTATTTAGTCAGCCAGTCCATCCCCAAAATACAATCAAAGTGATGAATGTCCAAAGGCAATCAATCCACATACAATATCATATCACCAACCACAACATCACAAGCCGGATAAACATAAGTGCACATCATAGAATCCCCAGAAGGTGTAGATACAGATAATACACATGTCATATGTTCTAGTGGCCTAGTCAATTTTTGGGAAAAAACATGGGACACAAAAGAATGTGTAGAACCAGAATCTATCAACACACATGCATTTTGAGAACACACAGAAAGTGTACCTGACACCACAGTATAGGTGTTCGGCACGTCCCCGGGCACTAAGGCAAACACTCGGCCTTGTTTCAAGGGTTCCTTTCCTGCATTGGCTTTAACATTGGTTTTGGCCACTGAAGCGGATCCCGCTGAACTCACGGCAGGACGGTTAGTGCTCTCACTCCTGAAGGGACAATCTCTCACTACATGGCCTGGTTGGCCACATCGATAACATGCACCAGACACTCGATGGCACACACCCCTATGTCTATTACCACAATCAGAACAAACTGGAGGAGGCCCACTACTTTGACTCGAGTTACTGTTAGACCCTGTATTATGCTTCTTAATCCCAGAGAATGAATGGCCCTTTTTAAAGTTATTCCCGGATCTTTTCCCTGTCCACTCAGTCCGTGGAGCGGAAGTTTGTTTCTTTGCTGCTAGAATGGATTCTGCCATTAATGCCCTGTCCAAAACGCTCACATATGTGGGTAGATTCAGAACTCCCACCCTATCCAGTATGTCCAGATCCAATCCATCCTCAAACTTGCGGGCCTTCTTGTCTTCTGTGTCCACCATATGGGGAGCAAACCTGGCTAGCTTAGTGAACTTGGCCTCATCTTGGGGCTGAGACATCTTGCCTGCTTTAAGTTCCTGAAATTCTGAGACTTTCCGGTTTCGAAAGCACTGGGGAAAATACTTATCATAAAAGATTGCGTTGAACTAGGTCCATGTCATATTTTCGTGACCATTTCGAATCAGTAACCACCACCTGCGGGCTTCATCTTTCAGTGTGTAGGTAGCTAACAAAACTTTCTGAGTTTCAGAACAAGGGAACACCTCATACAACTTCTCCATCTCAAGCAACCATGTTTCAAATTTTCAGGCTCAATCCCAATCAGAGAACATTGGCGGTTTCATTTTCGTGAATTTCGTGGTCGATTAATGATTTCATCATATCGGCTTCACCATCTTGCGGAGTGGAGGGTAAGGGTTGTTGTCTCTGTTCGCATTACCACTTCGGTCAAGGTTGCCAACATTTGTTCCATTCTATCCATTCAGCATCGAAGACCTCACAGATCATCATTCCTTGCATTGTCCATGGCTATAGGTAAACAAGACTTTATATATTCAAATGTACATTCAGTTTCAATATTCAGTTGCATTACCACACACTCACACATACAAATGGAATGCCCCTAATTCTTACTAGGACATCCTAAGCTCATAGGGACCTGTGTGTACGGTACAACTCGTGCTCTGATACCACTCTGTCACGACCCAAACCCGCCCCTATAGGTTTAGCAACGTAACCGGCCAGTAATCCGTGGATTACCTACGGCCTCTGAAGACATTAACAAATATTAAGGGGCTGCGGAAGTAATAATGTAAAATAAACAAAGTCCAATGAGCTGTGATGACATACATGGGACAGAAAATTTTAAAACTTATTTATATACATAGCATGCCAGTCAAAGTACACCAATACATACAGAATATTTACATAAGTACGTCCCAAGATCCGACTTTACAAAAACACTACCACCGACTAGCATGAAGTACAAAACTGCCACGGTGTTAGGCTTCAGGCGGAACCTCCTCGGGAGGCGCAACAGGTGGCTGACCAAAAACAAAAACAGAGGGCCATCAACTCTGGCCAGAGTCTTGTGCCGGCTCACCTACATATATATAATAAACTGTGAGCGAAAGCCCAGTGAATAATAACAGAGTAAAGATTTTAATGAATGATGTCCATCACAAAGTTAGAAATCAAAGTTCATATCAGAAACACAATCTTATCAAAAATAGAGTCTTATGCACTTTCAGATTCCAAATCATTTTCGTAATCATTTTCATAATCATTTCTATATTCAGATTTTGCATAAGATCATATGTGGTACACCCATTAGCTATCCGATCAAGTAGGTCTAAAGACCACAAAAAGTAGGTCCGAAAACCACAACAAAGTTGGTACCAACAACCATAAAGGTCCATATCTTGCGCGCAAGCAATCACGGTATTATTACCCCCAGGCAAGGGCCGTAGGCCACGGTATTGTTACCCCCGGGCGAGGGCCATAGGTCATGGTATTGTTACCCCCGGGCGAGGGCCATAGGCCACGGTATTGTTACCCCCGGGCGAGGGCCATAGGGACTAAGGGTGCCACAACTACTTTTCAGAAAACTAGACATTCATTCATTCATTTCCAACATATCATAGCTTTTCCAAGAATCAATCATTTCGTATCGTAGTATATTGAAAATACATAACATTGAACATAACTTTACAAAGTTATTACTCACAGTGGGCGTTGTTACAAGTAGACGAAGTCAAAGGGTCAACAGCTTGCGGCACGTGACCTACATAACACATCACGGGTACACACTTTGAAACACGCACTCCAATTTTACCAAACTTACATCAACGATTCTAAGTGTGTACCTAACCCCTTACCCTTAGTATGGAGTCTTAATCATGGCCTAGGAATGCCTAGGATGGAATGGGGGTGTAAAAATGCCTTAGAAAATGTTTTTCAAAAGTTGCTGAAAATAGGAGCCTCGCTCGAGCGAGCCTTCCTTCGCTCAAGCGAGCTTTCAAAATCAAAGGGTTCGCTCGAGCGAGACTTCCTTCGCTCGAGCGGTCTGATAAAACAGTAAAAATACTGGATGCTGATTTTTTCCGCGCAATGGTCGCTCGATGCTCGCTCGAGCGAGCTTGCAAAATCAAAGGGCTCGCTCGAGCGAGGAAGCCAAATCTAGAATTTCCAAATTTGTCTCCCAAGTTCGAACCAAGCATTCTACAACCCAAAACTCAACCTCTTAGGCCCAAAATCTGGAAAAACACTTTAAACTCATAGTATATGAAGTTTCAAAAGCCAATTTGTAAAATCAAGGGCCAAGAGTGAGTCAATTTGAGCACCATTTACAAACCCATTTCCAAGAACAAAATGTAATCCCACATGCATGAATTCAAATGCATTTCAAAGCTTCAAATCATGATCCATGGCATCATTAAACCCAGAATTTTGATGAATTCATGAACTCTAACAAAAATATAGACATGCATGCCAAATTGGGATGAAAACAACCTCAAATGGCAAGAGTATAAACATGCATGCATGATATACTACCCAATTCCACCATTTCTAACCAAATCTAGAATTTAATCTTCTACAAGTCAAGAAACTTGCAAGAGCTAGTTCAATTACACAAATGAGAGGGTGAATTCTTACCTTAAACCCTTAATTTCAAGTCTAGGAGCTTAATGTTGCTATAAACCTTCAAATCTCCTAGTGTCTAGCCAAGGTTGTAATTGAACTCAAGTTTTCACTCCCCTCTCCCTCTTGCCTACGTTTTCCTCAGCCAAAATGATGAAAATGGTGTCACACAAGATGAAACAAAGGAGCCCACTTACAATGGCAAAAGGGTAATTACGACAACTTATGTGTTTAGTTTATTTTAATCTAATTTAATCATACCTAATCACATTTTGGATAAATATACCATTAAATCTTATAAAATCCCACTAGTCTAAAACACCAATCAATTTCGAAATCGGGCGCCGATAAGGCTTTCAATTTGCAGTTTAAAGTCTAAAACACGAACAGATATTCCGACACCGAACAGATAAAAACACATAAGTCATGCAATGCACATGCAAATAAATTCCAGATTTTCCCTTAATTATTATTAGACATAATTAAGTCCCAATTAGCGTTAATCAGGGTCGGGGTTATTACAACAGTGAACCAAAATTATGTTTTACACTCACAAGAACTTAGACTCATGAATGAACACTGAATATATGAAAAAAAGGAATTTTCAGAATTTCAAAATAAATGAAACTAGAATGGGGTTGCCTTTAATAAGCTTGTTGGCACCTGTTTAGTTTGAACAGAAAGGCACAAAGAAGGGATATGACCCTTGGATCACACCCTTTAAAATGAAGAGACACCACCCTTGAGTCACAGTCTTTATAATGAAGAGGCACCATAAAGGGTTGCATCCTTCGAATGAGGCTATTTCCATTCACTTCTAAATTTTTCAACAATCCTTTACATGACTGAAATTGACGAAACGAGAAATGCAACAACATGCAGACAATGTGAGTACAAATCTGGAAATATGTTGCATAGGATATGTAGTTTTTGGCCTTGAACCTTCCCTTGTAAAAGACTATTGGATTTACTGGTTGATCAGTGAACATGATATATTGAACTGTTCTACCATTAATGTAAACCGAGACAATAGCCTGTCACACAGTTTTATTTCCATACACAACTTGGTTCTATCGGTTGTGTCCATTTTAGCCCTGGACAATTTCTGGATTCATGAGTGCTTTAGAGAATTTAGCCTTGTCAATTCTCATAGAAATGGCCCCTTCGCACTCTTACATGTGTTGTTTCGCACATTTATATGCTTGATTCCAAATAAAGAGATTTCTTCAAGAATATGTGACTTTTGACCTATCTGTTGTTACTTATTTGTATAAAAGTTTGGCAGAAGTGTTATGTATGTCGTTGAGATTTGGTTTTGGGGGATTTCATTTCTCTTCTCAAGGTGCCTTTGTTGAGGGGTGTTAAATTTTATTTGTTATTTTGGTAGCTAATGAGGTGGTTGAGGAGTATAGATTACCTAAGAAGCATGAACATGTACACAAACACAGGACACATGATACGGTGATTTCAGAAAAATGGGGACACGGACACGAACATGGATACGGTGGGGACACGACAATAAATATTTTTCATATATTTTTGTTTCCTATGTAGGTTAGTATTACATCCATAAACAATTAAAACTAACAAAAACTAAAACTAATTTGATATTAAAAAAAAAAATTAAAAAAAAATTCACTTTTATATTAACACTTATTGTTTATATATTTTTTTATGGATGATTTATTAAGTATTTAAATCTAAGAAAAAATGAATAAACATTCAACATCTAACATCCATTAAATGCACTAAAGAAATAGGGGGGAAAAAACTATTTGGCGTGTCCCTTGAAAAGAAATTAATTAAATGGCGTGTCCTTGCCGTATTGCCATGTCCCCATGTCTGACATGGGTATGGCGCATATTTTGAACTGTCAGTGCTTCATAGCAGATTACAAACAAGGAGAGGGTTATCTTTAAGACAGATTTTGAAAAAAGTATATGATCATGTGGATTGTTTTTTATTTATTTATTAGTTTCTTTTTGGATTTTGTCATGCAAAAGAAATGATTTGGTGAGAGATGGAGGAAGTGGATCAAGGGTTGTTTGTCCACTAGTAATTTTGTAGTAATATTAAATAGTAAAGCATGTGATACTTTTTAAGACTACTAGGGGTCTTAGGCATAATTCTTCTTTTTCAATATTTTTATTTACTGTAGAGAGTTGATGTTTTGGGGAGGTTGGTTGATTGGTCTTAGGAGGTGGGTTTAATGGAGGGTTTTGTGATAGGTTGGGGTAGGATTTCAGTTTTTCATCTACAGTTTGCAGATGATACTATATTTTTCTCTTTTCAGATTTTCACCTACACTTTGTAGCATTTTTTAATTGTTGGTGGTCATAATATGTTTTTCTATGATTGTGTTATATTTCCAGGTGGTGAACACTCCCATTCACACGATCATGATGTGGACCATGCTCACTCTCATGTTCATTTTAGACATGAGCATTCACATCCTCTTAAACATGCACTTCCTTAAAAGATCTTTCTGTTGGTTTGGCCGTTTTGGGTAAGTTGAGAAACATGCAACGTGCATACGTTATTTGTTAATCTCAGTCACATGCTCTCTTGTTTTCACTACAACAAAAAAACACCTTTGGTGACTAAATTTTTAGTCGCCAAAAGTCCCTTTTTAGTCGCCGAAAGTCGGCTTTTCACTTTCCCCGACTAAATACTTTAGTCGTCCGTTTTGTCGTTAATATCTGGTTGCAGAAGGAATTGGCGACTAAAAAAGTGTTAGTCGGCAAAAATGTAGGTGTTCAGCGACGAAAGTATTTGTCGGCAATAGTCAAATCCATTTTTGGAAATTATGCATTTGGCGACTAAACTTTTAGTCGCCAATAGTGAACTTTTTTTTTTTTAATTTTATACATTTCCCGACTAAGATTTTCGTCGCCAATACTCTACCTTTTGGCGACTACACACTTTAGTCGCCAAAAGCATTTTTTAGAAAAAAAAAAAATTAGCCTTCGCTGCTCCAAAGTTTTCAACCACCAACCTCCCAACATTGTAAACCTTCACCAACACACTTTTTCCACTACGCCACTAGAACATCACACGCATATAAACGCAACATATATTATTTATATAATATATTGACCGGTATTAATACAAAACTATATATATATAAATAATTATTTTTATTTAATATATTTGATGTAAAAAATAAATTTACTAAAAAAAAATAGGAGAGCACTTTTGGCGACTAAATCTGAATTTTAGTTGCCAATTCTATATTTTTTGGCTACTAATTACTGTTTTGTCGCTAAAAAAATTAATTTCTGCCTAAAAGTTACCACTTTCGGCAACTAAACTAATTTTTAGTCGCCAAAACCTCCACTTTTTCCGACTAAACTCAATTTTAGTCGCCAATTGTCCACTTTTAGCTACTAAATTTTTTTTAGTAGCCAAAAACCTTTACTTTTGGCTACAAAAAAAATTGTTGTCGGTAAAACACCTATATTCGGCGACTAAACTATTTTTCAGTCGCCAAAAGCTGTACTTTTGGCTACTAAATGTTTTTAGTCGCCAAAAGCCGTCGCCTTTGGCTACTAAAATTGTTTTAGTCGCTAAAAACCCTGTATTCGGCGACTAAACTTGCTTTTAGTCACTAAAACCCCTATATTTGGCGACTAAACTCTTTTAGTCGCCAAAAGTGATCAATTTTGGCTACTAACTCAATTTTAGTCGCCCATTGGCCTACTTTCAGCGACGAAATTTTAATTTTTGGTCGCCAAAACTGCTTTTTGTTGTAGTGTTTACAATATATATGTATGCATTATGCACATGCAACAATTATCTCTGTTTTGTATATTCCTGTAATTTTGCCTGTGATAATGTATAGAAAAAAAGTTACTTCTAATAATGTATAGAAAAAAGTTACTTTCTATCTGTCACATTTGAAAATTAATAATTCTGAATAATAAATAATCAAAAATGCTAGAGATCCCAAAAATTCTACCAAATGTCTCACATGGGTGTGGGACCCATATTGTGTGGGTCCCACATCCATGTGAGACATTTGGTAGAAACTTTGGTAGAATTTTTGGGGTCTCTAACATTACTCATAAATAATTATAAATGCACATTTATTGATAATCCAAATGTGTCACTGGAGTACATTGGACCACATGAATGGTTCAAAAGCCTTGAACACACTGTTGATGGTTAAAAAAGCACAATTTCATTGATTGAGGTAATGGTAGTCACTCTTTTGGAAGGAATATCATCTTGAGAATATGAAAATGTTGACAGAGTAAATACACAAAGTGAAATTGAGAAAAAGTGGCCCTAGTTGATATACGGGACTCAAGAACAGTGACACAGTCTACATTACGGGTAATGCTAGGGGACGACCAAACTAAACATGAGTTAAGATAGTAAGTGTTAAGCATGCGTTTGTTTAGCATTAAGGGTAGTTTAGTCATTGTCAACCTCTAGGGTCTTATTTAGTTTTCTTATATATATTTCTCTTGTAATCTTTAATTAATTCAATAATACCATGGTTTAGTTTAAACCTAGTTTTCATGGTATCAGAGCCAAGTTATCTTGGGACACAAGTTAATAGCTTGTTGTTCAACTAAAATTATGGATCTTAATAAAAAATGCAAACTAGGATTCATCTAGCCAACCCAAGTAGTTGGTGAAGATTTGTGTAGTTTAATTGATTTAATATATTTTTTCAGTTTGTATGTTTCTTTAACCTTAAGGTAGTAATATACTTAGAAAGTGGCTGTGCATAAACCACCACTTGTTGAAGTCGTGCATGAACCACTTGATGTTAAGGTGATTGCTTGTAAGCATCTTCTCAACTACTTGTCACTAAAGTGGTTGTACTTGGCACTTGTTTGTCATTAAATGATTGCATGTAAGGCAGTTGTCGCTTGTTATTGAGAGGCTCTCTGTAGCCACTTTTCACGTACTTGTCATTGATCTTGTTGGCTTTAAGCCACTTTTAAACTAATTTCCAATCATAGCCTTCTTCTCTATCATCATCATAAGAACAGTAAAAAGTTGAAGGATGGCAATGACGATGATGACAAGATTCAGCAACAGTCTCTCAATGAAAAGAATGAAAGTGTATCAGAAATGTCATCTCAAGGGATGGTTTTAGACGAAGGGTCTGAAAAGAAAAATCAGCCTGAATCTCTTTGGAAAGTAAGATGATTGTGATTTTTCCTGGCAGGTTATGATTAACTTTGAACCAGGTTCGTTTTGGGGCGTTTCTTCATATGTGGACCTAGAATTATAGTCAGGCAACAGCTGGGCTAGACTAGAATTGTTGTTTTTTTTTTTTTTTTTAAAGAGTTGTCTCTAGCCACAAATGTATACAAACACATGCGACATATATCGATCTCTGATCTGTATCTGTTACATGCAAAAGAGATTGTTTCTTCTTCATTCAGAATAATTTTTCCACAGTTCCTAATATCCTTGTGATAGAATATTCTAATAGCATGAAATGAAATATGGTTTGTTGCTTTTCTTATTCTTAATTTTAGTTTTCTGTTTGTTCAAGATGAAAAATAATGATTCAGACCTCGATAAAGAAAGTCAAAAACATAACACATTGAGAAACAAATGTATATAACTAGTGGGATTGTTCTGCTAGTGCACAACAATTTCATATCAAATATGTTTAGTTGACTGAAATGTTATTACATTTGATGAAGTATCTTATTTCATGGAAACATAATCCATTATCGAATCTTACCTTTTTGGTTTAAGGAACCTGAATGGGAACATGATGTCACATGGTTCTGATGTGTTGGGTAATTCAAATCATGAGCGTGGTTCTCTTTTGATCAGGACATAACAATGTATTGATATTATCAAAATGCGAACATTTTCCATTAGACTTATGGATTTTTTACCCTTTCAAGTATTCAGGAATGGTTCAGATTCCTTATATTTGAACAAAGCTTTGTCGTGTAAATTGGCAGGGCCTTCAAGACGCCTGTTAGCTTACTTGGTAAGAAAAGTGGTAATAATATCAAATGCTTGGATTCAAGGTTCCAATAAAGCTAGGACTGTATTCACGCCCCATTGGCGCATGCCCTCTTTTATTTATTTATTTATTATTGTTAAAATCATTATTGCAACTTGTTTGTTATTGAAACTTATGTTTGATCCTCACTTTTGCAGAGAAAAACTGGCAGTGGTGCTGGAAAAGATGACATTTCAAATGCTCCAAACGGCTCCACTCACCATATAAAATCCGTGGTCGAAAAAGAACTTTCTCATTCTCCATCAAATCTTGTGTTTGGTTACCTTAACCTCTTCTCCGATGGTGTAGTATGTTTTTTTAATTTTTTTATTTATATTATTATTTTTTAATTTAAATTTCAATGGTAATGTTGTTTCTTTATGATTGGTGTTACTGTCCATGAATATAGATTTAATGGACACACACATGTAAGGGTTTTACAATTCTATAGGGAAATATTTTTCATTTTTAATTGATGTATGTGACTGAAAACTGAAGCTTTGGGAAGTGCTTTCCTCCTTTATGGATCAGTTGGTGGGGTGGTCAAGAACTCTGTTTTTGCTTGCACATGAGCTTCCTCAAGAGGTTCGCTTTTTCCTCTTGTTCCTTCATTTTCTATGGAGATTTTAATAAAGAATAATGACTATTTAATTTTATGTCATTATATTGATATCAATTTCAGATAATAAGTTCTTTAGCTAGTTAATTCTAAAGATTCGGAATGGATCTTCATACAGTACAACGTTGCATTTGCATATTATAAGTGCATATATATTGGTAATTTTGTGCTGTCACTAAATTGTCTTCCCTGCTAAAATTCTTCACTCTTGGCCTAGCTTAAGGATGCAAGCATGTGAAGTGTCTTGTTTCCTATAAAAACATGTGAGTTGATGGGTTATTTTACTCCATAACTAACTGCCTATATTCTACTAGGCTTGATACAGAGTCTTATCTATTGCAGCATCTTCTAAAATTATATACTGTGGGTAGAAGTGCAATATTAATTAGACTTATTAGATGAACGTTGTTTCTGGTTCTTTTCTTATGATAAATATAATTGTTTACCCTTTGTCATTTTGGTCTCTGCAATTTCAATTAACTCGATTTTATCTCTTAATTTTAAATTGTGTCAATTAAGTCCAATTGTAAACAATCGTTACAATTTTTTATGGAAATTTCGCATGTGCCTCACCCAACCAATTTTCAAGGGCATAATGGTCCATTCAGCTGTCTCTCTCTCTACTCTCCACAATGATTGTTTCTTTCTCCCCAATAACCCAGCACAAACCATCCCCAGCTTCCATCATCAACACCGCCTATCTACGCCATGCACACCACCTTATTCCATCACTGCTGGCAATCACCACCATCTTCCACCCTCCCAAACCACCACTTCTGCCACCCAAACCCTCTTCCGCTGAAACCCCTCCACTGCCATTGCCACAAACTACCATCAGCTACCATCAACCACTCTGTCAACCATCACCAAAACCCCCTTTTTGCCACCCAAACCTTCTTCCACCAGCCTGAAACCCACCTCATCAACATCATCCAACAATCGCCTAGCAATAATAATAGTAATAAAATAATCATTTAACAATGTCAACCCTCTCCACTGCCACTTCCATTAGTCACCATCAACAACCATCCCAACCATCAGCAAAGTCTCCCTCTACTACCCCATTACTGTGAAACTCCTCATCTGCCAAATCACCCCCTTTCAACCACAGCAAACCCGCCTTTCTGCAAACCGCTCTGTTTGTCAAATCAATTTTACCCTCCATCACAAATCAATGGAAAAGAAAAGAGGGAAGATAAAGTGAATGAGTCAGAGGAAGAGGGGGAAAAGGAGAGGAAGAAGATCGACTGAGATTGCCTTTGCCATTGTCATTGAAGATCTTTGCCTCTGCTGGAAGGATAGATTGCTACCTCTTCATCGTCATTGTTGCGCCGTGCTCCTCCTTTGTTGCATTCATCCTCAACACCCCTTCTCCATTGCCAAAATCCCTCTTCCGCTTCGCCTTCCCTACCGCCCACCAACTGCCTCCTCTCTATCTCTTTTTATATATATAATATTAGTTTTAAGCAAGTTAATTAAGTGTAACAGGTGATTCTAAATGCACCTCATTATACCCCTAAATGAAATTACCAAAAATCCTCAACCATCTTCTACCCTGGCTAGCTGGTGCCACTAGCAGCTCCGATAGCCACCTGAGCCCCCTCCCTTTCCAACTCCCCTCCCCATCCTCTCCAACTCCACCCGCCATCCCCCAGTCGCTCCCCACGCTCCATGCCCCCTCTCCACCCCACTCCGGCGATCACCCCATCCCTTTTTCCTCACCTAGATGCCGTTGCTGCCAGCCACACCCACCCCAGAATTCTCCCGTCCTTGCTTCCTTCCCCTTCATTTGAAATTTTAGAGCACCGTCACCAAAAAGATGCTAGTGCAGACGTATACCACTAAACAAATAGTGGTGGTTAGGACATAGACCACCGAACCAAATTTATGGAGATCGCATCGGGCGGCGGTGGTCATGACGGCTGGTGGGGAAGGAAATTGAGAGGGGAGGTGGGGTTTAGGGGTATAGTTTGACGGGTAAGGAAGGGAGCTAGTGTCAGGCTGCAGGGAGGGAAGGGGAGGCCGCTACGCACTGTGGGGAGGGACAGGGAGATGTTGCCGGAGATGATGGGGCGGTGGTGGTGGTGTGGAGGGGTTGAGATGGATGAGGGTAAAGTTGGTGTTAACTAGGGTGGTCAAAGAAAAAGAACAAAATTTGAATTCAAGAATTAGGATGCTCAAAGAAATGAGATGTCCAACCATAAGTTTGAGGTGCATTTAGACGCACCGAAGCGTAGCTCACAAAGTTGGGAGCTTCTATTTGCACACACACCTTCCCCTCTTTACACATCTTTTATTGGTTCGGAAGTTGATTTCCGAAAATAAACAATTGGTTCGGAAGTTGATTTCCGAAACTAAATAACTTGTTCGGAAGTTGAGTTCCGAATGTTTTTCAATTTTTCGACAATCAACTTCCGAATGTGTTTATTTTATGTCCAAAATAGTAATTTTACTTAAAAATAAAATTAAAATAAAAATAATTTTTATTTAGTGTGTGTAAAAAGAGAATGAGGGATGTGCAAATAGAAGCTCCCCACAAAGTTGGATGGGGTATGGGCGAATGGACTATCTTACCCTTGAAAACATGACGTGTGTTGTTCACGTGTGAAATTTCAGCGAAATTGTAACCGCCATTTTCAATTGGACTACATTGACAAAAAACTTGAAAGTACGGTGCAAAATCAAGCGAATTGAAATTACATGACCAAAATGACACAAGGGGTAAAGTATAAGGACTATTGGTGCAATTTTTCGTTATTTTTATGTATACATCAGAAGTGCAAAATGAATTGGATATTCATAGTGTGATTAGCACGATATTAGACACTTCATATTATTAGTCCGCATGTTAACATAATTTGTCTTATAGGAAATATTTGATCTAAATTTTGGTAACATATTTTTGTCGTGCGTCATTAAGGATTTGCCATGTTGGCGTAGTTATATTTTGTTGTTATGAAAGCCACATTAGAATATAATCATACTTTGGGCAACAATAATCTTTTATTTCATCCTTAAAAACTTTTCATTTTTTAATTATAAATGTAATTAAACTTTCCTTTGATGCTATATCTTTTGTTAGACCCTCGTGTGCAGATAGGTGATTTTGGAATATTGGTAAGCTATGAAGCACCAACACTGCAAAACAAGTGCCGTATCCATGTCGGACACACAGACATGTCGGGGTATGGGACACACCACATGGCGTGTCCCTTTATTTAATTAATTTATTTTTAGGGAACATCCCGGGGACACTTTGGGAACACACTAGGGACATGTCAATTTGTCTTTTTTATCATTTTATTTAGTGCTTTTGATGAATATTGAATATTTATTATTTTTTTCTTAAATTTAAATACTTAATAGATCATCCATAAAAAAAGATATAAACTGTAAATGTTAATTTTAAAGTACTTTAAAAAAAAAAAAAAAAAGAATGGAATTAGAGTTAATTTTTGTTAATATTGATTGTTTGTGGACGTAATATCAATCTAGATAGAAAATATATATATATATAAAAACATATTTTATTGTCGTGTCCCCGCCTTCTGTGTCCTCAATTTTTTGAACTTGCTTTGTCCCATGTCTGCATTGTGTCTGTGTCCGCATCTGTATCCGTATTTGTGCTTCTTAGTTGGTAAGATCCAGTTTCAATGTCTCGAAAGTTCTCTTTTTCAATTTCCTCTCAGCAATGGTGGCACGAGCAAGAACATTGGTTAATATCGTTTCAGTATGGTAAGTTGAATCCTATTTTTTTTATTTATTTTTTAATCCCAAAACAATTGAAGAATTAATAATCACGTTTTACCATTATTGTCGCACAGGTTCTAGTCATGGGCCAAGATCAAGGACAATCATCTTTGATTGAGATAAAAAATCTTCAAGAAATGATCCGAGCAAGCTCATTTTGATGCTGAGGGTATCATATGCATTTGCATTAGTAATAATCCCAATATGTTTTTGTTGCTTTTATTTTTGTTTTTGTTTCCAAGATTCACGGCAGGCGGGTTCATGTACATTGCGGTTGCCAAAGTGCTGGCAGAAATGAACGATGGCAGCAGCTCAGCAATAAAAAGTATTGTACTCCAATTAACCTCACTGATATTTGGAATGGCCGTCACACTTTGTATATCCCTTGTTGAATGAATATAAAACACCTTCTAATATGTGTTTAGTAGTTTTTAAGATCAATGTAATCCAAGTTGTATAACATTACTCATTTGTAAATCAAGACCACAATGATGAAAATTCTGTTTTTAAATCTCGAGACCACAATATGCCACATCACTCTATACAAAAAATTTGTACAATTTTTCTCTGTATATCTCCACCACTCAAAACTATTAATGCATGGTAAATGAGTGATGTATCATGCATGCAACGTATATGAAAAATAAAAGATACATTGTTAACTCAAATGCTCTGTTCCTCTTAGTTGAAGTGGCTGGCCGGCCGTACCAAACACCTAAATTTGCTTAAACCAGGTAAATTTAGAGTCACAAACTCTACTTCATTTTTATATTTTGACAGTAAACAAGATAGAATAATACTCCAACAATTTCCTCACAAACAATAGTTATATATTTTTTGGTGAATTCAAGAGTTATATATTACAGACAAGCACTCACAAACAGTTATATTACATAACAAGCACACTTAACTAGCAATTTCTGGCACAATCAAACACTCAATCTCTAATTGGTACATTTTCTCTTATAGCACCTTTGAAAACACCATTTCTGTTTGATTCAGAACAAGGGAGGGAAGCCATAGCAAGACAATCTTCATCCTGAAACATGTTATCAAACTGGTTTTACATTTTCAGCCAAAGGATATACAAGTACTACCAAAAACAATAAAATTCCACATGAGAAAATTAAAGTTCGCTGTGAAGTTGCATTCCTCATTAATCTTCCAGTGTGAAATCTTAAAAGAAAAAAAAAATTCAGAAAAGGAAAAGAAAAAGAACATGACAAAATAGAAACATCACAATAGACATAACATTATAAGATGTTTCAATGCAGTAGCTCACAGGTTAGTCCAAAGTTTTCCACTAGTTAGATCAAGAGCTTTGGCAAGTTGTTGCCCATGCTCCTAATCAGGATGAGTGAGACACAAAAATAGAATATAACAAAATAGGAATTATAAATTATACGGACACACAAGAACACAAGATTGAAAGTGGTTCATCCCAAAATTAGGCATACGTCCACTGTCATTGCGGTTGTGCAATGATTAGAAAAAATACAACCAACATGCAGAGAACTATGTATTCATAGTTGGATCTACGGTCAACTGGTAAATATTCAATACTTATCAGTTCAACACTTCTCAAAAAAGATTGGGTTACAAGCCAAGGATCAACATCCCCTCCCATTCTTTCTCAGTTTTTCTCAAGGTTGAGCTCTTAAACTCTCATTTGGTAATGTTTATGTTTTAATCTTTTGTTTGTTCTTAATACAAATAGCCAACACAAAATTGATAAAGGGGTACTACTCATTTTTTCCGAATATTATATTTTAGTAGATGCATTAGAAGAAGAGATTCAGTAAGTTGTTTAAATATCAACTTCGTTTGAGCACAGTTATCCCAGCCCTATGCTCACTTGACATACTCAAATGAGTATATCCATCATAGGAGGAAACTTACTAATTAGTTCTGAAGATGGTAGGTCATGACCTGACAATTTGCATTGTGTGTACACTTAGGCAAGGCTAGCTCAACTCGTGAAATTGGTGCCCAAGCTCTTCTGTGGCTAAGCTCAATAGGTTTTTTTTTCTAGTGGGCCACAACATGCCAGAGCCAAAAATTTTAGGCCTAAGCCCTGACGAGCCAGTGAGGTGCCTAACCTTAACAATCTTTTTTTTTTTTTTTTTAAAAGACATTTTCCCAATTTTTTGCTTGTGGGTCGAGCCAGTGGGCTGATTGATCACCTCTCAAGGGCTAACTAGTCAGTCTACAACACCTAGACCTAGACCTAGTCCCAAGCCAAGCCCTTTTCAGGCTTTGCCAACCTACCTAGGAATATGGACCTGGCCGGGTCACTGGTCAAATGATGACCCTATGGTACATTTTGATAGCATCTTAAAAACACAAACTTCTATTTTTTCTTATATGTTTTTTAACATGTATCAAAACATACTTATTATGAATAAAAGGAATACAAGTAGAACCAAAACAGTGCAATTCAAATTGCAATTGCATTTTGGTAAGTAAAGAAGCTGTTAGACACAAAGAAGAGGTAGAAGCAACATCTTTAGCTCTAGTTATATCGTTGTATGAGAATTAAGAGGCAAAGAAGGAGGTAAAATAGGAATAGTAAGACTGATACCAGGTGGAGAGAAAGAAAAAGGAACAATGAAAGAAGTAGGAGAGGAGACAGGACATGATCGTTAGTAAGAGGACTAGAATTAGGAGAAACAGAAACATGACTAGGAGAAGAAACAACATTATCTACTCCCTCCTTCAAATTCAAACTTAATAATGTGCGGCATGTTCCACAAATTTCATCTATTTTTCTTTATGTTCATCAACTCACATCTAATAATGCTTGCACCATTACATTTGTTGATAAATCATTTGTTATTTACGACAAACACAACAACCAAGTACTATGTAGAGGTCATCATCAGAATGGTCTCTATCAGTTTCCTTCCCTCTCATTTTGATCACTGTTCAAAGGTTTTTTTCTAGTATTAGTTCTCCAGCTGCTACTTGGCATAAGAGACTAGGGCATCCTTCTTCTTCAGATGTTTTTCATCATATAGCTAAATTTGTGGTTTTACCATTTCTCATAAAGACTGTTCTTCTTTTTGCAGTCAATGTTTTGTCTCGAAGAGTCACAAAAATCCTTTTGTATTGACTAATACTAATTCCAATGTTCCTCTTGCTTTAATTCACTCTAATACCATGAAGAAAATAGAGAGAGAGAGAGAGAGAGAGAGAGAGAGAGCAAAAAGATATTTTCTATTATTTCATTATGACCATAGAAGTCTTTGATCAATGTATACATGGCAACGAAACAAAGTATCTCTAGATTAGTTATAGATTCTAACTAACTAAGTTTGTTATAGAGGAGAGGATTGTGAATTGTTATCCTACATCCTTATGATAGTTTTATAGGTGTGTTATAGTTGTCATTGCAGCTCTGTCTTCAGTAGCCTTAGCTGTGTTTATGGTTCCTGAGGTGATAGTATCTAGGAGCCAGGTGTGGGGACATAATTTTCGACTTGTCCACGTGACATGACCTTGGCCTGAAGTGCCACACGGCAGAATGTGATTGGCCGAGGTATGAAAATGATCTATCTCTACACTGAGGTATTTGGTGAAAGACAAAAATCCTAGTGAATGAATGACTCCTAGGTTGGGTGTATTTAGGACTCTTTTGAGAGGTTAACCGTAACCCAACTAGGAGAGATGAATCATCTAGTATTTTTCTAAAAGAAATAAGTGTTTGACTTGATCACTACTTCTAGGACACCTTTATATAGGCACCCCCATGTGTGAGAGGTACATGAGTTTATGTGTGTTAATTTGAGTTACCGTTAATTTGTCGAAATATCTTGAGATATTAATTTACTGACTTTATCATCGGAGTGTCCTCTCGGTTGACGAGCAACCGAGTTAATTATTCTTCTAATCGTGCAAACGTGGATCTATATAGGCTGCATGTTCTACAACTATGTTCCCAGAATTCTAGGAGGAAGATTAGATATTGGTTGTGGTAAAATTTTAGCGCGCACACAATCCATACACTTTATTTTTTGATAATTTTTTGAATTACTTTTCTATACTTATTAGACCACATGAATATTGTTACTCAATACATATATATCATATATTCCAAAAAATTTTACAAAAATTAAAAATGAAAATGAAATATGAAAAAACATAAAATGCTATATGCTTAGTTAAATTAAAAAATAAAAATAAAAAATGAAAATGGAGTGAAAGAAACTATATTTTGTTCTGGTTAGGTTAAGAATATGAAAAAAATGAATTAGATAATAATACAAAAATAACCATTCTTGTTTAATTAATTTAATTTTGTTTTCCCTATAATCATTATCCAAATGTAGTATAAATATCATTAAAAAATATAATATCAATTTTTTTATGCAATTATCTTAAATATATGTAAATAAAATATATAAGGTTAAATTACAATCACCACCCTTGAGGTTCCTGACAATTACACTGACCTCCCCTTCTTTTTCTAAAATTACACTAACTTTCCCTGTGATTAACTGCGTTAATGGGAGGGTTAGTTTAGTAATTTTAACATTAGAGATATTTTTGTTAATAAACATTAAATGTGTGATTATTATTTTGGTTATACCTTATTTGATGTTTGGTTATGAGTTTTTTTTTTAGTTATAACTGAAAAAATTTTAGTTATAATATTTGTGGTAATCAACACCACAAATGTTATAACTTGTATATGTTACATATAAATTAGTGTGTATTTTAGAACGACCTATTATTACAACAAAAGTGATGATGAAACAAATCAAAAAATTAATTATATAAATATAAGAGAAGTTATTTGGTAGTTGTTAATCAATACTTAATATCATACAGTTTAGTTGTCTTCAAAAAAACAAGATAAAATTGATGAGTCTTACTATCTTGTTCTTGTTCTTCTTCTTTTCTTTTCTTTTTTTTTTTTTTTCTTTTTTTTTTGACATGAATCTTACTATCTAAATTAATAAAAATAAAATTGAGACACCACTTGTATTTATTTGAATAGTATTAAATAATATTTTTAAATACTCACATGGTTTGACTACATATATATATATATAATTTATTGCATTACATACATATATTTTTCATTTGGCTTCAATAATTCATATTAATTTGTTTGCCTAAAAAATAATTAATTGATTTATTTTATTTTTAATTTACATATAATCACTTCAAATGTTATACAAAATCAAACTAAAACCCCTTTATTTGATAATCTAACAACTAATCATTGACTTTTGCAACCAAAAAAATAATAATAATAATAATAAATAAATAAAAATAAAAATAAAATTAGTCAAACTAACAATCAACTAAGGGAAAGGGGGAATCTGCAAATCAAAAATAAATCTCAAGGGAGGTCAGTGTAATTTTTGGAAAAAATAGGAGAGGCCAATGTAATCTTCAGAAACCTCAAGGGAGGTGAGTGTAATTTACCCAGCTTATAATAGTTATTGTTTTCACTTATTTTTCAAATAAAATTTTTATTTACGAACAATTAATTGAAAATACAAAATTCATAAATTTTTAAGTAGATTAAAAAATTACCATTTAGGTAAATTCTAAATACAAGTAATTTTCTAATACTAACTATGAGTTGAATGGTTCAACAAGTCTAAGACCGGTCTAAGCAGTTCAATTCAAAGATATTAAAGTCAAATTAGAATTTTTATCTATTTTTATCCATGATACAGACATTGGCTAACAAAATGATTTATATCAAATATATATATATATATATCTATACATTTAGACAATATTTATAGATTTATATTTTTAATTATGTATAGATTGATTTCTCTTATATATACATATATAATTAATTATAGCTAGAATATTTAAATTAATTAATTTTCAAACTAAAAAGTAAAAAATGTTGGTTTATAGTGCTAAATAGGACAAAGAAAAGGTATTAAATGGAATTGGGTTAAGATAAGTTGGTACAAATGTTGTAATATTCAGTTTGTGAATAACTAAACTTACGTCCGACCTTAGGTTTATATTTTAAGAGAATCGCATATCAATGACGCAAAATAAAATTTTTTGCACTATATATTCGTATCGTTTGGATGAAAGTTTGACACATAAAAGACTTGCATCAAACACAAGAAATAACTTGCACCAAATATAAGACATACTTGACCCCAATGAAAATGACATTTTTTTTAGCCATTTTCTAATTGATTTGATAGTTTCCTCATATTCTTAATAGTTGACCTAATTTTAACCTTGCACCACATGTCTAACCATTCCATGTTTTTATAATCACATGAAAGATAATCCATTCGATGAGATTATTTACAAGGGGTTAGTTTAGTTAATGAGGATAAAGACCATAGAATATGGACGGTATAGATTCTAACAAAGTTCAGTTAGGGGTTGATTGTAGGATTGAAAATTGTAAGGGCAATTGGGGGAAGGGGAATAAAAAACTGTGTCTAGGAAGGGAACTAAAAACACGAGTTGAAAGTGGTTAACAAGAGGAGTGAAATGATTTAGAGGTGGAGCTTGATGCAGGTTAGAGATGACTTCATTTTGGATGGCTTGGGAAAAGGGGTTAATGCTTATTCTTTCTATAAAAAAAAATTTTAAAAAAAATTATATCATTCTCCAATTTATTTTTGAATTTGACAAATTTTAAATGAATTTTATTATGTAATTGTAAATTAAAAATTTTAGTTATGTCATTTGAGAAAATCTAATACAAAATATATTATTTATCTTGTATGCTAAATGTAATTTTTATAATTCATTCAATGTTTTTGCTCTAAAATGTTACTAATCCACGTAATGACACACACACACACACACACATATATATATCTATTAGTTAATACTTAAAATAAAATATTAATAACAACACAATTAAAACACAACTTTTGTGCAATTTAAACGAAAACAACTCATTCACATAACATGAGTTTTAGGTTAGTTCATACACAAGGTAGATTACTTTTATTTTATGTAGGGTCAAATCCAAAACGAGAAAAGAAAAAATTAAACATAAATATAAAAAAGAACGTACCTTTAGAAGTTGTATCATTACACTTTGACTCAAAAGGCCCGGGGATATTTCCTAACCAGCACTTTGAGCCAATTATTTCCAATGCTCTTTTGCTCTTCCTCAATTTTCCTGGCAGATTCCACAACAGTGGAGGCACAATAGTTCACCTCAATAATCTGCAGAGTGAGTATATCCCCCAAACTAGATGGTATTTCCTCGAGAAACATACAACTGTCCACCAACAAGTGTTGAAGTCTTGGAAAGTGACTAGAGCAGGTGATCCATTCCGCAACTTTGAGGCGGCTCAGTTTCAAGAATTTGAGTTGAGGAAACCCATCATCGGTTGTTGCCCATTGCCATCCCAAGGCAGCATCATTTTCTAATTTGAGAAGCTCAAGGTTGGGTAACGACACACCAAGGATTGATATATCCTCCCACTTTATCTTTGTACATTTCAAGGATAGCCTTTTAACATTTTTAGGAAACTTGACCTCTTGGAGATTGGTTAAGTTCGAGAACTCAACGTCAAGCATCAAAGTCTCAAGGTGACTTAAAAATTCTAGACTAAGAGGCATCACAATCCTTGAATCTGACAACCGACATCCACGAATTCCCAGCTTTGTAAGAAAAGGAGTTCTTGCTAATAAATCCTGAACATGTCCACAAGGGTCTAAGCTTGTGATGGTTCGTAGGTTTTCTAATATAGAGGGATTGTTGTGATCTGTTACTGCTTCTTCAGAACATAAAGACGCATCATATTTTGCTCTTCCTTTAGCATAAAGATGCCTCAGTTTTGGAATCTTCCAAACATTATATGGCAAAATAACCTCTATCCAGCTTGTAGAAATAATAATAATTGTTTCTAGGTTTGAGAGATTGGATATTGATGGCGGTAATTTACAGGAATCTACCAAATTAATTGCCAAATACCTCAAATTAACAAGTTGTGTTAATTTTCTTGAAAAGAAGGCCGAGGCGTGCCATATGTCCAACACCCTAAGAAGTTTGAAGGTCCAACAAATAAACGAGCACACATCGCCAAACTTATACAAGTAACTAATTGTCATCCCAGACATAGTTTTGAAGCACAATAATTATTGAACTAGTGGGGAATAAGACTTTAAGAGAACATGACCACTTCTAAGCAAGAAGCCGGAATCAATACACAGGCGATATTGCTTATTTGCTTTGTAATTACTTGAAGGAGGAGGATAAGCACCTTCATAATTGTGAATCTGCTTAAGGAAATTAATTTCGCTGGCTTTCTTCAAGCATAAATCACGCAACAAATCATGCATACGACATGCTTTAATTCGACCATCAAACCTTTTTTGAGCAACAATTACCAGACTTCTCTGAATTAGATCCATTAAGTAATCCTCTGCAACTTCCTCCAAGCTTCTCTGCTCAATTTTTTGTACAAACCCCTCAGCTACCCACAAACAAATTAATTTCTTCACTGGGATGTTTTGGTCTTCTGGAAATGCTCCTAAATAGAGAAAGCATGGTTTCAAGTGGCGAGGCAAGTGATTGTAACTCAGTGCTAGTGTGTCCAAGTACTGGTTTGGATCACTAACAATGTATGAGCTTACACTTTGGGCAACTTGTTTCCACGACTCTTGTGTCTTGATTTTCTTTGCAAGAAGTCCTGCTATTACAACAATTGCAAGTGGAAGCCCTTCACATTTTTTCATTATTTGCTTCCCAATTTCAATCAGTTCGGGAGGGCAACTTTCATTTTGAAACACCTTCCGTTGTAATAACTCCCAACTCTCTTCTTCAGTGAGAAAACGCAGACAATGAGGATGGCAATCAGATGAGGCATGCATAGCCACCTCTTTGAGGCGACTAGTGAACATAACTCTACTTCCATTGTTGTCATTGGGGAAATACATTTTAAGATCAACCCAAGCACCAATATCCCATAAATCATCAATGACAATGAGATATTTCTTGCCTTTTAATTGCTTGTACAGCTTTTCACCTAGGTTCTCATTGGTCATGTTTTTAATTTCATCGGTAAAGACGACATTAACAGAACGTAAAATGTCCAACAACATATCTGTTTTTCTGGGTGATTGAGAAGCATAGGTCCATGCACGAATATGAAAGTGGTATGTGATGTAAGGATCATTGTACAGTTTTGTGGCTAAAGTTGTCTTACCGAGTCCAGGCATCCCAACAATTGATATCATTTGTAGCTGCTTCTTCCCTCCAGCAAGTAGCTCTTTTATGGTCAACGCCTCATCATCAAAGCCCACTGTAATTTCTTCATCTACCATGGTTCTGATCTCCATTGACATTGACATTGACATTGACGAATGGACTCCATCATTGAAATCTTGTAGGAGTTGGATCTGATATATCTGGTCATAAAACTGCACCACGTTTGCCTCGATCGGCTTAAATAAAATATCTGAACTGATCCCTGATGATATTTGCCCTGGAACTTGAACATCAAAAAAGCGGATCGCAAAGAAGCTTAGCCAATGGTTCAGCTCATTCTTGAGAATGCGTGCTTGGGATCTTAGCCGATTGTTCAGCTGCTGCTGCTGCTGCTGCTCTTCCAAATCCTTGAGAATGATTGCTAGGAATCTTAGCCGATGGTAAACAGAGTCGATATGATCTATCTGATCTGCGGTCAAATTGCACGCATTACTGATCAATAGATGATTCAGTTTATCCAAGACACAATATTTTTCACCCATCTCCCTCCCGAATCCCTCTCTCTGTTTCCATCTCCTTTCTCTTTCTCTTTTTTCTTTTAGCCTTTCTTTTTCGATCAGCCAATCGTCTTGCCAATCGTCCATAGCCCGATTTCGGTGCTCTGCTGCTATCTCTCTCAAGTTTTGTGTTCTGAAGACGCGGGGTTCGAACTTTGTGGCATACAAATAACAATGCTACGTATCACTAATTTGTATCTCTAACCCATCACTAATGAGGTGAAAAAGGATTAAAAAAAAAAAAAAAAAACACAATAAATGATGTGGCAATGGGTGTGATTCACTGCCACATCATTAGTAATAGCACTAATTAATGTTCCAAACATTATTGGCATCCAAAATGTTGACTCTGGCTAAAATTAAAGCAAATTACATTTACCTCCACTAACAATTTGCTTAAATTGCAACTGGCTGTTAGTTTGACAAAATATAACACCGGCTTCCACCAATGTCCTCAAAAGTTAACTCATCACTAACTAAAGTTTGTTTATGCACCAAAATTACTTTTACACCCATCACACTTCCACACTTCATCTCCCTATCTTTATGCACCACCACTTTTACAGCTATCACTATTCTTCACCACATCTCATCTCACTTCTATTGATACCCCTCTTCTCAGTGTGCCCAGAGATCAAAGTAGAAAAAAAATCAAAAAAAAAAAAGTCAAGAAAATACCAAGAATCAATAACTTGGTTGTGGTGGTGGAAATTGGCTGTGATGATTCAATAAGGTACTATTTTATTAGCATAATTAAAAATGAAAAGATTAACAATTCATGTTATTAGTATAACATTAGTTATTTCATTAGATTAGTGAGATAAATAATTATCTTTCGTCTATTTTATTTTGCAGTAGATATGAAGATATATAATTGCAATTATATAATTGTTTTGTATATTAGTTGTAGGATTAGGGGTGACCATTGGTTTAATGGTAAAATTTTAGCCTAATAATCTTGAGGTTATAGGTTCAAATCACAGGACAACCGCTTTGTGCACTACGTCAAAGGTTAGGCGTGTACCCAAATTTTTTCCTCTCAAACAGACATTAATATGTACTAATTAGGTGTTATGTTTTTTTCTCTCTTTTTTTCTAAACAATTTTGCACCTATGTATATATATGTGAGAGAACGCAACAATATATACTGTGACTAGGACTGTGTAAAATACCGCCCAATCCACTAAAACCGCACCGATCTACATCAATCCGCACGGCTCTATCTGCTAATTGCGGATTAAACTTTAAAATTTATAATCCACCTTTTAAATTGCTCCGTTATAATTAATACATATATATTTTTTAACCTCTAATGAAATATCAAAGTAAAAATGAGTGCGAGAGAGATTTAAGATATGAAAATTGTTACATATTACTAATTATACATATGAAATATATTGTGTAAAATTAGTTTGTGTTATATATATAAAAAAATATTGTATAAATTAGTGTTAGATATTATGCAAATATTTGATAATTGGTTAAAATATTATTTAATCTGTCAATCCGTCCAAAACCGTCCAAATAATAATTTATCAATCCACTAATCCCCAATCCACCATTCGATTTATAATTTTACTTTCAAACTGTCCCTAATTGTGACATCTCAAATATTTAATTAATTTTAACTCCACGTTAATATCAACTAACTATAATTAGAGAAAAAGTATACATTGAATATATTTAAAATGTAATTTAATTTAAGTTAGGGTCATTATGATTTTTGAAGAGAGAGAGAGAGAGAGAGAGAGAGAGATTGTAATACAATTAATTTAATATTTGAGCCATAAAATAATTAACTATTTGTGTAGATAAACTTTACCATTCTTTGGATAAACTTTGCCTAGTGATGAGAATGAAATGGGTGAATTCGCGAGGTTGAAGTGACCAAAGAGAAAGGAATCAACAGTGAAAGAGACTCAAAAAAGGGGGTAGTAAAATTAGAAGTGGCTATTTAGATGAGTTATATTATATTTCAAGTAATTATAAATTATTTTATGTAAATTTATAAATTCTATTTGTTTACAAGGAAAATTCATAGATATAAACTATTTATAATTTTAGATATTTGATATTTACTGATGTGTTTTATGAGTACCACAACCGAGGTTGAATACTTTGAGGACTTAAATAATTATTGGCTCTCTGATTAGTCATTTTAGTGACCCTCTATTTGTCATAGATCCATTGACCATCTATTCTGTGGTTATGATTATTTTACTTATATGATTTATGCATGATATTTTTGTTATTTAAACTGATTTATTTATTCGAATCAAACTATTCATTGTTTAGCTTAAATAATTATCTATAGTGACTTTTATACCTAATGCTTGTAGTATAATATTTTTCACTCAGTCATGTGCTTAAAGCTGTTAAACCCTTTCAGGTAATGAAACTTAGGGAGGGGTTTTTTAACAGGATTTTTATTGATAAGTCCAATTTAGAAGTGTTTTAACCCAAGAAGTTCATGAAGGAATTTTTTAACCCATTTAGTCCCATGTATGTATAGCTTTATTCCATAAAGTCCATTTTCTTGATTTACATTATTTTCTTGGACACTTATGCCCTTATATTTAATTTTGATACCCTTATAAATATTTTTTGAACGATTAGCAATTTAATGATGTGAACATTCATATTTTAAAATTCACATTAGTATGAATGTAAAATTAGCCCGTGGGTGGCCCAAAACCCGCCCGCGAGCCGGGGCGGGCCCGGCCCGTTGACAATGTGAATATTCACATTGACATGTTAACATTCACATTAATAGGAGTGTAAAATTGTCTCGCGTCCCGTGGCGGCGCGAAACCCGCCAGCGGCTCATGGGCGGCCCGAGGCTGGCCCGATCCGGCCCGTTGACAATGTGAATATTCACATTAACATGTTAACATTCACATTGATAGGAGTATAAAATTGTCATGCCCTACGGCCAAAGTCCGCCATGACGTGGCCCAGTGACAGATTAACAATGTAAATATTCACATTGACATGTTAATATTTACATTGATAGGAATGTAAAATTAGCTCGCGCTCTGTGGCTGTGCGAAATTCGCCCACGCCCCATAGGCGGCCCGGGGCAGGCCCGGCCCGGCCTGTTGACAATGTAAATATTCACATTGACATGTTACATTCACATTGATAAGAGTATAAAATTGGCCAGAAGCCCAGGGCGGGCCCGACCCGGCCCGACCCGTTAACAATGTGAATATTCACATTGACATGTTAACATTCACATTGACATGTTAACATTCACATTAATAGAAGTGTAAAATTGGCCCTCGTCGTGGGGCCGCGAAACTTCGCCATGGCCATGGGCGGCGGTATGGCCGGTCTAGCCCGTTGACAATGTGAATATTCACATTGACATGTTAACATTCACATTGATAAGAGTATAAAATTGGCCCGCGGCCCATGGGCGGGCTCGGGCCCGGCCCGACCCGGCCCATTGACAATGTGAATATTCACATTGACATGTTAACATTCACATTGATAAGAGCGTAAAATTGGCTCGCAGCCGTCGGTTGACCAAGTGACAATGTGAATATTCACATTGACATGTTAACATTCACATTGATAAGAGTTTAAAATTGGCCCGTGACCCGTGGGTAGCCCGAAGCCCGACCTCGGGCTGGAGCGGGCCCGGCCCGTTGGCAATGTGAATATTCACATTGACATGTTAACATTCACATTGATAGGAGTGTAAAATTGGCCCGCACCGCGGGCCCAACCGCCAACCGAAGCTTGGCGACCGTGACAATGTGAATATTCACATTGACATGTTAACATTAACATTGATAGAGTGTAAAATTTGTCATTGCCGAACTTCGCATGACCCCGATAGTCCGGACCCAAACCTGTGCCACCAATTAACGGGCCGCCCATAGGACGCGAGTTAATTTTACACTCTTATCAATGTAAATGTTAACATACCGTGGGCGGGTTTTGGGCAGCCACGGGGCACGGGCTAATGTTACACTCTTATCAATGTGAATGTAAACATGTCAATGTGAATATTCACGTTGTCAACGGGCCGGGCTTTGGGCTGCCCACGGGTCACGGGCCAATTTTACACTCTTATCAATGTTAATGTTAATATGTCAATGTGAATATTCACATTGTCAACAGGGCGGGCCGGGCCCGCCCTAGGTAGCGGGCGGACTTCGGACCGCCCACAGGCCACAGGTCAATTTTATACTCCTATCAATGTGAATTTTAATATGTCAATGTGAATATTCACATTGTCAACGGGCCGGGTCGGGCTCGCCCCGGGCCGCCCATGGGCTTTCGAGCCGCCCATGGGACGCGAGTCTATTTTACATTCTTATCAATGTGAATGTTAACATGTCAATGTGAATATTCACATTGTCAACAATGGCCCGCCTCGAGCCTCACCCGCCGTCGGTTTCGGCGACCACGGGCGAGCTAATTTATACTCTTATCAATGTGAATGTTAACATGTCAATGTAAATATTCACATTATCAACGGTTTGACGCCAGTAACCTACCACATGGCGGTTTCGCCTACCACAGTGTCGGGCTAATTTTACACTCCTATCAATGTGAATGTTAACATGTCAATGTGAATATTCACATTGTCAACGGGTCGGGCCCGCCTCGACCCGGGCCCGAGCTTCGGGCTGCCCACGGGTCACAGGCCAATTTTACACTCTTATCAATGTTAATGTTAATATTAATATGTCAATGTGAATATTCACATTGTGAACGGGCCGGTCCGGCCCACCCCGAGCAGCGGGCGGGCTTTGGGTCACCCACGGGCCGCGGGCCAATTTTACACTCCTATCAATGTGAATGTTAACTTGTCAATGTGAATATTCACATTATCAACAGGCCGGGCCGGGTCTATTTTTTTGGCCTGTGGGCCGGCCCGGCCCAACTCAAATTTTTCCGGGCACCCACAAGGATCAACATGGGCCGGGCCCCTACACATTGACGATATGAATATTCACATTGATGGTGTGAATATTCACATTAGGGGTATTTTGATAATTATGTCACCCATAGGACTTATTGAAACATAAAAAAATAATTTGAACTAAATAGAACATAAGTAGATGAAAAGGGTATTTTGGTCTTCTTATCTCAAATTAGACCTAATGGAATAGTAAAAAAGAATATGGGTTGGATGGAATAAAGCTCTTAGAAAATGAATTTATCAAAAAAGCTCCCGTTTTTTAACCCCATGAACCAGAATCAGGACTTGGAATAAACACCGTTCTTAGTGGAATTGGATAGGTTTTGTTTTTATTTATTAATAATTATTGCCCGACTCTTTTTAAGTAAATAAAAGCTCCAATGTACGTTTTAAGTACAATAAATATTTATGTATACCTTTTATTTTACTGCGTTGTGTTGTTAATTTCTTTTAATTTAGAATTAATCCTTAGTAACTTTAGATATCGACTAGTTGCGACATTCAGGCCCTAGGTACCGAGGTTGGCTTGTGACATATATAGCACACTAAAGAAGTAAACAAGGTAATAATACAAATTACAAATTACAAATTAAATGCACTAAAGAACTCAATTTTTCTAAAAGTTGATTAGTGAGAGAGTAGAAACAAGTTGATCCCCAACATTGTTCATCTCATGGAAATCAAGACCCAAAAAAATCAAAATTCAATTCCAAAGATTCATAAACTAAAACGAAAAAAAAAGAAGAAGAAGAGTTTTGAGAGGAAGAAACTTTCATGTGGATTGTTGTAGTGAAAGTAGGTCTTGATTTGGGTCTTGATTTGGGTCTTGGTTGGGTTTTGATGAAAGTAATGGTGGGTGTAGAAACCCAATATGATTAAGGAAAGTTGGGTTGAATGATTGGGCCTATTGATTGAAAATTTTGTGGGATTGGACGGAATTTGTTGAGTTTGTTGATTGTTATTTGTAGAGCTTACTTCAGGTATGTTGAATAGTTATTGATTTATTTGTGAACTCGTAGTGAATGAACTTGTAGAGCTTCCATCAGGTCATACTCTGCTTTTTTTTATTATTGATGCCCTGTTTAAGAAGGCAGTAAAGTTTTACTCTGGTAATCAATAACATGCTACTATGAATTAAAGTAAAATATTACTATTTTCCAGAGTAAAATGTTACTGTTAAACAAAGTAAGATGTTACTGTTTACTTGACGATAGTTTTTTTTTAAAGAATTTCATAATTAACCTAAATCCTGTTTGATAGATCTTGATGAGAATATTCTAAAAATACCAATTTTATTAAAACCGACATTTAGATCAAGAGTTATATCATTTTAAAGTTTAAAATATTAAATTACTCATTAAGGATATTTTGGTAATAGTGGTATGTACTGGACTTTTTAAGAAAAACTTTTTGTACTTGTCCTTAATACATTAAAATTTTATTATGAGGGGGTTTTGACTAAATTTCTAAAAAATTTCAATCCTATACTACAATACGCCCAATCAAAATTGTAAAAGATTTGCAAATTTTGTTAGATAAAATGTCCATTAAAATCTAATCGAGATGACAAAAATTACAACCAATTAATGGAATATGAGGGCAAGTTTGGGAATTAGCTAAAACAGCCAAAAGTCACTACAAAAAAGTCAACTATTGTCTCTATTTTTTTGCATGTCTTTTCATAAAAAGTTAAAAAATCAACTAAAATAACTAATTTCCAAAACAACCATGAGTCTTGTGAATTGAGAATTTCAATCCTATACTTCAATACGTCCAATCAAACTTGCCCTGCGTTATGGGTGTTTGGGAACATAAAAAAGAATCACATATTTTTTCGAACTCTTTTGTCTTGAGTGACTTTTTCTAAAAATTATGTCAATTTTTACTTTTCTGATTTTTGTTGTATAGACGAATCTAAAAAGTATTTTTTTAAAAAAAATTTTCAGAAAAAATGAAAAGCCAAAAAGTTCACTATTTTTGGCTTATTTTTATTTTTTCTGGAATTTTTTGTAGAATTTTTTAATTTTATGATTTGTCTCATCAAGTTGAATTTAGAAATCTAAAATTTTTTGAAAATTTAAAAAATAAAATTCATAAAGATGGAAATAAGGCAAAAAAACAAATCACCAAATAAACAATCTCTAAATACTGACGCGCAAAGAAAAAAAAATATTAAATACCTAGGTGGGAATCTATAGAAGGTAGGCGACCAAGAATTTTGGATAGTGTCTATATTTATGTAGTGCTACTTTTGTTTAAAGTTTATAAAGTAAAAATCATTTAAACAAGTTGAAAAAAAAAAAATTAACTATTGAAAAGTTGGGCAAGGATTTCTTTAGTTACAAAAAGCTGTTGATCCAATGCATTGTACAGAACAGTGTTTTTGACACAAATGAACAGTTATAATTGAGGATGAATGGATATTGGACATAATAGGCTTGGTTTGGTGCAGTTTATGAAATTGGTTTTAAGGGTGTGTGTGTGTGTGTGTTTTTTTTTTTTTTTGTGTCTTATAAAAACATATGATAAAGTGTATGATATAATTTTCGTTTACAATTTCTGAGAAAAAAAATGCTTTAAATAAGATAAAGAAAAACTAATTATTAGGATACTGTGATAGAGATGCTTTAAACTTTTGTTATTTGGTTATCAACTTTTAATTTGTATGAAGGTACACCAAATAGGGGCCTTTAACCTATTTAGTTTTTATTTTTTGAATTCAAAATTAAAAAAATTAGATTGTTTTGAAAATTAATTCCCAAAATGGGTCAAAACATATTTTGTAAATATGTTTTCTGATGAAAATAATAATAATTTATTTAAAATCATATTTTGTAAATACATTTTCTTAATCAGAAAGCGTATTTACAAAATAAGTTTTCAACATTAATTTTTTTAAATAATTAAAAAACACTAAAATAATAATGTTTTTAAATAAAAGCTGAAAACATATTTTGTAAATAAGTTTTCATAATTATTTTTGAAAAGTCGTCATTTTTTTTAAAATAATTAATAAAAAAATTGAAATTATAATTTTTTTTTTTTGAAAAATGAAAAACTTAAACACACATTTTTTTTAAACAAAGATTCATAAACACGATTTCTATTTTAAATAAAAAATTGTGTTGAAAGCAACGGTAATAAAATGATAAAAGTGTTTTGCAAACACGTTTTTAATATAAAAAAAACCTGTTTTATTTTTTTTATTTTTAGAATGCAAAGCATTAAAAAAAAATTATGTTGAAAACATGTTTTCAATATAAAAAAAAAAAATTATGTTGAAAGAGAGATGAACAATGGCGAGTGACAGCCCGCGACAAAAAAAAATGTGTATAACAGTAATAAGATGCAATGCGAAAAAAAAAAAAAAAAGGAAAAAAAAAAAAGAAGAAGAAGAAGAATGAAATCATGTTTTTAACATAAATGAAAAAAATTATGTTCAAAGAAAACAAGCTTTTTATTTTATTTTATTTTAAAATTTGTATTGATTTGTATGCTGTAAATAAAATAAAAAAACGTATTTACAAAATAAACTTTCATTAATATTTAAAAATAATAAAAGCGTATTTACGAAATATGTTTTCTGTTTCAACTACTTTCTATTAATTATTTAAAACATATGATGAAAACGTATTTACAAAAATACAACAATGTTAAATATTTAAAAATTAAATAAAAGTGTATTTACAAAATGCTTTTTTTTTATTTCAACACGCTTTATTATTTATTTATTTTAAAAGAAATTATGATATTTTTCTATTAATTATTTAAAAAGATGTAAAATACTTTTTCAGTTTCAATAGACTTTCAATTAATTATTTAAAAAGCAATTAGGATGAAATACGTTTTCAAATATTATGTGAGTTCTGCTATTTTCAAAAAAAAATTATGATTTTAGTTTTTTTATTAATTATTTAAATAAAAAAAATATGATGAAAATATGTTTTCAAAAATTATTATAAAAACGTATTTACAAAATACGTTTTCAGATTTTTATTTAAAAAAATTATGATTTCAATTGTTTTATTAAATATTTTTCGTAAAAAAATTATGTTGAAAATATATTTTGTAAATACACTTTCTAAATGAATTTTTTTTTTTCAACAGAAAAAGTATTTTTTACTAAATACGTTTTGACCTATTTCGAGAATTAATTTTCAAAGCAACCTAGTTTTTTAATTTTGAATTTAAAAAAAAAAAAAAAAAAAAACCCAAAGAGGTTAAAGCCTCCACCAAATAGGCCCATAGTTTCAGTGAACTCAATTTCTTTTTGGGTAAACTCTCAAATTTGTTATGTGGGATTTTAAGAATAATTACTTAATAATTCTACATTATCAATTTTGCAAGTTAAGGTAGTGCTTTTGAACAAACAAGACATTAATAATGGGATGAGTGGAGTCGACCTGACCCACTTTAGTCGGTTGGAAGTGAGTCAAGTTCGACCCCATTATTCTTTTCTGCAGGTTTCAATAGTTGGAAGTACTAGGGTTAGTATAGCATATTTATGGCATTAAGTACAATGATTCTAGTCATTGTTTGGAGAAAATTGGAGGACTCTATAAACATTTTTCTTCTTTGTCTTTGATTTTTTGTTTTTTATTTATCCATTCACTAGTGCATTTAAGGTACAAATGCCAACTTCTAAACAAAGTTGCTAGGGAGATGGGGAAAGAATGAATGGGCATTCTCCTTATTAGGACAAATTTCGTTTTTGACCGTCATGCTAATTAACACAACCATTCTCTTTATTCGGGCTTAAAATCAACTATAGAAAGCAAAACATTAAGCATGACACACATTGAGTTATTCTCTAGCTAAGCATATAGTCATTGCAGACTGAAATATTGAAAAAAGATTCATGTAGTTAACCTTACTTGATTAGCGCGAAAGATTTAGTTTAGTTTGATTTGATTTGGTATAGTTATTTTCAGTTGAAGCACTTTTGTTTTTACCTCCCCATCCAACCTGATTACACAAGAAGAAATCTCAACCATGCCAAAATTTCATACCCTCTAGTGTAGCCCAATGAAAACAATAAGAGAGAGAGAGAGAGAGTCAAATGAACAATCATATGATACAACCACAAAGTTAATATAAGTGAGCTATTGTTGAATTTGGCTCATTTTTGGTTTGCCTCTGTGTGCATAGGCGCAAGTTTGGTCCACTCTGCACTCCCAGAGTGTGCTTGGCTGCACGTGCATCGAGGCATAGCTTGCTTCCTTAGAAAAATTTTGGAAGCGTAAAACAGAGTATTTTAGTTGGTTTGGGTAACTAGAGTCCCATTCTTTGTATGTTTGAGTTTGGAATTTGTCGAAAGGGTTGGGTTTCTCTCATATTGAGATCTTAACTTGAGAGAATTTGAGGGGCTAGTAGTCTCTACTACAAGTGTTGTTTCGATGATCCAAACGTTCATTTTGTAGAGCTCTCAATGTATATCATCCTTGAAAAAAATTAGGTCAATCTAATGATTATAACATTTTCATCTTATCGCATTTGCTTCTAAAAAAATAGATGGTCTATTTCAAAAATATATTTATTGTCCATTTTTTCGAAGATAAATGTGATAAAATAAAAAAGTTGCGATTATTGGATCGAACTAATTTATTTCTTAGATAATACACATTGAGGATCCTATAAAATGAGCAGTTTGGATAATTGAAACGGAACCCTCGGTGGGCCCTAAAGATCCCTCAAGTTCTCTCATGTTGAGATTTCAATATGAGAGAAACCAAACCCTTATCGAAAAACCTATTTGACTTGGATTGTACTTTCTAAAAGCTTTGCTTTGATTTTTGCTAATTAATTTTAGATTAGATTAGAAGGAAACCTATTTTGTTTTGGATTAGCTTTAGGAAGAGGATTATTTTGTATATAAAATGTGGAGACTTTCAAACTACCAAGAAAATGTTGAATAAACATTTTGACATGAAGGACATGGGCATTGCTGATGTAATTCTTGGTATGAAAATTACCAAAACATCAGAAGGATATGCTTTGTCACAATCTCATTACATTGAGAAAATACTTGACAAATTCAGCAAAGATGATGATCATCTTGCTAGAACACCTGTAGATGTTAATTTGTATCTTTCTAAGAATGTACAGGAAAGTATTTCTCAATTAGAGTATGCCCAAATTATTGGAAGCTTAATGTACTTGATGAACTGCACTCGCCCAGATATAGCTTATGCAGTAAGTAAATTAAGTAAATATACGAGTAATCCAGGAGTAGAACACTGGAAAGCAATTATAAGGGTTCTAAGATATCTCCGATTTACTCATAACATTAGGCTTAATTATACTAGATATCCAACAGTACTTGAAGGATACTGTGATGCAAATTGGATATCGGATACTAAAGACTCAAAGTCCATCAGTGGGTATGTCTTTACTCTTGATGGGGCGGCTGTATCTTGGAAATCTTCCAAATAGACTTGTATTGCTAGGTCAACTATGGAATCTGAATTCATAGCTTTAGACAAAGCTGGGGAAGAAACAGAATGGCTTCGCCACTTCCTTGAAGATATTCCAATTTGGCCAAAACCGGTGCCTGCTATATGCATATATTGCGATAGTCAATCAGCTATAGGTAGAGCACAGAGTCATATGTATAACAGTAAGTCACGACACATTCGTCGTCGACATAACACCGTAAGACAATTACTCTCTAATGGAATTATTTCCATAGAATATGTTAAGTCTAAAGACAACATAGCGGATCCACTAACCAAAGGGTTAGCAAGGGAGTTAGTTGAGAATTCATCGAGGGGAATGGGACTAAAGCCTATTAAATAAGAGTTACCACAACGGCAAGCCAACCTAGTTGACTGGAGATCCCAAGATCTAGGTTCAAAGGGACAACCGAGTTGTGATTGACTCAGAAGGATCACTGGGGAGTCTAACTCCTACCCATTTCTATGATGAAATAGTGATGTCTGCAGCGTTTTAGGTTAAGTAAAACTTTTAATAATTCTTATATCTAGGTAAACCTAGTGGAGTATGGCAGGATACTCTTCATAAGAATTACCTATGTGAGTGTGAACTGGGCCGGTTTTATAAGATTTGTGAAGGGCTACAAGTTTTTAGAGCACTCATGAAGACTAGGTTGTTCAGGGCCAAAATGAACACAATAGTGAGAACTAAACTGTGTCTGGGGATATACTGTGTGAATTCTATTGTCTTGGTTTACACAAACGACTGAACAATTCAAGACATCATGTTCACTGGTTAGCTAGTAAATCCGATAGTGTCTCACAAGGGAAGGTTCAAAGCCAAAAGCTACCTATCCTTTGCAGAATATTTCCAATTTCTGTACTCTTTGTAATTAGATCATGTTGTTGCATTTTCTCTCCGTCAAATTCCATTCATGTGGGGGATTGTTGGAAAAATGGTATTTTATATGGCATATTTTGGGCCGACTTTGAGGCCAAAGTTGGGTGGGCCCCAAACGTCTTTTGGGGTGAGTCCGAAAAGGTGACATGTTCCTTGCCGCATGGCAAGTCACACGGTGAAGACGTGACGTCAAAACCATTTTTGAGTGAATGGGAAGTTAACGTCGTTTTAGGGTCTAACTTTAATTTTTTAAACAAAATTCTTTTGAATTTTTTCAATAAAAAATTATTGTGGGAATTTAATTTAAATATAAATTTAAATTTAAATTTTGGTTTCCTGAGTGGTTTCCTAAAGTTTGTAATTTAAATTTAAATTTAAATTTAATTTTTGGTATCCTAAAAATTTTATACCTTATCCTTTATTTAGATTAAACTATTTAAATAGTTTAATAATAATATTCAAACACTTTGGATTTGAATTCCACAACAGTTTGGTATGGTCTAAATAAAGCACCCGGTTAGATTTGGTTTTGAAACTGTTCCAGATCTTTATTCAAATTTGTTTGAATCGTTATTCTTTCCAACGGTCATAACAGTTGGGCACCTGTTCATTTCCATTTTGCACCTATTCGGGTCCTTTGTAGTTGCTTATAAATACATGGTATTTCCAACAGTCTTTATGATGAAAAAAGAGTCTCAAATTTTGTCTTTTTGCTGTCCAAACTATTTTTGTTTGCATTATTCTACATACTAGTTTTAGAATTAATTAAAGAGAGTATAGATCACAGGTTTGGTTCGCCAAACAAATTGTTTGGAGTACTACTACAATTTGTGAAGATCATTGTATCCTGGGAGATAGACGCCACTCAACCGTAAGTACCGTAGCGGGGCGAATCTGTTTTAAGGACAGAGTGTCACACACACTCAACTTGGTCTTAATTTTAATTCGGTTCGATAAATAAATCCGGTATGTTATTTATTTATTTTGTTTGAATTTATTTTAAGTTATTTTACTTACACAGAAGATTGTTCCAACACTTTCATGTCTTTAGTTTGACTTTTCAGTTGTTTGGGAGCCCCATGGAGGGTTTTGCTGGTAGGCCTTTGGGTCTTTGGTCACTTGGTGGTTCTCTTTGATGGATCTAAATTCGTTGGTCTTGGAAGATTTTCATGAATCTTTGCTTGGCATTATACTTCATATCTTGGTGGAGCTTTGGCATCCTTGAGGCCTCTTGGAGGTCTTGTTTTGACGGTATTCCACAGATTCTTGGAGACTTATTCGAAGTCTTGATTTGGTGAGATCTTATCTCTCATTCTTTGTGAGTTAGAGAGTTTGGGTTTTGTTTTTGTCTCTCTTTCTTCTTTACTTGGGATCTATGGTTAAGTTTAACTAGATATATTGGTGTCTCCTTGTGAGACTTGTTCTTGATGTCTCTTGGTTGGAACTTCATTTACGAGAGACTTTCGTAGAGAGAATTTTGGATTTGGTGAGAAAACTTGTATTTGAGTGGTGAGTATTGTGAGAGATTTCTTTGTCACCATTGTAGCTATTCGGAGCATTGTTCTTTATCAATAGTGGATCATTCATTTTGTTTATGGATGCATAAATCTTGGTATTGTGTGATCGTTTATGTCTCTTGGATTTGCATTATTTGTATGATTCTTCTACTCCATATTTGAGACTATCAACTATCTTGATATTATTGAATTTTCCCTGGGCTCTCAACACAACATCTACAATATGAATCTGAAAAAACTAATATAACTGCAAGAAGTTGCTATTGTATCTAGGATTGGTTTTATAGCAACTTTGACCATGACAATTATTTATTTATTTTATTTTTATTTTCATGCTTCAAGATGGCAAATTGCCTATAGCAAAGCCGTACAAGAAATTTATGTTTCAATCAATACTAGAAAATCAATTGGTTAAAACAAAATTCCATGTAAATGTTATCACAATGATTCACCTTTCACCTGGTATATCGTGTCATGATTCAAACCTGTCGAATTGCTCAAGCATTTGGAAGATTGTAATGTTTTGTGTTGGAAGAGGCTATAGAGGCGACATTCTCAATAAAGGAGTTTACGTGTGATCTCTTTGAGTGCTTGTGTGGTGCCTCTTACACATTGCTCGTGCAAGAGGCGACTCTATAGCCACTACCGCCAAAAGGTCTATTATCTTCCATAGGCTATCACAAAACCGCTTCTCTTGCATTTTCCCATTCTTTCATTTACAAGGTTAAAATATTGCAAGTTTTACAAGGTTGGCTTTCATATTTGTTACCTAGCATAGACACCAAAACGGGTGTTGTGTATGTGTTCGACACAAATAGTAGAACACTAACATGATGGGACACATGTGTCCGCGTATCAATTTATAATCCTAGAAGGAATTATGCCTTCATAGATGCAAGGCCGGAGTTCCAAAATCACAGTACTTTGGCACAACTTAACTCAAGGTTAAGGTTTTTTTATTTAATTTATTTAAATGTGGGGGTGAATTATACAAAGCATGGGAGGGGAAAATGGGGAAAATCTGCAATTTTACAAACCACATGTTTTGGCATGAGGGTCGCTTTTAGTCATATTTATGTTATTGAACACATTTAGGATGTGTTTGTTTTGAAGGATTAGGGTGTGGGATTGGACTATTAGTCCTACCGGACTAATAATCCATTGTTTGTTTCAAAAGTGGGACTATCCTATCCCATAGGGGGGGTGGGATAGAAACCATGGGATAACTCATCCCATGGGATTAGGCAATGAAATTACATTTTTGTCCTCTAGTATTTAATTATGTATTATATTTAGTAAAATTCAAAAAAATTTAAATGTCTCAATTTAAAAATAAAATAATTTTATTTAATTTTATTTTTGTTTTATTTATTTAATTTTTTAAAATATTTTTTATAGATATTTTATTGATGTTTTATTTTAAAATTTTGTTTATATTTTATTTAATTTCATTATTTAAATTTTAATAGATGTTTTATTTTATTTCATTATTTAATTATTATTATTATTATTTAAAATAAATTTATTTAAAATTTTAATTAAAAAATAACATATATTTTTATTTTTATTTAATTTATTTAATTTTTTAAAAATACATTTATTTAATTGTGCAAAAAATAAAATAAAATAAATTTTTATTTAATCTAGCTAAAAATAATTAAAATATTAAGTTATGTTTAAAATTGCTTTTACTTAGTAAATAATTGAAAATGATAAAATAGTCATTTGAGCATTTATCATTTTCCATAATATCCCAAACAAACATTGGATTCATTAAAATAGTCCAATCTAGATATCTAATCCCATGACTAAACAAACATAGGATACAAATCCAGTCCAACCAAATAGTCTAGGGACAATGTATCCCAGGACTAATAGTTTGATGGATTACAATCTCCCCTTATCCAGTCCGTCCAAACAAACACACCCTTAGATTAAAATTTGATGCTTCCAAATAATTTCAAGCTATGAAAGAACATGCTTTGAGGATAAGTTCTTTGGAAGTAGAAGACCATTATTTGGAGTGGAATCACTCAATTCTTAAAAGGCTTCCATTGATACTTTAGAATCTTAAGTAACATAAAGGGATTGGAAGCAATAAATTTAAGTTTCGGCCTCCATGGCTCAAACTCAATTATTGCAACCATTGCCTCATGTTTGACATCCCATTTATGCTCCTAATAGAGATCACCATGATGATTTGAAAGACACATTATTGTAGATACAAAAACACAACAAAGCAACACAATGATCTCGATACGTTAGAGGATCAAAATGCAGATGAATTTTATGCTTCTAACAAGAATAAGGATTTTAACAAATTGCAAACTATCCCAACCATTGATTTTGTGATTCCAAATGGATTTGATGGTTTGATGGAAAAGCATGGCTCCTTTGTCCACTGAAGTTTAGGGTTGCTTTTAGTCTCATTTTTGCAGCTGAACACATTCCTTTATGTTTTAGGTTCAAGGAGTCAAGGGTAGCTTGGTAATTTTCAGAATTACTTGATACTGGTTCTAGCTCTGTTCTATGGTCATAATATGGGTCATACTATTGTTTTCAGTCCCGTGAATGGTGAATATCCTAGTTAGTACGGTACATAGAGTCCATATATGAATTGTGAGCATGCTTGTATTTTCTTCTGTATAATGCAATGCCTAATTATCCCATGTGGTATTTGTAAAATAACTTATAGTTCGCATTTGATGAAAATACTATTTATAATCCTAGGAGGCAAGTCATTTTCCTGATTAAATCCCCGATGTCAAGTTTTATTTGTTTTTGAAACTCAAATGATTCTAATTAGATGGGGTTTTGGTGGTTATATTTAGATATTTTGGTTTTTAACTTCCATTTTCAAAATATAGTTTATTATATTGATGAGGCTAACTTTTGATGCATGACATGTTAGAGATCTCATGGGACCATGGGTTGCTTTGTCATGAATCATATGTTATTTAATGAATTAGAGATGATCTCATTCACCAATAAATAGACATTGTTTTTTTAGCTTTACTGCCATAAACAATCATTGTAAAATGAAACGTATAGCGAATTTAATACTTGCTCATTTGTTTTTAGAATGTATGAGACTCTCTGATGTGGTTCAGGAATAAGCAGTCTTCTGAGATTAAGAATTTTGAACATGATGTGTATTATTGATCTACTGGTTCTCAATGTTTTCTGAAAGATGAATTTCTCTTGCAGTTTTCATGTCTATAAAAATGGTGATTGAAATGTATACTAGCATTCATGATTGGGGGCCCTAAATGCCTAAATATCTAAACAAAATTTTGATATCATGTGATTGTCAGAATATTTCCAATGAAACAATGGATCAAGCTGGATTTTTTTGTTTTGATCGGCAAAAAAACTTTATTGATAATCACCAAAGGAACATAATATAACAAAGGCTAACAACAATAAAGGAAAGGGAAGTGCAAGATGCAGCAAAGCTAAATCTTCCCATCTTAACTAGGTTGGCATAGAAAAGAGAGCCCAATCATTTGTCAGCACAACCCAAAACAAAAATGGTTGGAGAGGATCCAACCAAAGGCGACAAATAAAACAAACAGAACAGAGAAAAGCATAAACAACTTCAAGACAACAAGAAAAAGCACAACAGCAACAATAGAGCAACCATTGCTACACCAAGAAAAGCAGCCATTGGAAAACCAAAAACACATCAAACTAGATGGCAACACAAAAGCTTCAAAACCAAGCAGAAGTAGAGCATCGCGCAGCACCCATCAACCAATCTTCATTGAAATCTCCATACTCCATGGCCAGCCATTTGATTTGCACACAGGTCGAACATAAGCAGCACTCCAAAATGATAGCTGCATCCAATCCAAAAACCAGCAACATCACGGCAAAGTCAACATCAATCACATAAAATCTGTTCTCAAGCAACACCTCTGATCTGTTTAAAATTGTGAACAGAATCATTAAGAGGCATATACTTCTGTCTTTTGGACCCTTCTTTCCCTTTTGTTCTCCCAAACTTGCACAAGCAAACTGTATTATGAATGATTGAATTTCTGAATTGGTCTCTGCTAATCTCAGCAGTCGTCTTTGCCAAAAGAATAGATAGACAGCAGAAACTGTTGGTGTCAGAGGTGCAATTTATCATCTTATAGCCTATTATGATGTCCTTGGATTCGAATGGCCCCTTCTTTTTTTTTTATTAGAATGTAGAAATTCATACTCTTGAGTGAAGCCATTTGATTCAACAGCAAGCATCTTAGAAAATGTCAATTTTTTAAGTTTTCATGTCACAAGAACCTAACAATGATATCATAGGAGATAGGCATTTCACTCTATTTTCCTCAATGGTTTCATCAAACTTTACAAATTTTCAAATAAAATGTATCAAATAAGTGAATGAAGATTATTCAAATGCAAAAGGGCATTGAGATAGCCATTTAATGAATTATTGCATTTCAATTTCATCATATGGCTTAATAAAGTCTTAATATTTTTCATTTGCTTTCCTAATCATTCATTTTTTTTTTTTTTTTGGTATTGCTTCTTAATATGATTTTCATCAAGCACATTGCAGATTGGATTATTGTGATATTTGGTTGTCGCAGCTGGGATTTGTACTTTTTCATCTTGTAGAGAAAATCATGAGGTATGTTGAAGAGAATTCTAAAGGAACCAATGCATGGAACCATACCACCACTATCATCATCATAAGAATAGTAAAAACTTGAAGGATGACAGTTGAAAATTCTTGAAAACCCCGAGATTGTGATTTGTGATTATGATTCAATCTTAAACAATGAAAAGCAATTCCCAATCAAATAAAAGTAGATCTAATCCAATTAAACGAGAATTGAATTACATATACAAAACAAATAACGACAAATCGGTACAACGATATAACGTGGAAAAACCATAATTGGACCTCCTCCAATTGTGATAAAAAATCACGGGCCACAGCCATAAAACAATCCACTAAGAAGATAGGGAATTACACATGAAAACCCTCAATTACCTAGTGAATCCACGCCCCAAATTGAACTGAACCCGATGCGCCTCTTCCATCACCGTCTTCACCTCAGAATTGCTTTGCCTAACGTTGAATCCACAACGCCGATGTCGAGTCCACGACAATGAGCCACTCCGGAATCTACCAAACCTTCAGACCCACGTTCCCTGGAATCTACCAATGAACACCTCTCTCTTTGAATTTGTATTAAACGAAACAAATCCCTTGATGATTGTCAATATGTAGTCAGTTGATCTATTGATTACCCTCTATTCATCAAGGAAACCAATATATAAACACCCTCCAATATAGAATACTTTGGTTGCTCTCCTTCTGAGAATCTGGATAGGTTCAAATGATGACCAATACAAGACTCAGCAGCGTTCTCTCAATGAAAAGAATGAAAGTATATCAGAAATATCATCTCAAGGGAAGTTTTTAGGAGGGTCTAAGAAGCAAAATCAGCCTGGATCTCTTCTTCGGAAGGTAAGATGATTTAGTGAGTGCAGCTTAGAGCCTGGGGGTGTGCTTCCTCTAGTTCTTAGATTCAACTCCCATTAGGTGCTATCAACTCCTTGGGACTACACCTACAGGTTCTGTCTCAGATTTTCTTGATCCACATGGAGGGAGTGCTTTGCGTGGGTCCCGAGATTAGTCGAGGTGTGCATACACTAGCTCAAACACCAGGTCATAAAAAAAAGAAAAAAAAAAAAGGGATGATTTATAAAATATCATGATTTCTTGTACATTTCCTGGCAGGTTAAGATCAATTTTGAACTAGATTGGTTTCTGGGCATTTCTTCAAATGTGAACCTAGAATTTTGGTCAGGCAGCAGCAGGGCTAGACTAGAATTGTTAAAAACAAATGAAGAAAAAAGAGTTTTCTCCAGACAGAAATGTGTACAAACACATGAGAGATATATAGATCCTAATTGCATAAAATGAAATATGAAATGCTGTTGGAATGCTGTTTTTAATTTAGTTTTTTGTTTGTTAAAGATCTGGAATAATTGTTAGTTTAATAGGTTAGCAAATAGAACCTTTAAAATTTACTATAAAGGATTAGAGTTCTCAGAAGGCTCTTGGTTAGAAAGACCCTTTGGTTTAATATATAGTATATATAGATAGATGTACTTTCACTCCTAATAAAAATTGCTTATTTCCCTCTTAAAATGTGTTCATGAGTTTGTAAATTTATGACTTATTACATTTTTTTTTATTGGACTTTCAACTTTGGTGCACTTTTTCCTTTTGTACAGTGGTGATGGTGAATGGGAACTTATTCCTCTAACCCAAGGGAGTGTAGCACCTTGTAAGACTTTGGGGCATAAGCCCTGAGGTCCGAGGTTCCACTCTCCTTGGGGCCAGCTACTTGGGTGACAGTACATATGGTTGATAGGACAAACCTTTCAGGCCTAGGCGAATCATACCTAGTATTAGGAGTATCGGTTTGAATCCCCACCTGTGTGCAAGTTCATGACTTACCGTTATATGGTTGAATGGTCCTGCTATATATACAAGGGAACTTTTTCTTTGTACCTTTAATTTCATTTTTTTAATAAAATTTTCACTTTGCTGACCAAAAAAAAGTAATGTGGAAAAGAAAGTCAAGAACATAAGAGATTGTGGAACAAATGTAAATATCAAATGCACTTGTCCTTTTAAAAAAATAAAAATTATTACTTCAACTTGTTTGTTATTGAAACTTGGCTTTGATCCTCACTTTTGCAATACACCCTGACCGTAGAGTAAACTTGGGGCATATAAACAACATACTTTTTAGGCACATAACATGTGTTTTTGACACAAAATAATGATGAGTACATCATATAATTTTACGCTAAGTCAAAATGTTTTTTTACGCACTGATAGGAATGGATAAAACCAAGCTAATCTTTTTCCATCACTAATTTCAAAAGATTAATAAGCTTACCTGAAGCTTGCTTGTAATCCCTTAAAATATCACAGAGCTTCTGTCCTGCTTGTTCACTTGGCTTGCCACCAACTCAGGTATCGTCTGCAAATAAAAGATGGCTTATAGAAATGCTCCCTCTACACACCCAGATCCCAATGAATCTCCTTAACGGACTCTGCCTTCTTGATCATAATTGACAAACCTTCATCACAAATCAAAAAGAGAGACACTGATAATGATCCCCTTGTCTCAACCCTCAAGATGGAATAATGAACCCATTTTTGTGCTCATTAATCAGCAAGAAATAAGATACAATAGAGACAAATACTATAATCAACCGCATCCACCACGTTGCAAATCCCAACTTGCTCATAATAACCTCCAGAAATGGCCATTCAACTCTATCATAGGCCTTGCTTATGTGAAGCTTTAGAGCCATATAACAATTTCTACCATACCTCTGATTTTTCAGATAGTGCAATCTATTGGGACTACAGAACAATTTTAACCACACCTCTAAAATTTTCTATTTGCAAATCATGATAACAATGATGGGAATTCTTTTTTTAAATGAAGAGACCACAATATGCCACTTCATTCTCTATATAAAATTCTGAAAAAAAAATTTCTGTTTGCAAATAACTATTCAAATTACTAACGCCTGGTGAATAAGTGATGTATTATGTGTATGCAACCTGGGAGGGTAATGCTACAATACACACCCCTCTAAAAGGGGTGTATCATATTTAAGTAATGACAGTTTGTGGTGTATCATTTTTTTTGATCGTGTATTGTATCGTATTGTGTATCATAAGATTTTTTAACATCTTCAAAAATAGGTAAAAATTAAATATAGTTGTGAAAAAAAAAATTCGAGAACAAAACATGAAAGTATAACCCATAAAATTGCAAAATTTAGGTTACTCAAAAATTTTCTCATTCGTAGTAATTTTGTAATATGAATTTCATATTGTCTTCACTCCCCATTTAGGTTTTAATATTTAATTTACAACTTTTAAGTTCTCAAATAGTTTGAAAAGTTTAAGCTTTAATTGGTGTAAATTGGCATAAATCCATAGTACTAGTACGTCATACTTAAAACCATACAAGTACAAATTTGTCAAAAAGGTAGACAAAAATAAAACAAAAAGTTTGATTAATAAGAAAATGAAAATTTATAACAATATTAATTTACATAAAATAAGTTCAATTACTTTTTTCAAAATTGCTAAGAAGTTTAAGTATTCATATATCATATATATTGCGTATCGGTATCTCGTACTATATCGTGTATTGTAATATGCATTTAACTTGAGGTACATACTGATGGAATGTATCAATTTACCTCTAAAAATATCAACTATAAAATATCTAATGTGAATCGTAAGATACCAAAAACACTAGAAAACAAGCATATATAAGATAGATCTCCTTTATTTGATGTATGGTTGAACCCAAAATGAGAAAAGAAAAGAAAATAAATAAAACATAAATACGAACAAGAAAATACCTATAGAAGTTGTATTATTACACAGACTCAAAAGTTCACCATAGACTAGAGTGTTGTCAATCATCACTTTCAGCCAACTGTTTCCAATGCTCTCTTGCTCTTCCTTAATCTTCCTAGCAGATTCCTCGGCATAGGGATGACCAGTGGCTACCTCAATCATCTGTAGAGTGAATATATCCCCCAAACAAAATGGTATTTCTTCTAGATATGCACACATTTCCAATGATAAGTGTTGAAGGCTTGGAAAGTGACTCGAGCAAGTGATCCATTGCTCAAGATTGAGCCTTATCAGTTTGAAAATTTTGAGTCGAGGAAAGCCCCCATCAATTGTTTCCCATTTCCATCCCCAGGCAGCATTACTTTCTAATTTGAGAAGCTCAAGGTTAGGTAACAACAACCCAAGGACTGATATCTCCTCCCACTCCATCCCTGTATATTTCAAGGTTAGCCTCTTAATATTTACAGGAAACTTGACCCCTTGGAGATCCATTGACTTAAGTAATGACAAATTGTGTAGCTTCAAAGTCTCTAGGTGTCTTAAAAACTCTAGATCAGGTAACACCAAGTGCCTCGAATCTGATATCAGATATCCACAAAATCCCAACTTTGTAAGATGAGGAGTCCTTGCCAATAAATCCTGAGTTTGTGATGGTTCTAAGTTTGTGATGGTTCGTAGGTTTTCTAATACACAGGGATAGCTGTGATCCGCTGCTGCTTCTTCAGAACACAAAGACACAGAAAATTTCACTCCTTTAATATGAAGATGCCTCAACCTCGGAATCGTCCAAAAATTATGTGGCAGAATTACTTTGGTATATGTTAAAATGATAACTGTTTCTAGATTTGACAGATTGGATATTGACGGAGGTAATTTCCAGTAACCTCCAAAATAATTGCCAAATACCTCAAATTAAGAAGTTGTGTTATTTTGGTTGAAAAGAAGGTACTCTCGTACTAGAAGTGCAACACTCTAAGAAGTTTGAAGGTCCGGCAAACAAACGAGGACACATCATCAAATGTATAGTTCAAATAATCAATTTCTTCTACTGAATCATTGTTGAAGCACAAGAATGATTGAACAACTGCCGGGGAATAAGATTCAAACGCAACATGATCAAATTGTTCTAAGAAGTCAGAATGGATGCACAGGCGACAATGGTTATTTGTTTTGTAGTTACTTGAAGAATAAGGATAAGCATCTCTATAATTGTGAATCCAATGTAGAAAATTTATTTCCCTAGCTTTCTTCAAGCATAAATCACGCAAAAGGCCATCCATATGACAAGCTTTAATTCGACCATAAAACTTTTTTCGAGCAACAATTACTAGACTTCTCTAAATTAGATCCATTAAGTAACCCTCCATTACTTCCTCCAAGCTTTTCTGCTCGATTTTTTGTATAAACCCCTCAGCTACCATAACCAAATTAATCTCTGCACCGAGATTTCTTGATCTTCTGGAAATGCTCCTAAATAGAGGAAGCATGGTTTCAAGTGACGAGGCAAGTGATTGTAACTCAGTGCTAGTGTGTCCAAGTACTGGTTTGGATCACTAACAATGTACGAGCTTACACTTTGGGAAACTTGTTTCCAACACTCTTCTGTCTTCTTGTTCTTCGCAAGAAGACCTGCAATTACAATTGCAAGTGGAAGCCCTTTACATTTTTTCATTATTTGTTTCCTAATTTCAATTAGTTCTGAAGGTCAATTTTCTTTCTGAAACACCTTCCATTGAAATAATTCCCAACTTTCTTCTTCATTTAGAAAACGAATACAATGAGGTTGACTATCAGGGGAGGCATGCATAACCACCTCTACGTGACGACTAGTAAACAGAACTCTACTTCCAATGTTGTCATTTGGTAAATACATTTTAAGATCGACCCAGGCACCAATCTCCCAAATATCATCAATGACAATGAGATATCTCTTCCCCTTAAAGTGCTTGTACAACTTCTCGCCTAACATTTCATTGCTCATGTTTGTAAATTCATTGGTAAGGAGATTAATAGAATGTAAAATGTTCAACAACATTTCTCTTTATTTGGGTACTTGGAGAAACATAGGTCCATGCACGAATATGGAAGTAGTGTGTGATATAAGGATCATTGTACACTTTTTTGGCTAAAGTTGTCTTACGGAGTCCAGGCATCCCAACAATTGATATAATGTGTAGCTGCTTCTTCCCTCTAGCAAGTAGCTCTTTCTTTTACAGTCAATGCCTCGTCGTCAAAGCCCACCGTAATTTCTTCTTCTACCATGGTTCTGTTCTCCATTGATGGCACTCCATCAGAGGCCTTTCCGGCTTGTAGGACTTGGATCTGATATATCTTGTCATAAAATTGCATCACTTTTACCTCAATGGGCTTAATCTGTTCCGTGATATCACTGAGATTTAAGTGAAAATCAAAGACAGCCAATTTTCTTACCCTTGTTGCTGTCCCTTTGCCTCACAACGTTGGCCACAATAGAGCCAATGATTTCTCCCGTCTCGTAGGCCACACAGCTAATTTGCATTGCCAAGTTTTCCGCTTCATCGTTCTGCTCATGCAGCTGCTTCTCCCCCATATCCTTGAGAATGGCTCCTAGGAATCTTGGATCATAGTAAAGAGATTGGATTTGATGGCTCTCATTTGCAATCAAATTGTCCTCACTGTTTATTAGCTGCTTCAGTTCCTTCAAGACAGAATCCATAGCAATTCCATCCACCACTCCTCTCTTTCTCTCACACTCACATACAGGCACAGTTGTCTCTCTCTATCAATTTCTGTGGTCTGAAAAAGGAGTAGAATTGGGACTTCAATCAGAAAGACTTGTGGCAATTCATCCCCACTGCCACCCATTCCCACCACCATCCCAATTCAAAAAATCAAAGCCCAGAGAAAAGAAATTAACAAAAAAAAGAAAAAAAGAAGCAGCAGCAGCAGCAGAAATCAATGACTGGTTTGAGGCAATTCATCAAACACCTTGCAGCCTGTGATTTTTAGAGTACCTTGAAATGGGTTGGTTGTGTTGAAAAAGAAGAAGAATAAAAAAGGAGCAATTGGGTTATTGATTTTGAAAGCAAAAGAAGCACAGCAGAAGCAAGAGAGAAAGTCAGAGCTTGATTGAGAACTAGAAGCAGCAGAGTGAAACCAACCAGCTTCTGACCTTTAATAATAAAAATGTAAATTTAAGGTAGTGGAATTGACCGACTATTCAAGGTAAGGAGGGGGTACGTGAAAAGCCCGCGTATTCGTTCAACTTGTGCCGTGTTGACCTACTCCCTCAGCCACAACCCTTATCCCGCAATTTGAGACTGTTGGCCAGTTGGTTTGGGAGATGATCTTCAACCAATAACCAAAAAAAATAGAATCCGTGGGCTTGGTCCTCTTAACCAAATTACTTAACTCATTAAAAATTAGGGAATTGACCCAAAGGTCTAAGCCCAACATATCCTATCCCGTTTAAGCCCAAAACAATTTTAGTACTCCATTAAGTCCTCAAATTAACAATAAGACGAAAATACCCACAATACATCATCCAATTTACACGCGCGCAACCATCACCCACGTCCCAAACATCTCGTGATCGACAAGACGTCACGCTCCGCCGTTCGAAATCAACTCCTCAGTCCTCCATCTCTCTTCCGTTCAACTCCATCGCCTCTGAAAACCCTAACCCTAACCAGAAAACGTAACCGTTCATCTTCATCACCCACAATCATCTCAGTCTAATCAGTACACTATCACATCTCTGCCGCTCGAAATCGCATTCTCAATCCTCCATCTCTCCTCCGTTCGATTCCATTCCCTCTGAAACCTTACCCTAACCACAAAACCAAACCGTTCATCTTCAACACAACACCAAGCCGTTCATATTCTCCAATCGGCGACTCTCAACAACACGAAGAACCATCACCACTGTGAAGAGATTTTATAGTTCCTGACTTCCCATTCACAAAAATGGGGAAAAAAAGTAACATCTCTCTTCACCTATTCACTATTTTTCATTCACATTTGTACATATTTCTTATATACACATTTTACATACTTTAAAATGTATAAACCCTCTTTTATATATAATCCCCTGTTTTCAAACATTCTGCTCCCATGTTTTTCAACATTCTAAAACACTGTTTTTACACATAAATCCCTATTTTTACACATTCAACACCTTATTCGTATTCTTGTTGTTCAATATTGGCGTCTCTTATTCTTATTTTTGAATTTTTAATCTTCTCGTTGTTATTGTTGCTTTCTACAAAATACAAAGGGCTGTTACTATTGTTCATACTGTTTATAAAAACTACAACATCATAGTGTTTTATTTCATCACTACACAAGTAACATATCTCAATTTATTCAAACTGCAAATAAAACTGCAAAATTACACAGTTTAACCACTACTCAAAACAAGTAGATAACTTATTATATAGTGCAAATCAAACTGTCAAATTATACAGTTTCATAACTGTTACCAACAAAATACATATAACTTCATATGAAACTGCATATAAAACTTCAAAATTATACAGTTTTGTCACTATATTACTCATACCGTGCTGTCGCTTTCATTTTTTCAGAAACAGCTGTTGGAAGATATTGGAACAAACAAACCCATATGCCCACAAATCTAATCAGGGATTTAACCATCTCCCCTTTTGAAAGTCCATCTCCTGTATCCATTGAAATGCCACCACCATCTCCCCATCCACAAAAAACCAAACCACCACACCCAAAAACAACCAAACCCAACAGACCCCACCAAAAAACCCACAAAACAACCACACCACCAACAAGAAAAAGCCCAAGAACTGCACCACAGACCTCACCCACACAACAAACACCAACCACACCTCCAACCACAACAAGAACAAACAAAAGAAAGCCAACAACAAAACAAGAAGCTCCTCCGACCAAAAAAAGAAAGCTCCAAGAAAGCCAATCAACTCCCAAAACAAAAACCAAGGCATCAAAAGAAAAAAAAGCAGCAGTCCCTGCAAAGAGAGTCCAACATCGTTCCAACATCGGAACAGTAATCAAACTGTTGAAGGGAGTCAAATTCACAAAAGCCCAACAGACAGAGCTGCAAAAAACCCCCTTTTTGGCACCTTATAAATGCTCTCTCCTCAACACAACTGAAGGCCTCTTGGTGTAGATGCTACAATTCCATTGTAGCAGAAATGACAACACTCTACAACAAAAGAAAAAGATCATTTCTACTTGGCAAAAAGCAAATGAAACTCAGAAGCAGTAATGTGAAGCTCATTTTTGGTATTGACTGTGGAGAAGACAGCATCACCACCAAATCCTATGCAACACCAAAGGATTTTGAGCTTCCATTTTACAAACGAAGATGCAAATCAGTCAAGAGATTGGATGGCAAGTCTTTGGCCAAAATGTTTCAACAAACAAAAAAAAGGAAAATCAACCAATGATCGTCAAGATCTTGCAAGGGTAATCACCCTTTACTTGTGCTTGAAACTTCTCATCCCCACAACAGGCCATACACTCAGTTGAAGTTTCCTCAACTATGTCGACAATCTCAACAACATCAAGAAATACAATTGGGTTGAGGCAATAAAAGACATACTGATGAATTCAATGGCAAATGCAAACAACAACCCAAGGCATGTCACTGGATGCGTCATGTTACTCTTGGTAAACACATTACTCAACTACTTCCCACAAAAATATTAGACATCCACCTATTTCTAACTATCTAACATATTTCAAATTTTTTTTTTTTAACAGTACTGGTACTGTGAGCACAGTAAACTCCTCCGACCATCCAACAAAGAAGGCTTCCCAAGGTTTATGAAATTGAACCTTGGCAGAATGTACTCCAAGTGGAAACACATCAGCCTTGCTCACTTTGAAAAGGTATTCAAACTCTTCTATACTATCATAGCACAAATCTATTCAACTTTCCTTTCACATTCATTGTAGTACAAATCATATTATAAAACTGTGAAAATTTTCAGTTTCAAAGAACACACTTATTTAACATCACTCATGTTATGAAACTGTAACATTTTTCAGTTTCCAAAAACATATTTTGACACTTAACCCACATTACTCACAGTACAAGAAACTAACCAAATTTACAGTACTACTGATATATGCCATATTGTTCCAATGCAGGTTAACCAAAGTCCTTTAACCCCAACTGAACAAGAAATACAGTTATTGCATATCAATCAAAGCACATCAACAGACTTTTCAGCAAAGAAACATGACCACAAAAAGGACAATAAGCGAAAAAAGAAAACAAAAGAAACAAAAAAAAAAACACTTCTAGAGAGTGATGAGGATGACTTTCTCGAAGAAGAATATCATTCAGAATCAGAATCAGAATCAGAACAAGAAGAACAACAAAAAAAAAAAAGAAAAGAAAGCAAAAACCACAAGAAGAACTAGAAAGTGATGAGCAAGAAGAAAAGAGTGATGATGAAAAAAATCAAGTGACTGATGAAGAAGAAACTGATGAAGAAGAAACTGAAGAAGTAGAAGAAACTGAAACTGAAGAAGAAACTGAAGAAGAAGAAGAAGAAGAAGAAGAAGAAGAAGAAGAAGAAGAACCTGATGAACAACAAGACAATGATAAAGCAGAAGAAAGACAACAAACAAAAGTTGATCAACAAGAAGACATTGATGAACAAGAACACCAACAAGAAGAACAACAAACAAACCAACAAGAAGAAGTCAATGAACAAGAACTGACAAACCAACAAGAAGAACTGCAAGAGAAATCTGACATATTTCATGCACAAGGTAAACTATTGTCTAATACTAAAGCATACTGCAAAATTTCATTAAACTAACCAAAACACAATCCAACATTTTACAGGTCATGACCAACCACAAACACCAACCAAAGAGGATGACAAGGACAAGCTCATATCAGCCATGAGAGCACAAATGCAAGAAATGGAACAAAAATTCATGGCTGAACTGCGTAAAAAAGAAGATCAACTGAAGGAAATGTCCACCAAAAAAACTGGCAGTCCCCAACAAAGATCCATGGTCAAGAGAATCAAACAAAAATCAAGAAAACAAGCACATGACCCAGATTTTGAATACCAACCAATGACCAAACCCAAAGAAGATGCAAGAAACAAGACACAAACTGCTGTTGATGTACCCAAACCAACACAAGGTACCAATGAAGAAAAAGAGAAGGAGAATGACAACAACAAAGAAGGTGCTCATGAAGCAAAACAATAGCAGAAAGAAAAGATGCAAGAGCATATTGGCCAAGAGAAAATAGTTGCTCCTGAAACAAACCCAAAAGAGCATGCCAATCAAGAAAAGACAAAAGTTCAAGTATTGGAAAGTGATGATGATTTCCAGGAAGAATCAATCCCAAACAAGCCACTCACCATTTCATGCCGCAAAACAAACAAGGTTTGGCATAGCCTATCCAAAAAAGACCAAGACCAAATTCAACTCATCAACAACACACAATCAAGTGCTTGTGTCTAGTCTGGCAGCGAAGATGAAAACTGCGTATACTTTTTAGATATATACAGATTGACCAACAGGGAACCCTTATATGGAAATGTAGGTCTCGAACTGCACAATTTTACAGTTTCTGTACAAATTCAATAACCTATTCCACAAACCTAACACATTCTCATATATAACATGTTTCAGGTTATTGATGCCTTCTCAGAAAAGCAATTGGCACTCCAACCAACCATTGAAGAATTTGAGAAAAACGATCTAGTCTTTGCAAGCAATCCATATGCAGGAAGATCTTACGTTTTCTCAACACTCATCAATGTAAGCAAAACTTAACATACCTTACAACTGCAAAATTTTCTACTTTCTCAACATGTATTACTAAATAGTTTCATAACATATTTCAAACATATATATAACTTGCAGACTCCACTACAAAACCAAGATCAAGCACTGAGAGAAAAAGCGATGGATGACCATTTTCCGTAAAACAATGAAAAACAGATATATCCATTTCCCAATCAACCACGACAACCATTGGACAATTGTGGTCTTTGACAATGCTGATGGAATATGGAGACACTATGACTCTTTGAGACCAGCAAAAGATTGCCACAACAAGCACTTTGAAATTGCAAAGCAAATTGTAAGTTAAAATAAAATTTCATACTTGGTTCCATTCCTTTACAAACATCTAAACTCATCACTATAACTAACAAAAACACCCACTAACTATTTTGTAGCAACAACATCAACTGAGATGGAATAAAGCATTACTCAGCAAACAGGAAAACATGTTATCATCTCAAGAGTGCGAGACAGAAATTGCATCAATTGAGGAATGCCCACAACAAACCCGACACTCGTAAGATACAAAATCCATAAACTAATCTTCCAATATGCTAAATTTTGCAGTTTCACCTAACTAATTAACTTCATCTCAAACACTGCAGGAATGATTGTGCAATCGCCGTCTGCAATGTTATCAACCAATATCTCAACTGGCAACCTGTGCAGAAAAAACTTCGTCCAACTAAGTGGGTCAAATGTCGAGCACAAATCATCAGTCAATTCCTCAATGATGAGAACCGATCCTGGAAACTCGAGCACTACCAAATGTTGACAAAACATACCAAACCATAGAAACAATGAACAAACTTCTTGACAACACAAATATTCAAGGGAACATATCTTTGTACCTTTTTTATTATTATTATTATTATTATTTCTCTTTTTTAACATGTGACAAGTACTTTATATACTTTTGGGAATGATCTTTTTATGGTTATTATGGTTATGGTGAAAATGATTGATGTTGTTGTTGCTCTTCTTCTTGTTATTATTATTGTGGTTGTTCTTCTGATTGTTTGTCTACTTGTTTCTGGTTGCATATATTTTCACACAGTAAAGGTTGTTTCTAATAATTCTTCAAACTGCAAAATTTTGCAGTTTCATCAGCTTGTTTCTAATAATTTTTAAAACTGCAAAATTATGCGGTTTTATCAAGTTGTTTCTAATAATTCTTAAAACTGCAAAATTATACAGTTTTGTCGCTATGAAATATGAACTGCATTTCCATATTATACTGTTTCAATAAGAAATTTTCAACAACCTTCTCTGCATTCCATAAAAATAAAAAACAAAATCAGACTGTTACAAAACAACTTCAATAAGTAAAGAACACATCAACTTTATTCATTACTTCCATAATACCAAGTATCACATTTTTTATTCTCATAATTCCTCAAATTCAAATACAAATAGAAAAGAATAGATTGTGGCCTCAAATAGCAGCCTTGCACGTCTTCTTATTGTGATTCCCATATTTCAAGCACCTCCCACACTTGATTTGCTTCACATTCTCACCCCTAGAAGGTATCCTCTTCTTCTTGTTCCGCCCGGGCTGCTTCTTCGTTATAGGAGGTTTGATAACCGAACTATTGGCACCATCAAAACCAAATCTCTCACTTGAAGGCACTGGATAAACAGATTCCTTGTATAACTCTCTAAAACAATCTACATGAAAAAAACGATCAATGAAACCATACACATCTCTACCACTACTACGCAAAGCATGCACAACATGACAACAAGGAAAACCATTCAATTGCCATTCATGGCAAGAACAAGTCTGTCTACCAATATCAACATAAAAAGAAATAGAAGAATGAACCTCAAGCACAGTATCACTAGCAACAATCACATCCCAAGACTTAGCTAGCTCCAAACAGTCCACCAACTTCTTTTCCATAACTGGACACAATTTCGTACTCCATCTTCTAGATTCAGCTCTTCTATCTGACAATTGAGTCATGATTTGAACCCTAATCATATCAACCATACAAGTAATAGGCAACTCACGAGCCCCACCAATCCAATTATTGTAAGACTCGGCAGCATTAGATGACATCTCACCATATCGTTTCCCTCTAAAAAATGCATTGGCCCACTTATCATTTTGCAAACCATCCAACATACTATCAACTCTACCATTCCCAGCAATACGCCTCAATTTCTTTATATAATGTTGGAAAGAAGCAACCGTTGGCGCATAAGCACATTTGACTAATATTTTCATCAAACACAGCTTATAGGTAGTACGAAGTCCCACCAATTTGTCAGTCAAATTTCTCTTCAAATGATTCAAGCAATAAGCATGATGTGCATTGGGGAAAACTATCGAAAGAGCGTCTAGCAATCCATGTTGACGATCCGACACAAAAGTCAATCTCCGGCCTGAACCAACAGCCTTTAACAACTGACTTAAGAACCACATCCAATTATCTTGATTTTCAGCGTCAACAATCGCAAAAGCCAAAGGAAACAGACCTGCAAACAAAATCACATGAAACTGCAAAAATTAGCAGACTCACAATATAATAATACACTGACAAACCAAACCTATATTAACTGCAAATAAATACATACCTTGATTACCATCCTTTGATGTTGCTGCAAGCAAATGCCCCTTGTAACGCCCCTTCAAAAATGTACCATCAACAAACAACAACGGACGACAAAATTGAAAGCCATACAAACATCCATGAAATGCCACAAACAACCTCCGAAAACACCCACTACTTTCATCCATATCTAATTCAAACACACTTCCCGGATTCGTTCTCATAGCCGTCTCAAGGTACCATCGAAGCTTGTCAAAAGAAGTTGCAAAATCACCAAACAACCCACCTCTTGCCTTATCAACTCCTAACCATGCAACCCGATAAGAAACATCTATACCATATTGCTTCTTCAACTTTTTTTTAACTTCAATAGGACGAGTCAACGGATTATCACTAATATCATTTTGCACAATATCAGACACAAGTCTAGAACCAACCATTTTGCTACAAGATCTACGAGCCACAACCCCACAACTATGCACATTATCCAACTTCATTATAAAAAAAACACCGAATCCATCAACACCCTTCCATGCACAAACCATTTACAACCCGTGACGACTTCATCATACACTCGTGATTACCCTTGTTGCATCGTTCTTCAAATAATTCAACGCAAAACCACACTCAATGCATACTTAGCCAATGCAATGCGGAATCTGACATTCCATCTTCAAATTCTTGACCAACACTATGTATAATCCCTTCCAACTAGCGAGACAACAAAACTCTCTCTGGTTCTGGATAAAAATTACGCAACAAGCCACCAACATCATCACAATCATTCACAAAAGAACTCTCACAAGTTACAGAATCAATCCTACAAGAATTACCATCATCAACCTCCACAACTCTCTTATCCCCCACAATAACATCAACAACATGACAACCACTACCACCTACCATTGACAGCATATTCCCCAAATCATCATCACATTCAACAATACAATTAGAATATTCAGGAACAGAGAAAAACAAACAAAAGTTACCAACACTCAACTCCTTGAACTTCGCACATATTTTCTCAACAACTTCATCATAACTACATCTCTCACTAATCTTGATAGCAGCACAACAATTACTGTATTTGCACATTAGCATGAAACACCCCTCCATACTACAAAATCACAAACCAACAAACAATTGTTTACCTATTCCAAACTGCAAAATTATACAGTTACAACATATCAATACCAACACTGCACAATTCACAATTCCAAAATACAACTTCAAAATACATTACACTATACGACAAACAAAATCAACAAAATCAAAATCAAACAAACAAAATTTTCCAAACACAAACCACATACCACGCAAATTTGCTTATCTATATATACATACATATATGTATCAACAAATACAAACTACATACACACACAGACATATATATATATACATATATATGTATATCTATCTATCGACACATACATACATACACATACATATATCTATCACCAGATACAGAGAGAGAGAGAGAGAGAGAGAGACAACGTACATAGATATAGCCTGTACACAGAGATTCAGATCGCACAACCAGATCAACCTCACAGCACAATCAGATCGACCACACAGCACAATCAGATCGCCACAACAAACATAAATCGAGATCGCAGAGACGAAGATTTGATTTCCTTTTTTTTCACGCAGCAAAAATTTGATTTCTCACGTATATATAGATCTCAAAACAAAGGGTAATACAATCATTTAAAAATACAAAAATAAAAAACGGGACCTCTGGGTATAAAACTTAAAAAACTGTGGACTTATTAATCTATTAAAAATAAATTGGGATTAGAATAGAAATAGATCTCCTACATAGGACTACATGGTAATTTTCCCTTAAAAATTTATTTGGGTATGAGCAAACTAAGTATAAACACACTTTTAAGTTAACTAAGTTTCAAATTAAGCTTGAACAGTTTACTATTTAGCCTGATAAGCTCATATGCACCATTCGAGTTCGACTCATATTTGATTTGTCAAAAGTTTGTTCGAAATCAATTTATTATTTAAACATTTCATGCTTAAATATAATTTTAAGTTCATTAAATTATCAAATTAACTTTAAACAACCTATTATGTGGTTGGACTTGCCTCGTTTTTCAATCCTACTATTAGCACTGGTGGCACTAAAAGGAACATTATTGGTTAGTATTGTTTATGACAAGTTGAATCTTTAAGAAAAATACAATTAACTCCTATATCTTTTATACAATTAAACCTTGTTGGTATTGGTAAAGGTTGTGAGGTGGAGGTGATATTATGATAACATTGATATGATTTTTGTCGAAAAGAGATGTTTTCATCTTTTAGATGAAAAAATGTTCGCCACCTCAATTAGTTATCCCCAAAACATTTTTCCTTTGACTTTATTTAATTGTTGTACCAAATGCTTTATGATTTTTGGTAGGTGGCGGAAATTTTACTAACAGAATATTTATTTATTAGATAAATTACATCGTTAGTCCCTATAATTTGTTTCTCGTGTCATTTTGCTCTCTGTCATTTCAATTAGCTCGAATTTTGGCACTTAATTTTAAATTTTGTATCAATCTAATCTAATTGATGATGTTGATCACAATTTTTGAAAGAATTTGGTCACCAAATTTGTTGAAGTTAACTCACTAAGTTGAATGAATTTACAATTTTATCTATAAAAGTATGACACGTGGCGTTTATGTGTACATTTTCTATATATATATATAAACACAATATATAAAATACAACTAATTTGACCAAATTGAAACAAAATTATAAATTTAGAGTTAAAATTGAGTCACTTGAAATTAGAAGAATCAAAACAACAAAAGGGTCCAAAAAAAATAAAATAATTTGTTCTAATTTATTTTATCAACAACAGGTCTGTATAACCATTATCACTTAGAAAAAACAACTTAAATAGGAAACTCTATAATGACTTTTTTTTAGAATGAAAAGTTCATATCGAATCACATTATTCTCAATATAAATTATGCATAATTTTTTTTTTATTTTTTATTTTATTTTGTAAACCAGCACTCACAAACAGTTTTATTACAATCTATACTCCTATTGAAATTTTGACTATAAACAAGTCATGGAATAATACTCCAACAATTTCCTCACAAACAGTTAAATAACAGAAAAGCACTCACAAACAGTTATATTACATACAAGCACACTTAACTAACAATTTCTAGCACAATAATGCCCAATCAAACTCTCAATCTATGCCCAATTTCTAGTACATTTTCTCTGATAGCACCTTCGAAAACTCTTGTTTGATTCAGAACAAGGAAGGGAAGCCAAAGCATGACAATCTTCATCCTGAAACATATCAAAGTGGTTTCACATTTTTAGCCAAAGGATAATGTTTTGTAAATCAATATATGTACTACCAAATCAATGAAATTCAACTTCAGAAAAGATAAAATTCACCTTAAAGTTGCAATCCTCATTACTCTTCCCATATTAAATCTCAAAAAAACAAAAAACAAAAAACAAAAAATAAAAAACAAAAACAGAACATGAAAAAAATAAATAAATAAAAGCAGCACAAAAGACATGATATTATTAGATGTTTCAATGCACTAGCTCAAAGGTTACTCTAGAGTGTTTCCACTTTGTTGATCAAGATTTTTGGCCATTTGTTTATCATGCGGAATACTTAATCAGGATTGGTGTGATATGAAAATAAGAAAGAACAAAATAGAAATTGTTAATCACACGTACACACAAAAACACAGGATGAAAGGTGGTTCATTCCAAAACTAAAGCATACGTCTATAGTCATTGTGGTCATGCAATGATAAAAATAAAAATAAAAAGATTACAACCAAGATACATAGATATCAACCCTTTAATTACATATACTTCGTTGGATTTGCAGTTGAATGATTAATATTCAATAGTTATTAGGATCAACACTTCCCAACAAAGATTCGGTAACAAGTCAAGGATCAACATCCCCTCCCCTTCTTTCGTGATTTTTCTTAGTGTTAAGTTCTTAAACTCCCATTTGGTAATATTTACATTTATAATTTTTTTGTTTACGTTTACAAAAATTTTAAAAACAAAAAAGGGAAACCTGTTTGGTGTTTACGGTTTTTCTCCAAAAAATGGAAACAAACTCAATTTTGATTTTTTTTTTTAATAATTTTTTTAAACATTTTTGGATTGTGTGATATATAAGTATTAAATAACAATATCCATGTGGACTAATACGCACAGGACGTTTGTGATATTTGGTTATAACCTATTTTGGTGTTGGTTATGACTTGGTTATACACATTGAGGGGTTAGTCATGACTTGCAATATTGATTATGACATTATTTTGGTTATAATCCAAAAGGTTTTTGGTTATATTTTATGATTCATATATATATATTTTAATTATAACTGAAAATGATTCAGTTATGACATTTATAGTAATTAACCCCACAAAATATTCACCCAAAACAACCCCACAAATGCTATAACTTGCATATGGTACACACACTTCACCATAACATAACCCATCTAACAAAATCATACTATGCAAATGTATATATAATAAAGCAGAGTTATTTTTGAAAATGTATCTCTTATATTTAGTTAGAATGGTTGCGATCAATCCATATATGAGATTAACGGTTGTATTCATTTGACTAAAAATAAACTTCTTGCCCAAAGAAACTTCAATACTTTCCTACCATATTCTAGTCTTTTCTTTCGTTCTTTTTTTTCCTGTTCTTTTTCTCTATTTTCTCTTCCTAACCATTTGCAATTCACTCTCCATCCCTCACCATCTCTTTCCTTTTTTCCTGAATAAAAGGTCGGATTCCTTATTTGTGTAAATTTGAATGAGTTGACCATAATAATTGATTGCCCTATATTTGTTCTTTATGTTGTATTTTCACTCCAAATAGAAATTGCTTATTTTTCTCCTAATGAGTGTGTAAATTTCTAACTATTTTCTTGTTCGACTTTCAAATTTAGTGCACTTTACCTTCCTCAAATGATCGTCGATAAAGGTAACAAAGTACACTGAACTACCAAGAGAAGACATTGTAGATGGACCCCGTACGTCTGTATGAACAAGTTCTAGCTTCTCAGCCTTAGGAAGCCTACCACACTTCTGGAAGCTAACCCTTTTTTGTTTCCCGAAGATGCAATCCTCACAGGTGTCAACACCTACTGACTCGATATCTAGTAACTTACCCTATTACTGTGGAACCTTCATTCCCTTCTCACTCATGTGTCCCAACCTATTGTGCCATAGATCTGAACTCACCCTATCATCTGCAACTGCAAGTGTATCAGTAGCATGTGAAGTCAAATAGAGAGTCCATTTTTCTTACCACGTGCCACCACCATGGTGCCATTGGAAACTTTCCATGCGTCTGCTGTGAATGTTGAAGTGTAACCCGCTGCTCCAAGTTGCCCAACTAAAACAAGATTCCTCTTCAGTTGTGGAACATGTCTGACATCTTTCAAACACTACTTGAACCCATTCATCTGAATCTGCACATTGCCTCTTCCCACTATACTGCAAGGCTCATCATCGCCCAAGTATACTTCCCCAAAGTCCCTTGCTACATAGTTCTGCAGAACCTCCTTGTTCGCAGTGGTGTGAAACGAGGTACCCGAATCAATCACCCAAGAATTAGCATCACTGGCCATGGCAAGAATAAATGCGTCTTGCACAATATGAGCCTCCTTCTCATCCGTATTCCTCTTTGGCGCTTTGCAGACTGAAGACATATGGCCCATCTGACTACAATTCCAACATTTACCTTTAATAGGTCGTACTCTAGAATGTGACCTATTTCCCTTACATGATTTTGATTGGTTCATGTTCTGATTCTGATTCTGACCACCCCTTTTCTCGCTTCTGCCTCTCTGCTCGAAACTAAGGGCTGAACCTGAACTCCCTGAACTTGAAGCCACTTCTAATGATTTTCTTACAACTTCCTCAGTCAAAATCAAACTCACAATCTCGCTCTTTTTTAGTTTATTCTTCCTAGCCGAGTTACTAACTGCTGTAACAGTTCCCTGCCTACTGTCTGGCAACTGGGACAGGATTAACAGAGCCTGAACCCCCTCATCAAATTTAATATCAACAGAGACAAGCTGATCTACTACTGTATTAAATTCACGTGTTTGGTCGAGGGATTTGAGGAGGGATTTGGAAAGGGAAATGAAAAATGTTGGTGAAATATGAATAAAATATACTTAAATTTCACCTAATTTCACACGCCTTATCCATTTCCCTTTCCAAATCACACCCTAAATCCCCCAATTAAACAAAGCTTAAGATGTGACATGAAAGAACATCCTTATATGTTAGAAATGGGCGCCCATGAGGCATGACCATTTCAACATTTGAATTTGAACCTTATCCAAATGGGTTTTGAATTTGAATTCAAACCTATTTAGGATAACCACTCAGGATACAGATATTATCTCCTTGACTGATATGGATAGATAACAATAACATGTTATATATCTGATATATGGGTTATGGGTGATTAAGAGAAAAAAAAACAACGTATGATCTGAGTTCTTCCCATATACTGACTCTCTCCCATAAACAACGATCAAGAAGCCATTTGCACTGTGATTTGTGTGGGTGATATTCACCATTGTAATATCACCCCACTGCTGGGTTGATTGACCATATTCAGGAAGCACGTGATTTACCCACGAGATCCTTCAGAGTTCAGATAGATTCAGAAAGGTATGACCTTGTTAATTTTTTTTTATTCCGCTGCGTCATACTTTGTTTACATTGGTATCAGAGCCTCTAATGGATATTTTCGTGTTTCCATTGATCACGTGTATATTTATATATATATATGTACACATCGATACTCATGAATATTTATAAAAGATGAAGAGATCCAAAATATTTCATTTTTTATGATCATTAATGTCATTTTTAAGACCATAAATGATTTTATTTTGGAAAATGGAGTCCGGAAGTATAAAAATCGGACCAGAAAACACCACGGAAAGGCGTGCGTGACGCGCCACTGACGCTACCAGCCGCGCCTCCACGCTTCCACGCGCCGCATCGCTTCATCGCCGCCGCTTCTTCCGACGCTGCCAAGCGCCGCCATCACGCTGCCGAGCCATGAGCCGTTTCCCGGTGGCTTGGTCAGTAAGGCTCTGTTTGTTTGTTTTTAATTCTGAATCGCGTTAAATGGCCATAATTTATTCGTTATAGCTTTGTTTTAAGCATGGTTGGTACCGTTAGACTCAGAATTAAATTTTGTATCTTCTGTAAAATCTTGAAAATTTTACGAAAATAAAAAATATTTTTTCTGTGTTAATAATTCATTTTTTATGCTTTAAAATGATTCTGATATTGCATAAATAATTTTCTGGGGTTGAAATTTTTATTGTGGACTTCTGAAATGGTTTACTATTTACTGGGAATATTTTTCTGTTTATCAGTTTCTGGATTTTTTATTTCTAATTTTATGTGTATTTATTAGTTATTTAAAATTCCAGAATGTTTCAGAAAAAATTTCAGAAAATTTCAGAATGATGTACATTTTTAATTATGACATAATCTGAATATTGTCTCAGTTTATCAATTTCTGGATTTTTTGTTTCTAATTTTATTTGTTTATTAGTTATTTAAAATTCCAGAAAATTTCAGAAAATTCCAGAAAATTCCAGAAAATTTCAAAATGATGTAGACTTTAATTATGGCATAATCTGAATATTGAATACAACATATTTTTTGGATTTTTAATATGTTGAAATTAGAGGAGCATGATTATTTATTTATTTATTTATTAGAATTCCATTATTAAATGAATATAGCATGAGTTATTTGTAAATTTACATTAAGATGCTATTGTATGGAATTTATCATGCTTTGTATATGCCATAGTTGGGGGGAGGTTATTCGGTTGAGAGAAATTTTTTTTTAGATTAGCTCCCGAAAACCAATATTTTGCGCATAAATTAAATTAAATTTTGGATAATTGTCACTTGTAGCGCAAGAGATGATTACGAGCTTAGCGGATTTTCGATCTTGCGACTTGTGTAATATTATCACTACTTAATTTAGATTTTTTGCGGCAAAATTATATTCTGCTAATCAAATTAATCCCAATGCGAAATCCTCTCTAAATTGACATAGCTTATGGAAGTTAATTTGGTTGACCTAGACTTAGTAGAGATATTCAAATGTGAACAAACTAATCCCATTCTTTAGATGAGCAAAAGTCTTGGAGACTTTAGGTCAAACCTTAATTGGCCAAAGTAAGGAAACATGACTCAAAGTCGCCGTGGTTTTGTTGCCTTGTTTGGCACAATAAAACTAATGTGTGCGCTATGGTTAGCGGCATGCTACGTAGTTTTGGTTGGCGAGTTTTGGAGTTATGAAATTAGTAAGCCCTCAATAGATCTGTATATGATCTTGACTATTGAGTCATGGATTGACTTTGTAATTTGACTTGTTAATAATGTTACATCATTGGATGAAGTAACATTCAAGAGTCACGTCATTCAAGAAATGCAAGCTTAAATAAATTAGTCATTAAGTGTAAGACGAGTAGTCAGTATGAGCAGTGTTTTGCTCTCTACCCAATTATTGGGAGTGGATAGAGCAAAATTTCATGCACTATTATAGTGTGCATTGAAATATCACATGAAGTTAAAAGATTAGCGCTTAGAAGCTGCAAAATCTATTAACACTAAGTGAAAAGATTAGCGCTTAGTGGCTGCAAAATCTATGAGCATTGCCAACTTGTCTAAGTCAGGACACTTACTGTTTCCACACTTAGGTGCGAGACATGAGGAGGGGCTTCTTTGTATGATTCCTTAGCTAGGCTAACGTTTTTAATAACATTTACCACTAAGCGCAAACGTTGCAGCATAGTAATGAAAAGGTCAAGGCCGACAAGGTTGTTATGACTCTAAGAATTTGACGCATCGCTTGTGAGAGCATTGTGTTGAATTAGACTCTTTAGCCTAATTCCCGCTTAAGTTACTTCAAGAGCTGTCAAAGATTGATAGCTTATTCTCTCCTTCTTGTGGATAGTAGAATTAATTGCAAGTAACTATGAAGCGAGAAATAGATATGGCAAGAGGAGTATCGTCATTTTTCAACTAGATGCATTAAAGTGTATGGAGAATAAAATTGACTTGAAGGTGCAGGAGATTAGCACTTACTAGTTAAATTTGCGATTTAGGCGCACTTGAAATCTCCATGACATCCTTTTACGATCTAGTAAATATGAGTTAGTTGTGAGTCATTACCTAGTTGGGCCTAAACCTTTAAAACTTGTTTTCGAGAACTCACACATAAAGATGATTGGAATTAGTTTATGACGTTGGTCATGAACCGGTGGCTTATTATACTTAATCACATTAATGAGATGATGACACGATGGTTTGAGTAGGCCTTCTCGGGCCCACTCGCTTATGACATTCTATTCTCATGTGAATGTGTAACTTTGTTCGCAATGGTTGCGCACAAGTAAGTAGGAAAGCCATAGAAGGTCATTTGTATTGGCGCATTTAGTCCACTATGATTTTTGTGACTAGATATGTGTAAGGGTATGATAGCTAAGCCTCAATCTCGACACATTTATAGATTACGATACGCATCTGAGTCAAGACTATTTGATCTCCCATTAGTCAAAAGTTTTGAAATGATTTTTGACATTGCACATATGAGGTTAAGATCAATTAGATAACAGCTTTTGTGCTTTTAGTTTTGACCAAGGTGGCGAGTATCTATTTGAGTTATTTTAGAGAACTTTGTGAAGAGAAATGGATGCTTAGAAAATTGATTATTCCTAATACTTAACAACACAATGGTGTAGTAGAGATAAGGAATTAAATATTGTTAATGTTAGGTGGATAATGGCGCAAAATGTTTCCCAATTAGGAATTGCACTAGTTTGCTGCCTATATCCCTAACTAAATGCCCTCCATATCAGATTTTACACTCCATTTGAGTAATGGATTAGCGGAGAGCCATCTATGGGCGATCTGTAACCGTTAAGCAGCTTATCTTTATTCTACTTCTCATAAGATTGCGAAGTTAAGACCTAAGGTTCTATAGCGCATTATTGTATGCTGTCTTGTAAACACATAGGGTTATGTGGCGCATTACTGTATGATGTCATGTAAATCCTCCGGGTCATATGCATATAAGTAAGCAGCTTTGTGGTAGTGTAACTAAGTCACATAAAGTTTTCTTAGTAAAGGTGACGTGAATAGAGTTTTGGAACTCTATAAGATAGAGAATTCTAAGCATAGCGCTTTATGTAGCCTAGTTGAGAATGGAAAGAAATTTCCAATATCCTAGGGACAGTGGGAGCGATGTGCCTACTAATGGATTACTCCATTAGAGAAGAATACTCTACATTCATAGTTGCGTGGTAGCAAATGTGAAAATTTTCCACGTCATCACTGGGTGATTGAGAAGGAAATATTCATGATTGCTCCGCAAAATGATAAAGAGCCTAGGATAATGCCAAAGGCTCTAGTCCCTGTTTTTAGAAAGTGGATTAATGTTGCAGCTTTAAGACAAAGTCTTTGAGGATTAACCATTTCTATAATTTGGTTGACTTTCTATTATGACGCTTGTTCTAAAGTTATGCGTAATTTGGATAGTCATTGTTGTGGCATAAGGCTTGCTAGATACCGAAAAGTCGCACCATTGAGGAAAGTGTAGACCATGAGAAGACTTCCTCCTGGGGAGTGAGGTTATTTTAACTTCCTCCTAGGGAGTGAGGTTATTTTGACTTAGGCTATGATTGACATAAGTTCGGAACATTAATTTGTGGACATTGTGACCCAACTTCTCATTGGAGAATTGGATAAGTAGATCCGTAGGGATTTACCTTCTGTTTTTATGGTGAAAAGTTAATAGCGCAAAAAGGTTGCTAGTTCCAATAAATCTTTTCTGACCTAAAACAGTTATCCAAATAGTGGTTCTTAGATTTCGTCAAGCCATGATAGGCAAACGATAATCGATGAAGACCACTGAGGCATGATCAATGGTCCAAAAGAAGTTTTTCCTTACTTAATCATTATAAGCCAGGAATTTATAGGGTTGTCGCCACCTAGGGTGGGCAGTCCTCTATTTTAGATATGATGGACATGGGTGATGTAATTTATATGCTCGGATGTACGATCCTTAGGGATTGTTTTGGGAGAATTCCTATTTTGTCTTTGATGACTTACATAAGGAATATCCTAGAATGATTCTAGATGCAAAATTACAAACCCATTGACTTACCTATCGGTAAAAGCTAGAGCCTTAGCTATTGAGTGAATCCTCGGATTGTCTTTAAGATAAACAAATTACCTATATTCCTTGATTTTTTTCTTTGTGGTGAGAGCCTAAAGTACGCTATGTGGGCGTATTCGGCATGATAAGTGTTATCTTTGGTAAATGGTCAATTGAATTGTTTAGACATTGACCTTACTCATTAGACTGTGGATAAAATGCTTTACTAGTAGTATATTAATTTGCTCCTTGTAAGATTCAATGCGCTAGTTGGGCGCATCAAGAATGAACGCAAATTAGTCACCAAAACCTTTTTAGAGAGGTAATTGCGCAATAGGTAGTGATCTTAAATCACTTCATGTGAGGCGCACATGGAGAATTCCATTGTATATGCTTATCGCAAGAGGTGCTGATAAGGCTTATGTTTGGAATTTAGAATTGTGATTTTGAATCACTTCATGTGAGGCGTACATGGTGGATTCCGTTGTATATACTTATCATGAAGAGGTCTTGATAAGGCTTATGTTTGGAATCTAGAATTGCGCAAGCTGTGGTCATTTTTTTTAAAATCGATCACTTATTTTGAGATGATGGGATGTTGACACTATTATGGTTTGTGTCATAATGATTAGCAGATGATGATGTCAGCAGGCAAGATTAGCTCACTCACACGAGCAATCGCCCTTGGCGCTTGGGAGCGAGCAAGGATGAGACTAGTGGTTTATTTTTGTTTGGAACCAAGAGAGACTGAAATTATCCACTACGAATGTCGCCTTGGTTACAACCAAGATGAGGTCGTGTTAAGGACCAAACATGGATGTTAGTACCCACTTTCTATGTTGTGCTGTTATGATTAGCGGATCACGAGATCTCATTTGGCGCCTAGAAGGCGAGCAAATAGAGAATTGGGTTAGGCGCTAGAAAGCGACTAGACTAATATCTGCGATTGTATCGAGTATGGCGTCACTCTTTTGGAAGAGTTACTCCACCGTAGCATGTATTCATACTACATGTGCTTGGCGACCAAGTAATGAGGTGAGAGAATGGATCCTGTTTCTTCAGTGTGAGTCTTACGTGTCATTATTGATATGACTTTCATTTATGTACCCTTTTGTGACTTTTGACTATGTCATAAGGTAAGGGGTTGATGTTACGCTACTTTGGTATGTTGCTGCGGTCATGTATGATTGGCCTTAAGGGACATCACCGGAAGCGGTCAATCCTAAACTAAATGGCATGAGTGCAAAGGGAAGATCATCTAGTATTACACCACCACTGTTGTATATTCATTGCCGGCAACTCACATCGCTCTGTATGAGAGGCGAATTGAGTGTGAATATATTGCAAGAATTGAGAGGGTCAAACATGCTCCTTTTGAGGGATTAGAGATGTTTTTTGGACCGGTGTAATTAGATGGAGTGCAGGGTATATGAGACACTATTTTTGTTCCTTTTGGGTTGATGTCTCTATGCTGGCTCATTTTGAGTTTCTAGTATAGAGCTCCCACATGCAGGTGTTCTCAGCGGTCGCACGGTGCATTGGCTAGTATGAGATTGTTCTTTTTGGGGAGATTGAGATAGAGATGTGGCAGTGTCATGCCAACTCATGTGCGAGTGGGAGATGTTAGAAATGGGCGCCCATGAGGCATGACCATTTCAACATTTGAATTTGAACCTTATCCAAATGGGTTTTGAATTTGAATTCAAACCTATTTAGGATAACCACTCGAGATCTGAGATATTATCTCCTTGGTGATATGGATAGATAACAATAACATGTTATATATACGATATATGGGTTATGGGTGATTAAGAGAAAAAAACAACGTATGATCTGAGTTCTTCCCATATCGACTCTCTCCCATAAACAACGATCAAAGCCATTTGCCTTTGTGATTTGTGTGGGTGATATTCACCATTGTAATATCACCCCACTGCTGGGTTGATTGACCATATTCAGGAAGCACGTGATTTACCCACGAGATCCTTCAGAGTTCAGATAGATTCAGAAAGGTATGACCTTGTTAATTTTTTTTATTCCGCTGCGTCATACTTTGTTTACATTATATCATTTTGAAATTAAAGAGTTGTTTCATAAGGTGTACCTTATTTGCAGTTGACGGCTACTCGTACATCCCCTTCAGTGTATTCATGAAACCCTTTATGGTCATCTCCTTCAATATGTTGTGAATCACTGATTTCACAAGTGATAATCGTATCATTGCCATCACTTTCTGATCAAGAACTGCCCAATCTTCATCTTTTTCATCTGCTTTCTTTCCCTCCGCTTTACCCAGCAACGGTCGATAAAGATCTTTCTGATACAGATAGTCCTCTATTTGTGTTTTCGAGAAAGCGAAATCATAACCCTCGAATATATTTTTTGCTTTTCCTTCTTCTAAACCCATAGCTCCCACTAAAACCCTAGACTGCTCGAACAAGCTTCAATCAGAAAATTTGTCAAACACCCCTTGCGTAATTACGCTCTAATACCAGTTGTTACAAGGTTCGACAACGTGGCTACGTACTTGGGAGCCACTAATCCACTATATTGAGTATAGAAACACTCTTCTCCTTTCTTTAAAAAACGCAACTACTTTTTTTTTTTTTTTTTTTTCTCTCTAACCCTAAAACGTATAAACACTGTTATATTATATAGGGAAAAATGTAGGGGCCGAAATTAACCAAATAGGCCTGAAAAAAATTCAGCACAATCTGGGCATAGGGGGCCCGCCCCTGCCCCCGGGCTTAGGCATTCTGCTCAAGGTTATCTGCATACCTAACAAGTCAAGGATTAACATCCCCTCCCACTCTTTCCTAATTTTTCTTAAGGTTAAGTAAACTCCCATTTGGTAATGTTTATGATTATAATTTTTTGTTTATTTTCACAAAAAATTTGAAAACAAAAACTTGTTAGATGTTCGATTTTTGTCTCCAAAAAATGGAAACAATTTTCAAATTTTACTAAATTATACAAATAAAAAAGCTATTGCTTGTAATGCAAATAGCCAACAAAATTTATAAAGGGTAGTAAGACCAAGGTGGAGGCGGAGGTGGTGATGTGGCAGAGGCAGTGATGGCGGTGAAAATGAGAGTTGCGGTCGTAGTATGGTGACATTGATAAGATTTTAATCTAAAAAATATTTTTCACCTTTTAAAAGTAAATAATAGTTTCTGTCCAAATAAGTTTGTTTCCGTTTCGGTTTCCATTTCCGTTGACTTTTATTTTTTAATATACCAAATGCCAAAAAATATAAAAAAACATTTTTTTGGCCCAAACCAACGGAGCGTTAAAATTGCAGAATTAAGGTTCTTTATCAATACCTAATGCATATAAAACTTTAGCATACCTAAATTTATATGACAAAAGACAGCACTTCAATACATTATTATATCATCGAAACAAATTTATTGTCAATTGTAATATATGTTTTTCATATTATTTTTACTCCGCATTTAGGTTTTAATATTTAATGAGTTAATTATCTAAAAGTCCTATTTACAAATGTTATGGTAGCTCATGTCCTATTTAAGATTTTTTGAATCAATAAGTCATTTTTAGTAAAACTGATATTATCATTTTTTTCCAAGTTTTAAAACTAAGAACATTATGAATTTTGCATATTAATATTTCAGATAATTATTTCACTAACTAATATTAAAGTTTTTTTTTTCTCCCTAGTTTTGCACATCAATGTTCCATCATTATGCTCCTTTATAGACACAAAATTTTTTAGTTTTGCACAAACAAATAATTCAATTTTTTCAAAAAAAAAAAACATTAGTTTTTTTTTTTTTTTGCACGTAATTTTTTTTTTCAATTTAAAAGTTTATCTTTTAAAGTTTTGAAAATCAAAATAAATGTCAAATCATTATGTTCCTTTATAGATAATCATAAATGATGAACAATCATTGTTAATTTCAACTACTAAAAATTTAATATGACTTAAAGGTCTAAAAAATCTTAGTTAGGACTTAATAGAGTATAAGTTCATAAATAAGGACTTGTGTGTAAATGTTCCATATTTAATTTACAAATTTTTTTTCTCAAATAGTTTGAAAAGTTTAAACTTTTAAGGGGTGTAAGTTGGCATAAACCAATAGCATAACATACTCAATATCTTATAAGTAGAAATTATTCAAATAGGTAGACAAAAATAAAAGAAAACTTTGATTAATAAGTTAATGAAAATTTCCAACAATACTAATTAATTTACATAAAATAAGTTAAATTAATTACTTCAAAATTGCTCAAGAAATTTAAGTATTCATGTATAGTATGTATCGCATATCTCTTATTGTATGTATCGTAATATATATATTAAACTTAAGATTTATATATTGACAATGATATGTATTGATGTTCCTCTAAAAATATCAAACCGTAAAATATATGTGGTGAATGTAAGATGCAGAAAACATTAAAAAAAAATATATATATATATATACATATATAAGGTAGATCTCTTTTATTTGATGTGGAGTTGAATCTAAAATGAGAAAAGAATATGATAGAGAAAAGAAAAAGATTAAACATAAATATGAAAAAGTAGATACCTTTAGAAATGTCCCAGCAAGATTTCCTAATCAGCACTTCCAACCAATTATTTCCAATGCTCTCCTGATCTTCCTTAATTTTCCTGACAGATTCGTAAACAGAGGAATGGCAAAAGGCTACCTCAATCATCTTTAAAGTGAGCATATCCCCCAAACTAGATGGTATTTCCTTGAGATTTTTACATGATTCCAACGATAAATGTTGAAGGCTTGGAAAGTGACTAAGCAGGTGATCCATTGCTCAACCCCAAGGTTCTTCAGTTTCAAGAATTTGAGTTGAGGAAACCCCCCATCAGTTGTTGCCCATTGATGTCCCCAGACAACATTATTCTCTAATTTGAGAAGCTCAAGCTTGGGTAACAACATCCCAAGGACTGACTGACATCTCCTCCCACTTTGTCCCTGTATATTTCTTTCAAGGTTAGCCTTTTAATATTTGCAGGAAACTTGACCTCTCCGAGAGTAGTTCGGTATCTGGGGAAAATATTGTTATGTATCTTCAAAGTCTCAAGGTTTCTTAAAAATTCTAGATTAGAAAACATCAAATTCCCCGAATTTGACAAAAAATTTCCATAAAATCATAGCTTTGTAAGATAAGGAGTCCTTGCCAATATATCCTGAACAGGTCCACAAGGGTTTAAGTTTGCAATGGTTTGTAGGTTTTCTAATACAGGGGGATGGTTGTGATCCATTACTGATTCTTCAGAACATAAAGACACAGAAAATTTTGCTTCTCCTTTAACATAAAGATGCCTCAAGCTTGGAATCTTCCAAACATTATGTGGCAGAATAATCTCAGGCCAATGTGCAAAAATAATTAGTGTTTCTAGGTTTGAGAGATTGGATGTTGATGGCGGTAATTCATAGCAACCTTTCGAACTAATTGCCAAATACCTCAGATTAACAAGTTGTGTTATTTTGCTCGGAAAGAAGGCATCCTTGTACCATAAGTCCAACACTCTAAGAAGTTTGAAGGCCCAACAAATAAACGAGCAGACATCACGAAACTGATTGTTAACAAAATCAATTTCTTCCTCCGAATTTTTTTTTCAAAACACAAGAATGATTGAACAACTGCTGGGGAATAAGACCCAAATGTAACATAGTCACATTTTTCTAAAAAGCCATAAAGGACGCACAAGTTACATTGGTCATTCAAAAAGTCAAAACGGATGCAAAGGTGACATTGCTTTTCTAAAAAGTCAGAATGGATGCATAGGTGACATTGGTTATTTGTTCTGTAATTACTCAAAGAAGAAGGATAAGCATCTTTGTCATTGTGAATCCACTGTAGAAAATTAATTTCTCTAGCTTTCTTCAAGCATAAATCATGCAAAAGATCATGCATATGACATGCTTTAATTTGACCATCAAACCTATTTCAAGCAACAATTACTAGACTTCTCTGAATTAGATCCATTAAGTAATCCTCTGCTACTTCCTTCAAGCTTCTCTACCCTGTGACAACCGGGTCCTTGTTTTATTTTTTTTTTCTTTCTTCTTCCCTCCGTTCTCCTTAGGTTTGAAACGTTCGAAAGTTATTTTCAATTAAAGTTCTTGTTCTTGTTTTCGTCGGTGTTGAATTTCACTTGTTCCGGAGGGTGCACGGTTGAGTCCGGAGTGCCCGGGAGGATGAACCTGAATTTCTGGGCTGCTGGGCCAAGGCTGCACGTGCGGGGAGAGGGGAGGTTCTGAAGATTGCACACTGCCTAAAAGGCAGGTGCGGGCTGAGGTGCGGCAGGGCCACCGCACGTGCGGGGGTGAGGGCTGCACGTGCGGGGAGGGCGCTCCGCACTTGTGGAGATGGGCGCCGCATGTGCAGTAGTCTGGGCTGCCCGAAACTCTGTTTTTTTCTCTCTTTTTGGCCGTGTGTGTATCACATTTTAGGCATTTCCCTCTCACTCTAAACCCTATTTTTCTTCTCATTCTCTCTAGAAAACCTCCTCAAACATTAAAACTCTTTGATTTTTGCAATTCCTTGGATCTAGATTCATCATCATCTCTCCCTCTCAAGCTTTGGAGATCAAAAGCTAGAGCTTCACTTGTGGTGGTGGTGGGAATCAAAGCTCTCTCATCCTTGATCCTAGGGTTTCACTTATATCTTCATCAAGATTTGAGGTAGGGGATTTCCTTGAGTTATATATATGTTTATGTAAGTTTGTGATTGATTTGTAAGCTTTCCTTTGGTATTTCGAAAATGGGTTTTTGTTTCAAAAAAAAAATGGAAGATTTTGTAGGAGAAATCTATCTTTGTCTTTTGTAAGTTCTAAATTTGAAATGTGGAATCATAATGTTGAGATTGTTGTGTTTAGAGGGCTTTTGAAATGAGATGAGGAAAGGTTAGGGTTTTTGGTGAAAAACCTAGAAGCTTGGAGGTTTTGGGAATAATGGGGGAAATCAAGGGATTTTTCTTGAAATGAATAAAAAGGGTGAGTGGGAATTTCATAATGTTGATATTATGTGATAAATTCTAGATATATAAAGGTTGGAAACCTCACTTAATTTTTCATTGGTCACCTACATATACACGTGATTATAAAGTGTACATTGTTGTGTCCCATGATATATGGGTATTGTTGTGAAAGGAAATTATTGTTTAAACATTTGCTCTAGCTTTGGAAATATTTAGAATGTGAAGGTATATGAATTGTAGGTTCATTGTTGTATAAAGATCCATGATAGCAACTTTGTATCATTTTATGAAATAACATGGAGAAGGGAAAATGAGGAATGTAATTGTTATGGTAATGTTATTGGAATAACTTGAAATTGCAGAAATGCTACGAGGCATGGATTATCACTTCATTCCACATTCTTTCAACTAATTATTATGCATTGTGTATCTAGATTGGAAACATTTACATTCAAGAAAGGAATATATACATACATATATGGTAATGAAAGCAACGATAATGTGTATTGGGTAAATACGTTGGTGAGTCCGGTTAGGGGGTGTAAACGAATTGATAAGTTAGCTTGAGTGTCCGGTGTAAAAGACCGAACACACGCGCGGAGGAGGTACCACTTCCCTTCCGGTTAGCAACCAGTAAAGTGGGGTTATTAGTAGTACTTGTCGAGCCTACTTGCAGACACCAACCTAGAGACTACCTGTGTCGTATTTACCGCCCCTTATGGTTAAAATTGGAAATTGGAATTGATGAGATTGCAAAAATGTTATCGAAAACATGGTGATTTTCAAGAAAAGCATGACATGAGACTATTTTGAAAAAGGCATTGCATGGCATTTGCACCTGCATTTAATATTGGATATCTTACATAAATGTATATACTTTGTTAGAAATTTCTCTACTGGGCTTTATGCTCACCCCCATGGGATTTTGGTGCAGGAAAAGACGTGGTGATCCCGCCAAGCTGAGGGCGTGGACAATTGTGAAGAGTACATAGCTCTATTTTGTTGTGATTTAATTGTTAGCCAAGGGTTATTTTTGTGTGGGTCCGAGAGGCCACTTTTGTGTAACCGGACTTAAGCCTTAGAAGTTGTAGCCCATATGAGCATTTATTTGTTTTGAGAACTATATGCTTCACATGCTATAGATTCATGTGTTTTCTTACCAATGAATGTATAATCTGCATGTGAAACTTTTGTGTAAACTCGTTTATTAACTATGTAAAAATGAAAGGATTATTGTTATTGTTAGTGAACGTTAGCTGATGTGATTAGTTTATGTTGAATTATTTCGGGGCATTACATACCCAATGTTTTGTACAAATCCCTCTGCTACCCATAACCAAATTAATTTCTGCACTGAAATTTCTTGGTCTTCGGGAAATGCTCCTAAATAGAGAAAGCATGGTTTCAAGTGACAAGGCAAGTGATTGTAACTCAGTCCTAGTGTGTCCAAGTATTGGTTTTGATCACTAACAATGTATGAGCTAACACTTTGGGCAACTTGTTTCCACCACTCTTGTGTCTTGTTGTTCTTTGCAAGAAGTCCTGCTATAACAACAATTGTCACGCCCTATATTTTATTACTCGGATAACCTTACCAATATTCATTAATTAAGTCCATTTACAAATAACATTTCATCATTGGATGAAATGATGAATAATTAATTATACATATTCCCTCTCATTATACAACAATGACATTTACATACAAATAAAAGAAATGTCCTGAGGCTTACAGTAAAAGAGAGGACACTACTCTTTACAAAAAGATAGCACTCAGCCAAACAACCAATGAAGTAGTACAATCCATTTCTACATTACACTTATGAAATGGTAAGACCCATTGTTTGATCTTCAAATCCGAAAAGTATTCCCTGTACACATGTACAGGCAGAGGGTGAGCAAAACTCACCGAGCAATCTCATATTAAAACATTAAAGGATGTGAGAGTACAAAGATACTCTTATATATTCGTGAAATCATATCATATCAAAATCATAAGGTTTTATCACATAATCTCTTAAATCCATTTTATTTAATTAACCACAACCAGTTAACTTAAATAAATAAACATGTTTCAATAGTAACATGACATTCTTTTTAATCCATTCAATTATCTCATTATCAATTGAATCATTAAACAATTCATCAAATCCATTTTAATTACATGACAAATGTATCCATGTTTCATAACAATTTTCATTTCTTAATTCATAATCCTGGCTCAGAACCTGGCTATACCCTTTACATCCTTTCAACTTTGAGTTTGAAACAAGACTCAACATTTAGCCAAATAATTTAATGAGATTGTAACTCATCTTTTAAATACCCTCATAATTCATAATGGATACACATTCTGATGTTGTATCAAAAACACATAAACCACTTCCTTACTTTACCGAAGATACACATTTTGGTGTTGTATCAACATAACATAGAAACACTTCTATACTTCACAATTGATAATGATATACATTTTAGTGCTATATCAAATCAATTTAAACACTTCCATAATCCACACATGATACACATTTTAGTGCTGTATCAACGGAGTCCATCCCCTATCTCCTCCCAAACAATATCCGGTTTAGAGGTCCATCCCCTATCTTCCCTTAAACCGTGGAGTACATCCCCTATCTCCTCCCAAACAATATCCGATTTAGAGGTCCATCCCCTATCTTCCCCTAAACCGTGGAGTACATCCCCTATCTCCTCCCACACAACACATGTATATAAACATAGATCATATACAATCAATCAATACATAAAGTTAATGTATTATTCCAACCGCTATTTCGATAGCATACTCAATTGATTAGTTTTAGTTTGTCTAATCATCATGCATGGTCTACAACAATCAAGACTATCCTCCACCGATAGCTCAAAGCAGTTATTTCTAAACAGAAAATAAATGCACCAAATGGATATAAAATCAACATTTCAACTAGGTGAGCGATAACTTGTCCAACTACACCATCTGGTCCCGTACATTCCCAATTCCAACATTTTCAATTTCGTTTCTCATTTCTCAAATTAATTTCACAAATTAATTTCTCAATGTAATTAAGGCATTATTCATAACAACCCTAAGGTTCCATTTTCATCAATGTTTCAACATTAATCCCATTTCTCCATGCCAAGCATGCATATAGGTTTTATATATTTAAAACCCCAACTTTTGTAAAATTACACAAAGGCCCAAACTTTCTCAAAATTACACAACAACTTCCAACATATCAAAATGCTAAAATTTAAAGACAAAGCTCATAAAGAGGAGTAGGATATCCCTACTTATTAAATATTACCATTTTTATCAAAATCCTCATTTAACTGCAACATGTTAAATTTTCACCGATAGCCAAAATAGTTATCTCTAACATATTAATTAAAAGATAACAACATAGGCATATAATCCAACATATAACTATAACTTGGAATCTCCCATGATTCCCAACATTTAGAAACAAATCATATTCCTCATTTTATCAAAGATGAACAACTACACTAGTTTTCATATTATAATCACGTCCGGTAACCTCTCAAGGTCCATTTCTAACCGTGTCGGTTTTATTCCAACAAATACATTAAGTAAAATAATACCGTTAATGCCCAAGAAAACATTATTTTCTTTCCAAACTCATTCTCCAAGCATTATTCAACTATGACATCCTATTTTGATTGAAAGCCCCGAAAGTTAAACGTAATTCCTTTATTTTTTTTAAAAATGCTCTTTTGGCCACAAACCAGTAAGAATTTCAAAACCAATCGAATCGAAATCCGTTTTTGTTCAAATTAAAAACATAACTCTTTCATAACCTTACAAACATATTCCAAGTTTACACTTTCGCAATTTGGGCATCAACTTTTTATTTTTCTCAAAATTTCTCTTTTAAGCAAATAAAACATAAAATTTTCACAAAATTCTAATTAAATTATATACAACTCTAAACTCCATATAATCAAGCAAAAGTGCATAAAGAAGTGTAAGAAAAATCTCTACTTAACATTTTACACAATATTCCTCAATATCAATTTATTTTTCTCAAAAATAAATTCCAAAACTCAAGGGTGAGATAAATATTTCAACCTTAGTTCCTCAAAATAAATTATTTAACCATAATATGATGTAGATATAATCCATACAACTATTAAATTCTATTTTCAGATTTCTTTTACAAAATTAACAACACAAAATGATTTCTCCAAAATCAATTTCAATATACCAACATTCTTAACATTTCAACATAATTTTTCTTTCAAAAATTACCAAACAAAAATCTGAAAATATACCTATATGCAATACCTCTTATAATGATATATTTTTTTCTCAAAATAATCCCAACATAGCTTTAATGTAAAAATATGAAGAAAGTCCCTATCTCAAATATGAAGAAAAATAAATCTGAAAATGCAAACGTCGCCCGATCATGAATCCGAGAACACCGTTGCAAAGATTACGACGAGTTCTCCAACTTTCATTTACAACACTCTTGCAAAATCTTACTCTAAGGACTCCCACTCTAAGCTCAAAGCTTGAGCAACAATGGAGGAGGAGAGAGAGAAGAGAGAGCCGAGAGATAGAGAGAGGGAGAGGGAGAGAGAGAGGACCAAAAGTGGGAGAGAGCAAAAGCACCTCTCTGGAAAATTCAAAGAAAAGAATGGAAAAGGAGTGGACAACCCCACGTGGGTGTTTGTCTTTCCTTTTTTTTTTTTATATTTTATTTCTTTAACCACACTCACCAAAACATAATCATTAACATTCCATCATAATTATTTTTATAAATATAGATAATTTTTTGTAATAATAATTCAGAATTTTATAATATAAATTATAAAATGATACAATTTTTCTCACCACAAAAATATAACATTTTTGTACACCACAAAATATAATATTTTACTCATTACGAAATATACACCCATTTTATTCACTACAAAAATATATAATTTTTTACCATATGGTACACACCATAAAATCAACTATCAAATATTTATTATAATCCTATATAATAAATAATAACAACTCCGAAAGTGGTTACTACCAATCACATAAATAAAAGGATCAAACATCCAAAACTCACTTTCAAATTCTGCTGTAAATTAAACTGAATACCAATCAGTCCGTGAATTTTCATAAAATAAATACTCATCAATAAATCTTGAAATTTTTACTCGACGTGCTAGACTCGTATGTGAACAACATACAAAAATTTCATAATTTTCTGAGACCGGTAACTATTTTTAAAAAATACAAAACCGAATTGTTTTCGCACAGAATTTACACAGCACTCAAATTCAAAAATTTGCTCAATTAAGTTATGCACTGGCTATTTAAAAAAAAATATATTCTGGGTCATTACAACAATTGCAAGTGGAAGCCCTGGACATTTTTTCGTTATTTGCTTTCCTATTTCAATCAGTTTTGAAGGGCAACTTTCATCCTGAAACACCTTTTGTTGAAATAATTCCCAACTTTCTTCTTCAGTTAGAAAATGCAGACAATGAGTATGGCTATCAGGTGACGTTTGCATGGGCCGACTAGTAAACATAACCCTACTTCCATCTTTGTCCTTTGGTAAATACATTTTAAGATCGACCCAAACACCAATATCCCATACATCATCAATGACGATGAGATATCTTTTTCCCTTTAATTTTTTATACAACATTTCGCCTAACATTTCATTGCTCATGTGTTTATCTTCATCAGTAAGGACATTAAAATGTAAAATGTCCAACAACATTTCTATTTTTTTGGGTACTTGAGAAATATAGGTCCATGCATGAATATGAAAGTGGCAAATGATATAAGGATCATTGTATAGTTTTTTGGCTAAAGCTGTCTTACCGAGTCCAGGCATCCCAACAATTGACACAAAGTCTAGATGCTTATTCCCACCAGCAAGTTGCTCTTTTATAGCCAATGCCTCGCTATCAAAGCCCACTATAATTTATGCCTCGACCATGGCACTATTTTCCATAGATGATGCCTCTCATTTGCAATCAAGCTGTTCTCTCACTGTGTATTAGCTGCTTCAGTTTCTTCAAGACAGAATCTATAGCAGAATTGGTGATTAAGCAGAGAATCTTGAAATGGGCTGGTGCTGTCTATCCAGAAAAAGAAAAAAAAGAAGGCAGATCATTCAGAGTGAAGAAGCAGAAGGAGCAGCTGGCTTCTTAATTTTGGGCCCAAAAGGAAACATTGAAAGCAGAATTGTGAAGCCAAAAGTAAAGAGAAAACAAAAGCGCTTTGCTTCTACTATGCTGAGAAACTCAGACCTTGAAAACTAAAAGCAGCAGAATGAAACCACCTCTAATCAATCCGACCTTGGAGTGATCTATTCGGCCGTAAGAATCAATTTTTGTTATTTTCGTAAATTTTAAACTGTGCCATGTCATTGAAAGAGAAATTATATGGTCATTCAGATTAATAGTCTGTGTATTTTATTTCTTGTGTCATTTAATATCTACGCTTTCTATTGACTTAATTTTGATTCTTAATTTTAGAATTTGTATTAATTTGGTCAAATTGACAAAGTCATTAGAGTTTTTATACAAAAAGTGATCATCAAGTTGGATGATGTTAACTAATTAAATTGATCAAGTTTACAATTTTGTCTCTAAAAACATGACACCTACCGCTCATGTGTGCAATTTTTATAAAATAATACTAACAATTGCAATCAATTGGACCAAATTAAGACAAAATCAAAAATTCATAATCAAAATATATCTAATTAAATTTAGAGAAACCAAAATGATACAAAAACCAAAATATGGAGACTATCGATATAATTTGCCTGAAATTATAATATAAATTTGTTCACGGCACCAACCTCTACCATATGCCTCGACTTTGGAGTTAACTGGGCTATATAATTGACATATTTGTTGTAATCTATTGGGAATATTTTTTATTTTATTTCTGAAAATCACTATCAATGTTTGGCTCCATTTGGATCATGAGATGAGAAAATAAAATAAATTATTGGAGTATCTCACTTAAGTTAAAAAATAAATAAAGAGCATTGCCATTCAAATCCAAAAATTAAATCCACTTTTTAAACCCAATGATGTGCCAACAAATTAGAATATATAAGGCAATTTTTTTTTTCCTATCTTCTCTAATTATCAATCAATCATATCACTTATACATCATTGGGTCTAGAAAGTGGGCTTGTATATCATTTTTCATGAATAAATGGTTATGTTTTCTCATATTCTTGTTTAGATAGATAACGATTAAAAGATGATACATGTGTGGTTTTATTGTATTTGTATTGTATTTACAGGGATAGTTTAGGCATTATAAACTTTTTGTAAAGAGGTTGGCTCTAAATGCACCCCAAAATTTTGGAAATTCTATTTCCAATCACCAGTTCTTCTCACTCCACACACTTAATGAATTTTTTTTAATTACATTTTTATCCTAAAATAAAAATACCAAAATACCCTTTATCTTCCACATCCAAGAGCCTAATTTCCAAACCACCCAAAAACTTCTAACCCTAACTAGTAGCCGAACCACCTCCGGCCTCCTCTCTTGACCACCTCAACCATTCTCCATTATCTCTGTCACCTCATGATGGCCCATCTCTGCAGGCCCTATTGTTGCGATCTCTGCCATCACGATCGGGCCTTCCATCACCAACACCATCATTAGCGTTACCTTGACACACTCTATCTTCTTCTTCTTCTTCGTCGTTGCCGCGTCTCTCCCATTATTTTCTTCTGCAACTCGCACCTCTCTCTCTCTCTCTTCTTCTGCAACTTGATGAAGAATGATGTCGGCTAGAGAGGAAGAATGGCGCAAACCCTAGATATAGGATTTTCAGAGAAGAAAATAAGAAAAAGACCAACACCATCATTAGCGTTACCCTGACACACTCTATCTTCTTCTTCTTCTTCTTCGTCGTTGTTGCCGTTGCCACGTCTCTCCCACTATTTTCTTCTGCAACTCGCACCTCTCTCTCTCTCTCTCTCTCTCTCTCTCTCTCTCTCTTCTTCTGCAACTCGATGAAGAATGATGTTGGCTAGAGAGGAAGAATGGCGCCAACCCTAGATATAGGATTTTCAAAGAAGAAAATAAGAAAAAGAAGAAGGAGATAGGATGGAAGGTTGCGACAGTGATGGCATGAGGGTGGTGGCGTCGGTAGTGAAAGGAGGAAGGGGGTAGAAAAAGGGTTTAGAAGTGAGGCAAGTAGAGTGAGGAGGAGATTCATCGAAGAAGGAGGAGGTGACGGCGATGGGCTATGGCATCGAGCGGCGTCGGCTAGGGTGAAGGTGGCGACAGTGGCTAGTTAGGGTTAGAGATTAGGGTTAGTGTTGTAAGGATGAAGAAGACGGTATTTCTGATATAATGAGTTGTATACTGCGTAAAATATTGTTTTTCAAATTCATTAAGTGTGTGAACTGAGATATGATATGCATAGAGATAAAAGAGTGTAGAACTAGAATTTCTCCAATATTTTGGTTGAACACCCATTTTTCTAATTTTTTTTAATACAATTTTGTTCCCTAGCTAAATGACCGCAATGGCCAAAACCCTAACCCCAACCAATCACTTTGCTCCCGCCAGAAACCCAACTCCGACAACCCCTTCTCGACTTCTCTCATCACGCCCCACCCTCATCACCGTCTGGTGCCACCACCAAACCTTTCGCCACTACTGCCGTCACTGCCATCAACGACGGCCCTTCACCCTCCTCTGTAACTTCACCACCTCCAACCATCCTCTACAACTTCTTCATCATCGTCATCATCTTCTTCTTCACTACATATACAAAGTTTCGAACCTGAGACCATAGAGAGATGACACCTAGGCACCAGGCCAAGGCCAACGCCAACCCCTTGGGGTTCACTGACTCTTCTTATGGCCTTAAAAGTTAACTATGTTAGAATATTTTCAATCTTTCGCTTTTTCTTTCATAAAAAAATTGATAAAAAAATGTTAAAAAATTATTTCCAATCATTTCATCAAATCAAGTAAGAGTTTTTTTGTTTTTTTATTTTTTATTTTTTTTTTATCAAATTAATAAGTCATCAAATTCTTCACTAAATTTGAATTAGATGAAAAATTAACAAGATAAAAGCATTAAAGATGAATTCATTAAACACCTTGTAGCCGACAACCGCAACCCTCATCACACCTCCACTGCCATCCCATTCTCCCCACTCAATCCACAAAGTCAAAAATCAAACCCAAAACAAACAAATAAAAAAGAAACAAATAAACCAAGCCAAATACCAGAAATCAGTGACTGGGTTGCGGTGGTGGTAGCTTGTTGTGGCAATTCATCAAACACCTTGCAGCCATTTACCGCAGCTGCCCTTGAGAATTGGAGAGACATGAGTCCCAAACATCAAGAACCAGATATTGAGCATTGAGGGGAAAATTTTTGAAAGAAACAACTGGTTTCCAGGAAAAGAAGGTGAGTTCTTTGGGATCAGAAGCCAACAAACTGGGATTTTTGGCAGGACAACTGGTGATGACAAAGAACCTTGACTTGAAATGGGTTAATGATGTCGAAACCCAATAAAAAATTGAAAAACTGATCTTTCAGAGTGAAGAAGCAAAATGAGCAACTGGCTTCTTGAACATTGAAAGCAGAATTGCAAGGCCACAAGTAAAGAGAAACAAAAGTGATGAGTTTTACTTTGTACTATTGTTGACCGGTGCGCCATGCATTTTTCTTGCAGTAATGCTAAGGCCTCACAATTGAAATTCCAATACACCCCAATAACGTGACAAGGAAGTAGAGTGGCACATAAATAAAAAGGTTGACGCCTATCATTTTATATTATTGTGAAGATTTTATGAATCTCAAACATTTTCCTTCCTCGTGTTCAAATGTGTTTTATAGCTGAATAGGTATTAACTTTAGTTTTATATGTTGAAATCTCGAGATATTCATTTTTATCATTTAATATCATTTCTCAAATCTCAAAATAAATGATCTCAATTTTTAGTCACACGATTTTCAACTTACTATCAATGTCCTATTGAAATTAATCTAGGAGATAAGCTTGTTGCAATTATTAAAAGAGATAGTAGACTACTCAAAATTTTAGGCCCAATTAGTCTCCTCAAGGCTTTTAGACTTAAAGCAATAATTTTAAATAAGGTATATTTTAAAAATAATTTTATAGAATTTTAAGAAAAATATTTCAATTTTTTAGGTGAAAATTATTATTAAATATTTAAATTTAATTTTTATACTTTTTTTTTTTTGATAAACTACCAATAGGTCCTACTTTGGAGACTTATTACCCAATAGGTCCTACTTTGGAGACTTATTACCCATTAAGTCCTATTTGATATAATTTATTAAGTGATAAAGATAAATTTATCAGTCTTTTTTTTATGAATAATTTTATAGTGATAAATTTATCAATCTCTTTGTTTTATGAATAAATTTTTAGTGATAAATTTATCACTCTCTTATTTTTATAGTGTTAAATTTATTAGTTAGGACCTATATGTAAATAAGTCTAGTTAACAGGACTAATTGGTAAGTACCCTTTTTTTTTTGATGACTAAATGTCGGGATTAATTTATGCATATCTCGACTAATTTTGAGACCCATGCAAATTGCCCTGTGCACGTGGATCGGATAAATCTTGCACAAAGCTTGCAGGCATGACAGCACACCCTAGGCCTTAAGTTGCATCTAATAGACCAACTCCTTAGGGTTAATTTTTATACATATTTAGATATCTAATTGATATTTTAAGGATGGTTGAAAGAGTAAAATGAAATTTTAAATGAAATTTTAGTGTTATGTTGACAACTTATGTTTGATTATAGACGACAATTGATAATAGGGTAACATTGATCTCAAATCAAATAATTTAGGTGTGAAATAGATGTTATTAAAAGAATATAAATTAAATTGATTTTTAAATAATAATTTGAAGGCAAAATGAAATTTCAATGTAATTTTACTTCTCAATCAACTTAAACTCGGTATCATTTTTATTATTTTTGTAAATTGTTAAACTGTGTCATGTACTTTTACGTTGTGTTTGGTTGGAAGATTTGGAAAAAATTTAAAAAGAAAAAGGGAAAAAAGTGGGCGAAATGTAATTTCACACACCTTTTCCAAATCTCTTCTCAAATCCCCTAACCAAACACAATGTTAGTATTAAAAAAATATAATAAAAAAACAGAATTTAAAGCAAAAATGTTATGAATCATAAAAATTATTTTAAATTTTACTTCAAAACTGTGTGTGGTATAAATTTAAAGGTAATGGAATGTAGGCCATCAACATAATAAATGTAAATTATTGATTCCCTTTTGAAAAAAAAATAATTTTCTAAGTATTTTTTTTTTTCTAAATTTCGAACATTACTAAAATAAAAATATAAATGTGGTCATGGTGCTACCTATGGACTATTATTGTTTTTGGTATGACTTATAAGTTGTCTTTTTTGTTTATTATGAAAAAATGTACAGAAAATAAGAGAGATGATGTCATCCAAATAAACCAATAAATCAATAAGCAACTCATTTATTAAGTAGTATCTCAGCTTTTTCTTTTTTGAATTTTCACTTCTTATTAGCAATAAACCTGTGCTATGCACAAAGTGAAAATTTTATATTTTTTTAAATATAAAATATTATAAAATAAAAATAATTCATCATATTTATTTCAATGCTATAAAAAATTTCTATTAAAACAAAAATAGTTTAATAATTTTAAACTAATTAATAAAATTTAATTGTTACAAAAATGTCAAATTTCATCAAGGATCTATATTGATTAGATGAATTGTAATATTAACTAACTTTTAATATCTCTAACAAAAAATAGTTTAAAAGTCTTACGGTGATTTATTGCATGAAATAATATCTTGAGCGATAAGAAAGTTTTGTAAGGTATGAAAAAAAAATGTTTGTGATTGTGTGCCTGTTAGAGTTTTATGTAGAGAGAGAACAGATTGGAGAAAAAAGAAAATGAAGAAAAAAAAATTTTAATCTCTCCTTTTGAATTTTTATAAGAGATAATAGATTTGAACAAATTAAGAAAGTTTCTTTAACTTTCCTTTTGAAAAGCATAAGTCATAGGATATTATTAATCTCTATAATTATCTATTTAATGTGTTAACCCATAATATTTTTAAAAATTATTTTTTAATTTAAAAATTCACAAATTCAAGGAAAAATATTGAAACTCTCACAAGATTTCTCATGAAAAGTCTGTTTTGCTTTATATATAGTATAGATTTGTTTGGTTTTAAATTTTCAAAAACAATTTTTTTAGTATTCAATTTATATTTTTTTATTTTTATTTAATTTTTTTGATATTTTAATTAATTATTTTATTTTTAGATTAATTTAATTTAAATATACTTAAAAAATTAAAATATTTGTGAAGAAATATTTAAAAATTCAATAACCACACCCAAAAAAAAAAAAATTTGAAAATATACTAAATTTTAAGTACAAAAGTTCTTCAACCCATTTACATCTTTGTAGGCTCACTTCATATCTATCTCGATAATTCAAATCATTTATCACATAAGAGTCATTGAAAAAATTATTCACGCAAAAAATCAAATTGATTGAATATTAATATCTATATATTTTGTTTAACAACAATGAATGATTTTTTGATCCTATCATATGAATACTGATGTCTAATTGACTTAATTTTTTAAGTAGATATTCTTTTCAATGGAGCTTCCCTAGCCACCACCCACCACCAGCAACTCTGGCCACCCTTGTTCGCCTCTCCCAGTTTTTCATCACCTCCGGCAGCCCATTCCCCACCTCTTTGCTATTTCTTAACCCTTTTCGACGACCTTTATGTCTTCCTGTCACTCATGTCAACCCCTTCACACAGAGAGACATCGATCATAGTCCTTGCTTGCCAATCCCTACCTTCCAACTCGATAATCCTCCCCTACTGATGCAGATTGAATTTAAAAATCATATAATTTATTTATATTATTTTACTTTTGATTAGGATTATTATTTATAGAAAAAAAATTAGTGAAAGATTCCTCACTAATTTTGAGTAGAATATATTTTTTTTGTTATTAGTTGGGTGGATTATTAACTTTGGGTTGAAAGATTCTGTGGGGATATATTTTCAGAGTACCAACACGTGGCGAAGGTGACGCCGACGTGTCAGTCGAGGTGCCACGTGTCTTGGTCGTAATGCCGAGGTTATCTCGGCTAGGCCGAGGTTACCTCCGAAGATATCGAAATTCGGGGTAAGCGGATAAGGGACAAGAGTCCTAGTATGAGGAAGGATTTCAGTCTAGATAAGGATAAAGCTCTTAGGGAGTTTATCTTTATCTATTGAAAAGCCTAGGATAAACAGAGAACTAAAGTCCATTGAAGCAAGGTTCCTATTGGGACTAGGATTGAGTTAACTATAAAAAAAAGGCACCCCCGATGGGTCTAAGGTACGCAAATTATACTCTGAACAGTGAGTTTAGCACTATTGATTATCTTTGAGAGATATACTGACTTAATTGTCAGAGTGCCCTCGGGTGGACGAACCACCACCAGAATCTTCTCTTTCTGTTACAAGTCAGCCAGGTGTCATCTATTCTGTCAGTACTCTCCAGCTGATTACTGAGTTGGCAGTGTGGTAAGAAAATCACTCACACAATTTGGTGCCGTCTATGGGAAAGAAAAAAGAATAGATGGCCAATAACGGACAGAAGGAGAAGGTTGGGGATGACAGTCCTAACGGGAGTGTGAGACCTGTTGACGTTAACGTCGAGAAGGACAATTGCAACGAAGACCAGAATTATGGAGTGAAAGACGCCGGCCAGGAAGGCGACATACCAAAGTAAATAGACCAAAGCGGATACTATAACGAAGATAACCTCCAGGTATGGAAAGACAAATGCCTACAGATGGACAAAAAGGTTAAAGAGATGGCGAACAAGTTGGCGGACCTGCAATCGGTCGTCAACTTCATGATGCAGAACAACGTAATGCAGCCACCATTCCCACTGCAAGACATGTCGATTCCAGCGGCTAATGCCCAAAAAGAGGGGACAGAAAACTATCCCTATAGCGCCCCAGCACCCCAGAAGCAAAAGACATTCTCACCGGCCTTCAAGAGAGGTCAGGCGTGGAGAGCCAAGAAGGGAAGGATCTCGAAGGACACAACACACCAATGAGGGAGACCCCAGAGAACATCGGCATGTTCAAAGGCAGGAATTGTGCTTTGGTGCGACCATTGGAGAAAGGTCAAAAAGGGCTCACAACGAGGCTGAAAACAGTGCACCTAAAAGACTGAAATTAAGAGATAGCCGAGCTCCTGAGCGGACCAAAGAGGACGTAAGAGATTACCTCAAGAGGAAACAAGATCATGCCGAGGTAACCTCAACTATTAAACCAAGAACACCATTCTCTGTAGAGCTAGACAAAGTTGAGGTCCCGAAGAGATTCAGTATGCAGAGGTTCCAGATATACGATAGGAAGTCGGACCCCAACTTTTACATCGGATTATACCTGAATGCGATAGCGTTGTACACTGGGAACGAGCCATTGCTCTGCAAAGTGTTCCCTTCATCATTCGGGGAGATTGCATCGGACTGGTTTCACAAACTGCCTAAGGGAAGTGTGAAGACCTGGGAAGGCTTGGCTGAGATGTTCGTGGCCAGGTTCGTGACAAACAAACTACAACCCTTGAGGGTAGATGCCCTAATGACTCTGAAGATTGGCAAGGATGAAAGCCTGAAGGCCTACGCCAAGAGGTATTACGAGGTGCTCAATCGAATACCAGAATGCAACCAAGAAGTGGCCGTCGTATCATTTAAGAACGGCCTGAAAGATAGATGCCTACTCAGAAAATCACTGGCAAAGACATTGCCAAAAAGCATGGAGGAACTCATGGCCAAAATCGAGAAGTATGCCAGAGCCAAGGAAGACACACCAGGAACCACGTCGATAAAACAAGAAAAAGGAAACGGCTCGCCGAAGCGAGGCCGAGGTAATAATGGATCCAAAATGCAGGAGATAGGACTAAGGGCTGCACAGGCAGTCACAACTGTGTTCCGAATCCCCATTCACAAAATCCTGGATAAAATCCAAACCCAGCCCTATTTCAAAGCCCCAGCAAGGATACCAGGAGAGTTTATGGGATGAAGCCTTGGAAAGCATTGTGCTTACCATAACCAAGAGGGGCATATGACCCAGGGTTGCAGAGCCCTGAAAGCGCACCTGGAAGACCTGGTAAGGCAAGGCCATTTGAGGGACCTTGTAGATGAGGCCAGGACAAGGAAAGAGCAGGCAAAACTGCCTCAGGCACTGGCAGCTCCACCTCTTCCAGCATAGCAGCCGCCGGCTGGTGGACCTCGGGTAATTAATGTAATTCACTCGAAGGTCAACGAAAATTGTAATAACCTCGACCCTGATTAACGCTAATTGGAACTTAATTATGCCTGATAATAATTAAGAAGAAATCCGGGACTGATTAGCATGTGCATTGCATGAATTATGTGTTTCTACCTGTTTGGTGTCAAAACATCTGTTTGTGTTTCAAACTTTAATTCGCAAATTGGAAGCCTTATCGGCACCCGATTCCGAAATTGATTAGTGTTTTGGACTAGTTAGATTTTATGTAAATTTATGGTAGGCCCAATTAAAATTTGATTTGGAATGTTTAAAACTGATTAAATAACATTTTAATAATGAGCCTAGCTTAATTACAGAATTGCCATTGAGTGGCCATTGTTTAATTTTATTCTTGAGTTCATACACTTAAACAAAAACATCCTTCTTAGCCAATTCCTTGCTCTAAACCGATTGAGGGAGAGAGAGAGTAGGAAAAACTTGAATTCAATTACAATCTTGGCTAGACACTAGGAGATTTGAAGGTTTATAGCAACATTAAGCTCCTAGACTTGAAACTAAGGGTTTAAGGTAAGAATTCACCCTCTCATTTGTGTAATTGAACTAGCTCTTGCAAGTTTCTTGACTTGTAGAAGATTAAATTCTAGATTTGGTTAGAAATGGTGGAATTGGGTAGTATATCATGCATGCATGTTTATACTCTTGCCATTTGAGGTTGTTTTCATCCCAATTTTGCATGCATGTCTATATTTTGTTAGAGTTCATGAATTCATCAAAATTCTGGGTTTAATGATGCCATGGATCATGATTTGAAGCTTTGAAATGCATTTGAACTCTTGCATGTTGGATTGCACTTTGTTCTTGAAAATGGGTTTGTAAATGATGCTCCAATTGACTCACTCTTGGGCAATGATTCTATAAATTTGCTTTTGCAACTTAATATACTATGAGTTTTAGGTGTTTTTCCAGAATTTGGGCCCAAGGAGTTGAGTTTTGGGTTGGAGAATGCTTGGTTCGAACTTGGGAGGCAAATCTGGAAATTCCATAATTTGGCTTCCTCGCTCGAGCGAGCCCTTTGATTTTGCAAGCTCGCTCGAGCGAGCATCGAGCGAGCATCGCGCGGAAAAAATCAGCATTCAGTATTTTTACTGTTTCATCAGACCGCTCGAGCGAAGGAAGGTTCGCTCGAGCGAAGCCTTTGATTTTGGAAGCTCGCTCGAGCGAAGGGAGGCTCGCTCGAGCGAGGCCCCTGTTTTCAGCAACTTTTGAAAAACATTTTCTAAGGCATTTTTACACCTCCATTCCATCCTAGGCATTCCTAGGCCATGATTAAGACTCCATACTAAGGGTAAGGGGGTTAGGTACACACTTAGAATTATGGGTGTGAGTTTTGTACATTTAGAAATGCGTATTTCAAGTGTGTGTCCATTATGTGTTATGTAGGTCGCGTGCCACATTCTGTTTGATCATTTGGCTCCGCCTCTCGGTTTCAACACCCACTGTGAGTAATAACATTGTAAAGATATGTTCAACTGTACTTATTTTCTGTGAAATAAAATGAGATCTATTTTCTGTAAAGATATGTTCTATACAATGAATGGTTGTTCGATTTCTGACATGTATCGTGACATCCTTAGTATTGTGTGATACCTACAGCCATTACCCGGTATCGGAGGTTCCCTTGTGGAACTACGCTTTATGCGTTCTGTTCTGTTACGCTTTATGCATTCTGTTTGTGCTTGTTACGTCTGGGAGGCCCGCCATGGGGCTTTCTTTCGATACATTACGGATCCGGAGGTTCCCTTGTGGAACTACGCTTTGTGTGTTCTGTTCTGTCACGCTTTATGCGTTTTGTTCTGTTATGCTAATGGATGTATCACGTAAATTTAATTATGACTTACGATTTCTGTCTATATATGATTCGATCTGATCAAGCATGATTTTGATACAATATGAATTGATTTCTAAAATCTGTATGAACTCATTCATAGAAAACCTCTTTACTCTGTTATTATTCACTGGGCTTTCGCTCACAGTTTATTATATATATGTAGGTGAGCCGGCACAAGACCCTAGCCAGAGTTGATGGCCCTCTGTTTTTGTTTTTGGTCAACCACCTGATGCGCCTCCCGAGGAGGTTCCGCCTGAAGCCTAACACCGGGGCAGTTTTGTGTCATGCTAGTCAATGGTTGTGTTTTTGCAATGTCGAATCTTGGGAGTACCTTGTGTAAATATTTTGTACATATTGGTGTGTTTTGACTGGCATGCTATGTATATAAATAAGTTTTAACATTTCTCTGTCCCATGTATGTCATCACAGCTCATTGGACCTTGTTTATTTTACATTATTGCTTCCGCAGCCCCTTAATATTTGTTAATCTGTTTGGAGGCCGTAGGTAATCCACGGATTACTAGCCGGTTACATCGCTAAACCTATAGGGGCGGGTTTGGGTCGTGACAAAAATGAAGTACGGGGGGAGACCCAAAAAGTAAAACACCTACAGCACGTCTACCAAGTTGGGGAGAAGAGACATCGGGCAGAGGAGTGCCAGGGACCGGTAATGTCCTTTACTGAAGCCGACCTTGAGGTACAACATCCGCACAACGATGCCTTGGTAGTATCCCTCCAGGTTGGAGAGTGCCAAGTGAAACTCATCTTAATTAACCAAGGCAGCTCTTGTGACATCATGTATGTTAGATGTTACAAGGAGCTAGGCCTTCACCCTGATGATATGGAACAATCCAACAGCTTGATGGTCGGGTTCAATGGAACGCCGACATGGCCACTGGGCGCAACAAGCTTGGAGGTGCAGGCTAGCACTAAGAAGATAAAGACAGAATTCACCGTGATCGACACGCCCTCCTCTTACAATATTATCTTGGGAAGGCCATGGTTGCATGCAATGTGGGTTGTTCCCTCAACATTGCATCAGCTATTGCGGTTCCCAATAGAGCATGGGATAGAAGAAGTCAGAGGGGATTAGCTGCAGGCAAAGAACTGTTCCATGGCAGCAATGAAATCCACCTGCAGCATACGAGAACCAGAGAAGGCAGAGATCGAAGACGAGGATGTGGAGGTCCTAGAGGATGTCGGCAAAGAGCCAGCCAAGAAGAGTGAAGAAGCACTGAAGAAAATCCTCGTCTAGGAGGGGGATGAAGAACGCTTCTTTCTTCTCAGCTCAGGCTTAGCCAAAGAAGAGAAAAAAGAGTTGGAGGCGTTCCTGAGAGCAAATATTGAGGTGTTTTCTTGGACGCCTTACGAAATGCCTGGCATTGACCCTGAGGTCACTTGCCACAAGCTGAATGTTGACAGGTCGGCTAAACCTGTAATTCAACGAGCAAGAAGACCGACGTTGATGCACATCGAAGCAGTAGAAGAGGAAGTCGACAGACTACTGGAGGCCAGGGCTATTCGAGAGGTAAATTACCCGACATGGCTATCAAATACAGTGGTGGTGAAGAAAAAGAATAATAAATGGAGAGTTTGCGTGGACTTTACCAGCCTGAACAAGGCCTGTTCCAAAGACAGTTTTCCTCTACCCAAGATTAACCAACTGGTAGACGCCACTTCGGGGCATGGAAGGATGAGCTTCCTGGATGCCTACAGGGGATACCATTAGATAGCCATGCATCCCCCAGATGAGGAGAAGACTGTGTTTATCACCCCAAAAGGGCTGTATTGCTACAGAGTGATGCCTTTTGGGTTGAAAAACGCAGGAGCAACTTACCAAAGATTGGTAACCAAGATGTTCAAACACCTGATTGGCGGAACGGTGGAAGTTTACATCGATGACATGGTCGTGAAGACCAAAGAACCAGAAGGCCAAAGAACCAGAAGGCCATTTGGCCGACCTGAAAGCAGTCTTTGACATTCTTAAAACATATCGGCTCCGACTCAATGCATTGAAGTGTGCATTTGGAGTTGGATCTGGTAAGTTTTTGGGATATTTGGTGACCAAAAGGGGAATTGAGGCCAGCCCAGATCAGATTAAGGACATCCTTGAGTTGAAGAGCCCGACGTCGGCAAAACAGGTGCAGATGCTAACTGGAAGGGCTGCAACCCCGAATAGGTTCATAAACAGAAACTCAGACAAGTGCAAACCTTTCTTCAACTTAGTGAAGAAGGCCACAGACTTCTTATGGACCAAGGAGTGCGAAACTGCCTTGGCCGACTTGAAGAAGTACTTAACCACGGCTCCAGTTCTCTCAAATCCAGAACCTAGAGAGGAGTTATTTTTTAACTTAGCAGTTTCAGAACACGCAGTAAGCGTAATGACAATCCGAGAAGAAAAAGGGGAGCAAAAGGCTGTTTACTATGTAAGCAAAACCCTGGCCGACACAGAAACGAGGTATCTACCCTTAGAGAAATTAGCACTGGCTTTAGTAATGGCTTTAAAAAAACTGAACCATTACTTCCAGGCCCATAAAATTGTGGTGCTAACTGAACACCCCCTGAAGTCCTTGCTGCAACAAGGAGACCTGACAGGAAAAATAGCGGATGGCGGTCGCCTTGGGCGATATGACTGGAGTCTGCCCGAGCAAAGAATCAAAGGCCAAGTTTTGGCTAACTTCGTAGCGGAGTTCACGCCAGAATCCATCAAACATCAGGATCCGTTGAGCCACGGTGAACGATGTCCAAACAAGCAAGGAGGAGCCCAGCCAAAGGCGAAAGAACAAAGGAAAGAGAAAAAACTCAGACCCTGCAGCATTTACATTGGCGACTCTTTTCGACTGTTTGTTGATGGGAGTTCAAATCGACAGGGAGCGAGGGCAGGAGTAGTACTGGTATCTCCAGATGGGCAGATACTAGAACAATCGATTCGTTTGGGGTTCAAGGCCTCAAACAATGAAGCAGAGTATGAAGCACTCATTGCAGGACTGAAACTAGCAGCAATAGTACAAGCAGATGAGGTAAGTATCTTTTGTGACTCACAACTTATAGTTAACTAGACAACGGGCGAGTTTGCAGCCCGAGATGAAAGGATTTCAGCCTATGCAAAGGAGATCATCAGATTGGTAGCCTTGTTTCAGAACTACCGACTACTTCAGGTTAGCTGAGATAATAACAATCACGCCGATGCATTGGCCAACCTAGCTAGTGCAGTACAACTTGGAAAAGCAAGGACAATAATGGTTGACTATTTGTCGGGCCCGAGCATCAAACCACTGACCACAAAGTGCGAAGCAATGTGTGTGGACATGGGACCAAGCTGGATGGATGCAATTGTTGCATTCTTGAAAGAAGGAAAGCTGCTAGATGACCACAAAGAGACACATAAGATCAGATTGAAGTCGGCAAGATTCAGTCTGACAGTAGAAGGACATCTCTAAAGAAGATCCTTCACTGGACCCCTTTTGAGGTGCGTACATCCTTTACAAATTGAATATTTTTTATATGAAATTCATGAAGGAATTTGTGGAAGCCACGCTGGGGGCAGATCACTTGCCCATAGGGCCATTACCCAGGGGTATTGGTGGCCTTACATGCAAAAGGATGCAAAGGCCTATGTGAAGAAGTATGAAAAATACCAAAGGTTTGCACCCCTGATACACCAACCAACAGCAGACCTGAACCCAGTATCCAGTCCTTGGTTGTTTGCCCAGTGGGGCATGGATCTTGTTGGACAACTCCCCCAAGCAACTGGACAAAGAAAGTATCTACTAGTGGCAACAGATTACTTCATCAAGTGGATAGAAGCTGAACCCCTTGCCAAGATTCGAGATGTGGATGTGAAAAGCTTCATATGGAAGAACATCATCACCTGTTTTGGGATACCCAGAGCAATAGTTGCAGACAATGGAACACAATTTGACAGTAAGCTAATCAAGAGCTTCTGTGCAAAGTTCAAAATCAAGAACTACTTCTCAACCCCAAGCTTTTCCTAAAGCAATGGACAAGCAGAGGCATCCAACAAAGTTATCTTGGATGGGATAAAGAAGAGGGTATAGGTAGCAAAAGGAAAGTGGGTAGATGAGTTGCCCAGTGTACTCTGGGCATATCGGACTACGCCGAGAAGATCAACGGGAGAATCCCCGTTTGCCATGGCTTATGGCACAGAAGCGTCATTTCACTGGAGGTCGACAACCCAGGAATAAGAACCTAGGGAGTAGAAAACGGTACTAATGATGTACTCTTAGCCTGAGACCTGGATCTTTTAGAATAAAAAATGGAGAGAGCTACAATACAGCTCGCAGCATACTAGCAGCAGCTTGCCAGAGCTTATAATAAAAAAGGTCAACCCAAGGCAGTTTCAAATCGGTGACCTCGTCTTGAGAAAAGTCGTCCGCAACAAAAAAGATCCTAGAAAGGGAAAGCTTGGCCCAAATTGGGAAGGACCCTATAGAATCATCTTGGTACTGGGCAATGGGGCATATCGGCTTGAAGATAATGAGGGCAAAGAGTTGCCAAGACCTTGGAACACTTGCAATTTAAAATTTTTCTATCATTAGAATTTTTTGTTTTTTCATTTGCCGAAGTAAATAAATAAAGTTTTAGCTTGTTTATTTGTTTATATACTTGTGACTGATAAAAATACATAACGTTGTTTTTGGAATACATGTATAATGAGAACCCAAGTGGAACTTAGGTTCACATTAAGGGGCAGAGAGTTGGAAAATGGTTTTTATACTTGATGTCTAACACTTGTTGAAATTTGTGAAAAATTTACAAGTTGAAGTTAGCCGAGATCATGTTTAACACTTGTTGAAATTTGTGAAAAAATTTCAAGTCGAAGTTAAACTAAGATTATGTCTAACACTTGTTGAAATTTGTGAAAAATTTACAGGTTGAAGTCAGCCGAGATCATGTTTAACACTTGTTGAAATTTGTGAAAAATTTACAAGTCGAAGTTAAACTCAGATTATGTCTAACACTTGTTGAAATTTGTGAAAAATTTACAAGTCGAAGTTAAACTAAGATTATGTCTAACACTTGTTGAAATTTGTGAAAAATTTACAAGTTGAAGTTAACCGAGATCATGTTTAACACTTGTTGAAATTTGTGAAAAATTTACAAGTCGAAGTTAAACTAAGATTATGTCTAACACTTGTTGAAATTTGTGAAAAATTTACAGGTTAAAGTTAGCCGAGATCATGTTTAATACTTGTTGAAATTTGTGAAAAATTTACAAGTTGAAGTTAAATTAAGATTATGTTTAAACACTTGTTGAAACCTGAGAAAATTTTACAAGTTGAAGTTAAACTGAGATTATGTTTAAACTTGAGAAAGGTTTACAAGGTAAAACATTTGGTGAAATTTTGTAAAGAAATTTACAAGTTGAAACCAAGGGTATGCCAAGAGAGGTACTTGGGTATTTTCTGAGGTAAATTATCAATTTGTATAACCGAGGCGTATCACCCCGAGAAGGATACACAAGACTGAAGTGTATATTAAAGATATGTAAAATATTCTAAGTGCAGAATCAAACAAGAGCAGTAAAGAGAAGACAAAGATACAAGCAGGAAAGTTGTATTAACATTCGAAAGAAGGCATGTCAGCCAAAGCTTACAAATTGTTTCGAAAAGAAGAAAAACAAAAGTACAAAATACCCAGGAAAAAAGACATCAAAATTAAGACTTCTCAGCAACAGTAGATAGTTGGGTTTGAAGTTCAGACGATTGCTGGGAAGACATCTCGGCAGCCTTCTCGGCCGCAAGCTCAGCATCGATTTCTTGAAGGGTGACATCAAGGCTCTTGTCGGCGAGAGGCACGTTAAACGATGCTTTCTCAGGAGTAGCATCTTTGAGAACCTCCTCACCCTCCTCATCTTGAGTCAAGTCTAAGACTTGCTTATTTTGAGTAGGGGACTTGGCCCCAGCAGCTTCCTTGGACTTCCTTACCAGAGCCTCCTTCTCAAACTTATAATCGTCGTCGGATTTGCTTGGAGTTAGAGGGAATGGAAGAGGAAGGACGTCGGCATTCCTGAGGGGGGAGTCCTCGGGGACGTCAAGCTTTTTAAGCAAAGTCATCCAACCAAGGGTAAAACCCTTGTTGCATCCCTGCTTTACTTGCTTTTTATAATCCGCCGTGACATCAGCCACCCCCTCACTATAGTCCTTCTCATCGGCCGCCTTGAGGTCGGCGTCCTTTGTGGCCAGGGCTTCTTGCAGTTCTTTTTGGGCCTGGGCCGTCTTTTCCTTGGCCTATCTCTTTTCGGCCTCAAGAACCTTCTTGATAGCCTTGGCGGATTCCGCCTTTTCTTCGGCTGCATCCTTAGCTTTAGTAGCAACCTCGGCTTGATCTTCCAAGGTCTTCATCTTTGATTGCAAATTTTTGTTAGTCTTCTGCAGACTAGAGACCTCCCTCCTCTTATCGGCCAGCTCCTTCCGATTCTCAAAAGATTGTACTGAGAATGAGTGGGCATGTTGGATTGCCTGAGAAAAAATAAAATGGAGCAAAAGTTATTACAAAATTTTCCAAAGTATAAAAAAAGAAAGGAAGAAAAATTACTAAATAAAGACACTTACTTGAACGGAGCGCTGGAGCATCAGAGCATAGTTTTCATATTTGCTCAACTCGGCGTTTCGGTCGAGATTGCCGGGAAGAAGCAGGGCAGTACTAAGGGCAACGTCGACATTAATGTCATCAGCGCTGTCGCCAGCCCTAACTGGCTTGTTCTCCAATACGATTTTGGGGGCCCAAGGGGAGTCAAATCTCATGGAACCCGAAGCCGTTGCAGAAGACGACCTCGGCCTCTTTGATCATGTGGAGTCGGATGGTGGGGCCTCGGCTGGCCTCTTCTCGGCAGCGGTTGCGGTCTTCTCACTCTCAGCCATTTTCAATATCAACCTGAGTCACTGTTGCCTTTGCTTGGGCCTTCTTTATCCATTTTTGCTTCGGTTTCAACTGTGTTGGTGCTGGTTGAGCATCAACTGAGTTAGGAATACTAGCCAAAAGATCTTTGGCAACTGCCTTTTGGCGGCCTATCTCAGCAGCAAAAATAGTTCTTCACCTACGCCGACGTTGAGATGGTGGGATCAGGTATGGAGCCGAAGTTGACGGCTGTTCCGCTAGATCAGAGGTCGATCCTTGGTCTGGCCGAGATGTGGACTCTATTGGTGGAGTTGTGGCAGAAGAGGGAGATTGACTCTTCTTCTTCTTCTTGGGGACGTCGAGAAGAGCCAACTTATACGTAGGAATGAAATTAAGGAGCAAAGGGGCCTTCCGTTTGTGAACAGGCAAGTCAAGTAGCCTCTTCAAATCTTTACTAGGAAATAAAGACTGACGGAAGCTTTTTGGTGGCTGCGGAAAGGCTGCAAGAAAAAGAGATATTAGTATAAAACGAAGTATTAAAGACTTTGGCAACAAAAAAAAAACAAATGAAAATACAGACGCTGGGCTCTTACCATTACCCTCTACAAAAACTGTTCGAGGAAGAGGGTAGAGGTGGAGATCCTCATCTGGAGCGAACTCCCAGTTCCCCGAGGTAATGAAGTAATCATCCCCAGCTCCCTTGTTGGAGTCAGGAAGGTCGGCAACGATTTTTTATTCTGTGGACCTTGGTTTTAGATAGTAAACATAGCCTGAATCTCTTTTGAGGCCGCACATGGTGTAGCAGCATTGAATGTCAGCTAAGGTAACCATAGCATTTTCCTATTTGGCTAAGGCTATTATACCATTTATGACTCGGTAGGAGTTGATGGCAAGCTGTATCGGGTTCAACTTATAATAGTGGAGGACTTCTCGAAAAAAGAGTGTTGAGGGGGAGCCTAAGACCACACTCAATAAAGGCCACAATAGGGAAGGGCATAGAATTAGTAGTAAGCATGATGGAGTCATCCTCTCCAGCCAACCTCAGATGAACGTCGGCAGGGATGGAAAACTCTCACCTAAAGTATTCTAATTTCGTCGGGCTGTCTACCCTATGCTTCCACATTCCCATGATATCGGCTTAACTAAAGCTGCTGGATTTTAAAAGGGAGTGTTTTGGAGGGTTTTAAGGACCTCGGCTAAAGCCTAACAGAATCAGTAGGGATCGTTTAGTTTTTCCTAAAGATTTGTGGGTTTTACAAACAAATCCCAAACCTAAATCTATGGAAACGAAGATTGGAGGCAAGAATCTGAAAAAAAACACACGATAAACAGAAACAGGAATGGGTTTCAGAATCAAGAAAAATGGTGAACTATCAAGAAAACTGTATGTGCACAAAGGCGCGAGGCTAAGAACAGTGGTACAAAATGCAAGAAAAATTATGAAGCAGTATGTGAATTCGAGATGTGGGCAACAGCAAAATCATGAAATAAACACACTCAGATACATGATTCAAAAATCAAAACAGAAGTGGCAACAAGTAATAAAGCAGAACTTCTTGAAAAGCAACAAAAACTGAGACCAAGAGGAACAATGGCTTACCAGGCAAAATGGAGCCGGTGTGGAGATCGCCGAAATCAGACAATCGGTTACAAAAGCGACAGAACAGAAAAAACTTCACCAGAGGAAAGGAGTCACAGAGCTTGGAAGTCTGAAACAATGGTGTATTCTGCAGAAAGAGGCTAAGAGAGAGAGAGAGAGAGAGAGTCGAGAACTTGAAGGATGTAAAAGTGAACAGACAGAGATAGAGAAATTGATTTTTGTTAAAACGCAGAAACGGCGGCAAAAAGGTCATTAATGTGCCTAAAAAAGCGTATACGTCAGACGGCGCGCGAAAGAAAAATTCGCCTTACAGGCGCGTAGCAGGTACGAACAAGTAAGGGGTAGACGCGTGTCCTAAACGGTTGAGTTATTATGCATAACAACTCATGCGTGTGAAGGAGCTCTTGGAATTTATGTTCTGTAGAAGACATGTCGGCCTGTAGAATGATCTCGGCTGAGGAATTTAAACGACCCTGGTTAGTGGATCTGAAGTATTAATGGAAACAGGCAACAGGGCTTGGCCGTATTGAGCCAATGGGTTCTTATTTTGGTAATAAGTAAAGATTCGAGTTTCACTAACATTATAGAAGACAGAATTAATATAGGTTCCATCACCTCAGGATGCCGAGGTAATAGAATCTAGGGGGCAGTTGTAGGGATATATTTTCAGAGTACCAACACGTGGCCAAGGTGACGCCGACGTGTCAGCCGAGGTGCCACGTGTCCTGGTCGTAACGCCGAGGTTATCTCGGCTAGGCCGAGGTTACCTCCGAAGATATCGGAATCTGGGGTAAGCGGATAAGGGACAAGAGTCCTAGTATGAGGAAGGATTTCAGCCTAGATAAGGATAAAGCTCTTAGGGAGTTTATCTTTATCTGTTGAATAGCCCAAGATAAACAGAGAACTAAAGTCCATTGAAGCAAGGCTCCTATTGGGACTAGAATTGAGTTAACTATAAAAGAAAGGCACCCCCAATGGGTCTAAGGTACGCAAATTATACTCTGAACAGTAAGTTTAGCACTATTGATTATCTTTGAGAGATATACTGACTTGATCGTCGGAGTGCCCCCGGGTGGATAAACCACCACCAGAATCTTCTCTTTCTGTTACAGGTCAGCCAGGTGTCATCTATTCTGTCAGTACTCTCCAGTTGATTACTGAGTTGGCAGTGTGGTCAGAAAATCACTTACACAGATTCCTTTTGGTTTCATTCTTCAAAATTTGACAATAAGATTACTTTTACACGTGTTCTATGTTTGTATGTCACTCAAATGCTGTATTAATTTGTATAATTTTGTTGACATTTGGGTTTCTTTTTTTTCACCTTTGTTTTGTTATTGCCGTTTGGTTTTATGTTTATGAATCTTGCGATGCCAGAGAAATTCTATATATCCAGAGTATAGAAGTACGAATTTCACTGTGGTTGAAATTCTCAAGTCTTCTCTCTCACACACACACACACACACACACACACACACACACACAATGTGGCCTTTTAATGGTTTAGCTGATCGAAGTATGAATTTCATATTCATTTTCACTTGTAAATTTGATTATCTTTTTTAATTTATGTGAGGGTTTCAGCTACATTTGTATCCAAGATTTTTTTTTTCCTTATGATCTTTTAGCTCCAAAAAAAAGTTCTGTTTTGTTTTAATTTTTTTTTGACATCTTTTACATTTTTTTAGTTAATTGTTCAGTACATTGTTAAAGAAAGTGTGAATTTTTACCTGTTTGTTTTTTTGTTTTTTCAATTTTTCTATCATAATTTCTTTGAATTTCTCTGTGATCATATCAGAGAAATTTTTAATTTACTTCAAACTTTTTCTGTGAAGAGCTAAAATTTCTCTATGTTGAAATTTCTCTACACCAAAATTTCTTTGTGCAGAAATTTCTCTATGAAAATGTTGAGAGACCCCAACTATTATGAAAATGTTGCATGTTCTTTATCTTATAAAATTTTAATATCAGAGATTTTAAACTAAAAATCTCTATTTTTAAGGTTAAGGTATTTAATTTCGTATTTATTTAGTTTTTCTATTTGGTTTATTTTCTTATTTTACAAGAATAGAATTGTTTGCTTTACAATATTTATTTTTATTTCTTGATATTTTATTTTCTTTTTAGTGGTAGTTGATTTAGGAATTATTTTTTATTATAAATAAGGTTATAAGCGAATTAACTTTTGATATATTATCCACATTGTTAAATAGAATTTCATTTTGGATAAACTATCAATAGGTTCTAATAGTTAGACTTAATTCCCATTAAGTCTTATTGCAAACAAGTCCTTGTAAAATCTTCACTAAAAATAATTTTTTATGACAATTGTTTGCATATGCCGCTAAAAATTGACAATCAGTGACTTTCTTTTATCACGGTTTTTATAAATTGTCTCTAAAGCTTATAATTAGTGACTTTTTTGTGACAAATGTTTCAAACTGTCGTTGAAAGTTAAAAATTAGTGACATTTTTGCGACAATTTTCAAGCTGTCCATGAAAATTAACATTTAATGACTTTTTTAATAGTGTTTGATGAAAAATGTCATTAATTCTCATAGGACTTGCTGGACAACAAGTCTATCTATTAGGACCTACACGTAAGTCTCCCTTCTATTTTTTTCCTATATTTCTGGTAACTTCAGATTCAATAGATTGTAAAAGAGTTATAGTTTTCTTTGTTGCGCGATATGTTGTAGAGGTGTTCATGGGTCAGTTTAACACTAAATTTGGAACTAACCCAATCATGATCGGTTCCAATTTTTTGGACCAAAAACCAAACTAGTTATGTACTAGAACCAATCTAACCCAACCCAATCCAATCCAACCCAATGTAGCTCGGATTGGTTCAAGTTGGAATCACGATTTCACTATTTTAAAAATAAAGAAATCAATCAATAATAAATAATTAAAATAAAAAGTCTTTAACATTTAAATATAACACAAATAAAACAAAATATTATTTAATACAAATCAATATAAATTAAATTCAACTCAAACTTAAATATAATCAATAAATTAAATTTATTAATATGATCAATACGAATTAAATCAACTGCGAAATCTAATTCAAGACTCTAGTAATTTTTTCACTTAGCTAATAATTCTTGCATATGTAAAATTATTAAGTTTATTCAAATCCATTGTAATAGAGAAATAATGTGAAAATATATCAATACAAATAAAATTTAAATATATACATATAAATAGGTTCGGGTCTCGAATTAGTTTGGTTTAGGCAATATCAAAACTAAGAACCAACCCAATCCTATCATTTGATAATTTGAAGATCCAAAACCAAACTAATATACTCAAAAACCAAACCAAACTACCTAAAGAGATCAATTTGGTTCGACTTTTCAATTCATTGGGTAATTTTCAACATTTTCAATACTCCTAATATGTTGTGTCACCTACCATCGCAACCAAGAAGAAGGAGGCTGGAAGTTTCAAGAATGGCAGGCTTGGCCTGTGATTGGAGAGTCCAAGCGACCCACCAAGTGCTAGCCAGAAGCCAAACATAATCGCAAAAACAAGAACACTAAAGAAAGAGCTTGACATTGAGAATTGAGATGCAATACCCAGATCAAGGAATGCATGTAGAATAGAGAGTAGAATTCCAACAATATTTCTGGTGATTTCTAGAGCGAGAAAGAGAAGTTGAGAGAGAGAACAATTTTTTTTTAGGAACATGAAAAGCAGTTATATTAAAATAAAATAAATAACATACAACTTAAAATAAAAACAACAAGGTTTTAGTGGGCCAAAAAAATAAGCAAACAACAAGTTACAAACAACAAAAACAAAACCATCAAAAAGTCAGCTACGATTCAAGGAACACCACTGATTTTCTCATAGATTTGATTTGAAAAGCTAAATCTATATCAACCCAAACAAGATCTGCATTAGTACCTACCGTCGCCGTCACCGCTGTCTAACTTTGCCAATGCCGCCGCCGTACTTTGGACACCGCTAGAAGCAAGAGTTGAAGAGAAAAAACACCTACAATGGTATGTGAAAAGGCTTAAGAGAAGAGGGAACTATTGTAAGTGTCAAAAATTAAAAAATCTATTCTGAAATCAGGAAAGAAACACTCAAAACTCCTATTCCAGACAAAAAAAAAAGAAGTGTAGATCTATACTTTAGGACTATAAATCTATATTTTAAAAGTGTAAAGGAGATTGCTGACATGTCACCAAAGCTTCACCGAAAATTTCTAGAGAGAGAGGCTCTCATTGCGCTCTCTCTCTCTCTCTCTCTCTCTCTCTACGAGCTTTTAAGAGAGAGAACAATTTCTAGTTATAGGATTGGTTCAAAATAATTGAGAGGGGCTAGAGAGGCGAGAGGGGGAGGTGGGAGATGGGCTGCCAAAGGTGGCTGTGGCGATCGCTAAAGCTAGAGATGGAAGCTTGTATTAAGCTTCAAATGTTAGAGATGAGAATAAATCTAGGCTTATATATGTAAATATAATTTTATTTTATTTTTTAATTTTTAATTTTTAATTTTTAATTTTTTTTGCTGAAATTTTGAAAACTTATGACAAAGTGTTTGATATACTTTCTATTTACAGTTTGTGAGGCAAAAATGACTTAAATAAGAAGAAAAGAAAAAATAATAATTGACTTATTATAATAGAAATGCTTTTAACTTTTATTGTTTGATTGTCAACTCTTAATCTAGAAGAATGTCTATTAAACAGGCCCATAATTTCAGCAAACTCAATTTTTTTTTAGTAAACTCTCAAATTTGTTATGCAAAAATTTGAGAGTAATTTTGAAGTAATTCTAAATTACAAATTAGGAAGTTGAGCTAGTGCTCCTAATCAGGGGAAGTTATTGGGTACTCTTGGAGTATAGTCACGTGGTATTCTAGGATATTATGATTAGTGGAGAAAGTGAGATTTATGATTTTGTATGAAGTGATTAAAGAATATGAGAGGACACAATGAATAATGATTAGTGAAAGAGTATGAATATATGAATCAAGATCCCCTCCTTGCATTTCCTACTTGTAGGGCCATTGGGCCTACTTGTAGGGCCATTGGGCCTACTTTTAGGCCCAATTTTGATAATCTGAACTGTTCATATTTTAATATTTGTTCAGTATATCATACTTGTAAAAAATCAAGTTGATCGAATATCAGAAAGTATGTATTTAGAAATCTATTTATTAAATTCTTTAAAAAAATAGTTTTTAGTTCGAGTTTTCCGAACACATGTTTTTTGATATCCGATCAACTTGATTTTTTATAGGTATGATATACTGAACAAATCTTAAAATATGAACGATTCGAATTATCAAAAATGAACCTAAAAGTGAGCCCAATAGCCCTGCAAGTAGAAAATGCAAGGAGAGGATCTTGATTTTGAATGTATAGTGCTCCAAAAATACCTAGTAATTTTTCCTTAAATAGAGAAGAACACTAGTAATGAGATAAGTGGATTTAGCTTGACCCACTGTGATTACTCAGAAATGAGACAATGTGCCTCCAACCATCTTTGACCCACTGTTGATGGACATTATTGCAACTAAACCCCTAAAAAGTAAAGAATTACAAGTGAGGCCCTTTCTTACAACTAGTTACAAACTTCCTTCCACCAAACTATATTCCACATGAGTTACTAGGTATGGACAAATTTATCACTATCAAAAACCCTAACTCATGTAACCGAATTCTAAATTTTCCTTCTTTTAATTGGACCCCAATAGAATTTTTCAAAAATAGTACTTTTGTAATTATACATGTATAGAAATATTTTTATGAAAAAGTTACCGGCCGGTTTTTTTTTTGGTCTAATGTTAATAGGTGAAAAACCTAAGTGATTCGTGATTCGAATCAAGATTAATTGTACCAATTCCCAAACGATTAAAACTAACAATCTAAATCATCTAGTACGTACGAAAGTGATTTAGATTGTTGTTTCAAAATTAACAAATCGACACAACCGATTTTTATGTGGAAAAATCACAATTGGAGCACCTCCAATTATGATTAAAAATCAAGGGCGAAACGCAACTAAACAATCCACTAAGAAAGAAAGAAAGAATACAAATTTACCAAAACAAATTACCCAAACGCAATCAATTTGTCTTCAACAATTTGTATCTCGTTCACCACCACCTTCGTCTCGGAATTGATCAGTTTGATGTTGAGTCCACAACATCTATGTCAAATCAACGACTCCGTATAGCTTCGAACTCCTTTGAATACTCCACGCTTGAATCTCCGGATTCCACTGAAGAAGAACACTGTTGAAGTGGAATAATCAAATAACTCTTTGATGTATGCTTGTCAAATCATGAGTTTAATACTCAATCAAACATCAAAGAAAACTAGCAAAATAGCCGCAGAAGAAAACCCTAGAACCCTCAAAGAAGATCTGGAAGTCGTGCCCTAGATTCAGAGCAAATTGTAGCATTATAGCAGTTGGAATCGTGATCTCCGCTCGAGCATAGGAATGGCTGCTCAAACAGTGGCACTAAAATGCGCGTTCCAAACCAAGGTCCACACTCGAGCACTGGAATTTACGCTCGAGCATAAAATCACACCTTCTAGTATTTTTGTAGATATGCCAAACTACTGAGAGTATGCAAACTCCGCTCGAGCACAACTTTTCCCGCTCGAGTGAGAAGACCAAAAACACAAGGAAAAATACAACTCGATTCAACCAAGCTTGTTCGTAGAATTGGCAACAAGTAGGGACCTAACAATCTCCCCCTTTGTCAATTCCTGGACAAACCTTTCTAACAATTTTTCCTAACAAACACACGCACTAGACACACTAAAACAAACTAATGCACAACACCATGAACAAACAAAACAGGTCAAAATGAGGTAGCAGCACCATGAACAAACCAAACCACCTGTTTTTTGAAAAAATCACACAAACCAAAATTGTGGAACAAAATAAGATGAACATGTAGAAATAAGCAAAATAGCCAAATATGCATATCCAAATTGATCTATTCCAATATTCCAACATATCCCAATATCCATGCCCATGTGTTAGCAAAAGCAAATGTCTAGCAACAAATGTGTAGCAAAAAAACTCCTTACTTCCCTTTTTGTCTGGGGGACAAGTCACAAACACAATAAAACAAGAGAAGCAAAAGAGAGTAAAAACTGTGTAGAAAACACTATCCAAAAAGTTAGAAACATGCTTCACTGATCCAGTGATGGAAGCGGCTACATTTGTAAGAGGGACAAGATTTGGCAAGATATTGGGAAGACTGAGCAATAGACTCCTCAATGGGGCCAAAAGATGCCTCCAAGGCAATGAGTCGTGTGTCGATGGAGGTCTCAAGATCGGTGAGCCGAGCATAAAAAATGTCCATCCGACTCTCCAGACGATCAAAATAGGAAACCATGGCATGCTCAAACTGACACAGCTGGCCTCTGATAGAACGAGCCGGAGGAGGTTGCTTGTTCTCACCTGCAGCAGCGGCATTAAACTCTGCTTCCTTGGCTAAAGGATCGTCACCTGTGCCAAAACCACCCATACCAGAAGGACCCCCCTTGACATGTGACTAACTCTAGGAGACGGTCTTTTTGGTGAATGGTCTAACAAGAAAGGCAAACTCATCTTCGTCAAAGGTAGGAACCTCAAGTTTGGTGAGAAAACGATTCAGAAGGCAACAATAAGGTAACCCTAAAGACTTTCTCTCAAAGGTGGCAACCATCTTTTGGATGACGAGGGTAGCAAGATTGATAGAAAGCTGGTGATCGATGCAATAAAGTACATAACCTTGGTCTTGATTGATTTCTGAACTATGGGTGGTGACAATAATATTGGCACAAACAATTAGGTTAAGTAACTGAAAGTGGGGAATGAGTTCATGTTGCTTGATCAAACCGCCCTTGATCCAAGTGCGAGGTGTACCACACAACTCAGTGGCCACCTCCTTGAAGTCACAAGTGGGGCGGACAGGGAAGGGATAGTGACACCAAAATGCAGGGCCTATGCCTAAGAGCTCACGGATAAGATCGAGAGTAATGTTAATGGACTTAGACCTAACCCAGGTCTTGAAAGAAGGACTAATATCATCAATTCATTCGATATTACAATAAAATTCCCGTACCCAGTCAAGATTTTGACGACCAAACAAAGATAGAACCAAGTCACCCCCCATTGGATCAAAGAGCAGCCAAATAGGTATTGACTCAAAGGTATTGGGTTGGACATTTTGCTCTAAGTGGATAGTCCTAGAGGTGTAAAATTCTCGAAAAGACTTGGCTTTTTCTGCAGATGGAAATCGATCGGGGTTATAATTGGGGTGGTTGGCAGTGGACTTCTTACATTTTGAGGTAGACATGACTAAATCCAACACTAAAATCAACACCAACCAGAAAAAACCCACCCAACCCCTCCCAAAAAAAAAAAAAAAGACAACAACCAAAAACATTAGTAACAAAAAAATCTTAGTAACAAAACCCAATTAGACACAATGCAAGTAACCAAGAGCATAAACCAACATAGTAGTAAACAACCCTTTGAAGGACAAAATGAAAAAACACTTTAAGATAGCATAATTCATGAGACAAAAAAATAGTAATAGAAGAAAATCCAAACATCAATAGCATCATAGGTCACACTGAGAGCAGAGTGAATATGTAGAAATCAGGAATAGACACCAAGCAACAAAAAAAAAAAACTCGAATAAGGCAATGCAAAAGCAAAAATAAGCCTAATCTAGCAGTAGTAATAGGCGCAATGCAAAACTCTAAGAAGGCAAGAAAAAAAAAAAAAAAACACAACTAAGCAAACTCAACAAGAGGACCCCACAATCAAGATGCAACCCAGAGCCCAAATCAAAAGAGACTAACCAAGAAAAGAAAAAAAAAAAAATAGGGAGAGAGGCTTACCAGAGACGAAGAAGGAAGAGGAGAACACCAACTCACAAACCAAGCAAAGCGCAAGAGAGACAGGTGAGGTTGCAATCGAAGTCCTAGGAGAGAGACAATAAAATTTGGGGAAAATGGACTGAAAGGACGAGGGCTGGGTTTATAAAGCAATGTAGTCTACTCGAACGAGGGTTTAGACGCTCGAGCATGCTTTTTTACGCACGTGGCTTCACTCGAACCAAGACTCATGCACTCGAGCACAAAAAATAACCTCCCAGAAGTTTGGTGCCTTTGCAAAAGTGCTGGATGAGTGAAATCTTCGCTCGAGCGTGAGAGTTACTGCTCGAGTGGGGAAGAAAAAACAACAAAGGCAAAATGCACCCTTTTGAGCAGTTAAACCAACTCACACTGTCAAGTAGGACCTGAAACAAAAAGGAGGTGAACATAATAGCAAGAATGTAACACTAAGATGAGGTAATCCACAAACCATGAAGCCCGCAAACTCGCAATTTTGACAATATGAAGCACAATATTATAGCGATCCAGGTTTTACCCCGACCTTTATTGTGTTCCGGACTCGAGATCCGTGGTTGTGTGTTATTGTTTATATCTTGTTACATCCTTTGATTCCTTGTATTTGAGTTTTGGGATGTGTTGGTTAAGTTTAGAATAGGTTGGTTGTGAGTTGGAACAAATGGTTGCTGCCCAGGATTTGGCTTCTTCGCTCGAGCGAGCCTTGGGTAGTTGCTTCTTCGCTCGAGCGAAGGTTCTTGCGCTCGAGCGAGGATTGTGGGTTCTCAGGTTTTTCTTCAGACGCAGCCTCCGCTCAAACGAGCTTTCTTGGGCTCGAGTGAGCCTTGCGTGGTGTGTCTCTTCGCTCGAGCGAGGCTTTTTGTGCTCGAGCGTACGTCTGCATCTCTTTTGGACCTGAAGGTGAGCATTCTTCGCTCGAGCGAGCTTTCATGCACTCGAGCAAGACCATGTGTTTTGTTTTCCTTCGCTCGAGCAAGCACTCTTGCGCTCGAGTGTGCATCTGGGTTGCAGACCTGAAGCTTTGCATTTTTCGCTCAAGCGATGCTTCTTGCGCTCGAGCGAGGTCCTTGTTGTGTTTGGTCGCTCGAGCGACCACTCCTTCGCTCGAGTGAGCCTCGCATATATCAGTTGCAGCAGCGTGATTCTTCATTACTTTTTCATCTCCATTTCACTCCAAAACCCTAAATCGGTAGCCTCTCTCTCTCAACTCTCTCTCTCTCTCTTTACAAATACACCTTGTTTTTGGGTCTCTCTACCCTAGTCCCTTCGTAAGGAAGGTAGAGGTTTGCGTGGGCTTCATTTTGATTCAAAGAAATTCGAGTTTGGAGCATCTTGAGTTTTCTCTTCTTCTCCTTTGAGCCTCTCCATTTAAGGTAGGGATAATCTACTCATTTTTATGAGCTTTAACATAAATGTTAGTCATTTTGTATAAATGGTGAGTTTTGGAAAGCTTGGGTAAAGTTAGGGTTTGAACTTGAATTTATGGAAGAGGGGGTTTTTCATTGTGGGTTCCTTATGTATGTGAGACCTTGAAATTGGGGTAGTTTGTGAAATACGAGTGAGATTTGGACTTGGGAACAATATTTGAGAAATGGGAAAAATGCCCTTATTGGACTTAAATAGGTCATTTGTGTAATTAATGAAATTAATTATGAAAATATGAAATTGAATTGGGAATTATCAAATTGGGAAAATATGAGATGGAATGGTGTTGTTGGTTTGATAAATCACACTTCTATGGAAAGTTGATATATTATCTGTTTGATAGATTTATTTATCTGTTTGGAAATAACTGTTTTGGGTTATCGGTGGAGGATAGTCTTGATTGTTGTAGACATTGCATGATGATTAGGGAAATTGGAACTAATCAATTGGATTATGTCATTGAATGTGACGGCAGAATTAACGCAATGAACATGTGAATTGTTGGGTCATTGTATATGACTATATGTTTAAATACATTGTATATGTATATTGTGTGGGCGGAGATAGGGGATGTACTCCATTTGTTTGGGAGGAGATTGGGGATGGACTCCATTGATAATTAAGTTGGCCGGAGTGTCCAGGGTGCAAGTCCCGAAATCTTTTATATTTGGGTGCCGGTTCCCTCGGACGTAGTTCCGTAAAATGGCAAGATATTGGAAGTGTTTAATGATGTTTGTTATTGAAGTGTTGTTATATAAGTTGTAGTCTCATTTTAAACTGTTTGGATAATATTGAGTTATGTCAATGAATTAATTCGGATAAATAATGGGAGGTGGATTTATTATGATGTAAATGTTGGTTGGTTATGGAGGGGATGTACTTATGTTGCATGTGTTAAACATTTATTGATGCTAATGTTTTAGTTAATTCTCATATACTGTTTAGCATATCTCTACTGGGCATTGGCTCACCCTACTTGGGACACCATTGTTCAGGTACAGATGATATGCCGCCTCCAAGGTCTATCTTAGCTTGGGAGGTTTAGGAGTTGAAAGCACCCATTTGTTTCATGTTTTGGATGTTAAATGCATATTCAAGCCGAGGGCTTTCCATGTATAGAGTTAGAACTCTTATTTTGTTGTAACCAAGTTATCACTTGGGAAGATGTAAGCCCGTAGGGCATTTACTTGCTTCTAACATGTAATATCTTTTGTAAAGAACACTCTGATGAATGAATATGTGATATTTCCTTTATGTTTATGGATCTCAAGAATGATTGATTTATGCCTTATTTTGAGGGCATTACAAATATCATGAGCAAATCAGGTAAACATCAATCAATGAGCATAAGCTACATGGGAATACACAACTCAAAGACAAACATGAGAGCTCACATAATGAATGTGTGTGTGTGTGTATGTGTGTGTGCATTCCTTGAAAGGCCACAAAACTAGAGTTAATCCTCGTAGTGATCGGATGGTTGGACCTCCGACAAGAGTTACTAAACATTACTGAGAAAAGTCAAACCACTAGAAATCAAGGAGTATTTGTTGAGTAAAAGCGGAGGTGCCCCCCCTCAATCAATGAGTCCATTTTTTTCTTTTTCTTTTTTCTTTTTCTTTCTTGTGGGCACTCACTGGTGGCTTTTACGCTCAAGAGTATGGAGACTAAACCAGAGAAGCATGGAAACAATAAGGATGGCTTGGTTGGTGCCTCTGAGGTAGCCTTTCCTAATACCCGGACTTCAAAGAACTAAAGGAGGAGCCGTGAAAGTGAAAAATGATGGTAGATGGTTAAGAGACTCAACATCACCCATGATATGCCAGTATAGGTCAATTCCTCTAAAAATGTAGAAGACACACTGTTAGAGGTCCATAGAAAACTTTGATCACTTGCATGGAAACCCTTGCGACAGTTTATCTCATGGATGTGTACGGAATGAGATTATAAAGTCAATGAGCATAACTATTCAGAATGAGCTATGAACAAAGAAGAATGAAATATTGCAAGTAGCATGAGAGGTGTTCATATGAGTCTAAATGCAAAGATGACAAGAATCAATGACAATGAGATTATAACTTCAAACTACACTTAAAATCAATCACTCTCACTCACTCAAGTAACAGGTCACACCCTAGTGACTTAGCACTACACCCAAGGTTTTTCTAAGGAACTCAAATCTAAGAAGATCAAGGGGTTTTGTAAAAATATCAGCCTTTTGATGCTCAGTAGATACATGTTCAAGAACAACGAAGGCCCTCTTCCACTAACTCTCGAATGAAATGATGACGAATGTCAATGTGTTTGGTGCGAGAGTGTTGGATAGGATTTTTAGAAATGTTAATGCCACTTGTATTATCATAGAAAAGGGTGAGAGTGTTCTGGTCTATACCATAATCATGAAGTATTTGCTTCATCCACAACATTTGTGCACAATAACTCCCTGCAGTAATGTACTCAGCCTCAGTGGTCAAAAGAGAGATGGAAATTTGCTTTTTGCTATGCCAAAGAACCAGATGTGCTCTTACGATCATCAACACACCCTGCCCAGTCGACATTATAAAAAACCAGTGATTTTGGCTGTAGTGTCAGTCGAGGACCAAATCCCATACCCCAATGTCCCATTAACATACTTAATGATGCGTTTGACCGCAAGAAGATGGGACTCTTTAGGATAGGCTTGGTAGTGGGCACAAACACCTACACTAAATGCAATGTCAGGTCGATTGGTTGTGAGATATAAAAGACTTCCTATCATACTCCTATAAAGGGTAGGATCAATATCAGTACCAGAGGAGTCTTTGGAGAGGTGAAGACTGGTGCTCATGAGAGTGCGCACATGTTTGGACGACTCTAGATTGAATTTAGACACAAGATTTTTGGCATACTTGGTCTGAGAAACAAACATACTTGAAGGAGACTGCTTAATTTGAAGAGCCAAGAAGTAAGACAACTCCCCCATCATGCTCATTTCAAACTCATGTGTCATGCAATCCGAGAAATATTTCACAAGAGAATCAAAAGTGGATCCAAACATAACATCATCAACATAAATCTGAGCAACAAGTATATGAAACTTAGTATGTTTCACAAATAAGGTTTTGTCCACACTACCCTTTTGTAAGTCATTATCAAGAAGAAATGTAATAAGTCTATCATACCAAGCTCGAGGGGCTTGTTTCAACCCATACAACGCCTTGACTAACTTGTAAACATGGTGTGGACATTTTGGGTCCTCAAACCTTTTGGTTGCTCAACATAAGTCTCTTCTTTCAAGTACCCATTCAAGAAGGCACTTTTCATATCCATTTGAAACAATTTGAACCCTAGAAAGCATGCAACACCAAGTAAAATCTGAATAGATTCGAGATGCACAACAGGGGCAAACGTCTCATCATAGTCAACACCCTCTACTTGAGTATAGCCTTGAGCAACCAACCTAGCTTTATTTCTAACCACAATACCATTCTCATCAAATTTATTTTTAAATATCTACTTGGTACCTATCACATTCATGTTTCTAGGTCTGGGAACAAGAGTCAAAACTTTGTTACGTTCAACTTTACCAAACTCTTCATGCATAGCATTGATCCAACTATCATCTAGTAAGGCATCTTTTATATTTTTAGGTTTAGTTAACAATACACAGCACATATGAGATACCTCTTTCCGAATTTGTTTTCGGGTTTTCATTCGGTCTGAGACACTTCCTAGATGATTCAGTTTCACCCTTGCTGATGGTTTTAACTCTGGACTAGTAGTGATAGAAGCATCAGAGGTGGTGTCTCTTTGTGCACTCTTTAGACTCGGACTTACCATTGAAATTGGTGCCGGCTCACTTTCTTAGGCTTAACCTTGTGCTTCTCATTGTCTTTGTGGCTCAGTATCTAAGATTGGAGACTCACCATATTCTTCCTCAGGTATTACTGGCATAGAAGAACCTGTGTCATCTATAACCACATTGATTGATTCCATTAGAGATAAAGTACGCTGGTTATAGACACGAAAAGCTTTACTAGTGGTTGAATACCCTAGAAAAATACCTTTATCACTTCGAGAGTCAAATTTTCCCAAAGGCTCTCTATCTTTGAAAGTGTAACATTTACTTCCAAAAGTTTTGAAATATTTTACATTAGGTTTCAACCCTTTCCACAATTCATATAGAGTTTGAAAAGTGTCGGGCCTTAAATACACATGATTCACAACATAAACAGCAGTATTTAAGGCTTTAGCCCAGAACTTAGGAGAAACTTTCTTGCTAAGGAGCATGACCCTAGCCATCTCTTGAACTACCATGTTCTTCCTCTCAAGAACTCCATTTTGTTGTGGAGTAATCGGTGCTGAAAACTCATGCTTAACACCATGCATATCATAAAAATTCGAAAATGAACTATTTTCAAATTCACAACCATGATCAGTTATGATTCTTATGATATGCCCAATAGAAACACCCTGTTCATTTTGGATTTTAAGGACTAAGGCCTGGAAAGCATCAAACGTATCAGATTTTTCCCTTAAAAAATTAACCCATGAAAAACGAGTGTAATCATCAACAGTTAAAAAAATGTATCTTTTACCTCTAATGCTTTCAGCGCGAATGGGTCCCATAAGATCCATATGAACTAGTTCAAGAAGACGTATGGTTGTGAAGTTGTTCACCTTTTTATAAGGGGAACGAGTTTGCTTCCCAAGTTGACATGGTCCACACACATGGTTCACATTTTTATCCATTTTGGGTACTCCTCTCACAAGCTCTTTGTTGGCTATCTGGATTAGGTCCTTGAAATTCATGTGACCTAATCTTTGATGCCACAGGTCTAGATTACTTATGATGGCCGAGTGGCATGTGAGATCATTAGTGGTAACAATCCCATAGCAATTATCAGATGTGTGAACCCCATGCATGACAGTATTTCCCTTTTTATCTAAAATTTCACATTTATTTTTTGAAAATAATACTTCATGATGAGAATCACATATTTGACTAATGCTCAAAAGATTAGCTTTAAGGCCATCAACAAGTAAGACATTTTCGAGCTTAGGAAGACCAGCCACACTTATAGAGCCTGTAACGCCCCAACTACCAGGTTGTTAATAAATCAAATCAACCTCAAATTTAAAATTCTAACTAATTAATAACCTCAAAAAGACAAATTGGCACCCAAATAATTACACAAATGTCTATAATTTATAATTTATACAAATCTCCAAAAACAATATATAGTGGTGGGTCAAAAAATCTCCAACTCAATAATCCTTTAAATGCTCAACTCCAATTGCCACTAGATTTGCTCCACACCAGAAAAATAAATTAATTCGGGAAGTATACACTACAACAGGAATAACAAGGCTCGGACAAAGAATAAATCAACAGGGATCCAACAATTTACGACATGGCACAAACGATTCGATTCGAGACACCAAGTAATTTACCAAATTGCATAAAGAAGTCAACTCGACATATGATAATTTATCCAGGACCAAATACAAGGTCCTACTCGGTACATGACCAGTGACCGGCCTCACCCACCTCATCCAAGCACAACTGCTTATCTGGGCTATTGGTCCAAGTTATTGGCAAGGTCCACTCGATCCATGTATAGATCATTTCCACGTCATTTAGCCAGACAAATCAACACTAACTACACAAAACAACTTCACAGAATTTATCAAATGACTAGAAACCCGTAGACTCAATCAACATCCTAGAAATCAAATCTCATACCCATATAATTACATAAGCATGTTATCATATAAGTACACATTTTTCATACTAAGTCTCTATCAAGAGAAACAAACCCATTGTGGTACTAACCACTTCCCACATACCCATGGTATTCAAACCCAGTACGCTCTGATACCAAGTTGTCACGCCCCCAAAATAATTACAATAATTAATCTATAAATGACTAACACCAAATGACATAAACAAAATTATGAACTTTAATTAATCAGAGTTAATTTACAAAAGTGACAAATGCAATATACATTCATAAGCTCTATCCTGAATCTATAGCATGTGATACCAGCTTAATGATTAACAAAATAAATGTCCTACAAGCATACAGCTTTCCAAGACTATGCTTGGTTACAACAAAAGAGAGAGTCTTAAGCTCCACACATATAAAACCCTAGGCTTGTACAAAAATGCAAATATAAAATAAACAAAATTAAGCCTTCAGCTCCACAGTCCTCCCAAGCTAAGTCCTTGGCAGAGGCATATCACCAGCACCTGAAAATGGTTTTTCCAAAGTAAGGTGAGCCAGAGCCCAGTAGAAACAATCTAACACAATATATTAATCTTAACAAAGATATAAATATGATGTGCATATGGAATGCTCGTGATAAAATCATTCCCAACTCTTTTGCAAATCATGCCATGTTAGTTTTACATCACAATTCATGTTATCTTAATCCCCTTTTTATCTCAATTCATGAGTTATTTCCATTTATTACAAACAACCAACTGAGCATATAACTCTGAGGTTCTCAAATCAATATGGTCATCATAAAACACTTTCATTTGCCATTTTACAGAAATTTCATCCGCGGAAATCGGCACCCATGTATGCACAATGTTTTCGAGACTTTCACCCTGGATACACTAGCCAACTTAATTCAATAGAGTCCATCTCATTTCTTCTCCCAAACATGGAGACATCCTCTTTCTTCTCCCAAATATCATAAATATGCAATGTACTAAAATACAGTCATGTTCAATAACAACCAATAAGAGATTAGTTTCAATTCACCTAATTCTCATGCAAATTTTACAACAATCTTATGGCTATCCTCCACCAATAGCCCAAAAACAGACATTTCTAAATAGATATACAATCTCTACAAGAGATACATTATCCAAATTTCCCTAGGTGAGAGATAATACGTATCTAACCCACCATTTATATAAGCATTCATCTAATTTCATATTCCCAACACCAATTTCATTATTCATACAAAATAATTATTTGAACATTTTAAGGCAAAGCTCTATTTTCTTCCAAATCCAACCCATAGGTCAAAATCAACTATTTTAACATAACACCTCCTCATATCTATATCCATAACCATTTTCAATACCTTTATGTGAAAAACCCCCTTTTGATTTTAAACCCAAAACCCTAGGTTTGTCTAAAATCCTCCAAATCCCAACATTTGTACACAATCAATAGATAACTAAGTTAAAGTTCATAAGAGAGTGTAGCAAGTCCCTACCTCAAGCTTCGAAGACCAAAGGAGAAGTGGAGAAACTTCAAAGATGCCGAAACGAAGGTTGATTCGAATCAAAACGTAGCTCTTGAGGTGCTCTACCTTTTTAACAAAGGCACAAGGGTAGAGAAATCACTAGATCTAGATGAAAAAGTAGAGAGAAAGTAGATTTTAGAGAGAGAGAGAGTCCCGATCTAGGGTTTTGAAAGAAAAAGATATGAAAAAGTGAAGCAAAAAGGTGCTCCTACGGACTAATATACACACAGTCTGCTCGAGCGTCAGACACAATAAGTTGTTCCGCTCAAGCACAAGAAATGCCACTCGAGCACCAAGACACAATGAAAAAAGGGCATTACCGTTTGAGCGCAGAATACACGCATTCAGTAGTTTTGCAGATAGAAGGACATCGCTCAAGCGCACACTCGCTCGAGCGTAGGAAACACTGCTTGAGCGTAGAATACACTCTCCCAGCAGTTTTGGACCTGCAAAAGTACTGAGAGTTTATAAAGCCCACTTGAGTGCAAGAAGTGCCGCTCAAGCATAAGAGCAAAATTTTGGGCAACAAAAGGTTTGAAAACTGAGCAACCAACCTGTTTCAAACACAACCACTACAACCCAATAATCAAACTCAAGCAAAAATAAGAGAGAAGACATGGATAACTTTCAGAAACCATAAAACCCGACTCCAAAATACATAACCTCCCCCCCTTAAAGAATTTTGTTGCTGAAATTTCAAATCAAGGTTTAAAATCAAGTTAAAACTAATTGCAATAATGATACTCATTTAATTCCATTACCATGACCCATTATCCGGCCATTCAATCCCATCAACTTGACAAACGAATCCTCAACACTAGATATATCATTCATATTCCCAACCATGTACAATATTTATAACAAACTCAAATTTCCAAAATATACACAACATATACAATGTTTTCATGCTTCATTTACATAACAATAATAAAATACATGTTCAAACATTAACAAACAAGTCCGGATACTTTTCACGGACTTCCAACTCACATTCCCTAGTTACTTTCTCAACCCTATGATGTTTCCACAATACTTTAACCAAGGGAATTGTCTTGCCTCGAAAGACTTGGTCTCGAGTATCCAAGACTCTAACCGGTCTCTCCTCGTATCAGGCATCCTTATCGACCCCTAAATCGGTCCAATCCAACACGTGAGATGGATTCGACTCATACTTTCGAAGCATGCTAATATGAAACACATTATGGATTCCGGAAAGCTATGGCGGCAAGGCCAAACGTAAGCTACCTCTCCAATCTGCTCAAGAATCTCAAAAGGCCCAATGAATTGAGGGGACAACTTCCCACTCTTTCCAAACCTTAACAAATCCCTCCTAGGTGAGATCTTCAAGAAGACATGATCTCTCACCTCAAAGGACAAGGGTCACCTCCTACGGTCGGCATAACTTTTCTGGCGACTCTGGGTTGTAGCCAACCTCTTACGGATAAGTGCAACTTTTTCCATCGTTTCTCGGACTAACTCAGGGCCCAATATTGGTGCATCACCCACCTCAGCCTAATACACAAGAGATCTACATGGTCGGCCATACAAGACCTTAAACGGTGTATGCCAATACTCGATTGGAAACTGTTGTTATAGGCAAACTCCACTAAGGGCAAGTGCGTTTCCCACGACCCCTTAAATTCAAGAACACAACCCCGAAGCATATCCTCAAGGATCTGAATGGTACGCTCAGACTGTCCGTCAGTCTAAGGTTGATACATAGTACTAAAGGTCAATTTCGTGCCTAAGGCATTTTGTAGGCTCTGCCATAACCGAACCGTGAAACGCGGATTTTTATCTGAAACAATCATTACAGGGACCCCGTACAACCTCACTATGTCCCTAATGTAAAGGTCAGTGAGATGATCTATTGAGTTACTCACACGCATAAATATAAAGTGCGCTGATTTAGTCAATCGGTCAACGACCACCCAAATTGCATCACTACCTAGTTGAGTCCTCGAAAGGCCTACAACAAAATCCATCGTGACATACTCCCATTTTCACTCGGCTATAGGCAAGGATTGCAACAAACCCGCTGGCCTCTGATGCTCGGCCTTCACTTGCTGACAAGTAAGGCACCTCGACACAAACACGGCCAAATTCTTTTTCATACCCCTTCACCAAAACTGGCGACTAAGGTTGTGATACATCTTTGTGCCTCCCGGATGCATTGCAAGGCACGAATGATGAAACTCTCGGAGTACTTTCTCTCAGCAAGACTCCAACACAAAGAGACGATCAAGATATCTAATACTTGAGTCTGAGCACACACTCAAGCCTATTTCTACCTTACCACTGGAGATCTTCTCCCGGAGAGATTCTACCTCAATGTCATCCCTCTGTGCTTCTATCACTCGGTTCACAAGTGTAGGTTGTGCAACTACTGAAAACAAGGCTGCAGACTCCACAGACTCGCCAAGATGCAAGTTAAACTCCCCAATAGCACCCAATATCTCCCATTCTCGGATGACAATACAAGCCACACTGCTAATGGATTTCCTACTTAAAGCATCGGCTACGACATTGGCTTTCCCCGGGTGATAATGTAACTCAAAATCATAATCTTCTGTGAACTCCATCCACCTTATTTGCCTCAGATTCAAGTCTTTCTGTGTAAACAGATATTTCAGACTCTTATGATCAAAAAACACCTCAAACTTCTCACTATACAGATAATGCCTCCAAATTTTCAAGGCAAAGATCACCGCCGCTAACTTTAGGTCATGAGTAGGGTAGTTCCTCTTGTGTGCTTTCAACTGTCGCGAGCCATAGGCTACTACCTTCCCCTCTTGCATCAAAACACATCCCAAGCCCTCCCGTGAGGCATCACAATAAACTGAATAGCCCAAACCCCTCTCTGGAATAATTAATACTAGAACAATGGTAAGTCTAACCTTAAGCTCTTGAAATGACTTCTCACAAGCCTCACTCTACACAAACTTGATCCCTTTTCTTATCGACCTAGTCAATAGTGAAGCTAATCTAGAGAAATCCTTTACAAATTGACGGTAATAGCCTGTCAACCCCAAGAAACTACGGATCTCAAAAGCATTATTAGGTGGTTCCCAATCTTGCATTGCCTCTATCTTGGATGAATCTACCGTTACCCCTTTCCCGGATACCACATGGTCTAAGAACTTAACTTCTTTCTACCAGAAGTCACACTTCCCAAACTTAGCATGCAACTTGTGTTTTCTAAGTAACTCAAGTACTACCCGCAAGTGTTGCTCGTGCTCCTCTTCAGAAGGTGAGTAAATTAAGATGTCGTCCACAAATATGACCACAAAATAGTCTAAGAACTCACGAAAGATCTGGTTCATCAAATCTATGAACATAGTCGGTGCATTGGTTAGCCCAAAGGGCATCGCTAGAAACTCGTAATGGCCATACCGCGTACGAAACGCCGTTTTTTGGATATCCTCTTCCCTTACTCTCAACTGAACCCGATCTCAGGTCTATCTTAGAGAAGCAACAAGACCCCTTCAACTGATCAAACAAATCATCTATACAAGGGATAGGGTACTTGTTCTTAACAGTTACCTGATTCAACTTCCGGTAATTTATACAAAGTCGCAACGCATTATCTTTCTTTTTGGCAAAAAGAGTCAGTGCTTCTCAAGGTGAGGTACTAGGGCGGATAAAACCCTTATCTAACAATTCTTGGAGTTGAATCTTCAACTCACTCAACTCAGCAGGTGCAAACCGATACGTTGCCATAGAAATCAATACCGTGCTAGGCACTAACTCAATCGAAAACTCAATCTCACGGTGAGGTGGTAAACTAGTAAGATCCTTCGGAAAAACATCCGGGTACTCACAAACTACCCTTGGCAACTTAACTCGGACTTCATCACACTCAGTACTCAAGAAGTTGGCAAAAAGGAAACTAAGCTCACTCCGCCTATGCAGGCCATACACCGGTGACAAAACTCTATCAACCCGGTCCCCTAAGAAATAAAAGTAATCACCACTCAAGGAATATACAGTAACCCTCTGACGGTAGTAATCTATAACAGCCCGATATGATGACAACTAGTCCATACCCAAAATAACATTAAAGCTAGACATATCAACCAACCCAAATGCAAAAGGAAGCCGGTGACCGGCAACCTTTATGTTACAACCTCGACACCTCTACTTCAAAACAACCTCACCACCGATAGGTGACTCTACACAAATAGTAGATGCTAACTGAGCCAAGTCTAAACCCAGAATCGATGCAAATGCAAATGAGATAAATGAATGGGATGCACCCGTATCGATTAACACATTAGCAGTTGAATTGCAAAACAAGAAGGTACCTCTCACTACCGAAGGCGTTGGTATAAGATCTAGCGCGGTAACAGCATACACGCGCCCTGCAGGCCTCTGATCTACCTACTCATCCCTCGGAGCATAAGCCTGATGTACTAACTGAGCCGAAGAGGCTCCCTGATTAGCCCTTGAGGCCTATGCTGACTGTGCTGGTTGGTGGCTCTGTGTCTGCCTCGAACCAGATGCACCAGGTGTGCCACCCAACTGAGGACAAAATCTCTTCATACGCCCCCCCTACCCACACTGATAACAAGTGAGTGGTTGGCCTCTCTCCTGACTCTGGCTCTAAGAACGAGCTGAAGATGATGTAGACTGCTGCCTTCCTCCTCTCTACAAGCAAGTTGGAGACTTGTGGCCCAACTAGCTAACACTTGAAACAGGTGAAATCCCCTTGACCACCTCTCCCAGAACCCGAACTCGACACTGGAAAGGTAGACCTCGACTGTGCTCCCTGGGATTGCTGGGGGTTAGAGCCCCTCTGCCTCTTACTACCCCCTGAACATCCTGACTCCTCTTAGAGCCCCTCATCCTCTTTTCCTCCATTTGTATCACGGTCTCGAGATGAGCTGCCGCCTCCACAAGGCGTCCATAATCTCTAATCATTTACCTGGCCACTTTGAACATAAGCCCGATCCTCAATCTCTTCTCAAACTCCAGGCAACAACGCTCCTCTGTCACCACCAACTTGGCAAACTGATCCCTCAACTTCTCCCTAACAGTGGGAGGCAAAAACTTGTCATGGAAGGCGTTGACAAAGGCCTCCTAAGTCACCCCAATGCGCCCGCGCGCATACTTCCACTGCTGACCCACATCTCCTTTCAGCTCGAAAGATGCCAAGGTCACTCTTAACTGGTTGTCCTCGATGCCAAGCATCTCGAACGTCTTCACTATCTGCTCCAGCCACTCATCTACCTTCAAGGCTCCTTGGGATCACCTACAAACTCATCCAGATTCGACCGGAAAAACTCCTGTTTCAGAAAAGACGGCCCTATTTCAGCAACCTGGGCCTAGACTTGATTATCAGCTCTGAGAATGTCATGGATTCCCTCAATGCTCCAGCCATTTCGTAGGCTAAGATGCCATGGCCTGTTGGCCAACTAGTTCGGCCATATTGGCCTGACCAACCCCTTCTTCCTATACCGGAATTTCATCTAGTAAAGGTACCTCATGTCTCTTAAGCCTACCACGCCTACCGCATCCATGACCTGACATCCTAATAAAGGTAACAAAATAGAATAGCACATTTACAAATGTGTCGAAGCTAGCTCATTCGCGTTCTAAAGCAATGGACAACAGTAATTCATTCCACGTAAGCACGTACTCACATAAACACATATGAATTTCATTTCCGAATAATGACCGCCCTACGGCGTTGCTAGAGTTCCAATTAGAAACAACAATGATCAAGTCCTCTTCTAATAGAACATCTAGAAACCCGTAGACTCGATCAACCTCCTAGAAATCAAATCCCATGCCCATATAATTACATAAGCATGTTATCATATAAGTACACATTGTTCATACTAAGTCTCTATCAAGTGAAACAAACCCATTGTGGTACTAACTACTTCCCCATGTACCCAAGGTATTCAAACCCAATACGCTCTGATACCAAGTTGTCGCGCCCCTAAAATAATTACAATAATTAATCTATAAATGACTAACACCAGATGACATAAACAAAATTAAGAAATTCCATTAATTAGAGTTAATTTACAAAAGTGACACATGCAATATACATTCATAAGCTCTACCCTGAATCTATAGCATGTGATACCAGCTTAATGATCAACAAAATAAATGTCCTACAGGCTTAAAACTTTCCAAGACTATGCTTGGTTACAACAAAAGAGAGTCTTAAGCTCTATACATATAAAGCCCTAGGCATGTACAAAAATACAAATATAAAATAAACAAAATTGAGCTTTCAGCTCCACAGTCCTCCCAAGCTAAGTCCTTAGCAGAGGCATATCACCAGCACTTGAAAATGATTTTTTTCCAAGTAAAGTGAGCCAGAGCCCAGTAGAAACAATCTAACACAATATATGAATCTTAACAAAGATATAAATATGATGTGCATATGCAATGCCCGTGACAAAATCATTCCCAACTCTTTTGCAAATCATGCCATGTTAGTTTTACATCACAATTCATGTTATCTTAATCCCCTTTTTATCTTAATTTGTGAGTTATTTCCATTTATTACAAACAACCAACTGAGCATACAACTCTGAGCGTCTCAAATCAATATGGTCATCATACAACACTTCCATTTGTCGTTTTACAAAAATTTCCTCCATGGAAATCGGCACCCATGTATATACAATGTTTTTGGGACTTCCATCCTGGACACACTGGCCAACTTAATTCAATGGTGTCCATCTCCTTTCTCCTTACAAACATGGAGTACATCCCCTTTCTCTTCCCAAATATCATACATATGTAATGTACTAAAATACAGTCATGTTCAATGACAACTAATAAGAGATTAGTTTCAATTCACCTAATCCTCATGCAAATTCTACAACAATCATGGATATCCTCCACTGATAGCCCAAAACAGATATTTCTAAACAGATATACAATCTCTACAACAGATACATTATCCAAATTTCCCTAGATGAGAGATAATACGTATCCAACCCCACCATTTATATAAACATTCATCTAATTTCATATTCCTAACACCAATTTCATTATTTATACAAAATAATTATTTAAACATTTTAGGGCAAAGCTCTATTTTCTTACAAATCCAACCCATGGGTCAAAATCAACTATTTTAACATAACACCTCCTCATACCTATATCCATAACCATTTTCAATACCTTTATATGAAAACCCCCCTTTTGATTTTAAACCTAAAACCCTAAGTTTGTCTAAAATACTCCAAATCCCAACATTTGTACACAATCAATAAATAACTAAGTTAAAGTTCATAGGAGAGTGTAACAAGTCCATATCTCAAGCTTCAAAGACCGAAGGAGAAGTAGAGAAACTTCAAAGACGTTGAAACCAAGGTTGATTCGGATCAAAACGTAGCTCTTGAGGTGCTCTACTTTTTTAACAAAGGCACAAGGGTGGAGAAATCACTAGATTTAGATGAAAAGGTAGAGATAAGGTAGATTTTAGAGAGAGAGAGAGAGAGAGAGAGAGAGAGAGAGAATCTTGATCTAGGATTTTAAGAGAAAAAGATGTGAAAAAATGAAGCAAAAAGGTGCTGCTGTGGACTGATATACGCACAGTGCGCTCGAGCACAAGAATTGACGCTCGAGCATTAGACATAATAAGTTGTTCCACTCGAGCGCAGAGCGCCAAGACACATTGAAAAAAGGACATTACTGCTCGAGCACAATAAGTAACGCTCAAGTACAGAATACACACATCCAGCAGTTTTGTAGACATAAGGACATCACTCGAGCGCACACTTGCTCGAGCGTAGGAAATGCCGCTCGAGCGTAGAATACACTCTCCCTGCAATTTTGCAGACCTGCAAATGTACTAAGAGTTTACAAAGCCCGCTCGAGCGCAAAAAGTGTCACTCGAGCGGAAGAGTAAAATTCTAGACAACAAAATGTTTGAAAACTGAGCAACCAACCTGTTTCAATCACAACAACTACAACCCAATAATCAAACTCAAGCAAGAATAAGGGAGAAGACATGGATAACTTTCAGAAACCATAAAACCCAAGTCCAAAAATACATAATGGGTCGGGTCTAAACCAGAATTGCTATATTATATGGTTTAAAACAAGCGCCGAAACAATAGTATGAGAAATTTGACATGGCAATGATGTCAAATGAATTCAAAATTAATGAATGTGACAAATGTGTTTATATTAAAAACACAAACAAAGGATATGTTATAGTATGCCGTTATGTGGATGATATGCTCATCATTGGTAGTAATAATGACATAATTAAAACTATTAAGAAAATGTTAAATAAACATTTTGGCATGATGGATTTGGGGATTCCTGATGTAATTCTTGGTATGAAAATTGACAAAACATCAGAAGGATATGCCTTGTCACAATCACATTATATTGAGAAAATACTTGACAAATTTAGCAAAGATGATGATCATTTTGCTAGAACACCTGTGGATGTTAATTTGTTTCTTTCTAAGAATGTACAGGAAAGTATTTCTCAATTAGAGTATGCCCAGATTATTGGAAGCTTAATGTACTTAATGTACTGCACCCGCCCAGATATAGCCTATGCAGTAAGTAAATTAAGTAGATATACGAGTAATCTAGGAGTAGAACACTGGAAGGCTATTATAAGGATTCTAAGATACCTCAGATTTACTCATAACATTGGGTTATACTATACGAGATATCTAGAGGTACTTGAAGGATACTGTGATGCAAACTGGATATCGGATACTAGAGACTCTAAACCCACTAGTGGGTATGTCTTTACTCTTGGTAGTGCGGTTGTATCTTGAAAATCTTCCAAACAGACTTTCATTGCTAGGTCTACTATGGAATCAGAGATTATAGCTTTAGATAAAGCTGGAGAAGAAGCAGAATGGCTTCAGCATTTCCTTAAAGATATTCCAATATGGCCAAAACTAGTGCCTACTATATGCATATATTGTGATAGTCAATCAGCAATTGGTAGAGCACAAAGCCATATGTATAACGGCAAGTCACAACACTTTCATCGTCGACATAACACCATGACACAACTACTCTCTAATGGAACTATTTCCATGGAATATGTGAAGTCTAAAGACAACATAGCGAATCCACTAACCAAAGGGTTAGCAAGAGAGTTAGTTGAGAATTCATCAAGGGGAATGAGACTTAAGCCTATTAAATAAGAGTTACCACAATGGCAACCCAACCTAGTTGACTGGAGATCTCAAGATCTAGGTTCAAAGGGACAATTGAGTTGTGTATGACTCATAAGGATCACTGAGGAGTTAAACTCCTACCCATTTCTATGATGAAGTAGTGATGTCTGTAGCGTTTTAGGTTAAATAATGCTTTTAATGATTTTTATATCTAGGAATACCTAGTGGAGTATGGAAGGATACTCTTCATAAGAATCACCTATATGAGTGTGAACTATGTCAGTTCTATGAGATTTGTGAAGGGCTACAATTCTTTAGAGCACTCATGAAAAATCAGGTTGTTCAGGGCCAAAATGAACACGATAGTGAGAACCAAACTGTGTCTGAAAATATGTTGTGTGAGTTTTATTGTCTTGGTTTACACAAATGGCTGAACCGTTCAAGACATCATGTTCACTAATTAGCTAGTAAATCCGATAGTGCCTCACAAGGAAAGGTTCAAAGCCAAAAGCTACCTATCCTTTGCAGAATATCTCTGATTTCTGTACTCTCTATAAAAACATCATGTTGTTGCATTTCTCATTTCGTCAATTTCATTCATGTGGGGGATTGTTGAAAAATTTGTAAAGACAATGGTGAATTGAAATAGACTTTATTTGAATAAAATGGTACAACCTTTCATGGTGTCTCTTTGTTTTAAGGGAAGGGTCAACCCTCTATTCGAATGAAAGGGTGCAACCCTTTCATGATGTCTCTTTATTTTAAAGGAAGAGTCATGTCCCTTCTTCATGCCTTTTCTATTCAGACTGAATATGTGCCAAGAAAGCCTATTTAAAGGTAGCCCCCATTCCAATTTTATTAATTCCAAATTCCTCAAATTCAAGCATTCTTTTTATATTCTTTATATTACTTCATAGAGATTTCAGGGAGTTATAGAACATAGGTTTGAGTCGCCTAGCAGATTATTTGTAATGCTGCTATAATCTGTGTTTTCTAATCATTGTATCCTAGGAGATAGACGCCGATAACCCATAAGCACTTGTGCGGCGGCAAATCTATCTTAAGGACAGAGTGTCACACACTCGTCTTGATCAAAAGTTTCTATTCTAACTTTTCGGTACAAGAATATTACTGTAAGTATTTTATTTTTGTTATTTCAGTTTCGTTTCTCTACATAGAAGATTGTTCTAACATTTTCAACACCCCTAATATGTTGTGTCACCTACCATCGCAACCAAGAAGAAGAAGGCTGGAAGTTTCAAGAATGGCAGGCTTGGCCTGTGATTAGGTAAGCGACCCACCAAGTGCAAGCCAGAAGCCAAACATAATCGTCGAAACAAGAACACCAAAGAAAAAGCTCGACATTGAGAATTGAGATGTAATACCTAGATCAAGGAATACATATAGAATAGAAAGTAGTATTCCAACGATATTTCTAGGGTTTCTAGAGTGAAAAAAAGAAGTTGAGAAACAACAATTTCTTTTGAAGAAAATGAAAAATAGTTATATTAAAATAAAATAAATAACATACATATTAAAATAAAAATAACAAGATCTTAAAAGACCAAACAAACAATTGAATAATCAAACAGCAAACTACAACAAACAAAACAAAATTGTCAAAAAGTTAGTTACGATATAGGAAAAATCATTGATTTTCTCATAGATGTGATTTGGAAAGTTAGATCTGTATCAACCCAAGTAAGATCTACATCAACACTCGTCGTCGTTGTCGCTGTCGACTTGGTTCTCATTGCTGCTGTCCAACTCTGCCACCGTCATTGTCGTATTTCAGACACTGCCAAAATAAAGAGTTAAAGAGAAAGAACACCCACAATGGTTTATGAGAAGGCTTGAGAGAAGAGAGAACTATTGTGGGTATCAAAAATAAATTAAAAAAAATCTATGCCAAAATTGGGGTAGAAATACTTAAAACCTCTATTCCAGACAAAATCTATACTCTAGGAGTGTAAATCTACATTTTAGAAATGAGGTCGCTAAAGTGTCACCGGAGCTTCACCAAAAATCTCTAGAAAGAGGCTCTCACTGCGCTCTCTTTCTCTACGAGCTTTTAAGGGAGAACAATTTCTAGTTATAGGATTGGTTCAAAATAATTGAAAAGGGCTAGAAAGGAAAGAAGGGAGAGGGGAGAGGGGAGAGAAGGGATAAAAAGAGGCGGGGGATAGGCTGTTGAAGGTGGCCGTGGTGGCAGCTAGAGGTGGACATAGGAGCTAGGGTTAAGCTTCAAATGTTAGAGATGAGAGTAAATCAGGGCTTATATATGTACATATAATTTTATTTTACTTTTAATTTAGAAAACTTTATTTATTTATTTATTTTTGGCCAAAATTTTGAAAACTTATGACAAGGTGTTTGATATACTTTTTATTTACAATTTGTGAGACAAAAATGACTTAAATAATAAGAAAAGAAAAACTAATAATTGACATATTATAGTAGAAATGCTTTTGACTTTTATTGTTTGATTGTCAACTTTTAATTTGCAAGAACGTATATTAAACATGCCCATAATTTCAGCAAACTCAAATTTTTTTGAGTAAACTCTCAAATTTGTTGGGCAAAAATTTGTGAGTAATTTTGAAATAATTCTAAATTATCAGGAAGTTGATCTAGTGCTCCTAAAGAGGGGAAGTTATTGGGTACTCTTAAAGTACGGCCACATGGTGTCTCAATATATTATGATTAGTAGAGAAGGTAGGGTTTATGATTTTGTATTAGGTGACTGAGAAACATGAGAGGACATGGTGAATGATGATTTGTGAAAGAGTATGGATATGTGCTACTCCAGAAATACCCAGTAATTTTCCCCTAAACAGAGAAGAACACGAGTAATGAGATAAGTGGAGTTAGTTTGACCCACTGTGATTACTCAGAAGTGAGACAAGGTCGCTACAACCATCTTTGTTTGTGCATTCTGCATGGTATGAATATCATATGTCGTTTCTAATAGGGTCTGTATAGCATATCTAAGGCATTATAAATACCTGCAATGGGTCATTATTGCTTTGAGAAAATTAGAGAAATTATTTGGTGATCTTAAAGTATTACTACATATCATTTATTGTCAAACACTTGTCATATTGATTTTAAAAAGCAACTTATATATGATAAGACCCACATTAAACCAATAACAATCAAGTTGGTACACCATATCAAGAGCACTATATACATTTTCTAGATTAGAGGACTCTATAATGATTTTTCTTTTCTTGTGTTCATTTATTTATTTTTTTTATTTGCTAGTACATTTAAGGTATAATAGCCATCTTTTAAATGAAAATGGCAAAGGGCTTTGATCTTAAAGTATTACAACATATTTATTGTCGAGCACTTGTCATATTGATTCTTAGAAAGCAACATATATATGATAAGACCCACATTAAACCCATAACAATCAAGTTGGTACACTATATCAAGAGCATTATATAAATTTTCTAAATTAGAGGACTCTATAATGATTTTTCTTTTTTGTGTTCATTTATTTATTTGCTAGTACATTTCAAGTATAATAGCAATCTTTTAAATGAAAATGGCAGAGGGCTTTGATCCTCACAATGAAACTAAGATCATCTTTCCAAAGTGAGAAAGACTAATTATTAAGATGCTCTTCTAGAAACCTAAACAGAAGGATCGGAGAAAATAAAAAAGACAGATTTTGTAATATATAACCACACAAGCCCATTTTATCTCCACAATTTTTTTCAGTTGAATTCATGTTCACAAGGATTTAATTGGGACTTTTCCATATTAACTGTCAAACTAGCTAACACAATTCTCCTCATTTGGACTTCAAACCAACAGTATAACAGATGAAACACTAAACACAATATGGACTGAAATATTTTCAATTAGCTAAGCATGTAGCCATTAACATAGAATTTTTTATTATTATTATAGTTTATCCTACTTAATTAGGAAATAAGAGTTTGTTTGATTTGATTTGATTTGGTATAGTTATTTTCAGCCGAAGCAATTCTCTTTTTGCATCCCCACCAAACCTGATTATACAAGAAGATACCTCAACCATCTCAAAATTTCATGACCCTCTTAGTTGTTGGAACAATTTGTCTTGAATTCTTTAGTTGGTGATCTTCAGATTTTCAAAACTTGGAGATAATCTTGTCTATGTAGAACAGAAAATTGATGCTTCAAGTCGCGTTACTTAGTCGCTTTCCTAAAGACAAAATTTGCACCCACCAAAAGGTGTGCAGGGGGTCACAGCAAATTTGTCTCTAGGATACAATGAAGCATGATCTAAGGATCAAGTTTACCGATGTCTGCATTGATGACAATAGATCAAAATACTCTTGATATAAGAAAACCAAGGTACGGATAATCAAGTCTACAGAATTTGATTACCAGTAAGAAAACTAGAAACTTGCTTAAGAAACTCTTGATCTAAAACTCTAAATCAAGATGAAGAGAGAGAGAGAGAATTGCAGAAATGCTCTAAGGATTTTTTTTTGGAATCATTGACATGGCTGATTTTACAACCTATTTGTAGACTTTGTAGATCTTGATGCACCTGATCGAATGGTCATGTCCCTTGATCGCACCTGATCAAATCTGACTGTTGGATTGACAATCTCTGGTGTAGATCCATCTCATACTGAATAGATGGCTTGACTGATCACACCTGATCATAATCAGGTGCCATCTCATCCATACGATCGTGTGCATCTCCAATCAACAGCTATCACCAAACCGCTTCAGATCAGACATGTAAGCATTCGATCAGTTGGTTGACCTATTGCCAACGGACGCCACATCACTGCCACGTAGAGATGACTGTATTCCACGTCACCCATGCCACGTCAGATCCACATCATCGCTCTAACCTATACGATGCAAATAGAAAAGCGCCCTCATGGTGCCAATGCATCCATGCAAAGTGCAAAGTGCGCCATCAAATGCCACGTAACTTAATGCCTACGCCACGCGCACGCGTGTGCGTGTGCGGATGGTCTGAAGCACCATCTTTGCGGTGTGAGTGCATGCACACTAGCATCTATTCCATAATTCCATATTCAAAGGAATATTCCATGTAGCACTTTATTAAGTGCTATATGTTTTCCTCTCTTTCTAATGTGGGACAAAGTCCCCAAGCTTATTTCTAACTTTCCAAAGAAAAATAAGGAAGGTTTTGAAAACACCCAAAAACTAAACTATAAATTTTGAAAATCATTTTAAAAATCCCCCCCCCCCCAATTTTCAAAATACAAGATGATAATTCTTGGTTCACTTGGCAACCTTATACATAGGTGAAGATACCTTATGATTTGAATAATTCACTTAGTGAAGACACTTCAAAGTTAGTCAAGATGGTATAGTAGACTTGCCTTTGAACTAGCGATCTTATACAACTAACTGGACTTGTCTCACACACAATACAGGTTGCCTCAAGTATTCAAACAAACCGACACGTGGATTGGCCTTGTGTCTATATCCTATTTCATGAGCGCTCTAGAGAAACCCTTGAACTCATAGGAAGCGGCACCACCTCCTACACTTACATAGGTAAGCTTATTGAGAGTACTCCTGTAATTTACAGTACCCTAACAACCCAGTTGTAAGCTTATTAAGAGTTTGCTAACTCATCCTCTTCTTTTCATATTACAGGTACTAAACACTTCAACCTTGTGATGAAAATGAAATAAAACTAAGTGCTTGCAATCACGACATATGGTGTACTTGGGCTCCTTGAACTCAAGGCTTGATGGTTCTTCAAGCATTGAGTCGAGTTTCCACCAAGAGTGATTATGTTAAGTGGACTTAAGACCGATCCCCTTTGATATTTTCCACACCAAATCCCTTGCAGTCCTTTTGTTAAGGGGTCAGCCAAGTTTTCACTTGACTTTACATAACTAATGTTAACCACACCTTTTGTGATTAACTGCCTAACACAACTATGTCTCAGTTCTATATGCTTGGGCTTTCCATCATAGACATGGCTATAGGCCAGTGATAGAGTTGTTTCATTACAATGCAAAGATATTGGAGGCATAGGTTTTGGCCATAACTTAATCTCTAACAAGAGATTCCTTAGCCACTCTGCCTCTTTGCAACAAGAAGCCAATGCTACAAACTCAGACGCCATGGTTGAGTCTGTTATGCATGTTTGCTTCTTAGAACCCCAGGAGATAGCTCCTCCAACAAGAGTAAAATCCAACCACTCATAGACGAATGATCCTCACGGTCAATTATCCAACAAGCATTCGTGAATCCTTCCAGGACTGCTGGATAGCCATTATAGAATATTCCATAGTCTATTCTTTTCCTCAAGTATCTAAGTACTCGATTAACAGCATGCCAATGCACACTACTGGGATTACTAGTGTATCTACTAAGTTTTTCCATTACAACTACAATATCAGGTCTAGTGCAAGTCATGGCATACATTAGGCTACCTATTACTCTTTAGTCTTCTAGCCGATTAATAGCTCTTCCAATATTAGGATACACTTTTAAATTTGAATCAAAAGGTGTAGACATGGGTGTACAATTATATTGATTAAATTTCTTAAGAATTTTCTCAATATAGTGCGACTAGGTAAGAATGAAATTATTGTTCTCTCGTTTGATCTTAATATCCAAAATTACATCAACCAAGCCCATGTTCTTCATACTAAAGCTAGATGACAAGAAACTTTTAGTCCTGTCAATGACATCATTGTCAGTACCAAAAATAAACATGTTGTCTACATACAGACATATGATTACACCTCTATTACTAGTAAACTTACTGTACACACACTTATCAGATTCATGTATCCTAAAACCATTTGACACAATTACTTTGTCAAATTTCTCATGCCACTGTTTTGGAGCTTGTTTCAGTCCATATAGTGACTTATCGAGTTTACACACTTTATGTTCTTGACCCTGTACAACAAATCCTTTCGATTGTTGCATGTAGATTTCCTCATCTAACTCTCTATTTAGGAAAATGGTCTTAACATCCATTTGATGGATTTCAAGCTTGTAGATTGAGGCTAAAGCAATCAATACTCGAATGGTGTCGATTCTGGCCACCAGAACATATGTATCAAAATAGTCGATACCCTTCTTTTAAGTAAACCCCTTAGCAACTAATCTTGCTTTGAACTTGTCAATTGTGCCATCAACTTTCATTTTCCTTTTGAAAATCCATTTACAACCAATTGGTTTGGATCCAGGTGGCAAATCAGCAAGTATCCAAGTATTGTTACCCATGATAGAATCTATCTCATCAGTTATTGCTTTCTAGAAAGCAACATCTTGAGACTTCATAGCATCCTCAAAGGTTGATGGATCTAAATCCACATTTAAAGAAAGCATTGCTTGTTTACAATGAGCATCCCCTTCTACTAGGTAAACAATGAAGTCAGGGACAAAAGACTTTTCAGTCATAGCCCTCTTACTCCTCCTTAGCTCAACAAGCTCATTAGATTCATTAGGCTCATTAGGTTCATTAGGCTCATTAGGCTTAATGAGTTTATTTCATTCATTTTCCTCTATAGACATCAAAGGAGTTGATTTATTTCCTTGATTAGAATCTAACATTGGAATGGTTGTGGAACGATTCTCATAAAATACCGCATCATGTGATTCAATGATGGTATTTATTTTTACTGAACCATCGGGTTCTATTACTAGAAACCTATACGCTTTGTTATGAATAGCATATCCAAAAAATATGCATTCAATTCCTTTTTCACCTAATTTCTTCCTTTTAGGTTCAAGCAATCTGATTATTGCTTTACAGCCCCAAATTTTCAAGTAACCTAGATTAGGTTTTTTTTGTTTTTCCAAAGTTCATAAGGAGTAACATTTCTTCCTTTGAGAGGAATTCTATTAAGAATGTAATAGGCAGTGAACAAGGTTTCACCCCAAAAACCAAAACTTAAACTGGAATAAGAAAACATAGCATTAATCATTTCTGTTAATTTATTCTTTCTTTCATCTACTCCATTTTACTATGGTGTATAGGGTGCAAACTTCTCATGAATAATACCAACATTTTCACAAAATTCTAGAAAATGATATTCACTGCCCCTATCAGACCTAAGTCTCGTATTTTGACATTATACTAATTTTCTATTCTGTCTTAAAAATCTTGAATTTATCAAGCATTTTATCTTTTGAATGCAAAAAATAGATATGACAGTACTTAGAAAAATCATCAATGAATGTTACAAAATATTTCTTACCACCTTTAATGGGGGTACTATGCATGTCACATACATCACTATGCATAAGTTCAAGCAAAGACGTGGTTCTATCTACTTTAGGAAATGGAATGCGAGTAATTTTAGAATGCACACAAAAATTACATTTTTCAAACATGTCAATGTCATACTTAGGAATTAAATCTAAATTAACCATGTCATGCATTTTCCTAGTATTAACATGACCTAAATAAGCATACCATAAAGAAAGAGAATAAAAAATATAAGCAGGAACATATGTATTATTGATAGCGTTAAGTGTGAACATTCCTTGATACTTGTAGCCTCCCAACAAGAATCCCATCCTTAGGCAGGACAAATTTGTCCGACTTAAATACTAATTTGAAACCATGCTTATTAAGTAGTGTAACATCCCAAAATAATAACAAAAACCCATCTCATAGTATTCCTTACAATTTATCAATAACATTGTAATTAGTATTCCCTTCATAATCCTTGATCTTACAAAAGATGACATATGCGTTATACAATCATAAATCCTAGATCTTGAACCTATAGTATATGAAATGTATACGCGAATTGAAATAAAAGAAAGTTCAAGTAAGATTTATGCCCTAATGGCTACATCTTTCCAAATCCATGCTTGGGTATAACAAAATTAGTTCAATTCAATACAGTTTAAGCCTAAGGCTTATACAAAATAATTACATCAAATAAACAAAAAAAAACTCCTACCTTCAAGTCCTCCAAAGCTATGTTCTTGATAAAGGCATATCATCAGCACTTGAAAGTTATTTTCCACGGAGGGTGAGCTAAAGCTTAATAAAGATATTCTAACACAATATATGAATCTTAACGAAGTCATGAGGTGAATGCATATGCAATGTCATTTGTCAAACGTTTCACATTTTCGTCTCAAAACAATGCAATGCCAGATTATATCAATTCATGAAAATAATCTTTTATATCAGAAAAAAGGGTCGTGGATATAAAACACTGGGAATCTCTAGGTATGTGTCTGCCAGTAGGTTATACAAGCACTACCAAAGCCATTTTACCATTATTAACCAAAAGGATCGGAACCTAACCGAGCGGGTTTCTAAACTTTTACCAAGGACACACAAGCCAACATAATAACCATAACCACAACCATACCCCTTAACCAAATTCACCAAGGTATTCACCCATTTTTCTCAAAACAATGCATTTTCAATCTTTAAATATGCAACAATGCTCAATATAAGATGTATGAGTAATTAGTTCCAATTCACCTAATTCTCACGCAATTTCTACAACAATCAAAGCTACCCTTCACCGATAGCTCAAAATAGATATTTCTATTCAACAGCTAAATTTCAACAACAGATATAATCTCATCATTTTCAAATGGGAGTGATATCACATATCTAACTCCACCATCATCATCAACATACACATCCGTTCCATTCTTTCAAAAACCAACATCGTTTTCCATTTTTTTTTCACAAACCATTTATCCATAATTTTAGAATGAAACCTCTTTTACTTTCAAAAATCAATTTTGAGTAAAGAAATCCACTACTTTAATATATCTCAACCATAAACACATCCCCACAACCTTTTTCAAGAACTCATTTGAAAACCCCTATTTTATATTTAAATTTCAAACCCTAGGTTTAACCCAAAATCCCCAAATCAAAGGATTCTTTCAATGAGCAAATAACTAAGGTAAAAATCATACCAAAGGTTAAAGAAATCCCTACCTCAAAGATAGAAGACAATAGAGAGAAAGGGTTGAAGTTTGGGGGAAGCGAAAATGATAACTCCTCCGATTAGAATGAACCCCTTGATATGCTTTATCTTTTTCTCCAAGGAGCTATGGTGGAGAAATCAATGGATTTGGAGTATTTGGGACTTGAAATCAAGAACTAGAGAGAGAGTGAAGAACTTAGGATTTTGAAATGTTTAAGAGAGAGGAATGGAAAAGTGATCCAAAAGTCCCTTTTCTTAAACTGATAGATGCGCAGACTGCTCGAGCGAACAAAACACCGCTCAAGCGATAGACACAATAAGTGACATTGCTTGAGTAACCAAAGTCACCGCTCAAGCGCACAATGACCCCTTCCCAGAAGTTTTGCAGATTGAAGAAAACCGCTTGAGCGCAAGAAAGGCTACTCGAGCGAAGAACACCCTATTCCTAGAAGTTTTGCAGACCTGCAAAAATACTTGGAGATCTCAAAGATTGCTCGAGTGCAAGAAAGACCATTCGAGCGAACAAGCAAAAATCTGGACAACAACTCTTGTGAAAAACTAACTCCAAACTTGTTTCAAACACAATAACAACTCCCAAACAACCCAACTCACTAGAAACAAGATGCAAATGAAATGAGCAGCAGTTACGGATATGGATTCCCGAATTCAAAAGCAAGAAATGGGTTGGGTCTAAATCAAAATCATTATAAGTAGGCTTCCAGATATAAGGTTTTTCCTGACATCAGGTACATGATAAACATCACTAAGACTTAAGACTTTTCCATGTGTGAACTCTAGATTCGCCGTCCATTTGCCTTTGATAGTAGTAGTTAAAAGAGTTGCCCATGTAAGGCCCCAAAATTTCTCCAACATAATCTAGTTACATCGACTAATATTCATTACAGGATAATAGCAACTCCCAAAATCATCATAACATTGATCATTAAAGTTTGTACAAAATAGTCCCATATACGAATTATACATTCAATGATATTACATACATGAATCTACAGCATGTGGAACATCAAATTCAAAAGTAAATAAAATGCCCTTAAGGGTTTACAAATTCCAAGGCTTAAGCCCGGTTACACAAAAATAGTCTCTCGGACTCAAACAGTTATAGCCCTAGGCTTACAAAATATAATCACAACAAAACAGAGCCTTGTGCTCTACATACATATATCCACGCTCTAGATTGGTGGATTCACAACATCTTTTCCTACACCAAAATCCCATAGGGGTGAGCATAAAGCCTAGTAGAGAATCCTTAACAAAATATATACATTTATGCAAGATTCCCAATATGAAGTGCAAATGTCATGCTATGCCATTTGAAAGAAGATTACGTTTTTTATCTTGTGAAAACCACCAAGCTCAATGATAATTTGAGATTTCAACAATTTAAAAATTTACAATTTATTTCAAAGGGGCAGTAAATACGACTCAGGTAATCCTTAGATTGGTGTCTGCAAGTAGACATAACTAGCACTACTAAACCCCACTTTACTAGTTGCTAACCGGAAGGGAAGTGGTACCTCCTCCGTGCGTGTTTTCAGTCTTTCACCCCGGATACTCTGGCCAACTTAATCAATTTCATCTACACCTCTTATCCGGGCTTACCAACGTATTTACCCCAAAACATTTCAATAAATTCATTTCACAACATTTCTTTCTCAACATAAATGTTTTCAAATCTCAACTCAAAACTTGCAACAATGCAATGTTAGAAATGCCAATACAATATATGCCAAAGCTAATATAATAATCTTGTAATAATCAATTGAATGAATATGCAATGTAATAATCGTCATCACTACATGACATTTCTCCATTTTCAAGTATCTCAATAATAATACCATAACAATCACATTTCCCATTCTTCCTCCCTTCAATGTAATTACACATAATAGCCACCTATGCATTTAATTCTATCACTTAGATAGCAACGTTCCATATTCCGAGCTTTTCCCAACAATTTAGTCATTTCACAATCGTATCAATATCTTAGCACAACAATTTCCAAAATTTCCACTTCTCATATTTCATGAAATCCATCATTTGTGTATCAATTTATACACACACACACACAGATATATATATATATATATATCGATGAGAAATTTTCCAATCATTAAGCATTTTGGCACAAAAGGGATAATATAATTACAATGTTGTCTATGAGTTCTCAATAACCTTTCAAACCCCAATTCCCTAGATTTCCTTACCACAACCAAGCACATTCAAAACTCTTGAAAGGGGTTTTCTTCAAAAAGTTTATTTTTCTCAATCAATGTAGTTCAAATTTTCAAGAGATTATTTTAAAAAGAAACTAGGAGGAAAACTATTCTCAAACCACCCACATTCTTGAGCCAAAATCAAGTTTCAACATTTACAATGGAAAATTTTGAAATCTTCACAAGATCTAGCAAAAATATATATATAACTCCAAGAATAAACCCTACCTCAAGTTTTTTGGAGAAGAGAGATGAGAAACCCCTAAATTTGACGGTGTTGAAACGTGATCTCCAGCGCCCACAACGAAGCCCTCTAGAAGCTATCCAACTTTGATGAAGAAACTATGGACAAATTTCTAATGGATGTAAGGAGATCAAGGATTTGATATTGTTTTGGTGTAGGAAATGTAGAGAGAAGGGAGAGGAAAGAGTTTTTTTAGAGAGAGAGAGATACAACAAAAATGAGATAAAACCAACCCAAAGAGAAGAAAAAGCAGAAAATTCAGACTCATCTACCACTGTATGTGCGGCACCCATGCCCGCACATGCTACTTTCATCCCCGCGCGTGCGGCCCTCCTTCTCCCGCACCTGTTACATCAAGTGCTTTTATTTCAGTAATCACTTAGTCACTTCCCCATTTTTTGCACGTGCGGCCCCCTCTCCGCACGTGCGGCCCAAGCCCCCACGCGTGCGGCTCTGGTCCATGTAGAGAACTATTCACTCACTTGTTCATAAGTGGTGAAAAGGCTCTTGTCATTGCAGACGTATCTCATTGCTCCTAAGTCAATCCACTAGTTACCAGCATCTTCGAGCATGTTCACCTTGGATACGACAACCACGAACTTGTTTTTGGTATTTGATGCTTCTGACTTCTTCTTGTATGACCGACATTCATGTTTGAAGTGCCTTGGCTTGCCACAATGCCAACAAACGCCTTTCGGCTTCTTAGCATCTTTCTTGGTTTGGGGGTCGCTCTTATGCTTTCCTTTGTTAAACCTCTTGCCATCATCCACCATATGGATCTTGGAAGTTTGAGTCAATTGGTTATCTCTACTTTTAAGAAGTCCTAACTCTTCCTCAACTCAGAGGTGTTGAGCCAATTCCTCTAAAGTAAGATCTTCCTTTTTGTATTTGAAGGTTATCTTAAAATCATTCCAAGAAGATGGAAGTTTCTCTATTATAGATAAAACTATAATAGATTCATCCATGTTCATATTCTTTTGTCGGAACTGACTCAGAATATGTTGGATCTCATGGAATTGTTCCATAATGGGCTTTGTATCAATCATAGTAAAACGCATAAAATTACTAACAAGAAATTTCTTATTGGTGGCATACTCGGTGAGATACTTTGACTACAATATGTCTTAAAGTTGCTTTACCGTTTTCAGATGTTGATACACATCGAACATAGAGTCTGACAGCGCATTCAGAATGCGTCCTCGACAAATATAGTCGTCATTCTCCCATTTGGTTATGGTACAAGTTTTCTCCACCATCTTATCTTCTTGCTTCGCCGAATAAGGGATAGTCAGCACAAAGACCACTTTAAGAGTAGTGAGCAGGAAGTGCATCTTTTTTTGCCAGCATTAAAAATGTCCTCTATCAAATTGGCCAAGGTTCATGAATCTTGAATCATTTTTTTGAATAGGCATTGCCATATGAAAATATTGTCTTTAGATTGTTGGAACAATTCGTTTTGAATTCTTAAGTTGGTAATCTTTGGGTCTTCAAAACTTGACGATGATCTTGTCTATATAGAACAGAAAATTGATGTTTCAAGTCGAGTTACTTAGTCATTTTCCCAAAGACAAAATTTACACCCACCAAAAGGTGTGCAGGGGGTTATAATAAATTCGCTTTCAAGATACAATGAAGCCTGATCTAAGGATCAAGTCTACCGGTGTCTGCACTGACGATAGTAGATCAAAATACTCTTGATATAATCAAAAAATCAGGACACAGGTAATCAAGTTTACAGAATTTGATTACCAATAAGAAAAGTAGAAACTTACTTAAGAAACTATTGAACGAAAATTCTAAATCAAGAGGAGGGGAGAGAGAGAGAGAGAGAGAGAATTGCAGGAATGCTTTAAGATTTTTTTACTTTTATATTTTAGAATCACTAACATGGCTGATTTTGCAGACTATTTATAGACCTTAATGCACCTGATCACCCTTGATCGCATTCGATTAGACCTGACTGTTGGATTGACGATCTATGGTGCCAATCCATCTCACACCGAATAAATGCCTTGACTGATCACACCTGATTCCGATCGGGTGCCATCTCACCTATACGATCGCATACTTTTCTAATCAAAATAATTAAGAAAGATGTTTTAATCTCAGTTTATAACTAATCGAAATTGTAGTTGATACTTTTCTATCTTTGTTTTTATTAAAAGTGAAATTAACTCTATTTGGGATTAAATATTTTAGTCAAAAATTTAAAAAATATTATAAATTATCACATCATTCTCTTCATTATTTTTAATATCTTTTTATAAAAAATCATAAAATTATTAAAATAATATGCTCTCAAATAAATTGGTCCCATATATAAAAGTACATCCATCTTAGTTTTTGAATAATACTATATGCACTAATTAATATATCAATTAATATAATAACAAATGATATGACATAATTTTAAATATTTATAATTTATATAATCCATGATATCAATTACATTAATTAATACATATAATATTGTTTCATTTTCAATCTCACGTTTAGGAATGGCAACGGGATAGGGATCACACTCCCCATCCCCGATCCCCGAAACTACAAAACTCCCCTTCTCCGGCCCCGATCCCCGGCGGGGAACCCATCACCCCTCCACCCCTGCCTCCTAACGGGGATCGGGTTTTCCTGACCCCGGAAAATCCCCGTAACTCATCATCAATAACAACATCATACAGCAACATCATCAAAAAAAAAAAAATCATCAACAACAACATCATCAATGGTAGCAACATCAAAAAAAAAATAAAAAATAGAGACACAGATCTGGCGGAGGAGGGACGAAATCAACGGTGGCGGTGGCGGGATCTTCTCAGATCTGCCATGGCAGAGGGAGGAGGAGGTGAGAGGGGACGGAGTATGAAGGTTTGGCAGTGGCCTGGCGGAGGAGCAGTCGGCGGAGGAGGAGGAGGTGGCGGCGGTGAAGAAGGCAACGAGAGGCGGAGGAGTCAACTACGGAGAGAAAAAAGAGAGTGAGAGAGATAGATCAGAGAGTGAAGATGAGAGTGAAGAGAGAGACAGATCATATTGTATAAAGGGGGTTATATATATAAATGGACAGAGGGGCATTATGTTTATTTTATTTTAGGGAGAAATGGCACCGGGGACGGAGATGTGCCAATTCCGGGGCTGTGAAAGTGATCCCCATCCCTAGCTTGAAATTGATCAAGGATTTAATTTCAAATACCATTCCCAACCTATTAGAATATTTTTTAAGGAAAAATCGCTTTTATCGGGACGGGGTCGGGTCCCATCGGACCGGATTCAAATTACCTTCCCTACTCACGTTCCTCCCTTTCCAGCTACCTAGCATCGCTGTATAACAGAGACTTTTCCCATAGTAAGCCTATTTTGTAGCTTAATTCCCAAACTAAGCCTAGTTTGGACGAAATTCCCAAACTAGGCTAAAGCGCTATTACAAATCGCGCTTTCACTATTTGGAGCTCAAAATGTGGTGAATAGCGAAAGCGTTATTACAAACAACGCTTTTAATTAAGAAAGCGCCGTTGCGAATCACGCTTTTAACATAACATTTTTTCCTGAAGAAAACGCCATTCGAAATGGCGCTTTTAACTGTAACAAATTTTTTTTTTCCATGCAGAAAGCGCTATTCAAAATGGCGCTTTAACCGTCCATTATTTTTCCCTGTAGAAAACGCTATTCAAAATGGCGTTTTCACTGTGCATTATTTTTCGCTGAAGAAAACACTATTCAGAATGGCGTTTTCACTGTTCATTTAGTTATTTATTTATTTATTTTTAATATTTTGTATTTTTTCCTGTTCTCATTGTTTTGGTGATAATGTAATTCATAAAAAAATTTTGGCTATACTAAAGCCATTGTCATGTTGAAAATTTTTTTTTCTTTTGTCTTTGTTTTGGTTTAGAAGGTATAATTCAGAAATTTTACATAATATGAGAAAAACCTCTTCTTTTCATATATTAATTTGTGTTACATCATATGAGAAAAGCCTCTTCTTTATATATTAATTTTACATAATATTTTTAACTAATTACCAAACATTTAGGAATTAAGCCAATTTATATATCATTTAAATTTTTATGGGAAAAGCCTCTGTTCATATATTAATTTTACATAATATTTTTCATATATATAATTTTAAAATCATGTTCATTTAGATATTATTAAGCCAATCATGTTCATTTACAAAATTCATGCTTTCACTGTTCACTACAGTAAGCATGGATTGAAACCACGCTTTCACTATTCATGTAAATTATATTTAATTTTTTTTTGTAAATTTTTTTTTTTCTGTTGTCATTGTTTTGGTGATAATATAATTCATAAATTTTTTTTGGCTTTACTGAAGCCGTTCTCATGTTAAATTGTTTTTTTTTTTTTTTCCTTTTGTCTTTGTTTTGGTTTAGAAAGTGTAATTCAGAAATTTTTTTTGTCTTTACTAAAGCCGTTTTCATGTAAATTTTTTTTGTTTATTGTTTTGTGTTTGTTTTAGGTTAGAAGGTGATAATGTAATTAATATTTTTTTTTTGCTTTACTAAAGCCGTTTTCATGTAATTTTTTTTTCTTTTGTCTTTGTTTTGGGTTAGAAGGTGTTATTCAGAAAATTATTTTGGCTTTACTAAAGTCGTTTTCATTTAAATATATATATTTATTCTTTTGTCTTTGTTTTGGGTTACAAGGTGAGAATGTAATTCAGAAAACCAGTTTAGTAAAACCGTTTTGTACCTGTTTTCATTAAAAAAATAAATTTTTTTGTTTCGTCTTTGTTTTGGGTTAGAAGGTGACATGCATGCTCTACAGTCCGAAGCACACCCACACACTGTGCAGTTCGACGAGCAACGACGAAGGGTGAGACGTGAAGAGCACCGCGGAGTAGGCCAAGAAGACGAAGGCCACCGCGAGAGCTCCTAAAATAAATTTTGTCAACATTTTTGTAATAAAACTGAATACATAATATACGAAGTCACTAATTTACTAAATACTCATACAGGCATCAAAACAACATAACTAAAGTTGCAAATGTAATAGTTTTCAGTTACATAGGTAGTACAGACATAAGTCTCCCACAAAAATACATTCTGGACACCATGAACTGAACACACATTACATACATCCTGGACACCCTGAACTGAACACACAATACATAAACATAACAGTTAGACAGACAAACACCTAATTCATGACCTAATATTGCATATTAATAGCCACAACATTTGACAGACACAATACATAAACATAAACATAACATAACAGTTATACTTAGTCTAACACAGACATTACATAATAATGCATGACCTAATATTGGCGAAGTGTAGACATTAACACCTAATTCGCACTTAAATCGGCAGGTGGCTCAGAGTCGGAATAATCCGAAAGCTCAGCGTCTGAATAATCCGAAAGCTCAGCGTCAGAGACAAGTTCAGGATCCTCCATGATACCCTTGATAGCCACAACATTTGGTTCTGTTTTGTTCTTCTGGGCATCCTTCTTAACTATGTATAGCTGCATATCACAGGCTAACCTACGGCGCATTTGAGAAATCTCACGTTGTAGTCATTCACATAGTCGATCAACATTATCAGGATCTTCCTTTTGGATCTCAACAGAATGTGATTTTGGCACCTTAAGTTGATTTTCCCGACTTAAGGTTTCCAGCTGTACCCACTCTATAAATAGTGCGGGCCACTTGAGACGAGCAGCGTCAGATAAACCATATCCTGTTTGATTGTCAAATGGCTCCATACATGAACCTCCTTGAACTGGATAATACTTGGACATCAAAAAATGTCGCTTCCCAAACCTATCACGATAACCACAAGCATAATCTAAAACAGGCATTCCCACTCCCTCCCATGAATCGTCTTCAGCATCGCCACGGCCCCTTCCTCCTCCTCGTCGTGAACTGTCACCCCTTTGCAAGTTCCTACCACCTCTACGATTCCCACTCCCTCCCATGAATCGTGTATGAAAATCCTACGTGATTCGTGATTAGATCAAGATTAATGAATTCCAAAACCCAATAAAACAAAACACACAACCTAAAATCATCAAGCACTTACGAGAGTGATTTTAGTTTGTTTGTTTTCAAAACAAAAATAATAAATCGACACAAACGATTTTTTACGTGGAAAAAACCACAATTGAAGAACCTTCAATTGTAATCAAAAACCACGGGCGAACCGCCACTGATCAATCCACTACTGAAGAACTAAAAGATTACAAAGATACCATACAAATTACCCAACCCAGTCAATTTGTCTCTGAATCTTCTGTAGATCTTTCACCACGCCTTCGTCACGGAACTGATCTTGAAGTTGATTCCACACCACAACTTCACTTGTCGAATTAACGACTACGTAAAGTATCAAACACCTTTTGAAACTCTACGTAATAACCTTCGGATTCCACCGAAGAGAACTCTCTTGAATATATTGTATCAACCTCTTTGATGTATGAATCTTACCTCATAAGTTTAAAACTCTCTCAAGAACATCAAAGAAAACTCACAAAACATCATAAGAAAACTTCAATCCAAACCCTAGAAAACCCTAAACAGATCTAGGAAAAGTCGTACTTGAAAAAGACCCAATCTGCGAATTTATAGAAACTGTCATCGCGCGGTCCGCTCGAGCGTGGTTCTTCCCGCTCGAGCGGAGACTTCAAGAATTGCAACTCATATAGCCTTCCCGCTCGAGCGTCCATTTCCCCGCTCGAGCGGGGAATCACTCCATCCAGAATCTTGTCAGTCTTCGCAGAAAATGCTGAGGGCTTGCAATCCCCGCTCGAGCGTTACTTTCCCCGCTCGAGCGGGGAGACCAAAAAAATGAAAATCTGGAAAACTTAATGAAATACAAACTTGGTTTTTAATCCATGGATTTTGACAATAAAAGGTCCTAACAATCTCCCCCTTTGTCAAATCCCGGACAAAACCATTCTAAAACAGTTTTCCTAATCCAAAAACACAAAAGAACTAAAACAAGAGTCTAAACTAGTCTAAAAACAATATGCCAATTCTGAACAAACTAGTCTAAAAGCAAGTCCCAACTGATGAAATCAAGTGCCAACTCATGAACCAATATGCAACAATCCACAATCAAACTTGCGCGAGTACAATGAGCCTGAAAAAAAAAACAACGAAACACAAGCCAACCAAAAATCTGTGGAAAGAATTAAATGGAAAAATAAAGCCATCATAAAACATGATTCCATCCACAAACATATATCAAAAATATAGAAAAACAACTGTAGCAAAGATCAAGAAACCAAAAACTATACCATCCTGTATCATCGAACTGTACTGTATCAAATGATTCCATCCAACATGTAGCAAGAACTGTAATGTATCAACAACTGTACCACAAAAAACTATATCAAAAACTGTACCAGCACTCCCCTTTTTTGGCCGGGAGGAACCACAACGAGCCAAGATCAAGGAGCCGGGGGCGGAGTCTGCAGTCGAAGGAAAGCCAAAATCTGGTCAATAGAACCCTCAATCCGCTCGGAAGAAGCCTCCAAAGCACGGAACCGGGCATCGGAAGTAGTCTCAAGATCCGTGAGGCGAGCCTCAAAAATATCCATCCGCTCCTCAAGATGATCAAATCGGGAACCAAGAGATCGCTCTAAGGACTGGAGCTGACCGCGAAGTGTACGAACAGGAGGATGCTGCTCCCCCTCACCAAGATCACCACCAGCAGCCGCATCATACTCGGCCTCCTCTGCCATGGTCAGTGAAGACTAGGACTGCACCAGATCAGGCGACGAAACCCCCCTAATATGAGACTGACTCTGGGAAACAGTCTTCTTAGTAAATGGGCGTGTCGGGGAAGCAAACTCGTCCTCATCAAAAGGAGGAACATCAAATTTGGCTAACAGGCGATTGATGAGGCAGCCATATGGTAAACCAAGATTGTGGCGCTCAAAAGCTGCAACCATCTTCTGAATGATGAGGGTGGCAAGGTCTATGGGCCGGTTATGGGCAACACACTCAAGAATAAACCCTTGGTCTGGCTTAACTTCAGAACTATGGGTGGTAACAAGAACATTAGCACACATGATCAAATTGAGCAACCGAAATTGAGGTAGAAGTTCATGCTGTTTAATCAAGGAACCTGAAGGCCAAGCATGAGACGAACCACACAGAGTCTGAGCAACCTCATCAAAATTACAAGTGGGACGAGATGGGACGGGAAAGGGATAAAAAATAGGTGATCTATGACAAATCCCTAAAAGCTCATGAATAACATCAGTGGTGACAGAGATTTCTTTGGATCGCACCCAGGTCTTAAAAGAGGGGCCTATATCATCAAGACTATGCATATGACAGTAAAACTCCCGGATCCAAGTAAGGTTTTGTGGTCCAGAGAACAAAAGAACCCTATCACCTCCCAGGGGATCAAATAAAGACCGGATATGAATTGACTCAAATGTGGAGGGGTGAACATTCCTTTCAAGGTGAATGGATCGAGAATGGTAGGACTCACGAAATAACTTAGCTTTTTCAGCTGAGGGAAAGCGCTCGGTGTTATAAGAAGGGCGAGATGCCGTCGACTTACGACGTTTGGGAGCGGACATGGCTAAACAAAACACAGACACCCCCAACCCAAAACCAAAGACAAAACCAAAGCAGCCAAGAGAGAACAAACATTAGTCCATTTGTGCAATATACAATAATAGGCAATCTAAATCAGAATGGCACAATATAAGATATCCAGAAATCGATGAAACTACCATTCAATGGATCAAAACATGAAGGTATGACAGTAGGATATTACAGAAAACAATGCTCAGTTAGACAATATAGCATGATCCCTAAGTCACAATCATGAAGCAAATTCCAAAGATACACAAGCATGAGATCACATGGATGAGCAAAAATCCCCAAACCAAACATACCACAACATACTATCAAAAAACCCCCAAAAAGAAACCCAAGATGCAACACAGCTAGAAACCTAAAAAAGAAAAAACCTAGTAGAGGAAGGATTGACTAAACAACTAGCAAACAACCATCAATCAAAACTAAAACAAGAGCAACACACACAAACTCAACCCACCGACCCAAGAAACAACTGACACAATCAATCCAAACACCGAATAAAAACAGGGAAAGAACACAATGGAGAGAAAAATACAAAGATACCTGTGGTGCAAGAGAAGAAGAATCACACCAATGCACAAACCACGACTGAAGAAGGAAGTCGAAATCCCCAAATCGCCAAAGCCCTAGGGAGAGACGAAGGTGAATGGCCAAAAGTGACTCAAAGGTCGAAGGAGGGAAATAAATACAAAACACAGTCTGCTCGAGCGTAGGGTTTGACGCTCGAGCGGGGGACAAACATAGCAAAAGCGCGCTTGAGCGTAAATAAGGCCGATCGAGCGGAAAAACATCAAACCCAGAACTGCAAAAAGTACTGCAACCCATAAAAACACGCTCGAGCGTGAAAAGGTCCGCTCGAGCGGGGACAAAAAAACAGTTTTTTTTTTTTTTTTTTTCAAAAAAGAAAAACACCTAGGATGTCCTGTAATAGGTAAGATGACCAGGTGACATACTATTCCACAAGGACAAGAGTATCCATCAATTCTGAGTCCTGAAAAATTGAGAAAAAAAATGAAACACAAGCTCATGAATGAAACAGATAGTATTTAAATCAAAGCCACACGCATCATGAGAATGCATAACTCAAAACCACACATGAGAGCTCATAAAAAGAATGTGTGTGTGTGCAATCCTTGAGAGCCACAAAGCTAGAGTTAATCCTCGTAGTGATCTGATGGCTGGACCTCCAACAAGTGTAACTGACCATCACAAAGAAAAGTCAAACCACTAGGAATCACGGGATATTTGTTGAGTAAATGCGGAAGCTCCCCCTCAGACAATGATCCCCCTTTTTTTTTTTTTCTTTTTTTTTTTTTTTAAACTTTTCTTTCTTGTGGGCACTCACTGGTGGCATACACGCTCAAGAGTATGGAGTCCAAACCAGAGAAGAATGAAATCAAAATGATGGTCTGGTTGGTGCCTCTGAGGTAGCCTTTTCCTCATGCCCGGAAATCATGTACTGAGGGAGAAACCATGGAAGTGAAATAAGATGGTAGATGTTAAGAGACTTAACATCACCCATGATATACCAGTATAGGTCAATTCCTCTGTAAGAGTACAAGAAACACTGTCAGTGGTCCATAGAGAACTTTGATCACTTGTGCGGAAACCCCTGCAACAGTTTATCTCAAGAATGTGTACAGAATGAGATCATGAAGTAAATGAGTATGGGCATTCAGAATGAGCTATGAACAAAGATGAAACAGATCTTGTATGCAACAGGAGCAGTGTTCATATTAATTTTGATGAAAAGATATCAAAACTCAAACACAGATTATCACATCCAAGAACAGTAAGCCAACCACTCACACTCATCTCACAAGAAACAACCTAGTTACTGAGACATTACTCCCAAGGTCTTTCTAAGATACTCAAATCGAAGAAGATCAAGGGGTTTTGTAAAAATATCAGCTTTTTGATGCTCAGTAGAAACATGTTCCAACAAGGCCTTCATCCACTAACTCTCGAATAAAATGATGACGGATGTCAATATGTTTGGTGCGAGAGTGTTGGACAGGATTTTTTGAAATGTTTATGGCACTTGTGTTATCACAAAAAAGAGTGAGAGTGTTCTGTTCAATTCCATAATCATGAAGCATTTGTTTCATCCATAACATTTGAGCACAACAACTCCCTGCAGCAATGTATTCAGCTTCAGCAGTAGACAGAGAGATAGCATTTTGTTTTTTACTATGCCAAGAAACCAGATTATTCCCAAGGTAAAAACACCCCCCGGATGTACTTTTCCTATCATCAGCACACCCTGCCCAGTCGGCATCAGAAAAACCAGTAATTTCGGCTGTAGTATCAGTGGAAAACCAAACCCCATACCCCAAGGTCCCATTAACATACTTGATGATGCGTTTACCAGAAGGTGAGACTCTTTAGGACTGGCTTGGTAACGAGCACAAACACCGACACTGAAGGAAATATCAGGACGACTGGCTGTGAGATACAAAAGACTCCCTATCATACTCCTATAAAGGGTAGGATCAACATCAATACCAGAGGAATCTTTGGAAAGGTGAAGACTGGTGCTCATAGGAGTGCGGGCATGTTTGGCAGACTCAAGACCAAACTTTGACACAAGATTCTTAGCATACTTAGACTGAGAAACAAATATACCTGAAGGAGACTGTTTAATTTGGAGACCCAAAAAATAAGACAACTCTCCCATCATGCTCATCTCAAACTCATGTGTCATGCAATCCGAAAAATATTTCACAAGATGATCAGCAGTGGAACCAAACACAATATCATCAACATATATCTAAGCAACAAGAATATGAGACTTAGTATGTTTCACAAATAATGTCTTATCCACACTACCCCTTTGAAAATCATTATCAAGAAGAAAGGTAGTAAGCCTATCATACCAAGCCCGAGGGGCTTGTTTCAACCCATACAAAGCCTTGTCTAACTTGTAGACATGATTAGGACATTTAGGGTCCTCAAACCCTTTTGGTTGCTCAACATATGCCTCTTCTTTTAAGTACCCATTCAGAAAAGCACTTTTCACATCCATTTGAAACAATTTAAAGCCAAGAAAACATGCCACACCAAGTAAAATGCGAATGGATTCGAGACGTGCAACTGGGGCAAACGTCTCATCATAGTCAATACCCTCTACTTGTGTGTAGCCTTGAGCAACCAACCTAGCTTTATTCCTAACAACAGTACCATTCTCATCAGATTTATTTTTAAAGATCCACTTGGTACCTATCACATTCATGTCTCTAGGTCTAGGAACAAGAGTCCAAACTTTGTTACGTTCAAATTGACCTAATTCTTCATGCATAGCATTAACCCAACTATCATCTAGCAAGGCCTCTTTAACATTCTTAGGTTCAATCAATGAAACATAACACATATGTGATACCTCATCCCGAATCTGTCTTCGGGTTTTCATTCGATCTGAAACACTCCCAATTACCTGTTGAACTGGATGATTTAGTTTCACCCTTGCTGATGGTTTAAGTTCAGGACTTTGGGTGACAGGAGGAGCAAGAGTGCTGTTCTTTTGAGCACTCTTTGGACTTGAACTTACCTGTGAGGATGGTGTTGTAACAATTTCTTGTGATTGAGCCGCAGCATCTCCTTGATTTTGTGGTTCAGTATCCAAGCTTGGAAACTCACAATTGTCATCCTCATTTGTTGCTGAAGTAGGTGAACCTGTGTCATCTATAACCACATTGATAGATTCCATTAATGATGAAGTTCGCAAGTTATAGACTCGAAAAGCCCTACTGTTGGTTGAATACCCTAGGAAAATACCTTCATTACTTCGAGAGTCAAATTTGCCCAAGGGCTCTCTATCTTTGAAGATGTAACACTTACTCCCAAAAGTTTTGAAGTATTTTACATTAGGTTTCATACCCTTCCACAATTCATAAGGAGTTTGTAAAGTGCCGGGCCTTAAATACACACGATTTATGACATAAACAGCTGTATTTAAGGCTTCGGCCCAAAACTTCGGAGGAAGACTCTTACTGAGGAGCATGACCCTAGCCATTTCTTGAACAACTCTGTTCTTCCTCTCAACCACTCCATTTTGTTGTGGAGTAATAGGTGCAGAAAACTCATGCTTAATTCCATGCATATCACAAAAATCCGAAAACGAACTATTTTCAAATTCACGACCATGATCAGTTCGGATTCTTATGATACGCCCAATGGAAACACCCTGTTCATTTTGGATTTTAAGGACTAAAGCCTAGAAAGCATCAAACGTATCAGATTTTTCCCTTAAAAAATTTACCCATGAGAAACGAGTAAAATCATCAACAGTTAAAAAAATGTATCTTTTACCTCCAATGCTTTCAGTGCGAGTAGGACCCATTAAATCCATATGAACTAATTCAAGAGGACGTTTGGTTGAAAAGCTTTCCACCTTTTTGTGCGGAGCACGGGTTTGCTTGCCAAGCTGACATGGTCCACACACATGGCTCAAATTCTTACCCAGTTTAGGTACTCCTCTAACAAGTTCTTTGTTGGCTATCTTAGTTAGGTCTTTGAAATTCATGTGACCTAATCTTTGATGCCACAGATCAATGTTACTTATGATGGCAGAATGACAAGTGAGATCATTAGTAGTAAGAATTCCATAGCGATTATCGGATGTCGAACCCCATGTAAAAACAAGATTTCCTTTTTATCCAAAATTTCACATTTATCTTTTGAAAACAATACTTCATAATGGGAATCACACATTTGACTAATGCACAACAGATTCGCATTAAGGACACCAACAAGTAAGGCACTATCTTGCTTGGAAAGATCACCAACACTTCTAGGGTCCTTACCCATGACTCTAGAAGTGCCGCCATCTCCATAGGTAACAATTCTTTCTTCATATTTTTCAAGGGAGGTGAAGTAAGATTTGTTAATGGGACATATGACGGAGCACCCACTATCAAGATACCACATGTGTGAGTCACGTGCTTTTAGAGCGGTGTGAGCAACAAAACAAGTCAAATCATCTTTTCTAACCCAAATCTTTTTAGTCTTGGTGTTCCGCCTAGACATGTAAGGTTGTCTCCTAACCCAAAAGTATTAGAATTTACGCCCTTTTGAGACACCTTACCAAAGCAGTTCAAAGCAATAAGGGCGAATGTGGCCATACCTACCACAGTGATGACAAATAAAAATGTGTTTTACCTCCCTTTTGTTGATCTTGCCTTTGCTTGATGATGAAAAGAGTCATCTTGGTCTACCTTCAATTTTCCTTTGCTTGAGTCTTCAAGTTGTGTGAGGTAGAGGCACATTCCTTTTGAGTGTCGTACCATAGCCTAGCCCTCTTGTCGAGAACCCATTTGTTGAGACCGAGAATGTCTTCTAGAGATCTGGAACCTTTGTTCCACATGGCAATTGTTGCTCGAGCAATCTGAGTTCTTCATCTTTCTGTTTGACTTTTTCTTCCAATGCGACTTGTGACTCAAGACTTTCAAGCTTTTCTTCATATGTGGAATACACCTTCAAAAGTTCATTCCTTCGTTTCACAGGATAGGAGTTTTCCACATAAGTCTTGCCTGTCACTTGAGATCTTGATGACATTCTGTTTTGCTGTCAAGAGTTCTCCTTTGAGCCGGACATTATCACTCTCGCATGTTTTAAGCTTGAGAGAGAGTTTGTCGTTGGTTTTAGACAAATTCAGAGATTCCTCGTACAGCTTCTCGTAAGCTTGTTGGAGCTCTTCACCATTGATCTCATCAATGTCTTCAGATAGTTCATCATCCTCTCTTTGCTCCTCATTCTTCTTAACCTCATCCAATCTGGCAACCAAGGCAGACAAGTCGTTGGATAGAGGTGGAGGTGAATCTCCTCTTTCATGGAATTGGCTCAGAATTTCCCATGCATCTTTAGCCTTTGTGCAGTGAGCGACCCGTTGCTGTTCTTCATTAGAAATTGCTCCACGAATAATGATTAGGGCTCTCTGATTGCCCGGATTATCTGCACTTTCTGTATCTTCTTCAATGGTTTGCCAACCTTCTGGTTCAAAGGCTCTCAGAAAAGCCCTCATTCTGATTTTCCAATACAGGTAATTGGTCCCATCAAAGGTGGGAGCATGATGCAAGTTCTGACCACGGGCTGATCCCGAAGGCTTTGGAAGAGGTTGAGAAACCGTGGCCCAAAATGCCATGAAAGCACTATCCCCATCTTCACCAGATTCAGGTTCTTCAGGTTCTTGCTCCGACCCGCTTTCATCATCCCAAGTTACGGTGTAGACTTTCTTCCGATTCTTCTTCGTAGGGCATTCAAGGGACATATGGCCAAACCCTTGACATTCATAACACCTGACCCCTGGCCCCCTTACAATCTTCTTTTCAGTAGTTTGAGCAAATTTTGGTGGAACAGTTTTGGGTTTATCATTACTCTTATCTTTTGAAATAGGGGCTCTGAAATTAGGCTTCTTTTTCAAAAAATTTTTAAACTGTTTAGTAAGCATAGCCGTCATCTCAGACTCTAGATCAAATTCAGTCTCCGGAGGTTTTGCAGTCTCATGAGTACTCGTGAAAGCCATAGTTTCTTTTTGCTTTTTCTTTGAAATTTGATGAGCTTCATAAGTCTGTAAATTTCCAACCAATTGATCGAGCTTGAGGGTATCAACATTCTGAGCCTCCTCAATGGCTGTCACCTTTGATTGGAACCTCTCGGGAAGGGACCTCAAAATTTTTCCAACAACTTTTGCTTCCGGGATTTTTTCACCGAGAGTGAAACAGGAATTCACGATATCACTGAGTTTTGCATAGAAATCATCAAACGTCTCATCGTCTCGCATAAAAAGGGTTTCAAAGGCGGAGGTGAGACGTTGAAGTTTTGACCTTTTAACAGAGGTAGTACCTTCGTGAATTGTTTCAAGAATATCCCACGCCTCTTTTGCTATTTCACACGTGCAAATTCGACGGAATTCTTCAGGTGTGACAGAGCAGAAGAGGGAGTTGAGAGCCTTGCTGTTCCAACTCGAGTTCTGGTAATCAGTTGTGTCCCATTTATCAAGGGGTTTAGGAATATCAATGCCATCTACGGTGACAATAGGTTCACTCCACCCAAAGACAACGGAGTGCCAAACTTTCTCATCGATGGATTTTAAAAATGCTCTCATACGAGCTTTCCAATAAGAATAGTTTGTACCGTCTAGTAAAGGGGGTCTATGTGTTGAGTTACCTTCACGAATAGAATCCATGAAACTAGTCACACAAAATCACACTCCTATAGTTTTGAAAAAACAAAGAGTGACCCGCTCTGATACCAATTGAAAATCCTACGTGATTCGTGATTAGATCAAGATTAATGAATTCCAAAACCCAATAAAACAAAACACACAACCTAAAATCATCAAGCACTTACGAGAGTGATTTTAGTTTGTTTGTTTTCAAGACAAAAATAATAAATCGACACAAACGATTTTTTACGTGGAAAAAACCACAATTGAAGAACCTTCAATTGTAATAAAAACTCCAGGCGAACCGCCACTGATCAATCCACTACTGAAGAACTAAAAGATTACAAAGATACCATACAAATTACCCAACCCAGTCAATTTGTCTCTGAATCTTCTGTAGATCTTTCACCACGCCTTCGTCACGGAACTGATCTTGAAGTTGATTCCACACCACAACTTCACTTGTCGAATTAACGACTACGTAAAGTATCAAACACCTTTTGAAACTCTACGTAATAACCTTCGGATTCCACCGAAGAGAACTCTCTTGAATATGTTGTATCAACCTCTTTGATGTATGAATCTTACCTCATAAGTTTAAAACTCTCTCAAGAACATCAAAGAAAACTCACAAAACATCAGAAGAAAACTTCAATCCAAACCCTAGAAAACCCTAAACAGATCTAGGAAAAATCGTCCTTGAAAAAGACCCAATCTGCGAATTTATAGAAACTGTCATCGCGCGGTCTGCTCGAGCGTGGTTCTTCCCGCTCGAGCGGAGACTTCAAGAATTGCAACTCATATAGCCTTCCCGCTCGAGCGTCCATTTCCCCGCTCGAGCGGGGAATCACTCCATCCAGAATCTTGTCAGTCTTCGCAGAAAATGCTGAGGGCTTGCAATCCCTTTCGGCGTTACTTTCCGCTTCGGCGGAGACCAAAAAAATGAAAATCTGGAAAACTTAATGAAATACAAACTTGGTTTTTAATCCATGGATTTTGACAATAAAAGGTCCTAACAGTGTAGCCATGCTAATTTTTTAAAACAAATGAATGATAATTTCGTAGGCCAAAATGAGTTGTAAGGTTGTGTGTTCACCTTTAGTCGTTTATATAGTTGGTTAAGAACAGCTTTAGAAAGATGCCTCTACATGACAATCCCACATATATGAACAAGGTATGAGTTGTCACTACACTGAAAAAACAAAGAAAAGCAAATACTGTGTACCAAGTCACGTGACTTGACAATCCATCTGCATATACGGACAAAATAAGTGCATGCTCAATATAAGGTAAATCAATGAATTCACTATTGTCATGTGACTTTCTGAATTGAGAATCCCACATATGTCAATAAGAGATGAGTTGTCACTGTAATAAAAAAATCGAGCAAAAAATTTAGAAAACCAAAGCATGTGCACCAAGTCACATGACTTCACAATCCATCTGCATATACGGACAAAATAAGGGCATGCTCACTGTAAGGTAAATCAGTGAATTCACTGTTGCCATGTGACTTTCTGAATTGAGAATCCCACATATATCAATAAGAGATGAGTTCTCACTGTAATAAAAAAATCGAGCAAAAAATCGATAAAAGCAAATACTGTGTACCAAGTCACATGACTTGACAATCCATCTGCATATACGGACAAAATAAGGGCATGCTCACTGTAAGGTAAATCAGTGAATTCACTGTTGCCATGTGACTTTCTGAATTGAGAATCCCACATATATCAATAAGAGATGAGTTCTCACTATAATAAAAAAATTGAACAAAAAATCTAAAAAACCGAAGCATGTGCACCAAGTCACATGACTTCACAATCCATCTGCATATACGAACAAAATAAGGGCATGCTGACTGTAAAGTAAATCAGTGAATTCACTGTTGCCATGTGACTTTCTGAATTGAGAATCCCACATATATCAATAAGAGATGAGTTCTCACTGTAATAAAAAAATCGAGCAAAAAATCGATAAAAGCAAATACTGTGTACCAAGTCACGTGACTTGACAATCTATCTGCATATACGGACAAAATAAGGGCATGCTCACTGTAAGGTAAATTAGTGAATTCACTGTTGCCATGTGACTTTCTGAATTGAGAATCCCACATATATCAATAAGAGATGAGTTGTCACTGTATATCAAATAATCGAGCAAAATATCGAGAAAGCCAAAGCCTGTGCACCAGGTCACATGACTTCATAATCCATCTACATATACTGACAAGTCCCTCTACGATTTGACTACTCAATGTGTGAAAAAATGAAACTTCTGTAGGCAATGTTGTGTTTCACTTAGCTATGCATCATTTGTTGTTACGACCTAGTATTTGTATTTCATTGAAAAGTATGACTATTTGAATTTTTGTTGTCATTTGGAATTATTTTAAAATCAACTTTTGAATATTCAATTTGTAATATTTTGGGAAACATTTACAATCTCAACTTTTGAAATCAACTTTAAAATAATGGTTGATCTTGTGAGTGAAACATGGGTTACGTAGGAGTACTTGGCCACCAATGTTTGTGAATATCATGGTGCATTCAAATCTTTTCACTGAGCCACCTGTTCTGTTTTATGTGTTATTGAAAGCGGTAGTTCATTCGTCTACTGAGCTACCAGTTCTGTTTTATGTGTTATTGAAAGCGGTAGTTCATTCGTCTGAACTTTATTAGTCCCCCAACTAGACCAACCACTTGGCTTTGAGCTTGTTTGTCCAGCCCCCGAAGTTTAGTTTTCTGTCAACCCCCCATTCCTTACCAGAGTCATCATTCTTACTAGACTTCCAGGAATTAGAAGGTGACTCTTTCTTCTTTCCTGATGGAGATTGAAATTCTTTACGTAGAGGATCCCTATTTCACGAGCCCCAAATAAGGTAAGCTTTTCACCGACCTACCTGTTATGTTTTATGTGTTATTGAAGGCGGTAGTTCATTTGTCTGAACTTTATTAGTCCCCCAACTGGACCAACCACTTGGCTTTGAGCTTGTTTGTCCAGTCCCCGAAGTTTAGTTTTCTGTCAACCCCCCATTCCTTACCAGAGTCATCATTTTTACTGGACTTCCAAGAATTGGAATGCGACTCATTCTTCTTTCCTGATGGAGATTGAAATTATTTACGTAGAGGATCCCTATTTCACGAGCCCCAGTTAAGGGAAGCTTTTCATCGAGCTACCTGTTATGTTTTATGTGTTATTGAAGGCGGTAGTTCGTTTGTCTGAACTTTATTAGTCCCCCAACTGGACCAACCACTTGGCTTTGAGCTTGTTTGTCCAGCCCCCGAAGTTTAGTTTTCTGTCAACCCCCCATTCCTTACCAGAGTCATCATTTTTACTGGACTTCCAAGAATTGGAAGGTGACTCTTTCTTCTTTCCTGATAGACATTGAAATTATTTACGTAGAGGATCCCTATTTCACGAGCCCCAGTTAAGGTAAGCTTTTCATCGACCTACCTGTTCTGTTTTATGTGTTATTGAAGGCGGTAGTTCGTTTCACTGAGTTTAGTTTTCTATCAACTCTTCATTCCTTACCAGAGTCATCATTTTTACTGGATTTCCAAGAATTGGAAGGTGATTCTTTCTTCTTTCCTGATGGAGATTGAAATTCTTTGTAAATTGATCCCTATTTCACGAGCCCCAGTTAAGGGAAGCTTTTCACCGAGCTACCTGTTCTGTTTTATGTGTTTTAAGTATTCACATAATTCAACATAGATTAATCCAGAACATTCATTAACTCATTGCAATTCAATAAAGAAAGTCATGAACTAATAAATGTGTAGTTATAAATGTAGTTATTTCATAAACTTCAGGTTCATAAAACAAATACTTGAAATACATCCGTACGTTAGATGAACAGCAACATTGTCTTACACTCCAGTAATGAAGATACGACACAACATACATACAAACATATATGAAAGATAACGGTGTTTGATTTCTCATTCCTCATCAGACATGTAGTAGTCAGAGAGATCTTTTTCATTGTTTAAGACATTATTTCGCTCAGTCACTGTCAAATCTCTGTTGCTTGCTTCTACCATTTCGGTAGCTAGTTGAAGCATGAAATGTCGACATCTCCGCATCAACATTCTGTTGTTCTCCTTAATTCTGCTAACTGCTTTTTCATAGTCACTCACATTTCGTCTAGCCATGGTTAATGAACGACGATGAGGTACCGGTGCCCCAAAGTTACGTAGATCATTAAATAATCCTTCTTGCTCCGTTACCCTGAACGCCCATTCTGCTCGGAAACCAGCATAATAATCCTTCGGACTCGAGTACTTTTCGCTCTTGTAGTCGTAGGTAAATGGAGGTAGCAGCCACACTTTCAGATTTCTTTGCCGGCGTGAACTTCCTGCACCTCTTGAAGACATTGTTCATAAAATAAAAAAATTAATACTAATAATAATTGTAGATATATTACTATTGTTATGACTTCAACAAACATCATACTGGGGTATTTATAGACATCATAGTGGGGGTTAACTAGAGATGATCTGGTGACGATAATGCATGCTGGGGCACTATGGAAGAAGTGCTACACGTGATATTATTTTATGTTATTCATTTCATGCAATTTTAAGTACCCGTGACTTTGTGTACCTGTGATGTAGTCACGGACGTGGTTGTCAGATAAAATCATAATTGTAGGCCAAAGGATCACAATGCAATCCCTTCATATTCGAGCAGTGAGTTGTCAAATAAAACAAAATGCAGTGAGTTGTCACATCGCCACATGAAACTCTTTTTTCATGCTTACTTTTGTAATACAGTAAGTAGTCACTTGAAATTGACGATTTCAGTACACATACGTGTTTTAAAAAAATTATAAATGAAATCATAAAATGAAACAACGGCTTTAATTTTCTTTGTTTTAAAGTAATATTGTTCATAAACAACTATGAAACAGAGTGCAAGTAAATACACAACCGTCCAACTCACTTCGACCTACAAAACTATCGTTTTTTTACTAAAATAATAAAATGGTCACCTGATATGTAAACATGATTGGAACTTTGCAGCCTATATTTTATCTTATTTTCACTTAATGAACTTCACAGTCATCTCATTTTCATTGTTATGCATTTTCTGCTTCTTTTCACAGTCGTATTAATGTGACTTAGATGAATTCTGAAATGTGAGGAAAAAACAAAGCATGTAAGTTGCGCTGCACAAAGTCACATGCATCACGTAATGTGAGGAAAAAAGTCACAACATATACAAGCATCGCAAAGTCAGAAAGTCACATGCATTACTGCATCACTACATAAAGTGACATGCATCACTGCATCACTGCACAAAGTCACATGCATCACTGTATCACTGCACAAAGTCACATGCATCACTGCATCGCTGCACAAAGTCACATACCTACCTACTGTGCCCATGTGAATTATGCAATTCATACAAATTTTGAGGGGATGTCAAAACAAAATAATAATAAATTAATAAATATTTCAATACACCTAAAAAGTAAAAAAATTTGTGACAAAAAAATTTCAACAAATTAATAAATACATAAAAGTAAAAAATATTGTAGAAAAAGTGGTTTGAACAATGGGTAGAAAAATATATTGTAGAAAAATATTGTAAAAAGACAAAAAATATACTTATTTAGATCATCCCGAGCAACCTCTTAATTTTCAACTTCCCTTTGAAAGAAGGTAAAGTTACATTTAATAATGTACCCAGGCTGACACCATCTGCGGCACAACAACCGATGCTACAAGCCTTCGATTCGTTCATGACTTGACAAAAGTGGAGTCCTGGCAGCCGAATGCACTGTATAAGGTCAGTGGCATGCATGTGATTGAACAGGAAATGCTCATAAATTGGTTGAGACAAAATATTATAATCAATTAAAAAATTTTAGTACTTCAAATTGTAAGTATATTTCAATGCAATATTGTAGTCAAAATTGAGGCTGTGTTCAGTTATATTTGTCAAATACATTTTTACCCAATTTTACGGGCGTGGTGTTTGTTTTGGATTTTTGAATTATAATTTCACGTTTATTTTTTAAAAAAAATTTCAGGCAGAGAAATTTGACTAATTCAGACGTTCAATCGGTTGATCAGCTTGCTTGTTTTCATTTTTCAGAAAAGATTTTTCAGAAAATTCTACTTTCTTAATTTTCATTTTTTTTTACTGAATTTTTTTAATATTTTAAGCAATTTTTTTTCTTTTTAGACACACCTAACATAAATACACTTAAAAAGTAACAAAATTGTAAACAAAATCTTTTAAAAATTCACTATACCAAAAATATTATAAAAAAAAACAAGCATTCAGTACATTTTTTGTATTTTTATGTATTTATTAATTTTTTGAAATATTTTTTCACAAAGTTTTTACTTTTTGTTTTGAAATAACAATAAATTATGCAATTCATAAAAGTCGAAGTGACAACTCCTATCAAGTTGATGCATAGTTGTTTAGGTCATCAAAGTTGACGTGACAAACTCTGATGCATAGTTGTCATAGTTGTTTACAATAATTTCATACATACAGCTACCATATGTATATATGGTATAAATATCGCATCATACCACAACAAAAGTTTTACAGCTATTTCGAGCGATATCATCATGAGATATACGGTGGTTGATCTATATTCAGCAATGGGTCGCTATTGGGTTGTAGATGGAGATGAATTTCAATACCCATTAAATCCAAATTTGCGTTACTCACGTGCCACCGTCAATACCATGAGAGCTGAGTGGGAATTTCGCATAACTCGAGCAAAGGTTCTCGTTGAGTTATGTCGTGAAGTTAATATTAAATTTCCTTGCCGATTAGCCATGCGTATGCCAACTGACACTCCACAGTTGTTGCAAAGGGCATTGCATCGTAACCGCGATGAAGTTAATCGCATGACCCAACGTTTGCAAAGGTCCTCACTAATGAAGACCGCAAATGAGCGTGCCGAAGATGGGTTAATGGATGATGCACACTAGTATTTCGCCTGGAGCATGGATGTTATGTATGAATCTGATATTGAGATGTCAGATGATGATGATAATGAATGAAATTGTTTGGATGAATGAACAAACCATTTATGTTGTAATGGATTTGTAATACTTCTCCATGACTTATCAATGAAGGGAGATATGTCAATTGTTTTTAGGCCTGAACAAACATATTTTTTAGGCCTGAACAACACATATTTTTTATTTTATGTTTTTATGGGTTGTTTAAACATTTTGTTCAAACCAAACGCGTTTGTAATTTATGTTTTTCTAAAAATAAACAAAAATCAGTTTTTAATTTTTTTGTAAACATAAACCAAAAACGTAAACGTTACCAAACGCTACCTTATTTATTTTGATTTTACGAGTTTAGGATTTATAATTTAATTCTTAAAATTTATTTGAACTTCAATTTTATAAATTGATGTCTCAATTTGTTCGATAATTTTTTTGGTTTATAAATGGTTGTCTCAATTTGTAAAATTGAGGAAAAATCGTAAATTATTATAAATAATGCACAGACTACGGAGAATCAAAGAGAGGTACATATGTGAAAGAGATTTGTGTGATTCATCAAAATAAGTAAGAATAAAAAATTGTGAAATTATAATTGCGAATAAATAAGTATGACATATTTACATCAGCTGTACAAGTTTGATTTACAAAAACTATAACAATTACTACAAAAAAAAAAAAACTATATAGTCCATATCACAACCGCTAATGCCCTAACCTACCCCCAGTCCCACAACCCCGGCCGTGGACCTCCCTCTTCGGTCTCCTGCGGTACACTCTCTGAATATCTGGCACTCCCTCCCCTGCATGTGGCCCTCCACTGACTATCTGTGGAGCCTGTGAGTGTGACCCCCCCTCTCCTGCATCTGTTGCGCCTGATCCTGTCTCTGCTTGAAGATCGGATACTGCTGTGAGCTGTGAAACTCCCTCATCTGGTGCAATTGTATCACGATCTGCAGCTGGACGTCAACTTCTGCCTCTGCCCGCACCCCGACCTCAGCCGCGACGTCCCCCACGACCATAACCTCAGCCTCTCCCTCACGCTCTGGTGGGGGGCTCAATATGGGCCTCATCGTCAATGTGGGAGATGTCAGTGAGAACTGCATCATGTGTACTCATGGGCGCGGTCGAAGTAGTCCCCAGAAAAGTAGGTGGTAACTGGGTAGGTGGGTAACAACATCATGCATGAACCGGGGCGGTGTCCAATCAGGGTCAGCATGCTGGGTAGGATGTATGTATGGGGAATCTGGAGAAATGTATGGGGTATAATGCGGTGGGGTGATTGAAGTCCATGGAGCTGTTGTGGCTGGCGCTGAAGTGGGAGGCACTGACGTGGACGGGACTTATATGTCTGGAGCAGCTGCTGCACTGTGAACACTACACTCCCCAAAATACAGACGACCTACCCGATGGGCATGCTGGATCCTCTCATACAATAACTCTCGGATCTCTACAAGGGCCTGCAGACCAAGCTGTCCATCACGTCTGAAAATGGCATCCTTAGCCAAGTGATATGACCTCCCAACTCGAACCACCTGAACAAAAAATCAGATATATTAGGCTATAGTTGATTGAAAGTAAATCAATTATGATATTAACAATTATCTGACACATACTATGATACTCACCAATGCCTCGAGAGAAGGCCCAACTCCCTGATATCCGGCCTCAGACAGGTGGCTCGGATTACCAACAAGTAGGTGTGTATGTCGCCGATACCACAACATGTAAGGGTCGGGAGAGGGGAGGACCCCATCGCTCCAGTCAGCCTATACAATACTGTTGCGACGGGCATCCCACAGCTGTATGTATCGCATATGATGCACACACCAGTCAGTGCCGGCTCGGCCACGTCTATCAATCGCATGCAACCGCCACTCGGTGTCACACTGATCCGGCACAGACTGGACCCGACCAAACTGTCGGAGGACACGATCAGGGAGATGCCACTCAACCACGTCAAAACAAATGAGTGGCACTCTTGCCATCCATATCTCCTCACCTAGTCGACAATAGTCTGGGAGCGTACCGAGAACCCTAGCATAAAGCTGCCAGATAAACTACAATAACGACAAGTCTATTAAAAATCGCTTATGAACATATACACTCCATATGACAATTAAAATTTAGGTATTTAAATTTCATACCTCGCCCTCTATCATCCGGTCAAGCTAGTCTCTATACACGACGACTACGTGGGTTGATACAACCTCGTGGCCCATGTCAACCCTCCACCGGCTACCTCGAGGTCCGGCCGGCAACTGCATGTCTCCCTGGCCGATGGGAACCTCACCAGGAGCAACCAGTTGTCGCCTAGACGAGGCAATGCAAATCAATCTCTCCCACACCCAAATCTGCAATAGTTTGAACACAATTACAATACTGATATATGCCATACAATATGAATTAACATGTAATAAAATTCTTACTAACCTGTGGCAAGACAAGGGGTCCTCCGATCTGATTCATACCCACCTGAGCTGCTCGACATAGCATCCTATACAAGCATGCCAAAGTCGCGGCGCCCCAGCTGTACTGGCTGATCACGTCAATGTCTCTCAACAGTGGCAAGTACATCAGCTTGAGCAAGTTCTGTGACTTATCAGGGAGAAGTACCAATAAGCCACAGAATATATGCTCGGGCATGCTGCTGTACTAACTCATCTGGAGCATGATCTCGAAGATGGCCCTGAAACTGCTCGGACAGTCACCTCACCCTCACTCTACCTGCATGTAAGTCTGTAGGTGTAGGTGCTACTCCCAATAGCTCAGCACATAGGGCTATCCACTGGTCCCTCATCAATGGTGGGTCAGGTTCAGTAACTGCTCGCCCATCAATCCGTAGACCGTATAGGACAGATACGTCCTGCAATGTGACGGTGGCCTCACCGATCGAGAAATGAAATGTGTAAGTCTCTGTGCGCCACCTCTCGACGAGAGTAGTAATGAGTGGGTGGTCCAGTCTGATATGGCCTATACGATAGACACCATAGAATCCCGCGCGTAGTAGACACTGTAAAACTCTATGGTCCAATGGACGCTCTCACAGGCCGGAATCTCCCCGTCGGCATGCCATCACGGTGCGTGCCTAGTCCTGCATAACAGAATGAGTAGTTTAAATTATAGCATTATCACGTAATATAAAACAAAATGCAGGGTATTTTCATTGTAAACGTAAAGTCCAACAAACGTTATTGCATACCGGGTCCTCCCATATACTGTCAGCCCGATGTGGATGACTCAAAAGTAGGACCTCATCAGGTAGATGTGCCATGAAGCCTGTATAGTTGAAAAATAAATACATTTTAAAAAACTGTATTGGTGAGCATGTAATTTAACTACTCCCTCCGTCCCAAAATAATGGTCCCTTTTTGGGAATCCAACTTTTTTTAGTAGTACAATTATTGCATTTCGAAAAAGTTGATTTTCCAAAATTATCCTTTTGATAGTACATTTTTTGGGAATATTAATGCCATAATTATACTTTTTATATTGTTTATTAATTTAAAAGAAGGGCAAAATAGGAAATTTATATTATTTTTGTACTTGATTTTTTAAGAGGGACTAATATTTTGGGACAATGAAAAATGGAATAAGGGACTAATATTTTGGGACGGAAAGAGTATAACAATTAAACTCAAATTATTCTGTACATGACGACTTGAAAAACAAATGTGGTCGATTATTTTAAAAGTATCAATCTGTGTGCCATTAACATGGAAGCAATTCACTAAAATTTAAATTTATCAATTTATGTGCCATTAAATATGATAAGCAATTGAACAGAACTTATCGTTATCTATGCTATAACTAATATAGTAATCTTTTACAAAATCATTTTAGGGTCTCAGTTACATAAGCTTAATAATGACCAGTAACATGTGGATAGTTTTCGTACATAAATATTTGCGAAAAATTGGAATGACAATTTTTTTTCCAATAAGAGGTTGCTAATTACATTTATGGCATATTTGACAAAACTTCATTATTGATTTTGTAATGGTAAAAGTTCCAATAAAGAATAAAATTTGTAAATTACGTAGATTTGATTCATAAATTGTAAATGTAAACAATGCTTGCAGCAGTCGAAATATGAACATCTTAAAATGGTAGAAGAACTATGTGATTTTTACTATAATTTTGTAATAGACATTTTCAATCAAGTAGAGAATAAAAAACATAGGAAATCAAAACATTGTCATTTAGTTAAATGTTTTAAATGTACGAAATAATGTAGAAGAACTATGTTAAATGTAGAAGAACATTGTCATAGGAAATCAGAACATAGGAAAGTTCCTATGTAAAAGAACTATGTTAAATGTTTTAAACATTGTCATAGGAAATCAAAACATAGGAAAGTTCCTATGTAAAAGAACTATGTTAAATGTTTTTGCATTGTCATTTAGTTTAATTTATTTGTTTAATATGTTAGTTGTAAATTTTGTCAAGGAAATCAAACAATTACAATATATAAAGAATTAAAAAAAAATGATCTATTACAAATAAAAAATGATCTATTTAAATGTACGACCCCGTTTACAAATAATGAATTACAAAATAAAGAATAAAATGATCTATTACAAATAAAGAATTAAAAAATGATCTATTACAATATGTAAGTATTACAAAGTCTTCATCGACCAAGTCGCACCGGACATGTTCGCCTGTCATGACCTGTTTGCTGGCGCTCACTGCAACGAGCGGTCAAACGCCTATTTGACATATCCATCTCATTCGGAATACGAGACATAGATGCACGACCCAATTTTACTTCTCACAGACAAAGTACATTAGGCATGAAGGTCCACTGCGAATCATCCCAATAATCTTGATGCGGTATTGGATTGAATTTCGTTTCCCAAGCCCTCATGTATACAGGAAGCCTATATACTAGATCAACGTACTCAAATGGATTGTCACCGCATTCAGACATTACAGCGAGCATATGAGAACATGGATAGTGTCGTATCTCATATTTCCCACAATTGCACGTGGGTTGATTCATCCGCACACTTTGTGTATTGCGACCTCGTCCATGGCAAAAAGATGTTTGCACCTCAAATACACGGCGTGGCCTATCAGAAAATTGTAATAGCAACTAATCAAGTTCATGTTTTTAGGTGTACTTAACTTCACAACATAATAATAACAATTTAGTTTATATTACAAACTGACCTGTCATACGATATCAACTTCAAAGTATTTGCCCTTGCGATGCCATCTTCAATAGTTTTTTGCATCTCTCTAGGGTATTGGAACTTATTTCGTACATCTATTTCAGCTTGGGCTCCCATCTCGTCAAAATATTTTACGAGCCGCCGAAATATAAATTCAACCATAGCTGAGATAGGTAAGTTCCTTGCACCTTTCAAGACGCTATTGAAGCACTTTGCATCGTTGCTGGTCAATACCCCCCACCGATATCCACCGTCATATGAAAGGGCCCACTCCACAGGATTCATCTTGTGAACCCAATTGATGGCATCTTGGTCAATAGCCTATATCTGTTGTAAGTAACCATTACACTTTCGTCGTTGATGAGCACTCCGTGCTTTGCATAGAAGTTGTTTCAGCTCCTTATTTTTGAACCTAGTGTTAAAGTTACTACAAACATGTCGAAGGCAATGCCGATGATATTCAACTAATTGGAGCGAGGGATTCAGCCAATGCCGCCTCACAGCAGCTAAAAACTCTCAGCTCGATCAGATATCAAAGTCACTCCCTGTCAGTCCATGACAATATGTTCCTTGATATTTGAAATAAAGAATGACCAAGACTCCAAACTCTCCCTGTCGACAACAGTGAATGCAAGTGGTAATACTTTGCCATTGGCAATGACAATCGTTGTTACAAGCAACACACCAGTGTTTTTCCCGTATAAGAATGTACCATCTATGGTTATAACAGGCCTACAATGTCTGAATCCATCGATGACGGGTTTAAAAGATTAGAAAACAAAGTGGAAGATGGGCATAATGTTTGTACTTCCGGTATATCTATGCTTCCATTGCACGATAGTGTCAAGATTAGATGTTTGTAATGCATGCATGAATTTAGGCAACATCCTATATGATTCATCCCAATCCCCGAATACCATTCTAATTGCTTTTGCCCTTGCATGCTATGCCTTTTTGTATGATAAACTGTAGTTCATGATCTTTTTGATATCTTCGATGACATTCTTAATGGGCATATCAGGTTCATTCTGCATACGACAATACCTATGAGTCAGATTATTTTGGTGTGAACACTTTAAACAAACAAATATGTATATAAATGTAAACATTTATTTTGTATACTCACCGCAACTTGTCCCAAAAGATTAGAAGCAATGTAACTGGAGCTAATATTAGTGTGGTTCCTGTTTATTCGTGGGTATAAACAATGGTGAGGACCCCTATACTGCTTTATTTCAAAAAGACCATATGTCCTACTAAGAGATGCACGCAACCACCATCTACAATCGTGCTTGCAAGCACACACCCAAACGTCTCGCTTGAAGGTTACGACTTTATACTCTCGATTATTTGTTGCATGGTACAATTTCACAACATATATGAGTTGCTTCTTATCAACGAAAACCATCCCTTTGTCTAACTCTGGATTTTCAGCATTCCAGATTCGGTTACGAGGAACGACATTGCGGTTACTAATGTCAAAACCACCACCCATGTGAATGTTTTCATAGAAAGGGATTTCAGGTCTAGGTGGAATGGGGGCATTCTGAATATCAACGGGAGCGTTGGCATCATCATCATCATCTGATCCGCCCAATAAATTTTCTTCATCACACATTTCATTCTCATCATTGTCTAGGGCGACATCAGGACCGTACATGTCATTGTCAGCAAACTGCACAGAATTACCTGTTTCAGCCATATTACCAGCAACTTCAACTGGAGTGGTATAATGGCTGTAGGTGGGCACATCTTCGGTGTTATTGTGAAAGACAGTCTCATATCCACCACGTGAACTTGATTCTCCACCATGGCCATAAAATGTCTGTTGTGTGTAGTCCGCTGCATAACATTCATTTGATTCATACATAGGAGACTGAAACGCTGTCGTGTCAATCCCATGTGTCAGCAATGTAGTGAACGGATGAGAATTCATCTGTGTCATATTCGGAAGATTGTGTACAAGCTCTTTCTCAATGTACACTTCCAAACAATTTGGTGGTTGGAAACTTCCACCGATACTTAATACGGTGTTCAACGCCTCATCGTCATTGATCGGTAATATTTTGTATTTGCTAGTTGCTTGCCACTGGCGATAAGGATATCTACATTTGAAGATCAATCGGACTATTTCCCGTAACTTGCCACCTTGAACATAAACATCTCCTTCAAATTGCTAAGCGTGGTGCCAAGTTGCACCCCATATATCCCTTTCGGCTCAGCATCATATGAAACACCTTCATCGGGATCCCGAATTATGTTTCTCCCCCAGTAGAAGATAATTTGAACAGTTGCCATATACTTGCTTCAATGAAACAATAAACATTAAAATATCAACAATATACATATATCGAATTCTACTTGTACAATAATTATATGAACTTTAAATCATTTTATTCGAATTACTTGTCTATGGAACTCTTGTGTTCTGCTTTTTCCATTATTTATTATGATTAACATCATGCTATTGCACACGGTAAATGTAAATTTTTCTTTTTTCATGTTTCTTCTTCTTTGTTTTGATAACATTTCAGTGTTGATTTGATTTTTGTAAATTAACTTACTTTTATTTTGATGTTCGTTATTTGAATTTGTTTAGGCGGACAGTTGGTGAAAGGAAATTGTGGGAGTGAAGAGACAATTTAAATTTTCCTATAAGTCACATTTATATCATAAGTGACATTTTTCTATAAAAATCAACCCTCTCATTTTTTGTCAATTTATATTTTCTAGGGTTGAAGGAACTGTAGAGGTGAAACATTACTTCAATTTATATTTTGTCAGCTTTATATTTGTGTCTCAATTTGTTTATTAGTGTTTATTTTCTCATTTTTTCTCACTTGTTTTTATTCGTATAAAACAACAGTTGAGATTTCATCTCTACGTGGAGTTTTTATTTACTTCCTATGTGAAGACTCTTATCTGTTCTGCGTGAAGGTTCTTTGTTGTCATTGCTCTCTCGTCTTAATTAAAAAAAACAATCAGAACAACTATACTTCTTGTCTTAATTCTTTGTTGTCATTGGTTTATTTTTTTTCTCATTCTTTTTAAGGTTGGATATGCTTTGTTCTTATGATCCTTTTTGGAATTCATACACATGTATACATGTCCTATACAAAAATGTTTATTGAATTAGTGGCGAAAAATAAATTTTGAATCACATAGCAGCAATAACTTCAGATTTTGAATAAGTCTAAGAATACAAAAATGGTTATAGAACTGTACAGAAAACGTATATAGATGGATAAAATTTTTAAAAATAATAACAAACTCTATAAAATTTTATGTGCATATATGTATTTTTATTCAATTTCATGATCAATTTTGTTTGTTTATAACAAAACAACAGGATTTTTAGCTAGTGACCTATTTTGATTTACAAGATCTATAAAGGGAGAATTCCAAATATTACAGACATAGTAAAGTTTAGAGGAAGATCAAATATATGCATACGTATTATTAAGTATTTAAAGAGGTGTGTTTTAAGTATTATTGAGTCACATCAGACTGACAATCTCCTTTCCCCTCTCCAACTTTTCCATTTTTCTCATGTGCTGGTGTTTGTAAATTTGATTGCATCTTCTACTGGAAAAGTGAAAATTCATTAGTATACACTCCTTCGTAGACGACACAATAGTTATATGCTTTTCATGAGAAGTTGTCCCAAGTATTTATTTTGATAACCTATGCTGTTTTAATTGTAAAATTTATTAAGAATATTATTTATTTCAAAAATTAAATTAATTAGATATTTATAATCTTATGATTAGGTCCTAATTATTTTTAAAATTTTATAAAAGTTATAGTAATCATTAATTTTTATAAAAACAAATGTGTTTTGGTTATAGAGTTACAGATATTCAATCAACTTAATTTTTTGTATGAATAATTTAATAGACGAATCCTAAAATATGAATAGTTTAGATTATCAAAAAATACTCGAGACGGCTCCCATAAAAAGCACAATAGTATTTTTGTTTCCCATTTGTAGAGGGTGTACAACATATGCCCTTTGTTACGATTTATAATTTTTGTAGTATTTAATTATTATTTATTGAAGTGTCATTTATGATTGATTATGATTTAGTTACACATAGAATTGTTTTGAAAAATATGTTAAATGTTGATTTTGTAATTTTTTTTTTTTACTTTTTTTTGGAAAAAAAAAACGTGTAAAAAACAGAGAGGTAATATAATCTAAAAAAATTAAAATTCAAAAAACTGGCTTTTAGCCTGGTCCTCAAGACAGGCCATATTATGGTGTTAATTTTGAATAGTTGTGATGTTAATTATAGTATTATTTTGATTATAATCCTAAACTACTTTTGTTATACCTTATGTGCTATTTTGTTAAAATTTTATTTATTTATTTTTTATAATTATGACTTCCATAAAATTGACTTACAAAATTTATAATAATCAACTCTATAAAATATCATAATTTATATATGATACACACCTTATCTACTAGAAAAATTCTATAATACCGATCTAATATATATTAAATTTTAGTAGGATACAAATTTTATTACATCAACAAATTAGCAAATTTAACACCATACAACATTTTCAAATGAAGCTTCACGTCTACGGCTTAGGGCGTATTTGAGAATTAATTATTTTAGTTATTTTTTTTATAGGAAATTTATGTATAGATCTTAGGTGGATTTATTATTCAATTTTTTATTGGAAATTTTTGTATAGATCTTAGATAGATTTATTATCCAATAAGTTCTATGATAATTACCAATATTTTTCATTAGACACTACTAAAAAATGTCACTAAATGTTAATTTTCAGTGACAGCTTGAAATTTTTGTCACAAAAAAATCACTAATTATAAAATTTAGCAATAATTTTTAAAAGATCATCACAAAAATGTCACTAATGTCACTAATTGTAAATTATTAACTATTATAAATACTGGACATATTTATGATCTTATTAAGAATAATACTCAATAATACTTCATTCTATCAAGTATTTTTCTTATTCAGTGAGACTAGACAAAATTGGACAAATCATACAAACATCTTAAATCATAGTGTAAGTTTTGTAGATAATTAAATATTTGTTCCATTGAGTTGAAAGAACTCGATTGATTTGGACAATATAAAATAGAGGTTTCAAACATTATTATTAAATTTTTAAAACTGGTGATCCAATTCTTCAGATTTATGGACAATTATAGATAAGTTAATTTGATTTGCTCAAACTTGTGCCATTAGGGACCTTAATGACAAAGTTATTTCCTATGTGAACTGGTAACCCTCGTCCACTTTTTAGAGGTCATACAGGCTTTGTTATAAAATTAAAACAAAAAACTCATTTTGGCTCGTTCTGAAAAGTAAGAAAAAAATTTAATTTTTTTACTTTTTTTTTTCTTGAACATACAAAAACAAAATAATAATTACAGAGATAATTTATAATGGCAAAAAATTAGAGAGAAAATTTAAGTTGGTGGTTAAATCTATGTAGTAAATTTTGGATAGTTATCCATGTGAATCTATCGGGGCATCCGTACCAATAATTTGGTATTATGAAACACAGACTTACCCATCAAAGTACCCTTTTTTTTTGTTGTCCTTCTTACCTATGAAATTGCTATGGACTATTAATTATAATATTTTAAAAATCTTTTCATGCGTATATTATAACTAGTGTAATAATGACTTCTAATTATATAAATCAAAATAAAAATTATTAAAACATAATGTTCAGATTTTCCTTTTCAATGGTGGTGGACAGTCATAAAGCGGAAGTGGCAATAAGTCACTTCGTTCAATACCCATTTCAAAAACTTTTTCAAATTTTCTTAAGTTTCGTGAGGAAATTTTAATTTCTACTATAATGCTATTATATGTATTACAAATTCAGCTCATTAAATTTTTTAAAATTTCTATGACAAGATTATAAAATTAAATGTTAGTATTTTATGATGAAATGTCTTCAAATTATTCTAATATCAAAGTTAATATTTTTTATAAAAATTATTAATTTTATTGAATGTATATTAAAAATAATACATGATATAGCGGTTTGGTTTGATTTTTTAAATTATTTTTTGATTTTTTTGAAAAAATATAAATAAATTTGACAAAAATAAATTATTTGGTTTGATTTTCCAAATGGTTGTGGAAAAATGTGGCACCTCCCAAAATTAAATTTTTTTGGTTGGTTAGCTTGGAGGGGCAGAGTGGAATCCGATCTTACATGCAATTTACAAGTGATTATGTGCTTATATGCAGACACCTGCAATAAGCTATGTCCTAAAGTATGGATTTAGATAGTTAAGAACTAAGTGGAAACCTATAGCTAAACCCAAATGAAAATAAATCCTAAGAATTTTTAATCATATTCTGGGTGCCTGACCCCAAATACAGTGAAATAAACCAAACGAAACTAAACCAAAATATTTTTATTTGAATAAAATAGAGTCAAAATTAAATATTTGAGAGAACATAATATGAATTTCAATGAGGAAAAATTCCAATTCATGAGTAACATAATATGAATTATCGGTTTATGAGTAACATAACTAAGAATTTGTTTGATATTTTTTTAATGAGGAAAAATTATTCGGTACTCTTGGAAAGTCATGCGTTTATGTTTTTCACTAATCATCCATTGCCTTTAAGTCAAAATTGATTTACTGGCCTCTTAATTTATAAATAATATGACTAAAAACTTGTTTGATATTATTTTTTTAATGATTTTTTTGACTTTTTTGACTTTTTTATAAGTTAAAAAAATTAATATGAAATTGGGTTGCTTTTTAAATTTTTTTTTTAAAACGGGTGATAAAAATAATATTTTTTTTTATCAATTTTTATTTTTTAAAAAGCTATTTTCACAAAATAAGGTAATGTTTTTTGGGTGAATACAAAATAAGGTATTATTCCTTACAATATACCATAATATCTATACAAGTGATTGGTCTTACAGATTTTCGTATGTCAGTATTATTTGGATGAGTGGCAAATCGAAAATGAAATTTACCTACTTAGTTCTAGATTATGCCAACCAATTGATGTAGAAACTGAATAAAAAATTAAATATACAACCATAAAGTCAACAATTCATGGTATGTATTTGGTAATTATGTGTAACAAATAAAGAATACACTAACTGTATATATGATTAAAGCAAATTGGCTTTAACACATCAACTTCATATATAACATATACAAAATGAAAAACATTATACAAATTAATAAATTTTATAAATTATTCTTAATAATTGATATATCATGTACTAATAAATTTTTTAAAATTAAACCATGAATTATTTTAATGATGTAATAGGTGTTATACTAATAGTTAATTTTTTTTATAATAAAAATTTATTAATATATATAACATTATCAATTTAAAATAGGGACAATTGGTGAAAAGTCCACACTCATGGGGCCATATGTTATTTGGTTCATGAAAAATTCCAAATTCCAATTCAAACAAACTCTTAGTTATGTTACTCATAAATATCTCAATTCATGAATTTCATAATATGAATTTCAATTCTCAATTCTCAATTATATGAATTTCAATTTTTTTAATTTTATTCTTAATTAAAAAAAATTACTTTTAAAACCCTAATTTTCTTTTAATTCCTCTTAACAAGCAAAAAATAAAATTTCCAATTCAACAAATATAGATTGATTTATTCACAATTCAAAATTTCAAACCCTAATTTCAAAAAATATAAACATTTTCATTCACAAGCATAATTTCAAAATTCTAATTTCTGATTTCAAATTTCAAATATAGACATTTCATAATTCCAATTCAACAAATATAGGTGAAGTAGATGATTTTGTGTATAGATCAAATATAGACATTTAGCTCAAAATGTCTATATTCCAATTCAATAAGTATGGCATCTAGCTCAAATATAGGTGAACAAATATAAGTGAAGAAGATGTCTATATTTTCTTCAGAAGATGATTTCAAAATATAGACATTTCAAATTATTCACAAGCATAATTTCTAATTTCTAATTCAGAAGCAAAATTCCAAACCCTAATTCCAAACCCTAATTCCAAACCCTAACATTTTCACAACACTGAAAAAACCCTAACACATTACAACCCTAACACATTTAATAATTGACATTTAAAACCCTACCATTCACATTTTCAACCACACATTCACATTTTCACAAACACAATAAATAAATACATAAAATTCAGAAAAAAAAGACAGAGCTAGATGTCATACCATAGAGAGAGAGAGAGAGCAGAGACAGAGAGTGAGAGCAGAGAGCAGAGGGAGAGCGAGAGCGACAATGAGAGTTGAGCAGAGCGAGATCGAGAGCGAGAGAGTGTGACAGCAGAGGGAGATCGAGTCTGAGAGCAAAATCAGTGAATCCAAAGTGTAAAAAACGTGATTGGCTTGGGTGTCTTATATAAGTGTTGAGCAACACTGAAAGCATCATTCCAAATAGCGTCTTATTAAGTGTACAGTGAAACCGCTATTCCAAATAGTGTTTTCTTCAGCGAAAAATAATGCACAGTGAAAATGCCATTTTGAATAGCGTTTTCTACAAGATAAAGCGCCATTTTGAATAGCGTTTTCTGCAAGGAAAAAAAAATAAAAAAATGTTACAGTTAAAAGCGTCATTTCGAATGGCATTTTCTTCAGAAAAAAATGTTATGTTAAAAGCGTGATTCGCAACGACGCTTTCTTAATTAAAAGCGTCTTTTGTAATAAAGCTTTCGCTATTCACCACATTTTGAGCTCCAGATAGTGAAAACGTGATTTGTAATAGCGTTTAGTTTGAAAATTCCATCCAAACTAGATCTAATTTGGGAATTAAGTTACAAAATAGGCTTAGGCCTGGTTTGGCTTATCCTAAATAAACCAAAAAGTCAAAAAGTTACTCTAAAATCCAAAAAGATATCACTATTCACCAAAACAAAAAATTAAAAAATTAATTTTTCTACAAAAAGTACCATTTGAATTGATGCTTGTGCAGCGGCTGTAGGCAGAAATGAAAAAAATTTGGTGTGATTTTCATACACACTGTTGTTCGGCCCATGGAGGCCATCACGGGTCCCATTTTGATAATCTAAACCGCTCAATATATAGAACTCGTTAAATATTATATGTCTGTAAAAAATCACATTGATCGGATATTGACAACTATATGATCAAATCAGTTATGTACAACAAATGGATGGTATTATAATTAATGATTAAAAAAAAAATCCGATCAGATAGCTATCGATATCTGATCAACGTGATTTTTTATAGACTTATAGTACTCGACGATTTATACATATTGAACGGTTCAGATTATCAAAATGGGACCCGTGATGACCCCCACGGGCCGAACAAAACCATCCAGTATAATACTCGAGAAGTAGTCAATAATCTCCTACCCATCCTCTCTGCCGTGCTGCTCCCACCGTACGCCTATACCATTACTTTATTCCCTTATATAATTATTTATATAATTTTTTAATACACATTTTTTCATAAAAAGTCAAAAAATTAATCCAAACTTTCATTTTTTTTTCTAATTTTTTTAATCCAAAAAAACAAAAAGTACATTTTTTAAGACACTCCAAACCGACCCTTAATATGGGAAAAAGCCTATGTATAGCATCACTGACTCTACCCATTACACCAAAAGGTACGTTCTCTCTCTCTCTCTGCGCCTCTCTCTGTTTCTTCTCTCCCATGGTTTCTTCTTACGATTTGAATTCGTTTCGTCTTCATTTCAATATTTGCTAGGGTTTGGAACGATGCATTCATGTGCCCCTCGCGATTTCTGTTCTTCGCAATTTCTTCTTATGATCGATGCATTCAATTTCATTTGGATTTCTGTTCTTCGCGATTTCTTCAAAGGTACTCGATTTGTTCTTCTCGGTTTCATTTCATTTAGTTACAATTTCCAGTAGAGAATGGCTTTGTTCGCACTTTCTCCTTCCCTTGGATCATTTCAATTGAAGCCATATTTATATGCATTTTAACTTGTTGAGATTATATTTCAATTATTGATAATTTTGTTTTTTCTATTGTGAATTCTGAGCAGCAATACCTTTTTAAGCATATGCATAAATTGTTGAATATATAGGTCAATGGTTATATATTCATAATCTTTGCTTTATGTTAGTGGATGTTGTCAATGTGCTTTCCCCTAATTTATCTACTGCAGTTTTTTGATAAATGGGTCAGGAGATTGCTCTTCTCATCCCCTGTGTTTTGTTTTATTATGTTTTGTTCAGGAGATTGCTCTTCTTAGTCAGTTTGAGCATGAGAACATAGTTCAATATTATGGCACAGATAAGGTACTCTTACTTTCGATGTTGTCTTGTGGTTGATGCTCTCACAGTTTTTTCTATCTATGTCTATGGGTTTGAGGGTTGTGGAGTGTTCGGAATAGTTGAAGTGAAACATAAAAGAATTTATTATGACATTATTTAACACCTAGTACAAATATGAAAAGATTTGTTTTTATGTTTCTTGTATTTCATTTATCATGGAATCTATATGAAAAGATCCTGCATTGAAAGAAAAAATTGATGGGTGAGCTTAATGAAAGGCTTTTAGAGTATCTGAACTTACACTCATGCTCATGCATCTATAATTCACTACAGGAAAAAGGGGATATGGTGACCTTTTTTTGACGACATTTTTTTAAACGTCACTGTTATTAATGTTTAATAGTGTTTTATAAACGCCGCATATTCTTTTAAACAAAATGACACCATTTTATAATAGGAGGCGTTTAGAAACGCCTCCAAATGCGGTAGCCACACGTGCTCTTTTTGAAACCCTTATTTTGAATCTGAGCCCTTTCTCTCTCTCAACCCTTATACGCACACATCTCTCTCTCTCTCTCTCTCTCTCTCTCTCTCAACCCTCTCTAAGTTCCATTGAAGATTCAGATCGAAGCTCCATCAAAGCGATTTCGTAGCTCCATCAAAGATTCAGATCTAAGCTCCATTGAAGATTCAGATTGAAGCTCCATCGAAGCGATGTTGAAGCTCCATTGCCAGCACCATCTGCATCACCGAGGTAGCGAGCTCCACTGTCTCTCTCTCTCTCTCTAGATCTATGAAATCAATGTTTAAGGCATTCTTACTTGATCCTCATTTGTAGAGATTCAGAGATTCAGTGATTTCTAGAAGCTCAGATTTGAACTCTGACCCTTCGATTATTCGCATTTCAAGCTCCAATGGCGGCGAATAGTCTAATTTGTTTCTGAACTTTAATCGGCTCTCTCTCTCTCTCTCTCGCTCGCTCGCTCGCTCGCTCTATTTGTGGTCTTATTGGCCAAGGCATTGCAAATCAACATGTCAACTCGAGAGTTCCAAAAACATTTTGCATCCTTTTTGCAAACTGATAGCTTAAAATAATAGTGACTAAATAAAATAATAGGAAGGCTTTTAAGCTCACTACATCATGTAATTTGATCGAGTTGGAAATTATATTGATTGAATAAAAGAATAGGAAGGCTTTTAGCATCCCAACGACAGTTAATCTTGAAATTATTAATTCTCTCTCTCTCTCTCTCTCTCTCTACCTCTTTGTGTGTTTCTCTCTGTATTGGTTTCATCAGATCAGCCACAAATTTGGAGCGTTATTTACAGATTTCAATTTACAGGTAATTTAGATTCCATCACTTTTGGCATTGTTCGCACAATCATCTCTGTTTGTTTGCTGAGAAAAATAGAGGAATGAAAAGTAAAATACATTTGGAATCTTATATATGGTTATTTTCACGTTGAATTTGATTCTTGGAAAATATAAAGAAAAAAGGCAAACGGTTAAATTCTTGAGATTTCTTGTTTCCTTGGTTCACAATGAATGAAAATGAGAAAATTTTAAGATGTAAACCACCTGTTTTCTTTTGTTTTCTTAGGAACCAAACAGAGCATTGAATTATGGTTTTGTTTGATTTCTTGAATGAATGATGCTATAAAATTTTTATTTTATTTTATTTTATTATTTTTTGTATTACAGCGTTTCTAATGGCTCAGATCATGTTCTATCTAGCTTCCTTCAACGTTTGATTCATTTTCTGGTTTTGGTACTGATGAGATAATTGTAAGATGATTTAATGATCCTGAATTTTCAAATAAGTGATTTGTTTGATTTATCTCACCTTTTTCTTGGAATTCTACCCATATGGGCGAAACCATGTCTAAATGAATTATTAGTTGAAAACCCAATTTCATAGCCAAACATTGAATTACGTATTATGTTGGATTACTAATCCAATACCAAGATCATGGAAGATGATCCTCTCTAGCTAGCACTTTCTTCATTCGACAAACGTGGTCTTTGGATCAACTGTTAGATGATGACTGGATAAAGAAAGTGTTGAAGACAATACGAATCTCAAGATCATATCGACCCAAACAAATATATCACCATTTTACGTAACTGGTGAGAAATTGTCCTTCTTGTAGAAATATTGAACATGATCATGATGACATTGTGTAAATGTAATACACCTCATAGTTAAATAATGCCAGCTTTGTTCTAAAAGTTTTAAAAATTAGGATTAAATTATACATTCAAATTCGAAGTCATAAACTACAGATTAACAAGTCTTTGTGGAAGTAAACATTAATTGAATAATCATAAAACTGTGAAACTCGTGAACTGATTGACACCAACGGTGACGAAAATCCTCATATCTTTGGATGATTGACAGACATGAACAGAAAGTTTCATTTTCAAGATTTCATAGAAATCATCTACATGAAGCTAATATAAACATGATGGAAAATTTAGAGTTATATTTTACATTTGAATATGTAGTTTGAATGGGAGGCATTTATTCTTATTCAAAGTCCAAACCATAATATAAGGAGTGATATTAATTATAGTTTTAAACACACTAAAGACAATGTAGTAGTCATTTCATCAAGAGAGGTTTAAGAGACATGATAGTGATGAGTGATAGAGAGAGAAATAAATATTTTTGTCATGAGAATTCACTGGTGAAGGACTTGGATTGGTACAACACAAACTCTGAAAGCTAAGAAATTCATTGAAAAAAACACAGTTGGAAATCATTTCTTCCAAAAATATATATAATTAGATGAATTGTGTCCTCAACTAATATTTATTTTCTTTCCATTTCTTTCCTTATGCATTTTTTTTTCTTTTTTGTTTTTATGTTTTTTTTTAACGTTATTTCTTTTGGCCTTACTGGTGTTTCAGCTTATAGATCCTTAATTGTGCAAGCTTTTTACGATATTCTGGCTCTATCTTGAGGTGATAATTACACTTTTTTTTTTTGTACTTTGATATGGCCAGAAGAATAAACAAATCAGAAGAGGACATTCCTGTGCCACCTCTATTTCAAAGTGTTGCTCTTTGGGGTATGTCTAACTGTTTATTCTGATTCATGTTTTTGGCCGCTATTCATATCTTAATATGAACTTTATGGTTACTTGACTAGTATTTACCTTAGGCTATTGGCAGACAAAGCTTTAATTTTTATTCTCATCCGCTATAAACTTCAATTAAATATTCAGAAAAAAAAAAAGAGGCTTTCTTTCTTTGCAATTTGAGGTTTCTGCTGTTTTTGTCTGAAATCAAAAGGAGGTTGATCTGTTTTGGTTATAATTTGGTTTTCAAGTGCAGTGTACTTTGTTATTATACAAAAAATTTGAGACTTAATTGGTTGACTAAGAAAATAGTTTTCACATTTCAAACCCTGTAGTCCTGTAGAGAATAAAACCAGCCCTTGAAATTGCCTTGGAATGCCATAACAATTGAGCCCAGCTAACTCAAGATGATCACAAGTTTCAAAGCGGAAGCAACAGTGATCTTACCTTTAAAAGGATGCAGCCCACTTGAGCCTGTTGTTTGTAGAAAATTTAGCTGAAATGTGAATAGCACTTAATTCCTCATTTCCGTAAGCTGAATTGCATTTGCAAAGGGCCATCTCGATGTACCATTATCAGTAATAACACTTAACTGTTGCAGCACGTGACAAACTGAATCATTGGCTACTTTTCTCCATCTCTCTAGCGGCTGTAGAAGATGCCAGTTATTGAAACCAAAATGGAAATGGAAAGTGGATAATGAGGTCACCCTCATGGTCTGTCACGAGCTCTCCTCTAAATTGGTCCACCTAGGCAATGAAACATTCCACACGCACCATGTCCTTATCTCCTCTCGGTAAGGCAGTCCCATTGGAAATCAGAAGAAAGCACTCAAATTTGAGGCCACATGTGCTTGATTAAATTGCTTAGATTGTTGATATTTGACATGATGTCTGCTTTTATTGAAAAATTGAATACGATATAATAATTTTAAAATCAAATTTTCATATGAGCAATTCTTGAATCTCTGTACCTTAATTACACTTCTATGCCTTGAAAAAAATAGCAGTTGTGTTATTGTTTTCTACAGAGATTGAATCAACACAAGATTGCTCTGGTTCATACATAATAATATATGGCCTTAGCTTTCTTGTTGTAGTGATCAATGCAGTGCAACATCCAACAGCATTCTAGATCGAGCAATTGACTCAGATGATGCTCAACATAAAGATTTTCTTAGGCTTGTAATGAAAGCTTGATTTTTTTTGTCGGCATGAAATGTATGTTTCTAGGAAGGATGGTGAACAATGTTATGTTATTGTTGCAGGAGCATGATGAAGGGTATCATGAACTATCAGCAAAGACAAAAACCTTCTTTTCCACAGCAATTGCAAAATGGGATGCTGAATTCTATGTAAAGGTGGATGATGATGTTCATGTCAATTTGGGTATGTGCTTCCCCCCAACTCTTTTTTATTTTTATTTTTTTTATTATTTTTTTATAAATTTTGCTCTTACCAGTTATCTTTAATTTCTAGCTATTATCTGACTTGTATATACATTTATATATGTACACATGTGTATGCATTTGTATTTTATTTACTGTGAATCTGGAAAATGGTCAGGTATTGGGTAGGTTGAGTTAAGACTTATAACTCTAGTTTTGGCTTCATTCTATTGAATCACAGGAAACTGAAACTTTCAACTCTTGCCCGCCACCGTACGAAGCCAATGGTATATATAGGATGTATGAAATCTGGACCAATTCTTTCTCAAAAGTATATCCTTGAACTTTTTTTTATTATTTATTTATTTATTATTTTATTTTTCCACATTATATAATATCTATGAAGTATGGATACAGATACAATATGATACGGATATAGTGATATGACAAAACCTCAAAAAGTAGGATATGGGTGAGGCTAGGATACATTAGTATAAGAAATTTTTACAAATTTTATTATTGTATTATACATAAGCTCAAAAAATGGTATGAAACCATTATTTAGAAATTATGTATTAGTTTAAGAGTTAGTGCCCAGTTTACTTTTTAATTTTCTAGTAGGTCCTACAAAAATTTCATTTGCAATATCAAGTCTAAACTGCTTATATTGCCCATGTGCTTTTCCTTTTCACACTTGATATGCAAAAGTGTGAATGCTATGGTTTTCCCTTTCTATGAAGTATAGATACAGATACGGGACACATGCATAAGATATTAGATACATCAATTTGATAAATTATGAAAAAAAGTAGGGAACTACTTAATATCACTATTTTCTTCTTCTCTAAGAACTAAGCGAAGTGTTGAAAACTATTCTTGTATTTATCCTAACAATTATACTCTAATGCTATGCAAGGTGTATCACAATCTAAATTTCATAATTGTTTGGATATGTGACCTAAAATATCCGAAACATATCTAATACTTCTCAAAATTAAAGAAAATTAATTTCAAATTTTGGATACGTTTAGGAAGTATCTTACATATCCACAAGTATCCGATATTTTCATTCATGAACTGAACCACCTTTTCGACTTTCTCATTTCCAACTACTTGTTTCCTCCATAGGAATGTCAAGTATCATGAACCCGAATATTGGAAATTTGGAGAGGAGGGGAACAAATACTTTCGGCATGCAACTGGGCAGCTTTATGCTATCTCAAGGGATCTGGAATCTTACATCCCTATCAACCAGTAAGAAGATTTATAATGCTTAAGTAGTGACACTCTTATAACAAGCATTATCATGTTATTATGATCATAGAAAAATGTTCATTTATTGAGAAGAGAACATTAAATTGTTTCATCTTTATCATGTTATTACAATATCAAAGCTTTTAATCAAAGTTTTTTTTGACAATACAATATCTTATTAATTACAATACTTGTTCTTATTAAATATAGGTTCACCTTTCAAAGAAAGAGAAGAAGAAGCATAAGAAGAAGAAGAACTAACAAGTTAAAAGTACCAACATCACTAGTTTTTAATTTCTCACTTTTCTAAATCTATTAAGACATGCTGTGATTTGGTCTTTATTGATTGATTTAAGAGAGCAGTGCATTTCTTGAATTTATCATCATCTATCAAGAGCATTGTAGAAACTTTTGGTTTCTTCATTCTTTCACTAAACTATTTATTACATTTTTGTTTCTTGAAATGTATCCATTTCTAGATATAAGGGTAGTTCTCTCTTTAAACTGGAGCCTGCAGATAAAGTGCAACTTTTATGAAAGAAGTGGAAAAAACCACATGAAAACTGTCAGAACATGTGATGTTGATACAATAAACAGCTATAGGAACTGACTTCCTTGTATTGCTATTCATTCTTAGCGTTGAAGTTTGAAGACCTTAATTAACTGCTTTATCTTTGTTTTCAGCATTCTGGAATTGTTTTATCTGCATATTTTAGTCGTCGTATAACTGCCTCACATAGAATCCAAAGATGTTTGAGTATGGGGTAATTCAGGCATACTAAAAATCTGTCAGGGACATCAATTAAGGTGTTACCTTCTAATAATAGTATAAAATATGCGCTTATATGTGAATTTACGTGTGTAGATGTTTATAAAACAAAAAATATATGTGTGTAGATGTTAACGGTCCATATATATGGTTTTAATCCATGAGAAAGAAAATAGATTCATTTTATAAAACAAAAAATATATTGAATTTAAGTATTTGGTTTCGGCAATTGTTAATTGCTTTTGTTGTTGTGTGTTTGCACTCGAATGTATGTGGGAGTTTTCATTGTTTTTTTTTTTATTCTGGCTGTCTAATGGTTCATGGACTTTTTTTGTGGGTTCTAACAACACATCTTATGATTTACCCTTTGGTGTTTAGGGCAAGAAAAGAAAAGATACAATCTGCATTGCACTTGCTGATGACACTCATGATCAATTCAAGATTAGGATGAATAATGTTGTTATTACTCCATTCAAGGTACTCTCTCTCTCTCTCTCGTTCTTCTTTCTCTGTTTCTTCTCTGCCTTCGTTTCTTCTTGTTTTTCGGTTTGAATCTGCTCCTAGAGTAATGTTAATTTCATTGTTGTTTATAGCATAGCTAAAATGAGTTGGAGTTTGGAAATTCCCATCGTTCGTTAGGCTTTTGCAGTCCATGTCCGATTTTGAAATGGCATTCACATCTGAAATCAAGGTTTCTATTGCCTTAATGATAAATCTGAACTTCCCATTAACACTGAAGGGAATGCAAGGTTGCCACCTTATGAAAAAAGGAAATGTAGAGGTTGTCACCTTATGCACATGTCCCTCTGTGGACTTATCACATCCATTGCCCGTTACTTGCTTAATTTGAGAGACATTACACGTCACGTTTCAATTAATTATTATTCAAATTCTCACTTTCATTTAAAATGTTACTACGATAATGGTCAATAAAAAAAAAATTTGGTTTACCATGGAAGTTGTAGATAATGATTTTTTGCGTGGTATATGAAAGACCTTATTTGAGAGAAATTACCTATCAATAGAAAAAATAGGATTATTGGGTGATAATCGTTTAAGGATAGGAGTGAGAATTTATTGATTGGTTAATTATGATCTATTGATTTGTTGAACTTGTGCCCCTCTTTGGTTTTGAACTTGTGAAAAGAGAGAATAGAATTATCTGGTGATTACTCTCTTAAGGATAATAGCGAGAGAATGTGTTCATTGATTAACTATGATCCCCTCTTTGGCTAAACCAATTTGTCGCCAACATTGGTTACTTGTTTTAGGATGTAGATATACGTATATGACAACTAGGCACCTAATTTTTGTGTTTTTTTTTTGGACCGACAGCCAACTGAATTTTTATTTTTTATTTTAATAATAGGATCAGGTGAGTTATTTATTTATTTGAGTCTTTACAGTGACATCTCTGCCCTACTCTTGTTCCCTGTGGGACCTCAGTGACTTGAGGTAGTCAATTTGGTCCACAAAGCGGGTTGCCCTTCTTGCTGTCTCTTGATATTCTGAAATTATATTTGCCTCTGATGGGCCTATTGCATCTATTTTGGACTTGACACTGAAAACATCTATGATAAATTCTACCTCATAGCTTTCTGCTGGAGTAAAGCCTTGGAAGCAAAAGATCTTGTAATTCATATTGTCCATGAAAATTGCTAATTGAAATTCAATTTACACCAAAGAAGTGAAGAGTTAGTCAAAACTGTATGTTACTATTTCATAACTTAATCTCAATGACATATGTCTGGCTTGGAATGTAAAAAAATTAAAGGAATGTAAGTTACACGTATACTTTCGTGTGGGTACTCACTAGCTTGTCAATGAGTATGATAAGCAGAAATTTCAACTGACAAGAATGCTTGGATGAGGAAACAATGAAACTATAAGAGGCAATCAAAGCTAAGCTAAAGACTTGTCTTGACTTTTGTCATTTCCTTATTAGTGGATTAAATATTAAATGGTAAATTTGTTTCCGGATGGACATCCTTTATACCTTGAATGTTAATTTTTGTTAGAAACCAGTTCAGAGTACTTAGTTTTTCAAGGTTCGAGGCAAAACAAATTTACAAAGCCAGTGATTGTAATTGTATTGGTTCTCTCATTTTATTTGCGCAAGCCTGATTTTTTTCTCTCCCAATCATTTAGACGCAAACAAGAATATGGCTTGGAGAAGTCCTGCACAAGCGATTGCATGACCAGCTGACAATTTCTGATTTACTTGCCGATGGGGAACTGCTGTATGTTTTTTTCTCTTATGTATTGTGACACGGCATATATATTAGATACGAGATGTGCATGCTTCCATCTCTTATAGTGTCTGTGCATTGTCAGCTATCCTATAGGATAAAACAATGTTCCTTTTCTTGACACATGTTACTATATTTAGGAGAAGCATGTTACCTAATCTCCTGCCTTTTCTTGATATTAGCACTTCTTGTTCTCACTCCTTTTCGTAATTCTGTGTTTTTTTCTTTTTGGTTTGTGTGTGAGATTGTGGTGTGCTTCCATAACAAAAATGCTTTCCAAATTGCCTTGGTTATGTCATGAAAGTGAATATAGGGAAAAGTTCAACCATCTACCTCTTAGGATAAAACTTCGTTAAGTATTGGTATTTTGATTTTAATAGGAAAGCATCAGAATTTAGCTTCAATATGAATTAGATAATCTAAATTATGAATTATGTTCAAGATCAATATGACAAATAATATTGCCTTGATTTGTATGCTCATACAGATATGAACACCAGCACACATTTTATAGTAGCTCTCTTAGTGTGTGTGTGTGTGTGTGTGTGTGACTAACACAGATTCTCTGTTGCATGTGCAGTGTAGTTGCTACTACATATTGTGTTGATTTTATTCTAGTGGAATCTGTTAAAGTTGAAAGGCTTTTTGTGCTTGTTCTTGCCTTGTTTTCTTTGTACATATATTCCTACATGACAGTGAAATCACCACTGAAGGGCGACGAATAACAAAACTTGACCAAGTGGATTGTTGACAAAGCTGCTTTTTCCTGAATGTGAGTTTTTGAAAATATTGATTATGTTGATGATCTGTTTTTGTGGTTTTGTTGTGAATTGGGTTTGTTTGTGAAACAGAGGGTTGGGTTGTTTCTTTGCAAGGCGCCCACTTGTGTTTAAAATCTTCTAGGATCTTGGATTTTGTGTTTCTTCTATTTTTATTTTGTTGCCATTTTGAAGACTCAGATTTAGAGTTGTAGCAGTGATTTGCTTCGTATTTGGATGCAATAATATTCCAGCTACTCTATGGTGATTTTCTGTGCATATGTAGATGTTCCCTTGTCTTGCAGAGGAAATTTGTTTCATCCTTCTTTCTTGGGCATCTCTTGAACCCACACTTCTAAGAAATTGCATTATGCTTAAAATTTTGAAATCTTAAAAGTTTTGAAGTTTTGTGTCAATATATCTTATTGACTACATGTTTATTTGCTGATGAATAGTCACAAGTCACTGATTAGGTTGTGGTTTGAGACTTATCAATGTCTCTTGAGTCCTCTTGATCCAGTGCAGAAGTTTTTTTAACATTTTTATCATTTGAAGGAACTAGTAAATGGTTGTCTGTTTTCTTTTGTGTTTTGCTGTCTTTCAGAATAGTGTTGTCAACATGGCCCTGCCTTGTGGAAGTGATAGCGATGAATTTCTTATCGATGGCCTTGATGATGATTCTTCCCATAGAGGGGCTTCCAGATTTTGCAGGAGCCACTTCAAGTTTATTTGATTTTTTAGATTTTCTAGGTTTTCTTTTGAATATTTTACTATATTTGTATCTATATTTTGCCTTGTGCTTCAAATTGTACGTTGGGTTGTGATAAATTTGTCTTTAGTTTGGTAATAAAATTACGGTCCACGCCTGGAGCTCATTGTACTTATCTCTATTTTGGTTATAAAATTTCTTGCCGAATAGTGAGAAAATGTGTTGAGAAAAACATCCCAGTTTTTAAAAAATGTGATATCTTTTTCTTAAATAGATTACAATTTTTATGAAAAAAACTGAGATTATGACTTGACAAATGGTCACAATTGAGATCTTATTGCTACTATCATTCACATTTTAAACATTTGATCCCCAATTTTTAAGCTTTTTATCACAGTTAAAAATTGTGATGGAAAAATTGCACAATCACACATTCATCCATCACAAAGAAAAAAATAAAATTGAAGGTTAACTGCGACCTTTAATCAATTTTGTAGTAGTGTACATGCCATGAAAAAATTTATATTATTAATTTCTCTTGGAAAGCTCTATGGTGTGAAATCGAATCTTTTTACAATCGGCTAAGATTCCTAGGAGCTATTCTCAAGGATATGGAGGAGAAACACCATGAGGAGAATGATGAAGGAGAAAACCTGGCTATGCAAATTAGCTATGTGACCTACAAGACAGGAGAATTCCTCAGCTTTACGTTCTGTTTAATGTCGTCTTTATCGATGAAGATAAAAGCATGAGCAATGAGAAGCTAGGCGAAAAGTTGTACAAGCAATTAAAAGGCAAGAGATATCTCATTGTCATTGATGATTTATGGGATATCGGTGCCTGGGTCGATCTTAAAATGTATTTCCCCAATGACAACAATGGAAGTAGAGTTATGTTCACCAGTCGCCTCAAAGAGTTGGCTATGCATGCCTCACTTGATTGCCATCCTCATTGTCTGCACTTTCTAACCGACGAAGAAAGTTGGGAATTATTTCAATGGAAGCTGTTTCAGAATGAAAGTTGCCCTCCAGAACTAACAGAAATTGGGAAGCAAATAATGAAAAAATGTAAAGGGCTTCCACTTGCAATTGTTGTAATAGCAGGACTTCTTGCAGAGAACAAGAAGACACAAGAAACAAGTTGCCCATAGTGTAAGCTCATACATTGTTAGTGATCCAAACCAGTACTTGGACACACTAGCGCTGAGTTACAATTACTTGCCTCGTCACTTAAAGCCATGTTTTCTCTATTTAGGATCATTTCCGGAAGATCAAGAAATCTCCGTGCAGAACTTAATCTGGTTATGAGTAGCTGAGGGGTTTATACAAAAAATTGGACAGAGAAGCTTGGAGGAAGTAGCAGAGGATTACTTAATGGATCAAATTCAGAGAAGTATCGTAATTGTTGCTCGAAAAAGGTTTGATGGTCAAATTAAAGCATGTTGCATGCATGATCTTTTGTGTGATTTATGCTTGAAGAAAGCCAAGGAAATTAATTTTCTACATTGGATTTACAATTATAAACATGCTTATCCTTCTTCCAGTGATTACACAGAAAAAAACCAATGTCGCCTGTGCATCCATTCTGACTTCTCAGAAAAATTTAATCAAGTTCCCTTTGAGTTTTATTCCACAGTAGTTGTTCAATCGTTCTCGTGGTTCAGAAATATGCCAGAGAAAGAAATTGGTTATTGCGACAATGCGCTTGGTGATGTGTCCTCGTTTATTTGTTGGACCTTCAAACTTCTTAGAGTGTTGGACCTACGGTACACGATTGCCTTCTCTTCAAGCAAAATAACACAAGTTGTTAATTTGAGGTATTTGGCAATTAATTTGAGAGGTTGCTATGAATTACCGCCATCAATATCCAATCTCTCAAACCTAGAAACATGTATTATTTTTACACGCTGGACTGAGGTTATTCTGCCACGTAGCTTTTGGAAGATTCAGACATTGAGGCATCTTAGAAGATTCAGACATTGAGACATTGAAGAAGCAGTATTGGATCACAACCATCCCGCTGTATTAGAAAACCTACAAACCGTTTCAAAGTTAAACCCTTGTGGACTTGTTTAGGATATATTGGCAAGGACTCCTTATCTTACAAAGCTGGGAATTTGTGAAGTGTTTTCATTTTCGGAGAATTTGATGTTTCCTAATCTAGAATTTTTAAGACACCTTGAGACTTTGAAGATACGTCATCAGTTCCTTCACTCAACCAATCTCCGAGATATCAAGTTTCCTACAAATGTTAAAAGGCTCACCTTGAAAAGTACATTTATAGAGTGGGAGGAGATATCAGTCCTTGGGATGTTGTTACCCAACCTTGAGCTTCTCAAATTAGAAAATTATGCTGCCTGTGGACGACAATGGTTAATAATTGATGGTGGGTTTCCTCGACTCAAATTCTTGAAACTGAAGGAGCTCAAAGTTGAGCGATGGATCACCTGCTCTAGTCACTTTCCAAGCCTTCAACACTTATTGCTGGAACAGTGTGAATCTCGAGGAAATACCATCTAGTTTGGGGGATATACTCACTCTGCAGATGATTGAGGTAAACCTTTGTCATTTCTCTGTTGAGGAATCGGTCAGGAAAATTAAGGAAGAACAAGAGAGCATTGGTTGAAAGTGCTGATCAAGAAATTTAGTTGGGACTTTTGAGTCGAAGTGTAAAGATACAACTTCTAAAGGTATGTTCCTTTCCACATTTATGTTTATTCTTTTATTTTTGGGAAATAACAATTCAGTCTAAAAGTACAAAAAAAATTACATATCAGTTGAATGTACTTTATAGGGTCATGCTACAATACACACCCTCTTTCGGATGTGTACCATGTGTAACTTTTGCCATTTGTGGTATTTGTTAGGATTTTTAATCCTAATCTTGTTGTATTATGGGTGGGCAATTCCATTCCAAAGATTTTCATTCCTTCTCTTATTTTATTTTTATTTTTTGATGAATCTTGTTCATTATCATTTCGGTCTTATAAATTAACATGATTCATAATGGTTGTGAGTTTCAATGAACAAAAGTGACAAATTTTGTGAAAGATGGTTGTGAGTTTCATGCATTTGAGAAATAATTATTCACTAGTTTAAAATAATCAACCATATCAATCAACTTTTTGATTTTTTCCAATAAAAACAATTTTTTAAATAATGCATCACATTAACCAAGTATTAGTTTTGAATTTTTACTAAACTTTATTGGGGCTTTTCAAATTCAAATGGATTTTTTTTCTTTTGTGGACTAATATGATAGTGATACATTGAGTCATAACCAAGTCATAACCAGCAATACATTGAGTTATAACTAAAGACCACAAATGTCATAATTAGATATATGGTGCACATCTCAAAAAGGGATGAATATTATAGAATTTTCTAATATATATGAGAAATTCTATATATACACACACTCTTATATATGTAAACACATTGTAAAGTTTTTGTTAATCAAAATCTCAATCTATTTTTCTCAAAGTTTTGAATTTTTATAATATAAAAATCTATGTGTCATCATCTTATTGGTTCTCATCAATTTTCATTTTTATTTTTATAATTTTAATGATCAATATGGGAATATCTTGAATCTTTGAAATTTTCATCAATGCAACAACTTTCAACTACTTATATATATATATATATATATTCATAGTATGATTCGTTGGATTGTGCTATAATATGTAATTAATGATATTTATGGAGTTGACACTATAAATGTCAGTTGTTTTTTTCAGTCATAACTAAAAAAAAAAAAGTCATAATCAAACACTATATAAAGTACAACTAAAGATCTTTTAGATCATAATCAAAATAATGTGATAACTAATGAGTGATAACTAACACCACAATATGTATAACCAGGTGATAACTGAGCTCTGGCCAAAATGGATTGAATGCAACACTGAGTTCTAGCCGGCAAAGCATCCAATTAAGCCGCCGGATGAAGACCAACCTATGAAATGGCTAATGCCAGACTTAGTTATGAATGTAAATGAATAATTTAAGTTTTATTAAATTGATATTGATTTATTATTATTATTGATTAGTGAGTTTTATGAAATTGATATTGATGTTGTTGTTTGTGAAGATTAATTGCACTTATTGGTTCAAGTAATTTGCTTTGTGTAATTGGAATTTTTTGCTACTTACCTATTTCGCATAACTCAATGCTCTACCAGTGGCATTTTGATTTATTTTTTTAATTGTTGTGCTTATTGTTTGTTTTGAAGTGATATGGCATAACAAATATGTAGAAATGAGGATAACTGAATTTTGATTTTTTGGAATTTCCTTTAAATTTATTGTGGCATGACATTTAAATTCAGAGGATGTAGAAGTGAAAGAGAAACATTTGGTTGTATTCGGTTTAATTTTGGAGTCGTGATTCCAATCAAAAAAAATTTAAAATTCTTTTCAAAACACATAATCAAACACGCAACATAAAACTCACAACCAAATTTTTTTCAAAACTCTATTTAAAAAAAAAAATTCAAAAAAATATTTTTTTATTTTATTTTTTTAAAATCATGATTTGAGTGGAGTGGTGTTTTGAGTTAAGTTTGGAAAAAAAAAAAAACTTGTTTGGTTATGAGTTTTGAAAAGAGTTTTGAGTTGTATTTTAAATTTTTTTGGATTTCTTACTTTTAAATATTTAAAAATTTTCTTTATTTTATTTTTTTAGGGTAAATATTTTACATTGCAAATATTTATTTATTTATTTTAATGTGCATTGTATTTCATACACTTGGGCATTGTATTTTTTTAAAATATTTTAAATATTTAAAAAAATTAAAAATTTTATTTTTTATTTTAAATATATAATTTTTATCTTAAATATATTTTTTATTTTTATTTTAAATATTTTATTGTACAAGACCGCGGAAGCAGCAACAAGAATGAAGAACCATGGATTACGAAACCAAAGATGAAACAATTTAAACATAGAATTGGAATGCACAAAACAAAATATAATTCAAATCAAAATATTTAATTAAAACACAATTTTAATTCATTGCAGAAAATAACTTGCACTTACAATTGTTGTAATCTGCAAGGATCCTGAATAGAAGAACAGAACAAGGTAAACCTCACTCAGCAGCACACTCTTTTCTTTACAAACTAAAAGGTTCAAGAAAATTGGAATGCCCCGAACAATTACAATAGATTACAAATATATAGAAAACCAAATTAACTATGCAGCATGTGAGTTGGCTAAATGATGAAAGCAGCTGGCAGCATTGAGGACTGAGCAAGGCTGTCGGTTACTTTCGGCTGATTGATTGAAATTAACTATGCAAAGATGTGAGTTGGCTAAATGGTGAAAGCAACAAGATTGAGGATCGAGCAAGGTCGCGGTTACTTTCGGTGATTGATTGAAATTAACTATGCAAAGATGAATAAAGGAATCGAATAAATATAAATTGACTTTTCTCAAAAGAGTAGTGATTGAAGTCAATTTTATATTTATAAAGAATCCTATGTTGATTATTTCAAGCAAATGGGTCTGAGCATCATGAAACTCGTGACGATCATAACCAAAGTTGATTGGTGGATCCTACGAATATGCGAACTATCTTGAACTAGACTGTTGGGCGGTGCAGAGATTGTTCATTTTTAATTGGGCTTGGGCTTGATCTACTAGGAGGCGGGCCATTTGAAGCAATTGATCCTTTGGTGGATCGGGTTGAACAATGAAATTGGCAGAGGTTGAATCTTGGGTGAGCCTGTGATTTGGACTTTGACTTGGGTTGGTCCAGAACCCTTGGGACTTTGGACTTTCCCTTGGATTTGATCTTTGATGATTTGGGCTTGGAGCCACTAGATGAGGGACTGCCAAGATTGACTGGAGGAAGACTGGGCTGACTTCCTTGGTGACATGTTAGCTTGGGGTCTCTGGGCTTCTGGCTTTGACTATTGCAGGTGTTGGAGCACATGAATCAGGAGGAAATTCCTCATAAACAATTTCAATAATTCTGGGCACATTGAACTTAGCCCACCATTTAACAGAGTGTTGGCGAATAATGATGTTATCAATTCCATAATGCCATTTGAATATCCATGGGATTTTGTACTTGGATATAAAATTGAGCAAGATAGGAAATTGTTTTTGATGAGTAGTAAATGGGTAAACAACAGCAAAATAGGCAATTGTTTCATTGAGTGAACTGGGAAGAATATCTGAAATGGGGCCATAATGAGTCCACCATCGAAGAAACCAGGTGGATATTTCAGATTTGAATTTTTGATCAAAGGAGATGAACCAGGAGTGACTAAATGACTCATTTTGGTACAAGAACAATTTGAACCAAGCATCAATATAATCATGATAATTATATTGAATAGAATGACCAGGCAAATCTAAAGCTGATTAGGATTGCCCCATTCGCAAGAGAGACAATGTTGTGAATGTAAAGTGAATGGTATAGGATCTTGTAAGCATAGACACGATCTGAATTGGTTTGATCAAAATGGAGCGATGGTTGTGAGCAGAATATCTTTGTAATAAGAGAGATTTTTCTCTGGAAGTGAAGAAATGAAATGACATCCAGAGCCAAAATGGAATTGAGCAATTTCATTAATGGTTTGACTTCTGGGGGGACCAAGTTCTTTGTAGAACAAGTTGGCAACATGTGATTTGGTGTACTCAGTTCGAGAGGGTCGAACTTGGTTAATTGGAAGTGGAGTAACTGAAACTGATTGGCTAGAGGCAAAGGGATCATTAGCCAATGCAGATGAGTAATCAGGTCGGTGTATAGTACCAAGAGTATGGTATTTATTAATTATGTCAATGGAAGAGGATGGTTTAATTGACTCGAGGAGGAGGAACTATGAGTTGATTAGGTTTCTTGGAGGAGGGACCAAAGCCTTAGAAGGAGGCCTTGGGCGAGACATCTTGAATAGGAAACAAAGATTAGCAAACCGTAAAGAAGATCTAAGTAATTCTGGTAATAATGTAAATCATTGTAATAATTATGTCGTAAAACACGGCGAGCTTGTAACTGTTGGTGATTGATGTATTGGGCTCTTTTAGTAGTTGGCCTAGCTGACTTAAGACGGTTAATCCGACGGTTAACTTGTTTGATCAGGGTTTGGGAATGGATAATTTGGGTTTTAACATAGGAAATATGTGGAGTAGCACTCATCCCTTACCCCCCTGTAAAAATTCTCGGGTAAGAAAATCAGGTAGGGAATTTTGACAACCAGGTATATAGGTAATATCAAAATCAAAAATACTTAAAATAGATTGCCAACGGGCAAAAATCTGTTTACTAGCAAGATTTTGAACATCTTTTTCCAAAACATATTTAGCAGATTTGCAATCGACAACGAAGTAAAAATTTTTGATTTAAAATATCATCTTGAAATTTTTGAATACATAAACGATAGATAAAATTTCTTTTTTAATAGTACTATAATTTAATTGTGCTTTATTCCAGACACCAGAATGAAAACGAACAATTTGTTCAGATGACTGGGGAGTGACTTTCTGAAGGAGAATGCCACCATAACCAATATTAGAAGCATCAGTTTGAATAATTTTGAATGAGTTCTCAGTAGGAATACCAAGACAAGGAAGAGACTTGACATATTGTTTAACTTGTTGAACAACAGCAGTATGAGTAGAAGACCAAGGAGGAGGATTATCCTTTAACCGATCGAACAATGGTTGTGATTTGCCTAAGGTCTTTATAAAATTCAGCAATGTAATTGAGGAACCTAAAACCTTTGTAATTGAGTTTTATCAAGAATTTCATCAGAAATTTAGACGCCAAACTCAATAGAGCGACTAATTGGGAGAATAGTATTATGATGAATATCATAACCTAAAAACCTAACTTTAGTGCGAAATAATTTAATCTTAGGAGCGGATATGACTAGACCATGACTTTTAATAGTATAAAGAATGCGATTAAATGTTTCCAATGTTCACTAATTGATTTAGAAAAGATTAATATGTCATCAATGTAAACAATAGAAAAATGACTAAATGGGTTAAAGATATCATTCATTATATTTTGAAATTCACTAGGAGCATTTTTTAATCCAAATGGCATGACATTCCATTCATATTGGCCAAAAGGTGTGTTAAAAGCAGTTTTATATCGATCTTTAGGATGAATTTGAATTTGCCAGAAACCACTTTTTAAATCAAATTTACTAAAAATAACAGCTTGATTAAGTATTTTAATTAGGTCTTTTTTTATTAGGAATAGGATATCTAATCCATTCAAGAACAACATTTAATGGTTTATAATTAATAACTAGGCGAGGAACACCTCGTTCTAATTCAGCATTTTTATTAACATAAAAAGCAGGACAAGACCATGGTGATTTGCTGGGACTAATAATTCTATTTTTTAACAATTCATTAATTTCCTTTTTACACATTTCTAACAATTCATGATTCATTTGAATAGGCCGGGATTTAGTAGGTATTTGTCGTTCATTAAAACCTTTAATATATGGTAAAGTAACTACATGCTTTTTCCGATGCCAGAATGCAGTAGGTAAAGTTGAACAAACAGTTGATTCAAGTTTTAATTTGAAATCATTAATTTGAGAGATGAGAACGGGATCGATTAGCTGTTGATCTATTCGTTTGTAACTAATTTCTTCTTTAAGTAAATTTATATGCCGAGTTAGTCGATTTAATAGTGTGGGTAATAGAACAATCTTGTAATTGATTTAACTCTAATTGTTCGTGGAAATAAGAATGTAAATGTAACAGGATGTCCTAAAACATGAGTAGTAATTCCTTCAGTAGAAGTAGTAAATGGATATAATAAAGATATAAATGGTGTACCTAAAATAATCCGACCAGTCATATTTTTGACTAAAACAAATGTAGTTTTAAAGCAAACATTATTTTGACAAACATGTACTTTAGGTAATTTATATTTAATATGCATTTTACTACCATTAGCAGTTAATTAATTTCTCTTGACATTTGTGATAATATTTAGTAGGAAGTAATCCTTCTTGAATGCAATTTAAATCGACCGATGTCGATTAATGCAACTAATTCTAATTCAAAATCTTCAACAATGATTTTAATTCTTGAATACCATTTTGCATATAAATTTTATTAAGTAAATTTAATCGTTTATCTTCAAGGTTAGTAGCTTGAGATCGATTATCAAATATGAGTTTAGTTGGATCAAGATGATCGAATCATGATCGAAATTATGTTAAGATTCATGAGGTGATTGTGCATTAGATTGGAAACCATTTAAGTTTTGTTTAAGTTTAAGATTAATAATTTCATTTTCTAATTTATTATCTTCATTTTGTAGATCTCGTATTGTTTGTTTAATTTGATTGATTTCAAATTGTAAGTCTTGAAGTGTAACTTCTTTAGTTTTATTTTTAAATTTTTCTAAAGTTTTAGATAAGCTAATGATGGGTTTATTAAACTTAGGTTTAGTTTTGTTTGAAGCATTAGACCTTTGAGCTTATCAATATATTGTTGTTTTAATTGAGGATCATCTAATTTACTAATTAAATCAATTAAAAGCGATTCTTCTTGACTATGTTTAGTAAGACGAAATTTGTTTAACAGTTTACAACAAACATCATTACATCCTAAGGTAATTTGATTATCGAATCGAATTATCACTATTGGATGGGGAATTGCATGTAGATGGAAGTACAGAAGAGGAACCATTATCAGATTGATTTAATTGGAAGATTTCAAATAACTGAATTTTGGATTCATCATTAATTTGGAGTTGATTGACTCTGTCTTTGAGCTTTTGTTTCTCTTTGCATTTATTAGCATAGTGGCCTTTCTGTCCACAGTTATAACACGTAATATCTTTATTAGATTTTGATCTCGGATGTGATTTAGATTTATGATATTTCTTTTTGGGTTTAGTATAAAATTTGTCATTAGATTTGGAGGGTGAATAAGGCTTCTTGTATTTATGATAATATTTGGATTTATGTTTTGAATGTTTGTGTGATTTCCTGAAAGGGTGCAATAGGAGGTAGTCCATATTGTTCAGAAATTTCCTAATTCATATTTAGCATTATGTTTATCTTTTGTAGCTTTTGACTAAGTTTTAAATCAATACACATTTTTAAGCCTTCTTTTGAATAGTGCTAATTATATCACCATATGTTAAATTATCATATTCAATAACACGATAGGTTGACTAAGAACATCTCTAATTTTGTGAGCAAATAAACTAGGTAATCCATTAATAAATTTTTCTTTCCAGAATGATTTAGTACAGTCTTCTCTCAACATAACTCTAGAGGTAAAAACATCTTTATACCATCTAAAATCACTTAAGGTTGGACAAGTAAGATTACTGAGTTGATCATGTATGCGAGAATATATATTAGTTGGGGTACCAATAAAATGTCTAATTATTGTATAAATTAATTGATTAACACCATCAGGTTGGCAACATCCTAAATTTTCATCAAATATAGGTAATCCTTGATCATCAGTTTGGTTAGCATAGATGATAGAGTCTCGTTGGGTGTCAGTTAAATATTTTTCCCACCAAGATTTGGTGACGGTAAAGCGATAGTAATTAAATTTACAATTTGGGTTGAGTATATTGGGGATAATTAGAGAGATAACTGTTCGAGACCATAGATAAATGATTTAATTTTGGAGGAGTTGATCTTCACTAAGACCATCAATATTCCATTAAGTATAATTTTTAGCGAGAAAATTGATTATTAACATTATTTTCTTCAAATTGTAAATCGACGAGTAGGCTTAGTGTACCAATTCTTGGTAGTTTGAGGATTAATTTTAGGATAGCGTATTTTGCAACTTGGAATTGTTGAGCTAAGTTATTAATTTCATTGTCGATGTCGGAGGAAATAGAATTTGGGTTAATATCAAATTGTTGATTTAGACGATAATACCTTTATCTTTAGAAGGTGAGGAGTATCGGTCTTGCTAATTTGGTAAATAATTTTTCAATGGCTTGGACCGTAGATGATTGATCATTTGTAACTAGGCTAGTTCGGGTAGAGCGTTTACTAGGTAGGTTAAGTAAAGGTGCATCTAAAGGTTGTTTAGATGATGAAGTGTGAGCGATTCTAAATTAGTTTCTATTTTATCTAATTGTTTACCAATTGTATTTAAACCTTGGTTAGTATAATTATTTTGTTCAATAACTTTTTGAGTTCATTATCATCGCCGAGTAATTTAAAAGGAGATGAATTTGAACCTTGTTGATTAAGAATAATTTTCTCTAAGGGAGGATGACTAGAACTAATTGTAGTGGTAGCGAAGTTTTCCATTTATGTTTAGTAATTGTAGTAAGTGTTTTATAATATTTTTCTTCATATTCTAGTAAGGGTAATTCAAAACCATATCGAACCATAAAATTATACCATTCTTGGGAGATTTGAGACATTTGAAGTATATTTAGCATAATAAGCATGGTATTTGAGTGCGATTAGCTCTAGATCTAAAATCAATAAGTAATTTATCAAGATTGGGAGTAAATTCCTTTTTAATTGTCAATAATTGTGGATTGACAGGTGGTGTAAATTCTTCCATATCAGTTTGAGTCGGAGAGTCAGTTGAATGAACTTCTTCATCAAGGAAATGAGTATGTGTAGAATAAACAGGTTTACTAATTTGAGAAGTTGAGGAATTATCAATTCCTTTTAATTTTGGATTGATTGTAGGACCTATGGTTGGACCGATATTAAGTTGACTATTTTTTCTAAATAGAGGTGTGGTAAATATTTCATCTTCAGTTTCTATTTCGCTAGGGACACTAGATGTACTATGTCTAGAGGATTGACTACGGTTAAATTTAATATGAACAGAACCATCATTAAATTGTCTGATATCTTTAATATCTTGTTCGGAGGATTGTTGCTTATTATGTTTGTAATTTTCATTAACAGTAATCCATTCATCAGGTAAATCAATATCTTTCCATTCAATCATTTTAGGAATATTAATATGGGATTCATTATGACTACTACTTTGAATAAGTAAAGTTTTATCTTTAGGTGATTTATGCAGAGCATGAACATTTAAATTAGTTTGCATACATTTATAGTGAACACGATAAATTAAAGCAATATTATGTGTCTTAGCCATCATATTAGTGAATGAACCATGTAGTTGAATATTTAATGTTAAAGCATGTAAAATATTTGGATCACTTAAGCGGCGTAAAATCGGAAAATAATTAAAATGTCTTGGACCTTTATGAAGACCGGTTTCCATCATTCCCATTAAACTATCATTATAATTAAGAAAAGCGAGCATCTCGTAAGCATAATAAAAGCAGTATTTTTCCAACGGTGTAAGTGGATTAAGACCAACTTGAATTAGACCAATGTGAATAAAATTGTAACCATTATCTTTGTGTCTTTTAATTAATTTAGTATCAAATAAGCGACAAGTTTCTCGAGGTTTTCTAAAGCATAAACTTGTTCAATTGTTTTAACATGTAATGCAACTTTAAAAACGATACGTAGAAATGTGGTTCTATAAATTTCTTTGATTTGTAATTTTGGTATATTCCAATCTAATCAAGGATTAGTCATTATTTGATGAAAATTTAGGATGTTGCCAACCTGATGGTGTTAATCAATTAATTTATACAATAATTAGACATTTTATTGGTACCCCAACTAATATATATTCTCGCATACATGATCAACTCAGTAATCTTACTTGTCCAACCTTAAGTGATTTTAGATGGTATAAAGATGTTTTTACCTCTAGAGTTATGTTGAGAGAAGACTGTACTAAATCATTCTGGAAAGAAAAATTTATTAATGGATTACCTAGTTTATTTGCTCACAAAATTAGAGATGTTCTTAGTCAACCTACTGGTGTTATTGAATATGATAATTTAACATATGGTGATATAATTAGCACTATTCAAAAAGAAGGCTTAAAAATGTGTATTGATTTAAAACTTAGTCAAAAAGCTACAAAAGATAAACATAATGCTAAATATGAATTAGGAAATTTCTGTGAACAATATGGACTACCTCCTATTGCACCCTCTCGTAGGAAATCACACAAACATTCAAAACATAAATCCAAATATTATCATAAATACAAGAAGCCTTATTCACCCTCCAAATCTAATGACAAATTTTATACTAAACCCAAAAAGAAATATCATAAATCTAAATCACATCCGAGATCAAAATCTAATAAAGATATTACGTGTTATAATCAGGACAAAAAGGCCACTATGCTAATAAATGCAAAGAGAAACAAAAGCTCAAAGACAGAGTCAATCAACTCCAAATTAATGATGAATCCAAAATTCAGTTATTTGAAATCTTCCAATTAAATCAATCTGATAATGGTTCCTCTTCGCATTTCCATCTACATGCAATTCCCCATCCAATAGTGATAATTCTGATTCTGATAATCAAATTACCTTAGGATGTAATGATGTTTGTTGTAAACCTGTTAAACAAATTTCTGTTCTTACTAAACATAGTCAAGAAGAATCTGCTTTAATTGATTTAATTAGTAAATTAGATGATCCTCAATTAAAACAACAATATATTGATAACCTCAAAGGTCTAATGCTTCAAACACAAACTAAACCTAAGATTAATAAACCCATGATTAGTTTATCTAAAACTTTAGAAAAATTTAAAATAAAACTAAAGAAGTTACACTTCAAGACTTACAATTTGAAATCAATCAAATTAAACAAACAATAAGAGATCTTCAAAATAAAGATAATAAATTAGAAAATGAAATTATTAATCTTAAACTTAAACAAAACTTAAATGATTTCCAACCTAATGCACAATCACCTCATGAATCCGAACATAATTCTGATCATGATTCTGATCATACTGATCCAACTAAACTCATATTTGATAATCGATCTCAAGCTACTAACCTTGAAGATAAACGATTAAATTTACTTAATAAAATTTATATGCAAAAATGGTATTCAAGAATTAAAATCATTGTTGAAGATTTTGAATTAGAATTAGTTGCATTAATCGATACTGGTGCTGATTTAAATTGCATTCAAGAAGGATTACTTCCTACTAAATATTATCACAAATGTCAAGAGAAATTAACTTCTGCTAATGGTAGTAAAATGCATATTCGATATAAATTACCTAAAGTACATGTTTGTCAAAATAATGTTTGCTTTAAAACTACATTTGTTTTAGTCAAAAATATGACCGTCGGATTATTTTAGGTACACCATTTATATCTTTATTATATCCATTTACTACTTCAAGGAATTACTACTCATGTTTTAGGACATCCTGTTACATTTACATTCTTATTTCCACCTGAACAATTAGAGTTAAATCAATTACAAGATTGTTCTATTACCCACACTATTAAACGACTAACTCGGCATATTAATTTTCTTAAAGAAGAAATTAGTTACAAACGAATAGATCAACAGTTAACTGATCCCGTTCTCATCTCTCAAATTAATGATTTCAAATTAAAACTTGAATCAACTGTTTGTTCAACTTTACCTCATCGATTCGGCATCGGAAAAAGCATGTAGTTACTTTACCATATATTAAAGGTTTTAATGAACGACAAATACCTACTAAATCCCGCCTATTCAAATGAATCATGAATTGTTAGAAATGTGTAAAAGGAAATTAATGAATTGTTAAAAAATAGAATTATTAGTCCCAAAGAAATCACCATGGTCTTGTCCTCGCTTTTATGTTAATAAAAATGTTGAATTAGAACGAGGTGTTCTCGCCTAGTTATTAATTATAAACCATTAAATGTGTTCTTGAATGGATTAGATATCCTATTCCTAATAAAAAGACCTAATTAAAAGACTTAATCAAGTTGTTATTTTTAGTAAATTTGATTTAAAAGTGGTTTCGCAAATTCAAATTCATCCTAAAGATCGATATAAACCGCTTTTAACACACCTTTTGGCCAATATGAATGGAATGTCATGCCATTTGGATTAAAAATGCTCCTAGTGAATTTCAAAATATAATGAATGATATCTTTAACCCATTTAGTCATTTTTCTATTGTTTACATTGATGACATATTAATCTTTTCTAAATCAATTAGAGAACATTGGAAACATTTAACTGCATTCTTTTATACTATTAAAAGTCATGGTCTAGTCATATCCGCCCCTAAGATTAGATTATTTCGGACTAAAGTTAGGTTTTTAGGTTATGATATTCATCATAATACTATTCTCCCAATTAGTCGCTCTATTGAGTTTGCGTCTAAATTTCTCGATGAAATTCTTGATAAAACTCAATTACAAAGGTTTTAGGTTCCTCAATTACATTGCTGAATTTTATAAAGACCTTAGGCAAATCACAACCATTGTTCGATCGGTTAAAGGATAATCCTCCTCCTTGGTCTTCTACTCATACTGCTGTTGTTCAACAAGTTAAACAATATGTCAAGTCTCTTCCTTGTCTTGGTATTCCTACTGAGAACTCATTCAAAATTATTTAAACTGATGCTTCTAATATTGGTTATGGTGGCATTCTCCTTCAGAAAGTCACTCCCCAGTCATCTGAACAAATTGTTCGTTTTCATTCTGGTGTCTGGAATAAAGCACAATTAAATTATAGTACTATTAAAAAAGAAATTTTATCTACTGTTTTATGTATTCAAAAATTTCAAGATGATATTTTAAATCAAAAATTTTTACTTGGTCGATTGCAAATCGCTAAATATGTTTTGGAAAAAGATGTTCAAAATCTTGCTAGTAAATGATTTTTTTGCCCGCTGGCAATCTATTTTAAGTATTTTTGATTTTGATATTACCTATATACCGTTGTCAAAATTCCCTACGATTTTCTTACCGAGAATTTTTACGGGGGTAAGGGATGAGTGCTACTCACATATTTCCTATGTTAAAACCCAAATTATCCATTCCCAAACCCCGATCAAACAAGTTAACCGTCGGATTAACCGTCTTAAGTCACTAGGCCAACTACTAAAAGAGCCCAATACATCAATCACCAACATACAAGCTCGTGTTTTTGACATAATTATTACAATGATTTACATTATTACCGTAATTACTTAGATCTTCTTTACGGTTGCTAATCTTTGTTTCCTATTCAACAGATGTCTCGCCCAAGGCCTCCTTCTAAGGCTTTGGTCCTCCTCCAAAGAAACCTAATCAACTCATAGTTCCTCCTCCTCCGAGTCAATTAAACCATCCTCTTCCATTGACATAATTAATAGATACCATACTCTTGGTACTATTCACCGCCCCGATTACTCATCTGCATTGGCTAATGATCCCTTTGCCTCTAGCCAATCGGTTACTCCACTTCCAATTAACCAAGTTCGACCCTCTCGAAAGTACACCAAATCACATGTTGCTAACTTGTTCTACAAAGAACCTAGTCACCCCGAAGTCAAACCATTAATGAAATTGCTCAATTCCATTTTGGCTCGATGTCATTTCATTTCTTCACCTCCAGAGAAAAATCTCTCTTATTACAAAGATATTCGCTCAACCATCGCTCCATTTTGATCAAACCAATTAGATCGTGTCTATGCTTACAAGATCCTATACCATTCACTTTACATTCACAACATTGTCTCTCTTGCGTATGGGGCAATCCTAATCGCTTCGAGATTTGCCTGGTCATTCTATTCAATATAATTATCATGATTATATTGATGCTTGGTTCAAATTGTTCTTGTACCAAAATGAGTCATTTAGTCACTCCTGGTTCATCTCCTTTGATCAAAAATTCAAATCTGAAATACCCACCGGTTTCTTCGATGGTGGACTCATTATGGCCCCATTTCGGATATTCTTCCCGATTCACTCAATGAAACAATTGCCTATTTTGCTGTTGTTTACCCATTTACTACTCATCAAAAACAATTTCCTATCTTGCTCAATTTTATATCCAAGTACAAAATCCCATGGATATTCAAATGGCATTATGGAATTGATAACATCATTATTCGCCAACACTGTTAAATGGTGGGCTAAGTTCAATGTGCCTAAATTATTGAAATTGTTTATGAGGAATTTCCTCTGATTCATGTGCTCCAACACCGCAATAGTCAAAGCCAAAGAAGCCCAAAGAGACCGGCCAGAATCACCAAGGAAGTCTTCCTCCACCAATCTTGGCTCCCTCATCTAGTGGCTCCAAGCCCAAATCATCAAAGATCAAATCCAAGGAAAGTCCAAAGTCCCAAGGGTTCGACCAACCCAAGTCAAAGTCCAAATCACGTGCTCATCCAAGATTCAACCTCCCGCCCATTGTTCAACCTTGGATCCACCAAAGGATCAATTGCTTCAAATGGCCCGCCTCCTAGTAGATCAAGCCCAAGCCCAATTAAAAATGAACAATCTCACCGCCCAAGCCTAGTTCAAGATAGTTCGATAGCCGTATGATCCACCAATCAACTTTGGTTATGATCGCCCCAGTTTCATGATGCTCAGGACCCATTTGCTTGAAATAATCAACATAGGATTCTTTATAAATATAAAATTGACTTCAATCACTACTCTTTTGAGAAAAGCTGTCAATTTATATTTATTCTGATTCCTTTATTCACATGCTGCATAGTTAATTTCAATCAATCAGCCGAAAGTAACCGACAGCCTTGCTCAGTCCTCAATGCTGCCAGCTGCTTTCACCATTTAGCCAACTCACATGCTGCATAGTTAATTTCAATCAATCAGCCGAAAGTAACCGACAGCCTTGCTCAGTCCTCAATGCTGCCAGCTGCTTTCATCATTTAGCCAACTCACATGCTGCATAGTTAATTTGGTTTTCTATATATTTGTAATCTATTGTAATTGTTCGGGGCATTCCAATTTTCTTGAACCTTTTAGTTTGTAAAGAAAAGAGTGTGCTGCTGAGTGAGGTTTACCTTGTTCTGTTCTTCTATTCAGGATCCTTGCAGATTACAACAATTGTAAGTGCAAGTTATTTTCTGCAATGAATTAAAATTGTGTTTTAATTAAATATTTTGATTTGAATTATATTTTGTTTTGTGCATTCCAATTCTATGTTTAAATTGTTTCATCTTTGGTTTCGTAATCCATGGTTCTTCATTCTTGTTGCTGCTTCCGCGGTAATATTTAAAATAATTTTTAATATTTTAAATTCTTTTTACTTTTTTTAAAAATTTTAATTTTTTTTTAAATTTTAAAAAAATTTGGATCGCCATATATATCTAGATCATAACAAATTATTTGACCAATATTTAAAAAAAATAACAAAAACTATTTTTCAAAAACATAAAAAAATATATTTTTAGAAAAAATAAAAATAAACAAAAAAAATTTTGAAATTTTTTTTTCAAAAAGTATAAAATAAAAAATAATTTTAAAGAACAAAATAAGAAAAATATTTTTTTGAAAAATGTTTTGAAAAAAGTTTGGTTATGAGTTTTGAATTGAGTTTTGAGTTATGTGTTTGGTTATGATTTGAGTGTGGAGTTGTGTTTTGAGTTTAAAATATTTAGAAAATAAAATATATTTAAACAAAAATTATATATATATAAAAATAAAATTTTATTAAACATTTTTTAATATTTAAAAAAATAAATCTAAATTTTTTTAAAATACAACTCAAAATTCATAAACTCAAAATACAACTCAAAACTCTTTTCAAAATTCAAAAACTCAATTTTTTTTTTTTCAAAACTCATAACCAAACAAATTTTCTCTTCTCAAAACTTAACTCACAATTCCACACTTAAATCACAACTTTAGACTCAAATCATAATTCTAAAATTAAACCAAACGGATTGTGTTGTTCCTTTGACAGTGAAAAATATTCTAGAAAAAAAAAATGGATAGAAAGAACAAACACCAAACACTCCAATTGGGCTACATCCATTGAAGAGGATGACAATCAAATTCCACTATAAAATTATGGAGATTATGGGTCATCGTTTGGCTTGCGGCCCGGCCTAGGCTTGCTGTGCCTAGTGGGCTTTTACCCAGCCCCAAATTTGTATTCTATGCGAGCTAGCTTGGCCTGAATGAGGCTTGGGATAGGCTTGGGGCCTAAGATTTGAAGCTTGGTCTAGCCCGTTGGCTCATGAGAGGCGGTTGGTGTGCCCACTCATTAACTTGCTTGGAGTATAAGCCGGCATAAAGTATGAAAAATAAGGGAAAAACTCTAAAAATAGGCCTAAATCTAAGTCGATTGGGCTAAGCTCGATGGCCTATGAGCAGTTTGGCTAAGCTCGTCGGGCAATTTCTATACCTAAGGTTTTGACTTGTGAACCAACCAGTCCAAAAAAAGCCTGCTAAGCTTAACCCATGGATGGGCTTGGGCATCATTTTCGTGCCTTGGCTAAAGTGGATGCCCACCTCTTATGAGACATTTGTGTCTCATTCTATGTTTGACTTGTGTGCATTTAGACTTATTGATGATCTAAACAACCTTGAGAGTGGTGTACTAGGAAGCATCTTCTAAGAAGATTCGCATAGCTGCAGCTAGAATGATTACCTACACTACTCTGCTCCGGGACAAATTACTTATTGAATTGAAATAGTATTTGTCCAAAACATGGCGTTCAAAAAAATATTCAAGATGAAATACATTGCTTGTGATAGCCCTATTCCGTATTATGCTAATTGGTCCTTATTATGAATATGATTATGTGTTTGATATGATTCTGTGTGCCATTTATGTGAAAATATGTGGTTTTGAATTTCTATCTGTTCACCGTAGGAATATCTGCTTTGGAATTTAAATTGAAGGCCTTATCGGCCACAGAAACCGAAATTGACTGCGCCATTGTGATTAGCGTAAATTTTAGAGCCTACGGTGAAATTTGATTGAAAATTGATTCGGATCAAATTAAATAGATTAAATTAATATAATGGTGCTCAAGTAATTAGTATTAAAATAATATGTTTGAGTGAGAGCTTATAAATGGGCCACTTTCACTCAATTCCTCTCTTTTATTCAATTTGGCTGATATTAACTCTAAGAAAAGTGAGAGAGGGTAGGCTAGAGAGAGAGAGGGAAAACAATTGAAGTTTGATCTTGAAGCTTGAACAATTTGAAGACCAACTCAAAATTTGACCATAATTTGGGAAGATTGAGCTTCTAGGTGAGTGATTGATTATGAATTCATGAGTTTAATATTGTAATTTTGGGAATTCAAAGTTGAATGGTAATCAAGAACAAGGATTGTGTTGTATTTGATGAATTTGAAGTCAATAGATGCATGCATGAAAGATATTGTTATGAATTTCCATGTTTGAGCATAATGGGTGTGATCCATGTTGAATTGTGATTAAAGTCCATGTATTTGATCATCTCTTCACCAACTAAGTTGAAAGTAATGAGTATATCCCACATGCAAGTACAAATCATGGAGGTGTGAGTCTTAAATGTTTGAATTTAGTATGTTGATGATGAGTTTGGGGTAATTTGAGTCATGCATGTAATTGATTCATGAAATTGAACTTCATAATGTAATGAATTTGGTGTTGGGTTATGTTAGTACATGTATATGTGAAGTTTGAGCCATAATATGTAAGATATGTGGATTTGAATGCAAGTTTGAAGCTCAAGAACAATTCTGGATTTTCCAGAATTTGGGATGTCTGCTCGAGCGGGGAAGGCGCCGCTCAAGCGGGAATTACGGGCTCCCAGAATATTTTGTAGACATGATGTCTGCTCGAGCGGGGAAGTTCACGCTCGAACGGGGAGCTATGTAGAATGACCTTCAGCTCGAGCATCCGAGTTCACACTCGAGCGTAAAAACGAGGCAACCAGTACTTTTGCAGACCTAGTGGGTCCGCTCGAGCGGGGACCCCTGTTTCAGAAATTTTGTAAAGATGTTCTGTGTTTCGTTTTCTGTTCTCTTTCACTTCTAAGTACTCTTAGGCATGCATTGGGCATTATGAATGAATTAAAAGGTTAAGAAAAAAGCCTAAAGAGGAATATGTGAATTAAGAACGAATTGGATTGGTTGTGACCCATTGTGTTCATGGAATGTGTAGGGTCGAGCTCCAGGGCAAATCATCCAGCTGATCACTGTCGGTAATATCTTAATAAAGATATTTTGAAACATGTTATTTGCCCAATTACTTATTTCTCTATAAGTTTTATGAGTTTGTCGATTTGAATTGTGGATAAATGTTTGCTATGCCACATGGTTGGGCCTAAGGCCGTTTGCTATAAGTGAATGGGCCGAAGGCCTGTTTGACATGAAAGAATGAATGGGCCAAAGGCCGGTTTGACATGAATGAATGAATGGGCCGAAGGCCAATTTGACATGAATGAATGAATGGGCTGATGGCCAGTCTAACATGAGTGAATGAATGGGCCAAAGGCCAGTTTGACATTAATCAATGAATGGGCCGAAGGCTAGTTTGACATGAAAGAATGAATGGACCAAAGGCCAATTTAACATGAATAAACGGATGGGCCAAAGGCCAATTTGACATGAATAAACGGATGGGACAAAGGCCAATTTGACATGAATGAATGAATGGGCCAAAGGCCAGTTTGACATGAAAGAACAAATGGGCCAGATGCCAGTATGCCACGAATGAATGAATGGGCCAGAGGCCGTATGACACGAATAAATTGGGCCCGAGGCCGTATGATGTGTTTGGAACCACAGTCACTTGACCTGTATTTGTATATATATGCTAGATGGAAATACGAATTGGGCCCAAGGTCGTTTGAAGCACGTTGTTCTAAATACCATTTGTGTAACTTCTTTATTTGATATTATTACTGGGCTTTCGCTCACGCTCATTCATGTGTTTGTCAGTGAGCCAAGAGAGGTCCAAACCCAGCCTCAGTGAAGTTTGTGTGGAATAACCAAGGTTTTGAAGAGTCAACCCATACGTCTCACGCATGAGACTCGTCTTCGCCCTTTTGCTATTTTATTACATTTTGTCATGTTGGCGAGGACCTTGGATTATGATTGTATATAGTTTTGATTGGCTGACCTAGATTTGAATGATCTTGTATGTACAGAGCTTTGTGTTAATACATATTTTGATATGAGTTATTAACATGTATATGTATGGTTTGCTATGATGTGCCATATAAGCACAGCTCTATGGACAAAAGTTTGAAATTGCTTCCGTTTGGCTCCTTTACTCTGATGAGTTATGTTTTATTTGATTTGAGGCCCTAGGTAATCTCGTGATTACTGGCCGGTTATGCCCTTCACCCATGGGGCGGGTTCGGGTCATGACATTGCTCATCTAGGTAAATTTCTAGGAAGATTTTACATTGGAACTCAGAGCTAGAGTTCTTCTTCTAACAGCCTATAATTGACATATTTGTTTTGTTGTAATCTATTGGGAATATTCATAATTTAAAAAAAAAAAAAAATCACTATCAATGTTTGGCTCCATTTGGATCATGAGATGAGAAAAGAAAGAAAATTACTGAAGTATCTCTTCTTCTTTTTTTTTTTTTTTTTTGGTACATTGGAAAAGATTATTGAAGTATCTCATCAAGGTGAGAAAAGAAAATAAATTATTGTACTTTTTCACATTCTTGTTTACAAGGACAATGATGAAATGATGATACATGTATGTTTTTATTTTATTTGTTTTGTATTTAGATTGGTAGTTTAGGTATTATAACTTTTTTGTAAAAGAGTAATTTTAAGGTAATTTTATTTCCACACACTATTTATTCACTATGCACACACTTTTAATGAATTAAATTTTTATTATAATTCTACCATTAAACAAAATGATCACTATAGACATCAATGCATACCAACTCTTAAAACTAAGCTTTCTCTACACACATCTTTTTTTTTTTTTTGGGGGGGGGGGGGGATTCTCAATGCAAATCTTTAAAAAAAAAAAAAACACTTAAGCTTTGTTGGCATTTGATTTTTGGCGAAAAAAAATACAAAAAGACAAAATTGGCTACAGAAGCCAATAAGACAAAATATCACATCCAAACCATAATCATTACACTTTTTCTCTCACAAAAGTCAAAAAAAGCCAAAAAGGCCAAATCAAACAAGGCTAAAAATGTCTCAATACAAAAAAACCAACTAAAAAAGCTAATGCCAAACGAAGACTTGGATTGCATCATGCTAAGACCTACATTGTTCTTGGCATTGTTTTTCACTCCCTCTATTGTTGTACTCTATTACTCCTTCTGTCATTGTAAATTATTTGAATATGTATGCTCTCTAGTATATACATACTTGTGAATCTTTTGTATAAAGCATAATGCGAGCTTAATCGGATGGTGAGAACAAGAGGTGATAAGATAGATGAGTCTTCTACTGCCAGAATAGATAGAATGGAAAGGTTGATTCAAGAAATGGCAGAAACATTGAGGCAATAACAAGAGTGGCAACAACAGTGGCAGCAACCACATCCTTCACCTCTACCTCCGGCACTACCCGTGCCAGATAATCAGAATGATGATCGAATAATAGCTCTCACCAAAGAGTTTAAGAAAATGAAACCACCACAGTTCCATGGGGGATTTAGATCCGTTGAAAGTCGAAGCATGGGTCCTCGGCATCGAGAAGCTATTTGAAGTGTTCCCTTGTTTGGAGAGACAGAAAGTACTTCTAGCCACCTTTATGCTAGAAGATGAAGCAAGAAAATGGTAGATGTTAATGCGTGAGAATCATAGGGATGTTGACTGGACCAAATTTTTGGAAATTTTCTATGACAAGTACTTCCCACAATGTGTTTGGGACAGAAAAGTATCAGAGTTCATGGAACTCAAACAAGACAGTATGACTGTAGCTGAGTATGAAGCCAAATTCACTGAATTGGCCAGGTTTGCACCACATGTGATTGATACTGACTATAAGAAAGTGAGGCATTTGAAGGTGGGCTTCGAAGCGACATTTTAGAAAGAGTGAATGTCTTGAAGCTGGAAACCTATATTGGGATGCTAGACAGGGCCATAATATCAGAAGCTAACATAGCTAGACAGGCTAAGTCAACAACTGACTGGAAAGGCAACAAAAGGGAAGGCTTTTTCTCAAAGAAGAAATTTTCGAAAAATCAAAACACGGGCTCCTCAAGTACTTCGAATTCTTCCCGAGATACATCTCCTATGTGCAATATTTTTAGTAAAAGGCATCGTGGGGTTTGTTACCGTGTGTTAGGAGCTTGTTTTAAATGTGGTACACAGGGGCATATGGCCAGAGATTATAACCAGAACAGTGGAAAGATAGCTGCTAGTTCCACTGCATCGATCCCAAAATCGGGAAATACCATGAGATCTACTACCACCGGAGATACTATGAGGCAAGAGAGAGTTTTTACGCTTATTCCGGGCGATACACGGAATGCCAACGCAGTTGTCTCATGTACTATTTCTATATGTAATTAGGATGCTTTTGTGTTAATTGACTCTGGATCAACACACTCTTTTGTGACATGTGCATTTGCATCTAGACTAAGTAGACCTCTAGAATTATTGTCATATCTGCTATGTGTATCTGCGCCATCTGGGAAATCTGTGTTGTGTGAATCTGTATATCGTTTTTGTGACATGCGTGTCGGGAATGCCATTCTATATATGGATTTGTTGCCCTTGAACTTTAGGCACTTTGATATAATTTTGGGCATGGATTGGTTAACTAAATATTGTGCCACCATCGATTGTGTGACAAAACGGGTTGTGTTTAGACCACCAGAACAAGAAGAAATTGTGTTCGTGGGTAACGGGGTAGTAGCTCCACCTTATTTAATATCTACAATGAAGGCATGTAAACTGATCAGGAAAGGGTGCTAGGGTTATTTGTGTTATGTGTTGTCTGAACAATCTGTAGATGTTGAATTGAATAGTATCCCTATTGTTAGAGAATTTCCTGATGTGTTTCCAAATGAACTACCAGGGGAATTGGTGGACAGAGAGATAGAGTTTACAATTGAGATTATGCCAGGCACCCAGCCTATTTCCAAAACTCCCTACAGAATGGCTACTGCTGAAATGAAAGAACTGAAAGAACAGTTGCAAGATGTACTTGACAAAGGGTTTATCCGACCTAGCACTTCACCATGGGATGCATCAGTGTTGTTTGTGAAGAAGAAAGATGGAGCTTTGTGTTTGTGCATCGACTATCGAGAACTGAACAAGGTAATGATAAAGAATAAATATCCCCTACCCCATATTGATGACCTGTTTGACCAGTTGCAGGGATCACAAGTGTTTTCCAAGATTGATTTGAGATCTAGGTATCACCAGTTGAAAGTAAAGGCAAAAGATGTTGAGAAAACCGTAGGTGTGGTCATTTTGAATTTCTTGTTATGCCATTTGGAGTGACTAATGCTCCGGCAACATTTATGGCGAATTTTTAAAACCTACCTTGACGAATTTGTTGTGGTTTTTATTGATGACAGTTTGATATACTCCAAGAATAGACTTGAACATGAACATCATTTGAGAATTGTCCTGCAAATACTTAGAGAAAGGAAATTATTTGCTAAACTAAAGAAATGTGAGTTTTGGTTGGATGAAGTTGTTTTCTTAGGGCATGTTATCAACAAAGAAGGAATTTCAGTAGACCCACAGAAAATAGAGGCAATTGTGAATTGGCCTACACCGACAAATGTAACAGAGGTCTGTAGTTTCACGGGCCTAGCCGGGTATTACAGGAGATTTGTGAAAGACTTTTCAAGGATATCTGTACCTCTTACCCAGTTGACAGGCAAGGGGAAATCATTTGAATGGAGTGACGAAAGAGAATCTGCCTTTCATGAACTGAAAACGAGACTGACCACTCCACCAGTATTGACATTGCCCACAGGTACATAAAACTTTGTAATTTTCAGTGATGCATCTTATAAAGGCTTGGGTTGTGTATTAATGCAGAACGAAAAGGTTATTGCTTATGCCTCCTGACAATTGAGACCACACAAGAAGAACTACCCAACACATGATTGAGAATTGGCCGCAGTTGTTTTTGCTTTGAAAATCTGGCGGCATTATTTGTATGGGGCAAAGTGTGAAGTCTACACGGATCACAAAAGTCTAAAATACTTCTTTACGCAGAAGGAGTTGAACATGCAACAGAGAAGATGGCTCGAACTGATAAAAGACTATGATCTCGAGATTCAGTATCACCCCGGGAAAGCTAATACAGTTGCTGATGCCTTGAGCAAAAAATCAACGGGGAGTATGGCTTGGTTGCTTACTGAACAGAAAGAGATCTTGCAAGATTTTGAGAAGTCTGAAATTGAAGTGGTATTGTGTGAATAGGGCAGATTGATAGCCACTATTTCAGCCGAACCGGCAATCATTGATGAAATCAAACAGAAACAGAAAGAGGATGAATTCCTCAAGAAAGTGATTGATGAATTTTAGACAAGTCCAAAAGCAGAGTTCAGCATTGAAGGCGAAGTGTTGAGATTTCGAAACCGAATGTATATCCCAGATATTCCGGAACTAAAGAAAAAGGTTTTAGATGAAGCCCATAAATCAGTGTTTGCTATGCATCCATGTAACAATAAAATGTATCGGGATTTGAAACAAAGCTATTGGTGGCCTAAAATGAAGAAAGAAATTGCAGAATATGTGTCCAAGTGTCTTCAATGTCAGCAAGTTAAAGTTGAACATCAGAAACCAGGCGGTCTACTTCAACCTCTCCCTATTCCTGAATGGAAGTGGGAGCATGTGACTATGGATTTTGTTGCTGGTCTACCTCGGACTCCTCGAGGTATGAATTCTATTTGGGTTGATAAACTGACTAAGTCTGCACATTTTCTACCAGTTAGAACTACATTTAATGCTTATAGACTAGCTACAATATATGTTAATGAGATTGTCTGTTTACACGGAGTTCCGGTATCTATTGTGTCGGATAGAGATCCGAAATTTGTATCTAGATTGTGGAAGAGTTTGCAGGAAGCTATATGAACAGAACTGAGATTTAGTACTGCATTCCATCTGCAGACAGATGGGCAATCAAAACGGACCATACAGACGTTAGAAGATATGCTAATGATGTGTGCCTTGGATTTTCAGGGGAGTTGAGAAGACTATTTGCCACTTGTAGAATTTGCATACAATAACAGCTTCCACTCCAGCATCGGTACGGCACCATACTAGGCTTTGTATGGTAGAAGGTGTAGATCACCAATTTGTTGGACAGAAGTCGGAGATAGAGCTTTACTTGGGCTTGAAATTGTACAAGACGCTACTGAGAAGATCAAAATCATTCGACAGATGCTCAAAACAGCTCAGGACCGACAAAAGAGTTATGCAGATGTTCGAAGAAGACCTCTCGAGTATGAGGTTGGTGACCATGTGTTCATCCGTGTGACTCCGATGAAAGGCCAAGTCAAATTTGGAAAGAAGGGTAAGTTGTTGCCCCGTTACATTGGGCAGTTTCAAATTCTGGAAAGGCTTGGCCCAGTTGCTTATCAAGTCGCTTTGCCACCGGGATTCGAGCAAATCCATAATGTGTTTCATGACTCGATGTTGAGGGACTATCTTCGAGACCCGTTTTCATGTGATTGATTATCACCGGGTAGCTCTTGATGAAAATATGGAGTACACCGAGTGGCTGAAACGAATTGTTGACCAGCAACTGAAACAATTGAGAAGCAAGTCCATCCCAATGGTGAAAGTAGAATGGAAAGAACACTATGGGATGAATGCCACGTGGAAAAAAGAGGATGAAATGCGCTTACGCTATCCACATTTGTTTCTCGACGAAGGTAAAATAAGTTTGGAGGACCAAACTTCATAAAGGGGGGAAGATGGTGATAACCCTATTCCGTATTATGCTAATTGGTCCTTATTATGAATATGATTATGTGTTTGATATGATTCTGTGTGCCATCTATGTGAAAATATGTGGTTTTGAATTTCTATCTGTTCACCGTAGGAATATCTATTTGATTATCTACTTTGGAATTTAAATTGAAGGCCCTATCAGCCACAGAAACCAAAATTGACTGCGCCATTGTGATTAGCGTAATTTTTAGAGCCTACGGTGAAATTTGATTGAAAATTGATTCGGATCAAATTAAATAGATTAAATTAATATAATGGTGCTCAAGTAATTAGTATTAAAATAATATGTTTGAGTGAGAGCTTATAAATGGGCCACTTTCACTCAATTCCTCTCTTTTATTCAATTTGGCTGATATTAACTCTAAGAAAAGTGAGAGAGGGTCGGCTAGAGAGAGAGAGAGAGGGAAACAATTGAAGTTTGATCTTGAAGCTTGAATAATTTGAAGACCAACTCAAGATTTGACCATAATTTGGGAAGATTGAGCTTCTAGGTGAGTGATTGATTATGAATTCATGAGTTTAATATTATAATTTTGTGAATTCAAAGTTGAATGGTAATCAAGAACAAGGATTGTGTTGTATTTGATGAATTTGAAGTCAATAGATGCATGTATGAAATATATTACTATGAATTTCCATGTTTGAGCATAATGGGTGTGATCCATGTTGAATTGTGATTAAAGTCCATGTATTTGATCATCTCTTCACCAACTAAATTGAAAGTAATGAGTATATCCCACATGCAAGTACAAATCATGGAGGTGTGAGTCTTGAATGTTTGAATTTAGTATGTTGGTAATGAGTTTGGGGTAATTTGAGTTGTGCATGTAATTGATTCATGAAATTGAGCTTCATAATGTAATGAATTTGGTGTTGGGTTATGTTAGTACATGTATATGTGAAGTTTGAGCCATAATATGCAAGATATGTGGATTTGAATGCAAGTTTGAAGCTCAAGAACAATTCTGGATTTTCCAGAATTTGGGATGTCTGCTCGAGCGGGGAAGGCGTCGCTCGAGCGGGAATTACGGGCTCCCAGAATATTTTGCAGACATGATGTCTGCTCGAGCGGGGAAGTTCACGCTCGAGCGGGGAGCTATGTAGAATGACCTTCAGCTCGAGCGTCCGAGTTCATACTCGAGTGTAAAAACGAGGCAACTAGTACTTTTGCAGACCTAATAGGTCCGCTCGAGCAGGGACCCCTGTTTCAGAAATTTTGTAAAGATGTTCTGTGTTTCGTTTTCCGTTCTCTTTCACTTTTAAGTACTCTTAGACATGCATTGAGCATTATGAATGGATTAAAAGGTTAAGAAAGAAGCCTAAAGAGGAATATGTGAATTAAAAACGAATTGGATTGCTTGTGACCCATTGTGTTCATGGAATGTGTAGGGTCGAGCTCCAGGGCAAATCATCGAGCCGATCACTGTGAGTAATATCTTAATAAAGATATTTTGAAACATGTTATTTGTCCAATTACTTATTTCTCTATAAGTTTTATGAGTTTGTCGATTTGAATTGTGGACAAATGTTTGCTATGCCACATGGTTGGGCCTAAGGCCGTTTGCTATAAGTGAATGGGCCGAAGGCCAGTTTGACATGAAAGAATGAATGGGCCGAAGGCCGGTTTGACATGAATTAATGAATGGGCCGAGGGTCGGTTTGACATGAATGAATGAATGGGCCGAAGGCCAGTTTGACATGAATGAATGATGGGGCCGAAGGCCAGTTTGACATGAGTGAATGAATGGGCCAAAGGCCAGTTTGACATTAATGAATGAATAGGCCGAAAGCCAATTTGACATGAAAGAATGAATTGGCCAAATGTCAGTTTGACATGAATAAAGGGATGGGCCAAAGGCCAGTTTGACATAAATAAATGGATGGGCCAAAGGCCAGTTTGACATGAATGAATGAATGGGCCAAAGGCCAGTTTGGTAAGAAAAAACGAATGGGCCAGAGGCCAGTATGCCACGAATGAATAAATGGGCCAGAGGCCGTATGACACGAATAAATTGGGCCCAAGGCTGTATGATGTGTTTGGAACCATAGTCACTTGACCTGTATTTATATATATATGCTAGATGAAAATACGAATTGGGTCCAAGGCCATTTGAAGCACGTTGTTCTAAATACCGTTTGTGTAACTTTTTTATTTGATATTATTCATTGGGCTTTCGCTCACGCTCATTCATGTGTTTGTCGGTGAGCCAAGAGAGGTCCAGACCCAGCCTTAGTGAAGCTTGTGTGGAACAACCAAGGTTTTAAAGAGTCAGCTCATACGTCGCACGCACGAGACTCGTCTTTGCCCTTTTGCTATTTTATTATATTTTGTCATGTTGGCGAGGACCTTAGATTATGATTGTATATAGTTTTGATTGGTTGACCTAGACTTGAATGATCATGTATGTACAGAGCTTTGTGTTAGTACATATTTTGATGTGAGTTATTAACATGTATATATATCATTTGTTATGATGTGCCATATAAACACAGCTCTATGGACAAAAGTTTGAAATTGCTTCCGTTTGGCTCCTTTACTCTGATGAGTTATGTTTTCTTTGGTTTGAGGCCCTAGGTAATCTCGTGATTACTGGCCGGTTATGTCTTTAATCCACGAGGGCGGGTTCGGGTCATGACATTGCTCAGCTAGGTAAATTTCTAGGAAAATTTTACATTGGAACTCAGAGCTAGAGTTCTTCTTCTAACAGCCTATAATTGACATATTTGTTTTGTTGTAATCTATTGGGAATATTCATAATTTAAAAAAAAAAAAAAAAAATCACTATCAATGTTTGGCTCCATTTGGATCATGAGATGAGAAAAGAAAAAAAATTACTAAAGTATCTCTTCTTCTTCTTCTTTTTTTTTTTTTTTTTTGGTACATTGGAAAAGATTATTGAAGTATCTCATCAAGGTGAGAAAAGAAAATAAATTATTGTACTTTTTCACATTCTTGTTTACAAGGACAATGATTAAATGATGATACATGTATGTTTTTATTTTATTTGTTTTGTATTTAGATTGGTAGTTTAGGTATTATAACTTTTTTGTAAAAGAGTAATTTTAAGATAATTTTATTTCTACACTCTATTTATTCCCTGTGCACACACTTTTAATGAATTAAATTTTTATTATAATTCTACCATTAAACAAAATGATCACTATAGACATCAATGCATACCAACTCTTAAAACTAAGCTTTCTCTACACACATCTTTTTTTTTTTTTGGGGGGGGGGGGAAAGGGGAATTCTCAATGCAAATCTTAAAAAAAAAAAAAAAAAAAAAAAAAAAAAAACACTTAAGCTTTGTTTGGCATTTGATTTTTGGCTAAAAAAAGTACAAAAAGACAAAATTGGCTGCATAAGCCAATAAGACAAAATATCACATCTAAACCATAATCATTACACTTTTTCTCTCACAAAAGTAAAAAAAAAAAGCCAAAAAGGCCAAATCAAACAAGGCTAAAAAAGTCTCAATACAAAAAAACCAACTAAAAAAGCAAATGCCAAACGAAGACTTGGATTGCATCATGCTAAGACCTACATTGTTCTTGGCATTGTTTTTCACTCCCTCTATTGTTGTACTCTATTACTCCTTCCGTCATTCTTAATTTATGTGATGAAAGATTTACAAAATAATGAAAGCTCAGATTTGAAGAAGAATATATGTGCTCACAAACAATGCATCAATGAAAATGTGATTTTTCATGTGTAAAAGTTGCTCTTTTTTTTATTTTTTTTCAACGATCCTCATTTGGCAAACCAGTGCTGGATAGGTGCAACCTTTTCAAAAATCAACAACCAAAATTATTTCATTCATTCGAAAGTTAACTTCTAAAATATAGAACTTTATTCGATTTTTACCTTTCAGATATATAGAATTGAATGGGTTCAAATTGTTTAGTAGTTGTGTGTCGAACGAATTATTTGGTTCAAATGTTGATTGTCATTAATTACTTACCTCATTAATATAAAACTTTTATTCGATTTGTTTTTATTTTTTACCATTACTCATCTCATTAATCATCTAAATAAGTGATAAGAAACATTATTATCTCAATTTCCTTTCTTTTCTTTTCTTACTAAACCTTTCAATCCAAATAGAATTCCTTCTACTATAACCCGTTTTCGAGTTACCCTTGATGTTTTAAACTTCACACTCAACTCCAAAATATATGAATTTTAAATGTTACTAACACTGTCGTTAATGGAGAATACCAATTTATTTTTTGGACCTAGTTCCTCTCCAGTAATTGGAAGGGACTGTTCGACGCTAGTGAGCCCTTATTTGGATTAATATCAATAATCCAAACTGTGCAATATGTAGGACCCATCAAGTACATCATTTTTATAAAAAATTACGTTGATCGGATATCGATAACTATTTGATCAGATCATGTTTTCAAAATAAATTGTGAGAAAAATGTGATCTGATTAAGTGGTTATTGATATCCGATCAACGTGATTTTTTACAAGAATAATATACTTGACGAGCTCTACACATTAAACGGTCATCGACATGGGCCCAAATTAAGGCCCACTAGTGTAGAACAACTCCCTCCAGTTACTGGAGAAGAACTGCGGTTCTTACTTTTAATCCTTTACTCATAACTTACCTTTTTTTGGATACATCGGAAAAGGAAACAAAGCAGAAGAAAGAAAAGGGGGAGGCACTCAGGAATTAAATTCGCCGATATGCCATCCCTACCATATCAGCCACAATTTGGCTTCTAATAACAATAGGTGGTTCATCTACCACCACCAAAGGTTCCAGCTGGTCATAACTTACCATTATCTCGTAAACCCACCAATTCTCTGTTTAGCAGGGGCCAAAAAAATTAAAATAAATAATTGAATAAGCCCACCACCTGCCAACTCCAACTCCACCCCTCTCCTTCCCATCCGCATTACCATAGGTTTACTATATTTATCATGTAGCGATTTTGAAAGATGAAAACTGGCCGAAAATAATGGTTAAAAATGTAGAATTTGCTTGAAGTTTTATTAAAACAACTTTTATACCTTAATTTTTTATTTTACACATCATTTGGCAAGTTTAATCATTGAATGTATAAAATTTAAATATATAACACGGAAGTTGATTTTGAAAGATTGTGTGTAACTAAATATTTTAGGGTTAATTATACAACCTCTCCTCAAGTATTTGACAAATGAATACACGATTCTTACCTGTGCTTTTTGAAATTATACTGTCCCCTGTCAGATTTGTCAAGCAACATGGTTCACAAAAGATGTGATTTTGCATATTTACCTTTCTACTCTTCCCATTTTCTAAAGCCAACCAATATTTCAAGAAATCACATCCCACTATTTAATCTCTGTAACCAAACATACCGATCGATTTTCTTTTCCCTCTTCCCTTTTGTCTCTAAAACCTTCCCAAAGACATCATCTTGCAGCATACTCGATACACCAACACCACCGTCATGCTTCTTTAGGGCTGATGACCCACACTCATAAAGGCTCAATTATTAGGCTAGTTAGGGTGTCGTTTAAGACCCATTAGAAAATTTTGAAAATTTCTTATTGTTGAAGGCTCAAATTTTCAAACGTTTAGTTATATAAGGCCATATTTTCATATTTAGTCTAAGATTTCCAAAACCCTTAATATGTTTGGTATGATTGAATGAAATGAAGTAGGAATGGAATGAGAGTAAGAATGGAATATAAAGTTGAATGGAATGGAATGTCTATTCTCATTCCATTGTTTGGTTGTCGACATGGAATGACATAGGAATATAATGATAATTCTTATTCTCATATTTGGTTATACTTATTAAACTCATGGAATGAAATAAATTTTTATTATTTATTTATTTTTTTAACAAGCTAGTAACAAATAAATTAAAAATTTATATAGATCATTATATTATTAATAGTTCTGAAAGTGATGGTGTGAGTCATAATAGTGGTGATGGTGGCGGCAACGGCGGTGGCATCGATGGTGGTAATAGCAATGATAGTAAGATGGTGGTAGTAGATTGTTGTGGCCTTAGTGGTGGTGGTTGTGATGGTGTTGTGGTTCCGGTGGTTGTGGCAGCCAACAGTAGTTGTGGTGGTAGTAGTGGTGACATCGGTAGTATGGTGGTGTGGTGGTTGTGGTGGCAACTGTGGTGGTGGTGGTGGCGATATGGTAGTAGGAGAACGGAATGGTGGTAATAGTTAAATAATAATTTTTTTTTAGTCAACCAAAAAAATAATAAATTTTTTTTATAGTAATTATGATGGAATGGAATGGCCATTCCTTATATTGGAAGAAGGAATAGGCATTTCTATATTTTGTTAGAATAGTAATTCCACATTTAAATAAGACATAGAAAACAAGAGAAAAGGAATGCAAATCTAGAATGGACATTCCATTCCAGCCCATTCTATCCTACCAAACTCTTAAGCCGCTACTGCACTCACATAATGATATTTATAGCTTAAATTTGAAGGGAGCTAATCACATAATTGTTTGTGCAGTCAGCAATTGTAGCAGCTATCTCTTCTTGATCACATTGTCTTTTAGTGTGTTAAATTTTCATAAACGTTTCCTTGAACACTTCTTTTGTCTCAGCACATGAAACTCATATGTTTGTAAATCCAATACTTCTAGAGCTCTTACTCTTTGACTATATATGTATACACACACATATACACACCAATCCCATGGGTTGATTGCCATCACAAATTATATAAGTTTTGGTACGTAAGTAAGGGGGTATTGTAGCATGACCTCAAGATTTGATTTACCCGCATCCATCTGAGTCGAGAAGCGGTGGTGAAGACTCAACCTAAATAGAGAAGTGCTCTGGCTCCCGAGCACCGTTCCAGTGGACAGGGAAGCAGGATGGGAGAGAAAGGAGACAAACATATTCATTACCAGAATTTCACTAAAAATTCATAAAAAAAAAATAAACATATCTATTATAATTCGATTCCATGTATCACAGTCAAATTTCACTATCACATACAACAGCAAAAAAATAAATTATTCAAATACATTTAATAGATAAACTTCTCTATTCACATATACCCAGGGATTGGCACCCAATTTTCCCATATATATAGATTTTTCAAAATGTAGGGACAGTAATTGACACGTACAATGTATGTGGTATGACCTATATGCACAACTGCCGCATCTTCCAAACAGGACATAGGTTTCTACTAACCTCAATTTTTTATCAGCTCACTAACCTTGGCTATTAGGTTTTTTATTATTATTATTATTTTTATTTTTTTTAAAAAAATTTGGGGAGTGGGGGAAAAAACCAAGAAAACAAAACAAGGGTTATGGGGATGTTCAAGCTATCTTAGTACACAATGAAACATAAGTGAAACAAAACAAAATCTGAGTATTATTTGGAAAAAAATCATTGGAAACGGCAATTTTAAACAATAACAAAAACAAGAACAAAAAGATATATACTTTTCTCATTATTCATATTAACCCAAATCGAAAAAATTAGAAAGTATGTAACATACGAGTCAAACAATCTAAGACAGTACATCGGATCATATTATTATTTTATCAATATTGGATCCAAGTGAATCCACAATGACATGTAGGTTAAAGCTGGCACCTTCGTAAAACCCTAAAGACGGAAGGGTTGACAGACATTTTTATGCATTCAACACCCACTGCTAATCTACCTGCAATATAAATCTCAATGTTTTCAATACCAACAGGATCAAACATGCTTCCTCTACTAGGGGCAATTGTGTAAACCACCCCGGTACATTATCAATCCTTTCCACTATGTAATGATCCCCACCATCTACAATAAAAAAAACAACGTAGATCATTCATTCTATTATTGTGCAAAATAAGGTATAGCTGAATACCATATTGAACCAACAACACCGTATCGAAATCATCATCACCCAACAACCCATGTAAGTGGAATGATCTCAACCCTCGAATACAGTCGGTGAAACAATAGCTTAATATAGCCCAAATTCATTGCTCCCACATTCCACTACACTCTGTATGACATCCAACCAGATGACCTCTTGTGCTCCATCATTATCGCACCATTGTTGGCCAACTCTAAAATATGGTTCTATTATCATGCACAACCAGAGAATCTCGAAATGTTGATAGGACGCCTTCATCCAAATCCCAAAGTAGATCTGGTAAATAGACACTATCTCTGTACACCACATTCAAATAAAATGTAACCTAGTGTTCTAAAGAAGGACCCAACCGGCCGTGATCGAAAAATCAGTCAATGGAGGACTTCCAAATTCATACACACAATTATTCTCTTGCGTGATTGTGTTGAAGAACTGAATATAAGGAGGCAAAGTATAATTATGAATTGTTTGCATTTAATTAGGCATTTTGTTTCTTGGCTCAAACTCACCCCCAAAAAATGAAAAAAATCATAAATTTATACTCTCTAATATTCCTAAATCATCTTTGGATAATTGTTTACATTATCAATTGCTCAAACTTTTGATATATTCTCTGGTTCATTTATGCAGGAGCTATGGACACAAATTTTAATTTTTGTGGTTTAATAGAGGCGTGTGAGGGACCTTGGTTTTTCCAAGCCAACCGTGCAACCTTAGAAACTTGTCACCCACCCTGTTTGCACCTATGTAAGCCTAATTGAAAGAGAGCTAGGAGAGATTGACACACTCACTGTTGGGAGAAAAACAAACAAAGGGCCAATTCGAATTATCCGAATCCGGCACAAAAATAGCGGAAGTAGTCTATTCTCCCTCTTTGTGTGAACCTATTAGGAAACAATTTAATAGAGCACAATATTCTGAAAAATAATCTGAAAATGATGATCCAACAATCACACAACAAGGCAACAACAATTTTAACGTGGAAAACCTTCCCGATGTGGAAAGGAAAAACCACGGGACCGTAGTCCACCAAATATCTCCACTATCAACAAATAATGGGCATACAAGAGTTCTCTCTAGGTAGAACTAGAAGCAAACAATCAAGAACAACTTATAAATAAGCTTTCTTGGCTACCAAAGATCAAAATACAAAGTTTGGGAAAGATCTCACCAAAAATGGGTACTGTTCACGGGCCAAAAACCAGCTGTAGAATACTCCAAATCTGATCTCCACCGCCCAGAATTTAGAGTCTTGAGTTGTGAACTCGCCTACCAAATTTCAGCTCAATCGGACCACAAATGCATGTCGATCGGATAGCTTGATCAAAGCTGGACAGAATTTCTCCAAAACCTTGGCCTCTCCTTTCCTCTCTGTTTTTGGTGGCTGCTGCTACGTCTCTTCTCTAAGTTGCAGAGAAGGGTTTGTAATACAACACTCATGGGCCAAATCAACCCAAAAACATAACCTCTCCATGTGGACTTTGGAACTCACATGGGTTTTACTAAGTATTTTGGGCCATCCCTCACATAGGAGGGAAACCCAACCCAACAAATCTCCCCCTTTCCGACTAGGTGGAGGGATTCTCCATACCGGCAATCGAGCAACAAGTCTCAAGCTTCTCCCTTACCAAAGCTTTTGTCAACATATCAACACCATTATCATCAGTATGAATTTTTTCAAGTTCCAACAACTTATGATTAAGAATTTCTCTTATCCAATGGTACCTCACGTCGATGTGCTTCGACCTCGAATGGAATGTAGAGTTCTTAGCCAAGTGAATAGCACTTTGGTTATCACAAAACAACACATATTGTTGTTGTTTGAAACCAAGCTCCGTCAAGAACTTTTTCATCCATAGCAACTCTTTACAAGCTTCCGTTGCCGCAATAAACTCTGCCTCTGTTGTAGAGAGTGCAACACATTTTTGCAAGCTCGACTGCCAAGAAACAGCTCCACCTGAGAAAGTGATCAAATAACCCGAAATTGACTTACGGCCATCTACATCTCCTGCCATATCTGCATCAGTGTAGCCAACTAAAATTGGTTTTTCATTTCCAAAACTGAGCGTCAACCTGGAAGTGCCTCTTAGATACCTCATTATCCACTTTACTGCATTCCAATGCTCTCTCCCTGGATTTGAAAGAAATCGGCTAACTACACCAACTGAATGAGCTATATCTGGCCTTGTGCAGACCATTGCATACATTAAGCTTCCTACAGCTGAGGCATATGGAACTCTTTCCATATCTTCCTTCTCTTTATTTGTAGAAGGGTTTTGATTAGTGCTTAACTTAAAATGAGTAGCAAGAGGTGAGCTAACCACTTTAGCATTGTTCATATTGAATCTTTCAAGCACTTTTTCAATGTACTGCTCTTGTGACATGTACAACTTCTTCTCTTTTCTGTCTCGATAGATTCGAATACCAAGAATTTGCTTTGTTGGCCCTAAGTCTTTCATGGCAAAGAACTTGCTTAGTTGCTTCTTCAATTTGTCAATTCTTGAAGGATTCCTGCCAACAATCAACATGTCATGAACATAGAGCAGTAAAATAATAAAATCATCATCAGAGAATTTCTGCACAAACACACAATAGTCAGAAGTAGTTTTCAAGTAGCCTTGCTCCCCCATAACTGACTCAAACTTCTTGTACCACTGCCTGGGTGCCTGTTTCAGACCATAAAGACTTTTCTTTAGCTGACACACATAATCCTCTTTTCCTTTCACCCTGAAACCCTCTGGTTGTTCCATGTAAATCTCTTCCTCCAAGTCACCATGAAGGAAGGCAGTTTTCACATCCATTTGCTCAATTTCTAAGTCTAGACTAGCGGCTAAGCCAAGAACCACACGAATAGAAGACATTTTTACAACTGGTGAGAAGATCTCATCAAAGTCTATGCCTTTTCTTTGATTGAACCCTTTAACAACTAGTGTAGCTTTGTATCGTGGTTGTGAAGTGACTTCATCATGTTTCACCCTGTACACCCACTTGTTCTTTAAAGCTCTTTTTCCCTTAGGCAACTTTATCAACTCAAAAGTGTGATTATCCTGCAATGATTGCATCTCATCTTGCATCGCATCAGCCCACTCCAGCTTATGATCATCTTCCATGGCTTCTGCATAACACTCGGGCTCTTCTCCATCAGTCATTAACACATAGTCATTTGCAGAATACCAAGTGGAAGGATGTCGGTCTCTAGCTGACCTCCTGGTTGGAACATCTGGTGGTATCTCTGGTGTTGCCAACTGCTCAAGAGTCTCATCACTTGTCTCAGCCTGTAAGGGATCATTTGCATCACCTAGACCTTGTTGGTCATCCTGAACATCATGTTCAACCTGTGCAGGCAAATCTGTTAGAGGAACCGGATCCAAGTCAACTAGACCATCACTATGCCAGGACATTGAGTTCTCTGCTTTCTCAATATCTTGTATAGTTTGATCTTCAATAAACACAACATCTCGGCTTCTCACTAGTTTCTTGTCAACTGGATCATATAACCTGTAGCCAAACTCATCTAGGCCATAGCCTAGAAAAATGCACTGTCGGGTCTTCATATCGAGCTTAGACCTCTCATCTTTGGGTATATGAACAAATGCTTTACATCCAAAGACACGCAGGTGATCATAGGAAACATCCTTGCCAGTCCAAACTCTGTCTGGTACATCGAACTGAAGAGGAACACATGGTGTGAGATTAAGAACATGTACAACTGTGCTCAAAGCCTCACCCCAAAAGGATCCTAGCAACCGTGCTTGTGAAAGTAAACATCTAACTCTTTCAACCAGTGTCCTGTTCATCTTTTCAGCTAAACCATTCAACTGAGGAGTCTTCGGGGGTGTCTTTTGATGTCGAATACCCTGTTGTCTGCAATAATCATCAAAAGGACCGCAATACTCTCCCCCATTATCTGTTCTGATGCACCTGAGCTTCTTCCCAGTCTGTCTCTCAACTAAGGCTTGGAACTGTTTAAAGGTCTCCAACACTTGATCTTTGCTTTTTAAAGTGTAGACCCACAACTTCCTTGAATAATCATCTATGAAGGTCACAAAGTAACGGGAGCCACCAAGTGTTCTTGTCTTCATAGGACCACAGACATCTGAATATACCAAATCAAGTATATTTGGCTTTCTTGAAGGAGGGGAACTTTTGAAGGAAACTCTATTCTGCTTTCCTGCCAAACAATGAGTACACCTTTTCAAAAGTGCATTCTTCATTCCAGACAGAAGATTCTTTTTAGCCAATGTTGCCAGGCCTTTCTCACTTATGTGAGCAAGCCTTTTATGCCACAATTCCACTGTAGACTCATCATCCACTGCATTAATAACTTCTTTGGGGAGCCTTGCCTGCATTACGTACAAAGTAGAATACTTCTTGCCTCGAGCCACAACCATAGCACCCCTAGTGAGCTTCCACTGACCATTACTAAAAGTGTTGCAATACCCCTCATCATCAAGTTTGCCTGCAGAAATCAAATTCATACGGATATCAGGAATATGCTTTATATCTCTAAGAACCAACCTCGTGCCATTATTCATCTCCAAGTGCACGTCTCCAACACCAATGATTTTGGCCAAGCCATCATTGCCTATCTTTGCCGAACCAAAGTCGCCAGGTATATAGGATGCGAAGAAATCTTTTCGAGATATAGCATGAATAGAGGCACCACTATCAATCACCCAATTGGTCTCATGGTATGCTATGTTAATAACATCTTCATCATAAACAATGAGAAAGTCTTCGGAAGTAGCGGTGGCAACTCGATCATTATCCTTTCCATCATGTTCAATCCCTTTCTCCTTGTTTTCTCTCTTTAATTTTCTGTAGTGTTTCTTGATGTGCCCTTTCATCCCACAATGATAACACTCAGCATTGGCAAACTTGTTGGACTTGCTTCTACCTCTATCTCTGTTCTTTGGACCTCTGCTCTTGCTTCTCCCCCTCCTTTCTGTAACCAAAACCTCTGACTGTGAAGGAGATCCCTGTGATTTCCTCCTCATCTCTTCATTTAAAGTACTGCTCTTAGCCAGATCCATATTGATTACACCATCTGGGGCCAAGTTAGATAATGACATTCTAAATGTCTCCCAAGAGTCCGGCAATGTACCAAGCAAGCATAACCCCTGTACCTCATCATCGAACTTGATACCCATTCCAGCCAATTGATTAATTACTCCTTGAAAAGTGTTCAAGTGATCTGTCAATGGGGTTCCATCTTGGTATCTCAAAGTCATCAATTGCTTTATTAGAAACATTTTATTGTTTCCAGTCTTCCGAGCATACAATTGTTCAAGTTTGTTCCAGAGTGTATGTGCATGTGTCTCTCCACTAATATGATTCAAAACATTATCATTGCCTAATGTACCCACACACTTGTCGATGTAGTAATGTCCATTCTTCATCAGATTTATTTTCTGGTTTTTCAGTAGCAAATATCGGTAGATGAAATTGCTTCACATAAAGGAGGTCTTCCATTTTTTCTTTCCATGTGTGATAATTAGAACCATTCAAAGTAACCATTCTACTTAAATTCGCTTCCATTATTCAACACAAGACACACAACAATATCAACCAAGCTCTGATACCACTATGTTGGGAGAAAAACAAACAAAGGGCCAATTCGAATTATCTGAATCCGGCACAAAAATAGCGGAAGTAGTCTATTCTCCCTCTTTGTGTGAACCTATTAGGAAACAATTTAATAGAGCACAATATTCTGAAAAATAATCTGAAAATGATGATCCAACAATCACACAACAAGGCAACAACAATTTTAACGTGGAAAACCTTCCCGATGTGGAAAGGAAAAACCACGGGACCGTAGTCCACCAAATATCTCCACTATCAACAAATAATGGGCATACAAGAGTTCTCTCTAGGTAGAACTAGAAGCAAACAATCAAGAACAACTTATAAATAAGCTTTCTTGGCTACCAAAGATCAAAATACAAAGTTTGGGAAAGATCTCACCAAAAATGGGTACTGTTCACGGGCCAAAAACCAGCTGTAGAATACTCCAAATCTGATCTCCACCGCCCAGAATTTAGAGTCTTGAGTTGTGAACTCGCCTACCAAATTTCAGCTCAATCAGACCACAAATGCATGTCGATCGGATAGCTTGATCAAAGCTGGACAGAATTTCTCCAAAACCTTGGCCTCTCCTTTCCTCTCTGTTTTTGGTGGCTGCTGCTACGTCTCTTCTCTAAGTTGCAGAGAAGGGTTTGTAATACAACACTCATGGGCCAAATCAACCCAAAAACATAACCTCTCCATGTGGGCTTTGGAACTCACATGGGTTTTACTAAGTATTTTGGGTCATCCTTCACATAGGAGGGAAACCCAACCCAACACTCACAAGGATTTTTAGAGAGAAAAACACTTTCTAGAGAGAGAAGCTCTTGCATGATGCTTTGTTTTCCATTCACTTTGATGGTTTGGGCAAATGAGACCCTCCCCTTTTATAGGCTACAAGGAACATTATAGAGATGTAAGGATGGAGAGGATTCTAGATCCTTCCTACATTTTCTCAAGTGTCCTATTCTAGAATATACAAGAGTATACAAGCTTCTAGAATTATGTACAATATTCTGCTATTCTCTTGAGTGTTTAGGGAATTCTAGATTCTTCTATTAGTCTCAAATTTTGTAGCATTTCCCTAGGAACTTTTGGCAGGGCGTCACAAGTGGCTGAAAAACCCTTAGTTAATCTGAAATGGTTCATTGAAGGGAAGACTCCCGAGCACATAGCTAGAATGTTTTATAGAGGTACCCCTTGTTCCAGGAAAAGAAACTGCAATCCTTTAAAAGACAGGACTTAGCTCTTGTAGTAATTGAACATATGGTTATTAACTCTCACATGACTTTTGATTGTCGTAGTAATTGAACATCTAGTTATTAACTCTTATATGACTTTTGATTGTTGTTTGTGCAGGAGCTGAAGTCTTGTGTTGCAATAGACAAAAAATAAAAAGCTTTGTGAGGCTGCTAAAAGCTTCCTATAGAAGCCCTTCGTGGTTGATTTGAACACCAACGACAATATAGTAGGATGGTTTATTGAACCCGTTGACCTGACCTGAACACCAACAGCGATGTAATAGCACGGTTTATTGAACCCTATGCAGATTCATGATACAGTGCACTAGTAGCACGGTCTATTTCAATGATACACTCGAGGCAAGCAGCAAGTTCTTCTTGAACACCAGGTCACCCCATCTGCAATTGGAAATTATGCAAGGACAACGACATTTTCTATCAGTTGCTTTCAACACAACCATTACAAATTTTGAGGGCTGAGAAATCGCCAACTGCTTGTTTGACAGTTGAAGGTCAAACCTCTATTCTGTGTTGTTAGACATTGACTTGGAAGTTTGAAACAACTTGGTTTCTGAACAAAAGCAGTGGATGAACGCCCAATAGCAAATCTCCAATCACAAAAAGCCAATTCAGATGCACATAATAGATATTTGATGGTCCAGTCCAATTAGCTAAGTTCAAGAGACAATTGACTTCAGTGTTTTTCTTTGACAGAAAGTTTTCAATATTATTAGTTTTGCTACTTTCGACTTTTTTGGGTCCCAAAAAGTGTTATATGACATTCGTTAATATTTATAGAATTCACATAACCTATGGCCCAACACAAGAATTTTAACAGACAAAGTTTTTTTTTTTTTTGGATCGGCAAAAAAAAAGTAGCTTTATTGATGAATAATGAAACACGGCGTATATCAATAAAAAGGTTGGATGCACAAGCATCAAAGCAAAACAAAATGATCCGAACTAGGTTGGCACAATAAAGTATGCCCAATCATCTACAAGCATCACATCAAGTTGGTGAGCGACCAACCAAAAACAAAAAGAACAACCACAAATAAATGTAAAAAGGAACAAAACCAATGCAGGCCCCCCAAGCTGCCAATCCTTGTACTAGGTACATTCCATTCATCAGAAAATAAACATAAACACACTCTTTATCAGCAGCCCCTTCAATTCGTTAGTAGCAGCAAATACACACCTCAGCCACAGCAGCAAGAGCCAATAGCAGCCTCTATTTCACCAAAAAATAATCCCATACCAGCAGAGCACTCCAAAACTTATCAAACCCTTTACGCCCAATCCAATCTTTAGCATCATCTAATGTTTCTCCTAGCCAAAGTAACAATAAGGACAACATCATCACATTAGCCCCAAACAGATCCAACCTACACAGGCATTCAGAGGCACAATGATAGCTAATCCTGACAATATAACAACTCCGACACTAATGGCATCTTAGCTCTCCCAATTTCAAATTAGCCTAGAAAATTACATGAACTTGATTAGATCTATAAGTTCCCCCTAATTAGGTTGCGCATTATCGAACAAACATCGGTTCCTCAATTTCCACACTGACCATAACACAGCAAACGGTATTGCCTTCCATGCCACTTTCTTTGGCTTCCTAAACTTCGAACTCTGCCACCAAACCAGAAGACAATTGACTGAACAAGGTACCACCCAGACCAGACCCCACCAATTCACAATCACAAACCACACTTCCCAAACATTTCTGCACCAAAGCAGCACATGTTAGGATGACTCTACTTCCTCCCCACGGAAACAACACAATCCCTCCTCTTTAGTACTTATAATCCCCTATCTTATCAACCTATCTGCCGATTTGATTATGCCACACCAAGCCAGCCACCCGAAAAATCTCACTCGGTGAAAGGCTACATTTTTCCAGACTAACTTTACTCCCTCCTTCTTTGGTCCCAACAATAACTTGTAGCACTTATACAGTGATGCAACTGAGAACATGCTACTTGAATCAGCTGCCCATTTTAAAACATCCAAACACCCCTGCCTAATTAATGGAGTCTCTGGTAATTTCTGCTGTAATCTAGACTCCTCTTCCCATGAAAATAAGGTTCTCCAAAATGTCATGTTTTGGCCAACTTCGAAGTTGTTCAAAAAATCTGCTACACTCCCTTGTTCAAACACAGTTGGTACAAACTTGGAAAGCTACATTGAAGTGTCTCCCCCTTCCTAATCCACTCATCTTTCCAAAAGGACATCCTACAACCATCGCCCAAACTAAAATTCACATTATCAAAAAAGAGGCCAAAAACAAGTGGACTCCTAACTTGCACCAATAAAATATCTTTCTATAATCTGGAAGCAGACTGTCCAGAGATCATATTTGGAAACCAACACCTTCTATCCACCCCATACACCTCGCAAATAAATTCATCCATAGACTCTATTTCCGTCCCAAATCTCCACCACCATTTAAGAGCAAAGTATCGTTCATAATTCTAATATTTCTAACACCCAACCCTTCCCATTCCTTACCTTTTGTCACTTTTTCCCACTTAACCAAGTGTAACTTCTTCTGAACATCACTATCCAATTTCTTTCTCCACTCCCACGGGCATTCTGAAAATTGAGAGACAATACACTGGCAATGTGCTTAACACCGATTTCACCAAAGTCAGTCTACCCCCGAACAATAGGAACCTTCTTTTCCATGATGCCAACTTCAATTTGATTCTTTACAACACCGGCTTCCAAGTTTTTCTTAACCTAGGATGTGCTCCCAACGGAAGACCCAAGTACTTCATTGGGAAATTTTGAACTTTGCAATTCAGAGCAGAAGTGAAATCATCTAACAGGCTATCCTCAACAGATAAAGTTAATACATGAACTAAATGCATCCAGGAAAGAAAATTTGTGTAGCTATGAAGAACCTTACTTTGTTCAACATACTTATTCTAGCAGTAAGCCTCAACTGAGCCTCTTTGAAACATATTTCACAAGGACAATGTCCGAGCATCGAGGGACAGTAACCTCTGGATTTACCTAACAATTTAAATACAAACGGTGGATTCCAAGAATAACCCTGATAATATTAGATTTCTGATTCCATTATAATAACAAAATAATTTAGTTATTTCAAAACCCTACTCTTTTACATTCTTACAGTTGTGTCTATAATTCCACTTTAAAACAAGAAGCACGTGTTACCCATGGGGGGGAAAATGAAAAATAAGTAACAAATGTAGCATCACACCCAGAATAACTTAATTTGAAAGCTCAAAACTTTGGATTGATATTCATGGAGAAGCAAAATGTAGGTCAAGTGTGGGGAACTCTTCTAGGACAGTGTAGTAGGAGAGATTTTAAGGCTGATTTAGTTATATTTTAGAGCTAACTAGTTGGTTAAAATATAGGATTTCAGGATTTATTGCAAGGTCAGAAAATGGTTGGGTTTTAGGAATGGAAAGGCAAGTAGTATCCAATGGCTCTTTTGATTACTATCAACAGTAGCACAGGCTGGTTAGATTACTCTTTTGTTGTGGTTGATTGGTTAACGACTTAATGCTAAGCAGACTAGGCTAGCAAAGCAAGGTTAAGAATTGGTAAAGGATCTGAGTAAGATTTTGCTTTGGAGTTGTAATGCATAAAAGTGTGAAGAATAAAATATATGAAGAAAGAAGAAAAAACATCTAGGCATCATACTTGGATTTCCATAGATATATAGTTTCTTGGTTCTTTTTACAAACTTGTTATTGATAAAACTGTCTCGTGCTAGAATTGTGTCAACATCAGATAATCCATAAAGAGCTTTGAAGTTTTCACCAAATTCTCCCGACTGTTCTGTGGAAAACTATAAACGAAGGCTGTTGGTATTTATAAGTTTTAGCTTTGAAGAACAGAAACGGGACACATCGACATGACATGTATCTAAAAATTAGAAAACGGAGATATCTGGTACACTTTTAATTATGTATTTATAAAATAAAACAACATTATTTCACTCCAATTAGGGATAATAAAAAATAAAAACACATTATTTCACTAATTAATCTTTTTTTCTCAAGTAATCAATTTTCAATTTTAGATTCATTCAAATTGTTCGCAATTTTATACTATACAGATGCATTAAGTCTTGTCACATTTTTTTGCTTTTCAACACTGCCCCTAAATTTGATGACTGCTAAAACAAACATCTATAACCAATTGATGATCTTTTTTCAAATTTAACACATCAAAATGGGAAAGCCCATGGTGTGAATCCCTTTAGGAGTGCACAACTCAACAAAATATGCCTAAAGGGGTGCACATCATAGAGTTTTCCGCAATTCATTTGTACCCACTGCTAATATACATTTATTCTATTATCTTTTTATCCATCTATCTATTTATACTATTTATACACCAAAGACTAGACTTGATGTCTTGAAGACTTTGTTTTTCTTTATTGGCACACCTGTGTGGATATGTATTTCCTCTAGACCTTAAACTATAAGTAGACTTGGTATGAGCCCTTTTCTATCACAGCTTTTTATATTCCTAAATTACCCGTATGTAATTGTAAATTCAACCTCACCATAAATCCTGTGTAACTGTCAATTTCAAGCACACCCCTGCACACCTTTCTAGCACCCAAATTGGTGATAAAACCTAGCTAGTGACGGCAGAACTGTAGATCTGGGCTGATACGAGACTTTGGGGGGCCGACTGGAATAAATAATTGTAAAATAATCCATTAATATATCAATGGACTATAAGACAAATTGTTTAAAATTATTGTTGGCTACATATTTTGTAAAAGCCAATTACAATTCGACACGTGGCAGAATGAGGGTATTATGGGAAGATGATTTTAATCTTCGTTCCCAATCATACACGTGGCAATAAATATTGGTTTTCAAGTGGTCTGAGTAGCACTAGATCAATAACGAGACACTAGGTGACGTGGCTTCAACGGTTACTTATATTCAAATTCAAATACAGGAGGGAAGCTCAATTGCCAGTGATGGCGTAGTGGAACTATTTCTAAGGCAGCATGATCAGCGATCATGGAGGAGCAGTTCGACAGTTCGAAGTACAGTTCGAAGGTCATCCTTGACAAGTATAAATAACAAGGAAGTCCCCAGAAAAGACCCCCAGACTCAGATCATACAAACCAGTCTTTACTTCATATTTTCCTTTCCAGTTTTACCTTTCCTGTACTTTAAATACCTGCACTTTAAATATCCGCACTGCACTTCGATTCATAGGAGTAGTTTCAAATAGATTCAAGTAGGCTGTTGCTGTAAACCTCCTCGAGGCTGAGTTTGGACTATTGTAAGTGTTCATTTTAATGAAATACTTCGATTGTTCTTCATATTAACTGTTATTTCTCTTAAATTCTCCTAAGTCAAGCCACCAGTAAAAGTCCTCTTCATTGAGGCTGAAAGAACTAAAACACAGTCGCCTGATAATTGATTGGCAAACTATAATTTCTGTAAGGACTGATTGATCCTTGCTGGCACGCTCGCATTTACAAATATACCCTTCGAAAAGCCAAAAAGCCAACAATTATACTTCTTTCAAAAACTAATATGAAAAGATTTTTAAAATTGTAGAAAGTACGTTATGTCACAGAAATGATTAATAATTAATTATTATTTTTATTAAAATATACTTATTGGATTTGTTTGGTTTAATTTTTGAAAAATTATTTTTTTGTTTTTAATAATTTTTTTTAATATTTTAGTTAAATGCATCTAAAGAATAAGATATTTATGGATTTTTTTTTTAAATTACTAAAGACAAAATGTAAAACATGTGTCATTTTTTATTATTTTTACCTTTTCATTTTAATGATCTTTTTTCAGATTTGTTCACATATTTTATTTTTAGATGTAATTAGATTACGTGTATGTCAAAAAAAATTAAATAATTTATTAAAATTTGAAAAAAAATTAATAAGTATAAAAGATACGAAAAACAAAAACTAAAAACTAAAAAAATTGTATTTGAGTTTCAAAATCAAGCAGAGTAATTCTAATTAAATTATACTTCTTAATGAACTTAGTTATAGTTTTCAAATACCATAAATCACACCTTTATAAAATAAATAAATCACATTATCCTAACATTAATTTTTTAAGTGCAAATATTACAAAACTATTTTTTTGGTTCATTTTAGTTTTCTTTAATCAATTTTTTTGAAGTTTTGTGCTTTTGAACTAAATAATACTTTTTTAAATAATTTATTTCTAACATTCTACATATTTACATTTTTCTTTTCAAAACATTTATAACAAAATAAACAATAAGAAAATATATATATCCATATATATATATATATATATCAAAAGGTCAAAAGTCATTTTAGTTAAATTTTGTTAATGGTCCGAATCGAAATTGATAGGTATGGCCCAAGAGGGCCCAACTCGTAGTCAACATGGGTCACCCTGGCCCAGGAGGGCCCAACCCATAGTCTACATGGGCCGCCCGAATGACCATTCGATTAATTATCATCATAAAGCCCAATAGTTGGCTCAATCAGAGAGCCCATGGCAGTCAGACCCAACTGCCGATTGGGTACATGTCAACTAGGAAATCGGCCATGTGGTAGATAAAAAACCTTACAAGCCACTAGGCCCCACGTGCCAAGCATTAAATAAGACTATCAAGCATTAAATGTGATAAGGTCATCTCCCTCTGCAGCGTGGTGAAACCGCTATGGCCGGCGGCGAGTAGGACATAGACTTTCGGCCAATAGGACAGTGTGAATAGATAGGGGAATGATTGGTAAGAGATATAGGGAAGCTGAAGGCCATATGGTAACGGATTACTTGCTCACTTTATGATACTACTCTCTGAATTCTCTCATTTCTCTCTAAGCCTCTTCCTTCTTCTCAGATACTTCACTAACTTGATCGTCGGAGGGTCCTTAGAAAGGAACCACCCTCACTTTGGAACCTTCCTGCTAGACTTGTCGTAGGTGCCCCTAGGAAGACGAAGGCTAATCAACTCGTGGAGCATTCGGATCCTATCCTACCCATCTCTTGCTGACCAAATTGCATCATCAGAAATTATTATTAAAAAGTATAATTCATTTAAAATCACTTCGAGACACCACCAAAAAAATATATAAAAAATAATTAATAATAATCAATATATATTGACTTAATGAGTGAGCTTAAAATTTAGAATTTTTGTAGGGTTAAACTTAGGATGAATATATTAGTTCGAATGTTGTGTTAAAGTTGAGTTGACACATCATATTTCTTTGTAGTTCAAGCTCAATATGGCCCTAGCTCAGTTGAAACCTCTATACCAAATATACTTGGTAGATAATTCATCTAATCAATACAGAACGTAGATAACAATATATCCCTTAATGAAATTTGGCATTCTTTTAACAATTAAATTTTAATAGTTAGTTTAACATTATTCAACTATTTTTTAATTAATAGAAATTTCTTTATATATTTCAAATAAATACAATAAATTATTTTCATTTTACAATATTTTGTATTAAAAAGATACGAAACTTTCATTTCGTGCATAGCTCGAGTTTGTTACTAGTACTATATATAAAGTAAAAGGATCTTTCTAACAATTAGGGCTCTAGGACTTCCAAAACTTTAACCCAATTAATAATTGGCAATTATGTTGATTAGCTACTAAAAATTAGAATTTAAAAATTAAATTTGTAGACAACACACATTAACAGAATGGTCACGTATAATTTTGGGATTCAAATTGTAAAAGTTTACTTGAAAAATTACACCTATGATTCGGGGAATTAGTTCCCATAATAAAGCTTACCTAAATCTCTTCCTAAAATAAAGCTTACGTTCTAAATCTCTCACTGCTTTCATATAAATTTTTCTCTCACACGTCTCCATTGCTTCCTCTCTATAAGAAAAATATTCTTTACACCTCTCTTTCTCTTTCTCTCTCAAAATAGTGATTTTTAAAATTTCGTTTGTTGTTTTGCAGTTACTTTTGCGCCTTTCATTCAGGTTTAGTCTCTGGCCCTCATCGCTATTAGTCTTATTAGGTAATTGACAAATAGTTAGTTTTTACATGTTTGTTATTTCTAGGATATGTGTGTATAAAAATTTGGTTTATGCCTAATCAACAGTGATTAACTTAAATTAATTTTCACACAAACACAAAAAAGATCAGACTTGTGATTGAGTTCTATACCTTAAACAGGTTAAGGATTTCCTTGGAGGTAATTAAATAAAGAATAAACATAACATAATATGTATTATTCAAATAAATTGTCACTTGCTACAAGTTGCATGAACTTAAATAAGAACAAAGAATTGAAAAATACCGCAATCGACAGAAGAAAAGAAATGAGAGTTGGAAAAAGCTATCACTAATCTACTCCGAATTGGATATTCACGAATTATGAGTGGTTTAGATTTTTTTTTTTCTTCTTTGTATCTATCTTGGCCTATTTATAGGCTCAGTCACATGAGAGAAAGAGATATAATCTAAGCCTATGATTTCCTCAACAAGCCCATAATTTCCTCAATATGCTATGATTTCCTCGACATTATCCATATCTCATATTTGATAGAAACCACTTTGCAGATTATGTGTTTGACTTGATCTTGACTCCTTGATTTAAGCAACTAACTTTCAAATGGCTGCAATGGCTAACTCTTCTGACCCTCTATTTGATATATCATCATGCCACCTCATTGGCACACTCATCATGCCACGTCAGCATTCCTAAAAAATTATCTGTGATACGCGTGCCTGATTACCACTTTATACTTCTACTTTTTGTACAATAAAACAATAATAGTACGATTAATTGTGGTTGACTGACAGACAATCAATTCTTCTCTGTTGATAGCACAGATTTGGGGTTACTGTTGTAATCCCTCACGAATGTGCCTCTGCTGTACTTTGAAATGAATCAGTTTCATTTTATTTATTTATTTATTTATTTGTTTATTTTTTGAAGTAGTAAGCTAGGTTACTCTCCTATGCATCCTTCCAAATTAAACCGAAAGTTGTAGTGCTTTTGGTGCTACAAACCTGGTGATCTTCTTTCTTTATAGTTTTCTCGAAGTTGTTAGCTTCAAGGTGTTCATAAGTACCCTCAATCTCAGAGTTTTTAAATCTACGTGGTTTCAACTGTCGAATCTCCAATAGATTGTGCCAGAGACCACTCTGAAAAACTTTTGTCTTCAATGAATGATCTTAGAGCATCATCAAAATTTGAGTAAAAATTTGATTTGATATGATGCGCTCTAATCGTTTCATTAAATCTGATTGGCCATCCGGCTGATCGTTCAACTTAGAGTAAATTTTCATCAAATCATCCCCAATCCAGTCGTCTACCTGTTTGTCCGGAAGGTCGTCCACCCAATTGACCGGCTGGTCGTCTACCCAATCGTCTACCAACAGTCACCTACGAAATTTGATGAAAAGTTAAACACTCCCTTGATTTGATGAAAGTTTTGGTTTTGCCTTCATTTGATATGAGTTTGATGATACGACTGGAGCCCAAAATGTACACGTTTTTCATCAAATTCAAATTTGATGAAATATCTGAATGTAAACATTTTTCATCAAATTTACTCAGATATTTCATCAAATTTGAATTTGATGAAAAATGGCTACTTTTTGGATTCCAACCGTGTCATCAAACTTATATTAAATGAAGGCAAAATCAAAACTTTCATCAAATCAAGGGAGCATTTAACCTTTCATCGAATTTCGCAGGTGATGGTTGGTGGACAACCGGCCAATCAACCGGGTGGATAATTGAATTAGGGAAGATTTGATGAAAATTTATTCCAAACCGGATGACCGGCCGAACGACCGGCCAGATTTGACGAAACAATTGGAACGCATCATATCAAATTAAATTTTTACTCAAATTTAATGAAAAATTTGATGAAACGTTGGAGATGCTCTTACTAACCTCATTTTGGCATTGAGAGCGTCGTATGCAGTAGTATTAATCCAAATATGTTTTTATTTATTTATTTAAAGATCAATATAATTTAAATTCACGTATCAATATTTGTTAGAGTAATGCTACATCTACTTAAATTCTATGTAATACACTTGACTTTTCAGTAAACTTGGGGCATGATATAGTTTGTTTCAGTCAAAATGTTTTTTCTATATTTTCTTATATTTTGTTGCAATTTAAATAGTGGTGGAGGTGGTCTGGTGGTGGGGGTAGCGTGGTAATATTGGTATGATTTTTGTTGAAAAGATCAACGGAAAATGTTTTCCATCTCTTAAAAGGAAAAAATGTTTGCCAACTAATTTAGTTTACTGAAAACGTTTTTCTTTTTGACTTTATTTTTCTGTTAGACCAAATGCTTTCTAGTTTTTGGTGGGTAGCACAAATCTTACTAACATTGTGTTTGGTTGGAGGATTTGGGAAGAGATTTGAAAAGGGAATGGGAAAAGGTAGGTGAAATGTGAATATATTTCATCTAGTTTCACACATATCTTCCATTTCCATTTCTAAATTCTTTCTCAAATCCCCCAATCAAACACAGTATAACAGAATATTAATGCATTTCTTGTAACATTAACAAATTTCAATTGTAAAATAAACATGAACTTTTAAGAAATATTTTAGGGTAAATTATTTATAATTTGGAAGATTTATACAAGATATATCCTATGAAAAAATTTATAATCTAATAGGTCATGTGGTTTTCTTGTGGACATATTTACCCCAAATCTTAATTAATTAATAACTTGATTAATGATAATACCATATATAGAAAATTCAATGTTACCATAGATTGTGATCATATCTATATGGTTAGAAATTTGAAATTCAAAATAACCTAATTAATGGCAATACCATATATGGGAAATTGAATGTTATCATAGATTCTGATCATATCTATATGGTTAGAAATTTGAAATTAAAAATAACCTAATTAATGGCAATACCACATTTGGGAAATCCAATATTACCATAGATTGTGATTATATTTATATGGTTGAAAATTTGAAATTCAAAACGTAAATGTAACATATAACATCTCAAATCCAATGTGACATTTCCAAATTCAACATAACATTCTCATATGCTTCTAAAATTCAAAATAACTTGATTAATGGCAATACCATATATGGGAAATCCAATGTTACCATATATTGCGATCATATTTATATGGTTGGAAATTTGAAATTCGAAACATAAATATAACATGTAACATCCCAAACCTAATGTGACATTCCCAAACCCAACGAGACATTCTCATATGCTTCTTATCTCAAACTCAACGTAAATGTAACATGTAACATCCTAAATCCACCGTGACGTTTCCACATGCTTCTCATCCTGAATCCAACATGACATTCTGATACTCCACCGTTGAATTATGAATAATGCCACCTCCTAAATGTAACATGTAACATCCCAACCCAACCCATATATTGAACCACCATCACCCCCAACCCAGCGTAACTTCAACATCGAGCAATGGGATTCAATCCACATTCAATTACAAACCCAAATCTCCAATAATTTTGCGCAATGTACTGTGACATGTATGTAAACAATGATTACAACAAAGTCACGATACACGTTCAAAGACATGTACAACCGAACAAACACACAAATGTCGTCTACTACATGGTGTATGTGGATTAGCGTTACACACTAAATGTAACATGCATCGTAACACGATCATCCAGGTCCCAATATACAATTGACATCCTACAACGTGGTTCACATTCGACATCCAATTAACAACCAAAACCAAGTACCCCCAACACAACCCTTATACCCATACACACCACCCCACACATCGATTATATCAATACACCTCAACCATCACAATGTCAAATACACACATTCAATCAGAACATTGGCCAAAGTGTGCCTATCAATGAGTGTAATAGATTGTCAATGCCCTATTAAAGATGAACAATTCGCACTTCAACAAATAACATCACTTCAAAAAAAGAAAAAAGAAAAAAAAGCCCTATTCCCTCAACCAATTGGAGTCGAAATGTATTGAAGGAATCAACACACAACCCACAAACTTCATCATATCATCGACCATATCTACATCCATTTAAGCAACATTTTGAAAATGTACTAGAATCTAGCGATCAAGGTGAAAAAAAAACTCACATAGTCGTTGCCTGTAGACTTGCCTTTTGCTAAAAGCCTTCCCAAACATGATATGATGAATGAGAAAATATGGTACAATATAGAAACAAATTAGGGGTATAATAATACACTAATATCATTCATTTACAACTCATCATGGGACCTTATGAAACACATTCCTATTTAAATAATACTTCAAACTCTAAAAAAAATATTCATAGGACTTCACATTGAATAAGTCTTCCATATAGGACTTATAAATAATTTTTTCAATATTTTAATTTAAGCTCTAAAATGAAGTGTATGGATATATACTTTTCTTTATCTTTTATTATTTTTCTAGTTTATTTTGTAGCTAAGAGCATATTCAATGGAGCTGCTATTCAACCTGCCGAAGCTAAAATTTGACAAGAATAACAAAAAGAGGGTCTCCAATGGCCTGCTATTCTACTTGCCAAAGATAGCAGATGCCGTGTCTGTTCTCAAATTTGGCAGGTTGAATAACGGCTGCCAAACTTGCCAGATCAAAAAATATCAATAGATTTTTGGCACCAAATTTAGTTGAACAAAACAGAATTGAAATAGTATCAAACCCAAAAAATTCATAATCAAACCCTATTTTAAATTTTGTTGCCAAATTCACAAATTTCAGAATAAATTTGACAAACCCAAATTTGGTTTCTCTTAATTTTTTTTTTTAATCATTTATCACCAAATCAGTCGATCCAAACAGAGCATATAAATCAGATGGATATTATCACAATAAACCAAACCAAAATATGCTTGAGTTCTTTGAAGATCAAAATAAATATCAGAATAAAATAAATGGATGAACAAAAATAGATGGATGAACAAAAATTAAACCAAAAATCAAAATAAATAATAAGAAAATTTTAGCAAACATACCAGCGATTGTGTTCTTTGAAGATCCTTCTAGAGATGCTTGAGTTCTTTGAAGATCCGAGTTGAAACCATCACGAGACCTGAGTTTCAAAAATCACATTCACGTTAGATCCACATCAACAACCAAAAAAATAAACAAAAAATCAAAGCATATATATATATATATATATATGAGTATGTATATAGATTGAGATTGTACCACAGAGAGAGAGAGAGAGAGAGAGAGAGGAAATGGGGGCGATTGTGTGGAGGTGAAGACTTGGAAAAGAACAGAGACACAGAGAGAGAGTAAATAGATCGGAGAATGAGAGATCGGTGAAGACAGATCGGAGAGGAGAGAGATCGATGAAGATTGGAGCTCAAGGACAGAGACACAGACACACACACACAGAGACATTTCCATGATGGAGGGGGGAAAGAAAAGAGGAGAGTGAGAGTCAGAGTGAGAGAGAGAGGGGAGAAAAAGAGAGAGAGAGAGAGAGAGTGAGAGAGAGAGAGAGATTTCGATAATGGTGAATGAATAGAAGACTGGTTTGAGAAGAGGGAAGACAGAGTGAGAGGGAGAGGGAAGACAATGTATTTCTGTCGAAGAGAGGGTTGGATGATTCTAGAGAAATCATCTCAACCATTGAACATATATACATGGACGGTTGTGATCTCTCACATTTTCTTAAAAGAGCCGTTGTGCTCTGTTTGGTAAATAAATAAATAAACAAAAAGAACATTTTTTTGTGACAACAGCTATCTTCAAACAGCTATTATTTTCAAACGGTAATATTTTGATTTCTATAAATAGAAACTTTCCATGTCAATTTTATTCACAGCAAACATTTGGATTTCATTTTCCTTTTCTCCTCTCTTTCTCTGAATTTGATTTCACAACAAACCTCCAAAACTATTTTCTTTTTGGTTTTTTCATACAATCACCATGGAAGGTTCATCAAAAACAAAGAAAAGAAAATCATTCACTATTGAAGAAGATATGGCAACTTGTAAATCTTGGTGTCACATTTCGGAAGACCCAATTGTTTGCAATTCACAATCGTATGCGCACTTTTGGGAGAGAATTTACGAAAATTATTGCTTGCTTCAGAGTGATCAGTCAAGAACACATGTGTCTATTCAATCTTGACGGGGTATAATCATGAAATGTTCCAACAAATTTTGGGGGTGTTTAGCGCAAGTCAAAAATCTTCACCCAAGTGAAATATCTCAAGTTGATATATTAAGTTTTTATCTTCAGTTATTATGTTTAGTTTCTTATTTTGGTATTGTATAAAAATTAACTAATTAATTAATTTTCAATTTTATTGATACAGATGCTTCAAGCAAAACTGTTACACCATCGAGATAAAAACAAACATTTTGCTTTTGAACATTGTTGGCTAATCTTGCAAAACAATATCAGGTGGCAAGATGTAATTCCTACAAATACAGTAAAGTCAAGGATGCATACACCGTTTACCTCTAATTCAGCCCCCGATTCTCCTATGGATAACTGTATTTCTCTTGAAGACGACAACAATCCAAGTGTTGGTAACAATCCAACTGTTGGTGATGGCAGTGTCTCTGCAAGGGTAAAAGGCCTATGGGTAAGAAAGCTGCAAAAGAATCTGAAGTCCAAAAAATGAGTATACAATTGGAGACATTTAACCAACACCTTGTTGAGAAGGAAAAAAAAAAAAAAAAAGATGAAAAAGAAAAAAAAGGATTCAAGCACTGTAGGAGGTGAAAGAACTCGAGATGAAAAAAACATGGCTTTGAGATCAGAAGACAAGAACATGAAATGAAAAAAGAAGAACATATGATAATGATTACGGACATTTCTCATTTGGACCCTCAAATGAAAGCATATTACACAATGTGAAAAAATGAGATTTTTGCCAAGTGGTCCTCAAATGTCAGCAGCCCAAATTACTATTTCCCCTGCCTCCTGATGAATAATTACAGGATAATGTATTTTTAAATTTTGGGTGAATGATGGATGATTGTTGGTGGGTAATTGGTGAGTGTTTATTTTTTATATGTAATTAAAAAAAATTAATTAAATATGTAGTCATATGTTTTTTGGTGGGGTGAATTATATTTATTTTTTTTTCTAATTTTTCATATTTTTTTTTCAATTTTCATATTTGTCTAGTCGGGAATAATACAAATATATATATATATATATATATATTACAAACAGTGAAAAATATATAATTTTTTTCCAATTTTTGTTTATTTTTTTTGAAACAAAAATAAAATTACAAAAAAATCTGTACCCAAACAACATTTACAAACTTGAAGGGAAAGTTGGTTGAGATTTGTTAAAATAGCAAATGATCATTGGAACATCATTGCTATAATTTGACAAAATAACACTATTTATTATCAAATTATAATAATAACAATGATATTATAACAACAACCATTAAAAATGCTCTAAGTAAAATAAATATAAAAATTAATATTTTACAAAAAATCTCGGTCTATAAATTTAATTTTGAATTTTTGAAGTCCAAAAAAGTACACACATCTTTCACCAAACAACCCCGGTTGGTAGCTCGAAATTCGTGGGTCGAAACGTGGCTCGACGCCAAAACGACGTCGTTTTGGCGTCGTTTTTTTTTTTTTTTTTTCTTTCTCCTGTGTTTAATCAGGGGAGAAGAAGAACAGGGAAGAAGAAGAAGAAGGGAGGGAGGGGAGAAGGAGAAGGAGAAGGAGAAGAAGAAGAAGAAGAAGATCGGAAGGAGGAGGAGGAGGGCCATAAAATCAATTTGGAGGAGGAGGGCTGGCGTTGGCAATGGCGTCGGCGGCAGCCAGTCGGCATCGGCAGGCGAGGCGGCGAAGCGATCTCTCCTCTCTCCCTCTCTTCTCTGCTCTCCCTTCGAAAAATTCGGGCCATTCGACCCTCGAAATTTTCGAGCTACCGTTGATTTTCCTTCACCAAAATACCTATAAACATATTTGTGTACAGCTTTCTTCTCTCTCTTCTCTAGGTTTTTCTATGGACCAAATCTCTCTCTCTCTCTGAGCTCCAACACAAACGAAAATGTAGGGTTTCATTTTCTCTCTCTCCTCCTCATTCGAACCATAACCCAGCGCTCTACACTCGACACTCTCTTTGACGTAGCCGCTGAGTTTAGATCCAAGGCCAACAACAACCACCACGAGTTCCCGAAGATCAACCCCAACATCCCCTTCAGATTTTGCGAATCCCACTTTCCAATCACGATCCGACACCGTCCCTCGCCACCGCCTATGGTCCGAGTTTATCACTGCCAGGATGTTTGACCGCCCCGACTCCCTCTTCGCTGCCAGACTCCACCTCCAGAAGTACTTCAGCATCAACTATGCAATTCGCATCTCGATCTACGCCGCCTACGCGATTCTCTCTTTCTCGATCTATGACAGTTGGATTGAAGATGAAGGAGAGCTGTTTGATAAAATATCTCAGAGAGGAACTGATAAGGGAGAGAATGTGGGTAGTGGTAGACCATCACTTCCTTCAATCTTCTCTACCTCTATATTTTCTCTTTCTTTTGCTTGTGAGTGGTGGTTAGTGAGGGTGAGAAGTAGCGATGGAGGCAAAAGACAAATAAAATTTTTCACTATATACATAAGTATATATATGTATATACAATATGATATATATAAATTATATCTAATGCATAAAAAAAATTTAAAAACCATAGAAACAATTTTTAATAGGATGAAAAAAAATTTTTGGTGCAAAATAAAAAAAGAACGCAAGATTGCAAAAAAAAAAAAAAAAAAAAATACAAGATGGGATAAGAATGTGGGACTCATAGCCGCCTATAGTCTTCTCCTAATTTCGTCCCTGTTGGATTTATACCATTTCCATGGAAGAAGCAACAACATATTCTCTCACTCAACAACACTTTCTATGCAAACCCAGTTGATTGCTTTGAGTATGCCATTTAAAGACTCAACCTCTGTTTAGGAAGTGGATTGACTTTTTAGCTTTTTGACTATTTTTGACTTTTTGACTGGGCCTAAAAAGCTTGGTTTGGGAAGGGCTTTTTGGCTTTTTGACTTTTTTGATTTTTTTTTGAGAGAGGAGTGTAATGATTATGGGTTGGATTTAATGTTTTGTTTTTTGTGGCTAAAATAGCTTATTTTGTTTTTTGTGGCTATTTTAGCCCCTAACCCACCAAAACCAACTTCCCAAACTATGCCTCAATAATTCTCTCTCAACTGAATTGTTCGGCATTGGAAATCATGCACATGCATTCCGGCAACCAAAACGGCCTATGTCACTTCGATTGCGGGTCTCACTGACTTGCCGAGCAATGATGCAATAGCAGAAAAACCAACCTTCACAGCGTGCTATATGTAAAGAAGAAGAAGAAAGAGAGAAACAAATTGGAGTAAGAGCAGTGATAGGTAGCTCGAAACCGAGCGGCTCGAAATGGCTCAAATTCAAAAACAGCCTCATTTTTTAGATGAAGGTCAAGCAGAACCAGAAGCAGGGGAGGGAGGAGGAGGAGGAGGATGAGGAGGAGGAGGGGAGGATGAGGAAGGAGGAAGGCGGAGGGACTGGAGGGGGAGGAGGAGGAGGGAGGAGGGGGGGCCTAACATTTGGAAGGCGGGGCGGAGGCGGAGGAGGCAGAGGCCGTGATCGTCTTCTGCGATGATCGGCCAGTGAGGCGGCCAGCGGTGGCGGTGGCGAGGCGAGCAGCGACGATCCTCTCTCCCTCTTTCTCCTCTGTTCTTCCTCCTTTCTTCTTCCTCTCTTCTCTCCCTCTTTCTCCTCTGTTCTTCCTCCTTTCTTCTTCCTCTCTTCTCTCCCTCTTTCTCCTCTCTTCTTCCTCCTCTCTTCTCTCCCTCTTTCGAGCCAATTCGAGCCATTGGATTCGAGCTACGGCTCATTTTCCTTGGAGTAATATTCAAAGTTGGTTTTTGAAAAACTTTCGACATATCAAAACTACCCATTTCAAGGGAGAGCAAGAAGGTAAGGTGGCATACCACGAAGTACAAAGCAAGATGAAGATATTGGTGAAAGAATGGAGTGAAACCGTTAAGAATTGAGAAAGTTATAGAGTCCGAAAGATTGCTTGAAGCAAAGATGGAAAACTAGAAAAAAATTCTGGGTTGCCCGCTGGTTTTGATGAAGAAGAAGCTGGATTTTATCCAGTGCTTCTCGGTCTTTGGTGCTACGGTGCATCTTAGTGTATCCAGATTACTTAGGAAGTCTGATGATTTTAGGGATGACCACCCTTAAGTTTTCTAACATGTAGAATCCATTTTTGGGATCCGATTCTATAAATTCCAAGTCCAAGACAATCATCAACAACCAACAAATTTAGAAGCATCAAGTATAAAATCAACGATGAAATCGTATCTGATCAACATGAAATTTAAGCAGGATGATCATGGCGTTACGACGGACTTATCCAGCAGTCAAAATCACAAACCATAATTAATAACCTAACCATCGCAAGCAAGAGTTGCTCGAGAATACCTTCCAGCCACGACTTTGTCGATTTGATAGAATGTGGTCCATGGAACTTCATCATGAGAAGCTCAAAAGCTTTGTCGCAGGTGACCATTTTCTTCATTCCTTGTCTTGGCAGGATGACTCGCAGATGAATGTCAAAATCATTTAATAAACTTTTTCAAATGTAAGGATTGTTCAAAAATCCAATAACTCGGTCGAACCTCATTCGAAGAGTTGAGCTAAGCATCATAAATTGAATAAGCCTTAGCCAAGCTAAGCATCAGAAATTGAGTAAGCCCTAGTCAAGCTAAGCATCGGAAAAATGAGTAAGCCCTACTCTTATTAAGCATCAGAAATTGAATAAGCCCTAGTCTTTCAGGACATTGGAAATTGAATAAGCCTAAGCCGAGCTAAGCATCAGAAATTGAGTAAGCCTTAGCTGAGCTAAACATCGGAAAATGAGTAAGCCTTAGTCTTACTAGGCATCGAAAATTGAATAAGCCTTGGCTAAGCTAAGCATCAGAAATTGAGTAAGCCCTAGTCTTGCTAGGCATTGAAAATTGAATAAGCCTTAGCTGAGCTAAGCATCAGAAATTGAGTAAGCTTTAGCCGAGTTAAGCATTGGAAAATGAGTAAGCCCTAGTCTTACTAGGTATCAGAAATTGAATAAGCCTTGGCCCAGCTAAGCATCAGAAATTCAGTAAGCCCTAGTCGTACTAGGCATCAGAAATTGAATAAAGCCAAGCTAAGCATAAGAAATTGAATAAGCCCTAGTCTTACTAGGCATTGGAAATTGAATAAGCTGTAGCTTAGCTAAACATCGAAAATTGAGTAAGTTTTAGCCGAACTAAGCATCGGAAAATGAGTAAGCCCTAATCCTACTAGGCATCAAACAATAATATCCTAGCCAGGCTAAGCACATTGAGTAGTGTTATCAACACTAGGACTAAAGGAGTGTTCTTCTCTCTCATAGAAAGCCATCAACCCGTTCAAAAATCAATCTTGTCGACACATTCCATGCTTTTACAATATCAAGGGTGATGGGAAACCAAGCAGCACATCAAGGCCAACTGCCAAACAAAAGCGATTTTACCAAAAGCAAGGAAAGGCCTACGAGGGTCTATTCTCTAAAGGTATAGTTCAACGACTAGGTCGTCAGCTTATCTTGCCTAGGGTAAAGGAAAACCTATGAGAGTCAACTATTAAAGTCTACTTAAGGGTAGCAGTTCAGCGACTAGGTCATCATCTTATCTAACCGGGGGAAGGAGAGATCTATGACGGTCTCAGCAACGTAATTGTCAAAACTAGTAGAACGGCAAAACAAGAAAGATAACATATAGAAAATAAGTGGCCACGTCAGAATGATTGCAAAATCAAAGGTATCACACGAAGAAATCACAGGACACGTGAAAAATATTCACATTCTGCAAGATAAAGGCAAATAAAGCCAGTTCATGACAAGTACTAGACAGAAAACTCCTTTGATTATAGAAGTAACAAATGTACAGGAGTCTACCAAAGATAAGAAAGGTTTCCACTTCTTCTTACTTCGATCAACTGAAGAAAAAACTTGGGGGCAATTGTGGAAGGATAAAAATTAACCCATGTGAGGTGAGCCCACCCAATACCTACATGTAAATAGAATTAAGGTAATAAAATAATACCTTGCGATGCAACTTGCCAAGTTGGTCTGACATACATGTATCAGATAAGTTTTGGGCCATACAAGTGGCTTATTGTCATTGGACCAAATTGGTGGTTTAAGCTCATTGGAAAAAATGAGTGGTAGATTTTCCTATATAAAGAGATGTAATCTTCATCTCCGGGGAGAAGGTATGCCTAAACTATTTTGTTTACTTATTCAGTTTGATTTAAATATAAGCTATCTAACTTGATCGTCGGAGTGCTCTTCGGCCGGCAGCCGCTATTTAGGAGGTACTTACTGTTTATTCTTTTTATAGATTCGAAATAGTGTAGCTCAATTCTTTGTTAATCTCTCGACTAATGTATGGGGACAATTTCTGCCTCCACGTAAGTATTTCTAGAATTGTCTTAGCTTATATAGGTGGAATTAGTGGGATTTAATTAAGTATAGTTTAAGTTGGTTAATCTAATTCAATTTATTCTAATTATTTAATTCCGAATCGAATTCAAATTAAACCTACCAGAATAGTCCAAAAATTCTAAATCACATGTTTACCTAGTCAATTTTGTGTTCGAATGCCAATAAGGCCTTCAATTCCCATGTCGAAACGGAAATTCAAACAGATACTCCTACTTTAGACAGATATAATCACAAATAACACGTGTAACACAGAATTAACACATGATTTCATTCTAATTACTCATTAGGCATTCTTAATCATGTTTTATTAGTTAAACATAGGTCGGGATTGTCACACAAAACAAAGTAAAGTTTTTAACATTGCAAAATTAAGGTTCATTGAATTAAACATACATGCACGTATTAATACTTAATACATATAAAACCTATAGCAGAGTTAAAATATATATAACAAAAGATATAGTACTTCAACACATTATTCTATCGTCAAAACGAATTTATCCTCAAAATTGATAAAGGGTTACTACTCATTTTTCCTAATATTATATTTTAGCAGATGCATTAGAAGAAAAGATTCACTAAGTTATTTAAACATCAACTTTGTTTGACCACAGTTTCCCAGCTATGTGTTTGCTTGATATACTCAAAACAATATTTCCATCATAAGAGGAAACTTGTTGATTAGTTCAGAAGATGGTAGGTCATGACTTGACACTTTGCCTATTGTACATTGTGTGTGTACACTCAGGCTAGGTTGGCTCAACTCGCAAAATTGGTGCCCAAGCTTATATGTAGGTTAACCTCGACAGGGTTTTTTCTAGTGGAACAGGCCAGCTAGAGCCAAAAATCTTAGGCCCAAGCCCTAAAGGCCTAGGGAGGTGGTCCACAGGCTAAGCCCAATAGTTTGAGACTTGAGATAATATTTTTTTTCCTCGTATTTTTTTCCTATTTTTCGCTCATGGATTGGGAGGCAGGCCGATTAACCATCTCTCAAGTGCCAACGGGCCAAGGTATAACACCTAGGCCTAGTCCCAACCAAAGTCCTTTTTGGGCTTGTGCTACTATACACTTTGACATCATTTTTTGTTTTGTTCTTGGGAGAACATATAAAATAGTTATATTTTAAAATAAAAGCAAAACAACATACGGATTAAAAAAAAAAAGAAAGAGAGAGAAGATCCTAAATGGCTAAACAAACAACCTAACAATTTAACAAGAAATACAAACAACAAAAAACAAATCTGCCAAAAGTCACATACGTCTATCATTTTTTCTGTTATGGATTTTCAACATCTATCCAAAATACTTATTATGAATAAAATTAATATAAGGTAAAACCAAAACAATGAAATTCAAATTGAAATTACATCCTCATTCTTATTCTCGCCCATTTTTCTTGCTTGTTTGGATTCACTTCTTGTTTAAACTAATTCACCATAAAGTTATGGACAAATAGACGAGAGCAAAAACTTCAACAAAACATAAAATACAAATTCAACTATAGATTGAAGAAGGCGTTGTTTAACAATTGGCATTGGATGAGGCCAAGTTAATTGAATCGGCTTTGCTCGTATTTCCAAGTCATACATTGGAGAGAAAAACATGAAACAATAGAGAAAAATAAAAATGGAGAAGAACCGAACCAAGATAAGAAATATAATTTTGACATTTCAATAGGAAAAAATGGAAAATGGATGAATGAAGAGCCAAAATATTATGGGTTTTCTACAATCCTTCCATTTTCTAGAAGAATTACTTTGAATAGGCCAAATATAGATTGGTATGTCCATACAAATCATGTTGGTTTTTGGTTTTTTTTTTTTTTTTCAAAGCATGTATCATGTTACCATAAGATGTTTTTAATATCTTTAAAAAGACAAAGAAAAATAAATATAGTAATAAAAAAATCAAATATTTTTTTAGAACAAAACACTAGATAATGTATAATCCTTAAAACTGTAAAAGTAATTTATTGAATTAAAGATATGCATGTATCAATACTTAATGTATATAAAACCCTTAACAAAGTTAAAATATATATAAGAAAAGATGTAGCACTTCAATACATTATTACATCCTCAAAACAAAATTACTCTCATTCTCAATAATTGTGTAATATGTTTCTTATATTGTTTTCACTCCCATTTAAGTTTTAATATTTTATTTACAATTTTAAGGTTTTCTAATAGTTTGAAAGCTTTAACCAGTATAAGTTGGCAAAAATCAATAGCAAAACCGTCTTGATCAATTTATGCGCACCTCGATTAATTCGAGACCAATTCCATCACCCGCCATTTAGGGCCCCATTAAAGTTAGAGTAAACGTCCTCAAGAAAGATAGACAAAAATAAAAGAAAAAGTTACTCATGTATTGTATGTATCACATATGTCGTATCGTATTGTATATCGTAAGATACACTTAACTTTAGATATATATTAAAGATATGTATTGATTTACCTCTAAAAATAGGGTCACACTAGACTACACGCCCTCAAAAAGGTATGAACCATTTACAAGTTATGACATTTGTGGCGTTAATTGTTACAAATGTCATACATAAATCATTTTCAGTCATAATTAAAAAAAAAAAAAAAGAATCATAACAAAAAAAAACCACATGAGTTATAATCAAATTATAATTAACATTATAATAGGTCATAACCAAATACTACAAATGTCATAATTGGAACATATCAAATAGGATGTGTGTTATAAAATTTTCCTAAATGATATGAAACCATAAATTGTAAGATGCGAACAACACTAGAAAGCAAGCATATATATATATATATATAGGAAAATTTTAATATACACACCCTTTAAAAGGGTGAATCATATGCACCATTAATTATGTTATTTTCTTCTTTTATTATGATATTATTTTAATTATAACTAATGAGATTTTTAGCTATGTTTATGTTAGGGTTTTTTTTTTTTTTTTAAAACAAACAATAAATATAAATGGTGTGTTCCCATAACAATAATAATAAATCAATGGCATTGGGCATTTCACAGGTTGATCTTCATCCGGCAACTCAATCGGATACTCAACTATCCAGAAGTCAGTGTTGCATTCAACCCCATTTTGGCACAAATCCATACATCCCCTGTTTCTTGTCTCTCTGCTCTCATCTACTATCACTGGAATTAGGGTTTCCTTATTATCCTACAAATTCAGAAACAAAGAAACAACAAAAAAATCTCAAGGTTGATATGCCGAGTTTGAACTGTTGAACCATTTAATGTTGTTCATTTTGCTGAAATTAACTGGACGAATTCCAATTGATCTGTGTATTGTTGACTACATCTCAAAACAAGGTTACGTTTCTTTGTTTGATTGTTTCTAATACATTTCATTTTTGGTGAGCACGGCTTCCCTCATTTGCTTGATAATATTTAGTAAGTTGTTTAGCTGTATACACTAACGTATTTTTCTGGACTTGATCAATTGTTTTTGCTGAATTCATTATTGTCTTGTATTGAAGATGTCTGTCTCTCTCCGTATACTACTTTTAACTTTTCTGGTTTGTTTTGATTACAAGAAAACCATCCAAAGCGGTTAATAACTCATTGGCTTTATTTGGGGTCTGATTCTTCCTGCCTTTATTATTATTATTATTATTATTATTATTATTATTATTATTATTATTATTTTTCATGTTCTTTGAGTTTATGGATTTGAATTGCTACTTTCTTCTATGTTTTTGGATATTACATCTGTTGAGTACATGGATATTTATTTTTATTTTTTTTAATTTATTCAAGAAGCTGTTTGAATTGCTTGATTTTTTTGTCACTTCAATAATTATGATGATGGATTACTTTCTAATTTGTGACTACTACTTGGATTACTGCATGTGCTAAGCTTTGGATATTTAGTATTCAATGTTGCAATAAAATTTGTCCATAGCTAATCCACAAAAGGTTGGATGACTTTGAGTTGGTATCTTTGAGTCGATATGTTGCAATAAAATTTGTCCATTACCTTCTCTCTCTCTCTCTCTCTCTCAGATATCTTTGAGTTGTCGATGTCCTTTACTTTCGAACTAATGTAATCTTTATTTAGTTACTAGTTGGTTGTTGAGCAAATGGGGGACTAATTCTTTGGGTGAAATGGCACATCTGTGGGATTTTGTTTCTTCAGTTTCTTTGTTAAGAGGCTGCTTACCTTCTATGAATTTTTGTTATTTGCAGGCGGGAGCTATGCTCGGCGATGCTTTTCTTCACCAATTGCCACATGCAACGGGTCTGATGTCATTCGTTGGTACTTTAATGATGCTTAGTTTGTTTGTTTGTTTGTTTTTGTTTTTTTAATTAAATTTATATATATATATATATATTTTATTTACGTTTTATATGTACTACTGTTTTTTGAACTTCTATCTATCATTGCCACTAAATAGCTTTGGCTATTATTATTTCAGAAGAAAATTTTGAAATATGGTTTCAGTTGAAGTGTGAAAGTATGGACAACTTAGATTAGGGTTAGAGAGAAAGAGAGAAGAAGCAAGGAGACGAAGATTTTTATTTAAAGTATGTTCTTAGGTTCTTAAAATAAACCTAAAACAAACAGCAAATATTTATATGAAGTATAATATGATCATATGACCAGAGTACCCTCACTTAACACAAAAATAATAGATGACTATATATTCTTACACTTCCCTTCAAGTTGGAATATAGAGATTGAACATGCCTAGCTTGGTAGATAGACATTGAAACGAAGAGCGAGCAAGGGGTTTGGTGAGTATATCGCCCAATTGATCATCAGAGTGTACAAACGGTGTCACAAGTTGCTTACGCAACAACAAATTCTGAATAAAATGACAATCAACCTCAATATGCTTTGTGAGCTTATGAAACGCGGGGTTATTAGCAATGAAAATAGCGGCTTGATTATCATAACACATGGTCATAGAAGTAGGAACACGAATACCAAAACCCTGCTGAAAAGAACATACCCATAATATCTTAAGGTGGTATGAGCCATGGCACAATACTCAGCCTCAGCACTTGAATGAGCAACAACCAATTGTTTCTCGCTACGCCAAGTAACAAGGTTACCCCCAACAAATATGCAATATTTAGATGTAGAATGACGGTCAGTTCGACTACAGGCCCAATCAGCATCACTAAAGGCAGTGACAGACAAGGAAGGAGAGGAACGGTAGAGTAGACCACGATCTGGAGGTCGTTTTAGGTAACGTAAGATATGACAAACAACATCAAAATGGGATTGGCGAGGAGCATGCATAAACTGACTAACAATGCTCACAATATAAATAATATCTGGACGAGTGACAGTAACATAAATTAACCTTCCAACCAAACAACGATATTAACCAATGGTAGGAAACAATGCCCTAGTCTCACCATCGAGTTTAACCAAGGAGTCCATAGGATTACCACTAGGACGAGTGCCTAAGAGACTAGTCTCAGAAAGAAGATCAAGAACATATTTGCGTTGAGAAAGAAATAGACCCTGAGATGAGCGAGTAATCTCAATCCCAAGAAAATACCGACGATGGCCCAAGTCCTTATTCTGAAATTGCTTACCCAAATAAAGCTTCAAATCAGAAATATTGGTAGAATCACTGTCAAAAATGATGATTTCGTCCACATAGACAATGAGAACAATGACCCCAGTAAATCAGTTGTGAACAAAAGCAAAGTGATAAGAAGTAGAATGACGAAGCACAACGGTACTGAAGCGATCAAACCAAGCATGAAGAGATTGCTTGAGTCTATACAAAGCCTTCCGTAGTCAACAAACCATATGCTCACTACCAGGAACAATATAGCTTGGGGCTGATCCATATATACCTCTTCGTGCAAATCGCCATGAAGATAGACATTCTTTATATTAAGTTGATATAAAGGCCAAGAATGATTAACGACAACAGAAAGTAGAATCCGAATAGAGTTAAGCCAAGCCACAACAGAGAAAGTCTCCAGACAATCAACACAATAGGTTTTGAGTGTAACCTTTGGGCACTAGACGGGCTTTAAGCCGCTTAATAGTACCATTAGGATGATACTTGAAAGTATAAATCCAACGACAACCAACAGTAGGTTTCCCAGGAGAAAGAGCTGTAAGTTCCCAAGTCTGATTTTGATGAAGAGCACTCATTTCCTCATCCATAGCATGTTTCTAGCCCGACATGGACATAGTCTGTTGATAAGTAGATGGAATAGAAAGGCAAGACAAGCAACAAACAAAGGAGTGAAAACTAAGAGAAAGACGAGCATAAGAAACAAAATGAGCAATAGGATGCTGAGTGCAAGTATGTTTACCTTGGCACAATGCAATAAGTAAATCATCAGATGCCATAGGTAAAGGAGGGGTAGGAGCCTCTGACAGAGAAGATGAAGTAGCCGGACCATAAGAAACAATGCGACGAGCTTGGGACTGTTGATAAACTTGTAGAGGAGATGGTGGAGAAGAATCTAAATTGATAAGGGGAGGGAGAAGATGGGGAGACAAAGGGCACCGAAAGAGTAGGAGTGGGAAAAGATGACTCCCCCTCACGACAAGAGATAACATCATCTGACAATCGCTGACTAGAAGGGGAAAAAAAGAGGACTCAAAAAAGGTAACATCGGCACTAACAAAGGATCGACGAGACTCAAGATGATAACACCGATAACCTTTCTTCTGAGTACGAGAATAACTTAAACACATTTGCGAGCACGGGGAGATAAATTATCTAGTCCCAAATCAAGGACATAGACAAAGGCCATACAACTAAAAACACAAGGAAGAGGAAACGGCGAACAAGTGGGGTATAATTGAGAGAATGGAGGCTGGTTTTGTAAAATAGCTGATTGCATGTGGTTAATAAGGGAACATGCATTAAGCACAACATCACCCCAAAATTGTTTGGGAACATGTATGTTGAAGATCAAGGTCCGGGCAATATCTAACAGGTGGTGGTGTTTTCGCTCAGCAACACCATTCTGCTAGGATGTATGAGCACAACCAGTTTGATGTATAATACCATGATCATCACAAAAAGTATTCACAACAAACTGCACATATTCTAAGGCATTATCAGACCGAAATATTTTAATACATTTCCTAACCTGAGTAAAAATTTCATTATAAAACTTAGAAATTATTTGAGGCAAGTTAGATTGTTGCTGTAGTAAAAAAAAAAAGTAAGTGATTCGAGAGTAATCATTCACAAAAATAACAAAAAAATAAAAATAAAAGGTTAACAATGGGAGTGCGAGAAGGACCCCATTTGTTTGTATGGACTACATCAAAGGAAATAGACACACGACTAATACTATGACTAGAAAAGGAACTACAGTGATGTTTGCCAAGTTGACATGCTTCACATTCAAGCCGAGACACATGATTTAAACTAGGAATAGCTAACTTAAGCTTGGCCAATGATGGATGACCCAAACGAAAATGCCATTGTAAGGGAGACATGGTAGCACTCAAAATAGCAGAAGTAAGAGGAGAAGAGCCATCAGTGTCTAGAAAATATAATCCATCCTTCTCATCCCCCGAACCAATCATCTTCTTGGTTTGGAGGTCCTGCAAAACACGAGGAGGGAGAAAAGGTTACAGAACAGTGAAAAACTTTAGTTAATTGACTAACAGAGAGCAAATTAAATGGGAAAGAGTTAACATAGAGACTAGAGGGTAAGGAGAGATAGAGTGGGCTAAAGTGTACCCTAGCCACTGATAGGTCGGGAGAATCTATCAGCTAGTATAATATTATGGGTAATCGGACGAAGAGTATGAAAAAGAGAGGAATTACTAGAGATATGAGAACCAGCGCCAGAGTCTAGAAGCCAAGGTTGGGATTGAGCCATACATTCAATATTACCTGAACTAGCCAATGTAGCAGTAGAGGATGAAGAAAGAGTAGTACGAAGAGAATTGACTAGCTCAATAAGCTCGCTAATCTAAGTGGTGAGTGCATCATGAAAATCAGTTGGGGAAGCACCAGGACCAGAGGGAAATGATGTCGATTAAGAGGATAGAACATCCATAACCTGATTCACATGATCAGGTTTACTGTACTTCTACTAATACCAGGGTTCAGAATGACCGAAGGAATCACAATGAGTACACTTTCGATCACCACGGGAGACAGAGCTAGCACCACGCCCACCACTACCATCACCACGACGAGAACTATGAGAATAACAACCACCACATGAACCACGGGAACTAGTATGGGATTCACGGTGACTAGAATTGCCATGGACCACTACTTGAGATCAAGGCAGAAAAGGACAATGACTGAGAGGAACTAGATGTGGAAGAACTCTGTCCCAAAGAAGAGCGCAACAACTGAGAATAGGCATTAGCACCCAAAAGTAAGGATGCCGTCATAAATTCCTTCCAATATTTCTTCTATTGAGCCAAATCAGTAGTAAAAGGCCGGTGTTGCAATAATTGATCCCACAAGGTCTTAAGGCCATTATAATATTCAAAAAGAGGATGGCCAGATTGTCGGGTAGCAAAGAGCTGCTCATACAACTCATAAACACGAGAGACATTACTCTAATTGGAAAAAGAATCAGCAAGGGAGTGCCAAATGTCCTTAGAGGTGTTACAAAATTCCATTGTAGTAGCAACATGAGGTTCTAAACTATGCCAAAGCCATCCCATGACACATGAATCCTCACTCAACCAATCATCATAACCTGTAGCATCCTTAGCAGGTGGAAGTGCAGTAAGAAAATGCGACTTCTTCTTGCCACGCAAGAAAATCTTAACAGCATGAGCCCAAGCCAAATAATTTAGACCATTTAATTTCTTAGTGGTAATAGACTTCGGTGACTCATCATCCTTAGATACTGAAGATCTCACATCAGGTTTTGGCTCAGCCATGATAAGGAAAACAAAGACTAGTAGCAAACAGAAGATTCAAAGGGGACAAAAAAAAATGTATAAGGGAAAGCAGCCCACAGGAATAGAGTTTGGGAAAGAAATTACCCAATCACTAGCATCAGTAGCAAGCAGCCAAAGATGAGCATAAATTAGCCAGAATGATCAAACCAGGCAAAATAGGGTTGCCAAACTAGGGAAAACACCAAAAACCATCAACAAATCAACCCAACGGCAGCAGTGAACCAGGAAAACACAAAAAATACAAGAAAATCAACCCAGCAGCAGCACCGAAGCAAAACAAAGTCAAAAAGAGCCTGCTAGGGCTATTTTGGATCATAAGGAACATATTTCAACAATCAAAAAATTCTGGGTAAGGAGCTTTAGCACATATCATAATAGTACCACCAAGAACTTGAAAAAAACATTCAAAAATAGAAAACACACACTAGCTGTGACCCAAAAGGCAATCCAAGAAGGGGATGAATTAGATTTCTATAAATAAAAATTAACAATTACCCAATAAAATTAACAACTAGTATTGTGAGAATATATTGTGTATATTCTATTTTTGGCATGATTATGGTTGTACATTTTATAGGCGTGATTGTGTATAGGTGTGATTGAGGTGTGATTGTGTTTTCTTTTTTGGTTTAGGAGTTAGGGATATATAATCTAGGGTCTTGTTGTAATCACATAATTGAATATACAAAATTGTTCATTCAGAAATCTTACATCGAATCAAAGCTGTGTTTGAAACCCTAGACTCTTATCTCTGGTTCGTCGTTTCCCTCACTGGTTCACGATCAATCAAAGCTCCATGCTTTGTGAGTCGTCTGGTTCGTCTAGGTTGACTAGGTCTGGATCGATTGCGGGTCATCTGGGTTGTCTGGTTCTCTCTTACTGAAAGACTCTCCTCTAACGTGCCGTTCGTGACTCTCGCTCTCCTCTTTGACTTGCGGCTGTCTCTCATTGTGGTTGTCTAGTTCGCTGATTCGTCCTCTTTGATTTACGACTCGGATCACTTGGTGCTCATCGCATCTACTGGTTGCCTCGACAATTCTTGCTCTACTTGTGACTCGCGAGTGATTGGTATCTCCTTTGCCTTGATATTTTAATATTGTGATTATATATATTATGATATGTATAGTACAATATATCTATTTGATTGGTCAAAACTCTAGTTATTACGTTTTGACCATAGCATGTCTCTTTATATTTCGTTTAGACCCCTCTTATTTTGATTACATATCTTCACAATGCTAGACACCAAAATCCAGGCCATCAAATGCATACTCACTTGTGCCAATTATGCTTATTAGGCCAGTGTTATGAAGAATTTTCTTCTTGATCAAAAAAAATAGGGCTATGTTTCTGGTTCTGTTCCTCGTCCATCGGACCCGCAAATAGAAGGATATCTGACTTCCTATGACACTTGGGATTGTGATAATGCCCAAGTTTTGACTTGGTTCCATAACTCTGTGGATGATCGTATTGGGATGATGTTCTCTAAATACAACACTACCAAAAAGGTGAGGGATTACATACATAGTGTTTATCAGCAGTCCAACTTTGCCAAGGTATGAGTTGGAAATGGCTATTTAGAGTGTTGTTCAGCGAGGATTAAACTATTCAGGATTTTTATATTGAGATGACAGGTCTCTGGGATCAATTGGCTCTCATGGAACCATCTAGTCTTAAGTCACTAGAAGCTTATATTGAGTTTTGGGAGCAGGATCGTTTAGTGCAATTCTTAATAGCTCTCTCCCATCAGTATGAGGCTATTCGTAGTGGTATCCTTCATCGGTCTCCTCTTTTCTCTGTAGATGTTATTGTTCGTAAGCTCCTCTCCGAGGAAACCTGTCTTAAGACGTCTAGTCAAACTCTGCCTTTCTTGGCTCTTACTCAGCCTCCTCTGTTGTCGACCCTACCATTTCATCAGCTTTAAGCTACTGCGAAGCCCAAGAAGGGGCCACTAGCCTCTGATGAGTGTGCCTTTTGCCATCAAAAGAGCCATTGGAAGTACAACTGTCCCAAGAAGGGACATCAGTCTGCTTAGTCATCTCAACTGCCTTAGACACAGTTTTGAGGTCCTGCTCCGAGTACTCTTCGACCTCCTACTGCTTGTACCGCATCTACTCTGGTTCCTGATCCTGACATGGCTTCCTTGAGTGCCCAGATAGCTCACCTTCAGCATCTCTTGTACACTTCTTAGCCATCCCCATTTGCCTCTGCTCTCATCTTTCTTCATTCAGGTTTGCTTGGGTTCTCTTCAAGTATTCCTTTTTTTGTCTGGCTTTTTGATTCTGGTGCCTCATCATATGATTCCCCACCTTTCCTTACTCCAAAACTGTATCCCCCCTCCTTTTCCTATTACTATTAACACTGCTAATGGGTCTGGTATGTCTGTCTTATGTATTGGGTCTGTTTTACCCTCTGCCATGTGTACTGTTGTTATTCCCTCTGTTCTTTATGTTCCTCAACTGTTTGACAACTTGCTTTCTATCAGTCAGCTTGATACTTTTGGTTTTGATGTTATCTTTTCTTCTTCTGTCTGATGTGTGCAGGATCAGGTGTCCAAGAAGTAGATTAGGATTGGCCGTAAAATTAGAGATCTCTATGTGGTGGAAAGCCTGCATCTTCCTCTATCTACCTCTCTCGTTGCACTTTTATCTTTTTAGTTAGATTCTCAGTCGAGTCAGTTTTATTTATGGCATTCTCGCTTCGGTCATTTGTCTATTGACCGCTTACGGCCTTTAGCTCAATCAGGGTTGTTGGGTAATGTTTCTCCTAGTCAAATTAATGAATGTCAAGGGTGTAAACTTGCTAAAATGAAAGCTTTACCTTTTAATAAAAGTTCTTCTATTTCTTTTTCCCCTTTTTCTTTTGTCCATACTAATGTCTGGGAACCTTCTCTTGTTCTCACTAAAGGGGGTTCTACATACTATGTGTCGTTTGTTGATGATTATACCCGCTATACCTGGGTATCTTATGGCTCATAAATTTGATTTTTACCTGATCTACCGTACCTTTCAGTCTATGATCACTACACAGTTTGGGGCTACCATTAAAATGCTACGGTCTGACTTGGGTGGGGAATACTTTAAAATCGAATTTTGTGAGTATTTGGCCAATTTGGGTACCCCTTCATCAAACTTCCTGTACTGATACACCTGCCCAAAATGGTCATGTTGAGCGTAAACACCATCATTGCCTTGAGACAATTTAATCTCTCCTCTCTGCCTCTGTTTCGGCACCATTCTAGGGTGAGGCAGTTCTTACTGTTGCTTTTCTACTCAACAGCATGCTAACTCCCCTCCTCTCTAGATACGATCTCCTTATGAGGCTTTGTATTCTCAACTTCCTAAATATTCCTTCCTGCGTGTTTTTGGGTCTGCTTATTTTGTCCTTATTCCTCGTAAAGATAGGACCAAACTAAGTGCCTGGTCTGTCCTGTGTTTTTTTTTGAGTTATAGTCTTACTTAGAAAGGTTACCGCTGTTACGACCCTTTCTCTTGTCGCCTTTATGTCTCTCGCCATATTGCCTTTTTTGAACGTCTATCTTACTTTCAACTTTGGCCTCTCACTGCTCCAGTTTCAAAAGAGAATTTGGTTCACATTGACCCATTTCCTTCTAAGGTCTCATCTGATGAGTACATCTCCACTGTTCCTCCTGCGCTTGTTCCATCTTTTCCACCTTCCACCACTCCTATTGAGTATCTCTCCACTGCCCTGAGGCTATTCTTACTTTTCCT